>JAWWEE010000018.1:19833494-19885048 GCA_035221455.1 Xenops minutus
GCTGCTCGTCATCCGCAACTACGGCCCTGCCGTCTGGGAGGACATCAAGTAAGTGTCCGTGTGTCTGTCTGTGTCTGTCTGTGTCTGTCCTGCCGCGCCCCGTCCCGCCCGCGGCCTCCGCCGTGGGCGCCGAGAGCCGCCCGGTCCCACCTTTGCCGGGGTTCGGGAGCCGTGGCGGGGCCGGCTCCGATCCCTGATCCCCCCGGCAGGGCTGGCTCCGATCCCCCCGGCCCCCTCGGTCCCCCCCCGGCTCTCCGGCCGGCCCCGCCGGGCCCGAGCGAGGCCCGAAGCGCCCCGGCGTTCGGCGGCCCCGGCCGGGCCGTGACTCAGCGCCGCTGCCGCGCGGCCGCACCTATTGAAGTGATCGACGACGCTGAGCAGCACCAGCGGGTGCACGACCACCCTGTCCACGGCCAGCTCCGGCATGGCGCCCGCCCCTCTCCGCTCCGCTCCGCTCGGCCCGGCCCCGCTGCAGGCCCGACCGCGGCCCCTCCGCCCGCCCCGCCCGGCATGCCCTGCGCGGGGAGGGGCCACGGCGGGGCCGCCATCTTGGGCGGGGACCAGCGCCATCTTGGGAAGGGCATCCGCCATCTTGGGAAGGGACCGGCGCCATATTGAGAGTACACGCGCCATCTTGGAACGGGTTTGCCGCCATTTTGAGAAGGTACTGCCGCCATCTTGGGAAGGTACCGCCGCCATTTTGAGCCCGCTCTGCCGCCATTTTGAGAGGGTGCTGTCGCCATCTTGAGAAGGTACCGCTGCCATTTTGAGAAGGTTTCCTTGCCGCCATCTTGGGGCGGAGCCGCGGCGCCTGTGAGGGGAGGCGCGGGAAGGGCCGGGCCTCCCTCCCCTCCGCTCTCCTCCCCTTCGGCTCCCCGCTTTTCGCTCACATTTTCTTCCCTTTCCTTTCCATTTGCCCCTTTCTCCCCTCCTTTCCCTTTCTCTCCTTTCCCCCCTTTCCCTTTTTTTACTCCATTTTTTTTGTCCTTCTCCCCCCTCCCCCCCCGCTCCCCCTCTATCCGTTCCCCCCTTTCTTCTCCCTGCCCTCCCCCTGCTCCCTCCCTCCCTCCCTGGTTTCCCCCTGCCCGGCCCGCCGCTGCCGTGCCCCCGGGCCGTGCCGTGTCCCCGGTGTTGGGCTGGCGGTGTCCCCGGGCCGTGCCGTGTCCCCGGTGCTGGGCTGGCGGTGCCCCCGGTGTTGGGGTGGCGGTGCCCCCCGCGCGGCCCTCCAGCTCCTGCCCCGCTCGCAGAGCCGCAGGGACAACGGGGATCGCGCTGCCCCAGCCGTAACAGGCCGCGGAAATAGGTAGAGATCTTGGTCAGGGTTGGGGTTCTTCCAAGGGAGCGTGTCAGGCAAAGCCAGCATCCCGCGGCCCCTCCGCCCTGTAGGGGCTTGTCCTCCCCAGTGCAGGTCAAGGAGGCAAAGGCTCAGGTGAGACTTCGGAGAAGGGTTTTTGCACCTCAGGAGCTGACACAGAGCTTTTATACATTATTTATGGCAAGAAAACATTACCTGGGGCTGCTACTGTTGAGTCTACATGGAGGAATTACAAATGTGACAAACACTGTCAAAGTTGTTGAGGATAATTCACAGTTCTTAAAGCATTATGATACTCCTTGGTTTCTACACTTTTCTCACGGTTTTTTGCATGTTTCTATATATATATATGGGTAATATTTTGGTATTTCGAAATACCAAATGGTACTTTGGGTGAAAGTGAGTTTTGTGGGTCTCGTTCAGCATCTTAAAACTCCACAGACTTCTGCAAAAGCAGCGTTAATTTACAAGCCCTGCAGGACCTGAGACCTCTTGTGGAGTTTTCAGTCCTTACATCCCTTACTATTGCTGCTTAAAAAAAAAAAATAAAAAAATCTGTGGTGGAGTTTTCAGAAGGTTTTTTTTTTCCCAGCAGAGGGGGATATCTGACCGTGGGATCAGAGCACGCCCAGTGCTCTTGTCGCTTGTTTTATCAATATACATATAAAACTCAATGTTCAAATTAACTAGTTCGATAAGTAATTTAGCTCATTGATTTTCGGGCATATCCTAAGTGCCATTACAAGCTACGGATATTTTAAATGCCATTACCTAATAGAAGGAATGTTTTAAGCACCTTTTATTGATTTTATTACTGCTTTATTTTGCTGTCTTGGTTTAAAAAATCATTTTAACCGCTCTGTCATCGAGAAGAAATATATCGTTGGTGGAATACAGTCAATTTCCTAAAAACCTTTGACATCGTTAACTAAGGGATTAGAGCTGCTAAATCACGGCGTGGGGACAGCGAGGGATGAGCTGGGCCGGGCTCTGCTGGGCTCTGCCAGCCCGGCTCGGTGGGACAGTCCCCGTGCGGGGCTGCTCCGGGCTCTGCCGCACCCACAGCGTGCCAGGAGCCCGGGGGAGCAGCACACAGCGCGACCCAGACACAGTCAGGGGCACTGGAGTGACCTGCTGGGGCTTTCTGTTGAAATTGCTCCCTAACTTGGCGCCTCTGAGGTTTGATTTGCTGGATTGTGTTGCTGGGAGTGGGGTGTATTGATGTTGTGCACAAAAGGAGTAAACTGAGGCAGCTCCCAGGGATTTCAGTCCCTTCCCTTCCCGGCTCTGAGCAGATTATCAGAATTATTGAGCTAATCAGCTGGCAGATGCAGGCTGGGGGTCCCGGCAATGCAGTGCTTAATCAAAGAATTGAAAAGTAAGTAATGAATGTTGGTGCTCAATAAAAGGTGGCTAATGAGGTGATTGAGCAGTGGAGTGGCAAACATCAATACTGAGGGATGATCCAGCTCCGGAGTGCTGAGCTGGAACCCAGAGCTGAGAGGTTCTGTCCTACCTGAGCAGCCAGCACCTCACCTGGAAGGGGGCAGGGAGGGAGGGAGGGAGCTGCGTTTTGCTCTTTAAATGGAATGAGTGATTCCATCATTAACTGTTGGGCTTTAATTTTATTTAAAAAAAAAACAAAATCCACACACAACCCCCAAACTTACACAGACCTGTTTGCAGAGGTTTAAGAATGGTTTATAGATGGAAAAATAAGAATAAATCGTCATAAAGTAGATTAAAAATCAAATTGCTGATTAGAAATGTTAAATCAGCCTCTAGCTGCCTCTCTGAGCTCTAGGGGGAGCAGGCAGGGGCCCTGGCTGTGGCTGTGTCCTGGTCAGAGGGTACCAGGGACCAAAGGAGGTTTGTTTGCACCAAGTGACCACGAGCAACCGGAGCGTCCTTTGGAATCCGCTTGTGCCCTGATCCTCTTCCTTTCCCTTGGGTAGGTGCTGTACACCTTTCCTCAAGTGCCAGGTTGTTTTGACTGGTGACACAGAGGACACCTTTGTGTTCTTTCCAGTGATGAGAGTTAGAAAAAGATCCATGGGAAAAGTCCATGCAGCTGGGAAATACTGATACGTGATACTTTGGATCCTAATCCTGAATGACTCTCATTAATGTAATTGGGAAAAACCTTACATTTGTCCTAGACTGAGACTGAACATGTAGAGACCATGTCCACTAACATGTGTTTTCCTTGAGGTGCCTTCTAAAATGTGTTTAAATCCATCAGGAGAAGCTGGGCTTTCTCCAGACCTGTTGATAGTTTGGCACATAATACTTCTGTGCTCCCAGTTTGAACAGGAAATATATTTATTTCCCTATAAATACGTTTAGCTTTGTCCAAATAACTGTAGTTTCCTGTTAAGATTTCCTTGGCCAGGGTGTGCCATAAACTGGGTTAGAAGGAATGGTGCTGCCTGGAATTGAGCAAGGACAATGCAAGCCATGGAAGCAGAACAGAAAGCTGCCCCCATGTTACTTGTGATTTATTTTGGTTAAAGTGTCATTCAGTGACATGCTGACACTGTGTGAGTGCACGATGGCCTGAGCCAAACTGCAGTTTGCTTCCAAACACCACAAATAACAACTTTTTACCCAAATAATTCTTTTAGAATGCCATCTCTAAAGCAAGTGATTAAATCATTATAACTGGATCTATTTGCTTTCTGATATGAGCTTTAAATATTTGTGTTGTAGTAATTTATTTCTTTGTTTCCCCATAGGGTGCTGTTGCTTGACCAAAGCTCTGTGTGTATATATATATATATATATATATAAGAAATTAAATATATGTATATAAAGTAAAACTCATGATACTGATCACAACTGGGCCATCTGTGAGTATTGCTGTAGTTTCTGCCAAGGGATTTAAGGCCTTTTGTCCCTGTCTGGGGGGTAGCAGGTGACTGGGGTAATCCTGCCCTTTCTCCAACAGTGGAATTTTGGTAACTTTGGATGTTGAATCATCACTTTCTTTAGTTAAAAATCAGAAGTATTTTCAATATGTCATATAAAGCTACAGAAAAATTTTCATGTTTTATATTTGATGCATCTGATTTTGTTGCCCTGTCCAGACATCACAGGGTATAGAAACTTCAGAAATAAGGGGGTTTAATAACTAAGTCCTGACTCTGATTTTCTATTTCAATACAGAGCAATTTCCTCATGTTATTCTGGTCTGTTCGCTACAAAATGATTAAAAAATAAATAGTGGAAACAAACAGTTAAAAAAAACAAGCACAACAGGTTCTAGTCATACTCATTTTTCCACACCTTGAGGACTAGCAAATGCTTTAATATGAGATTTTATTTGTACAAAGCAAAACTTCAAACCCACTCCAAAGCTTTCTTATTAAGTGCTGTCAGTGCGGTGATTTACAGGGGCAATAAAGATCTGGAGGGGGCACATTCATCACGGGGTTCAGCGCACCAGGAGCCATTTTCTGCAGTGCTAAAGCCAAGTGATAAAATGAATTCTTTTGTTCTATAACCAAGACACATTCCCCGGGTTTTGTTTTTTGGGTTTTTTTGAAATGTGTGTTGGACTCCTTGGCTTGTAGCTTGGCCGCGTTCCTGTAACACATTTATAAATAATGAAAAATTGCTCTCATGCAGATGTGATGATGCATCTGGCAAAACCCACTGTCTGAAAGACAGGAACTTGCCTTTTACTTTGTCTTATTCACTAACTTTTCCCCAGTGTTAATTCTTGTAGGAGTTTTTAACAGCACTTTGCGAACTAGATGGTTTGAGGGAGTTTGTTTGGTGTGGTGGTCTTTTTAATTATTTTTTTTAAGTGATTCTATACCTCTTTGCAAAGCTGAAAGAATTCTGGCTAGGAAGTAGTAAAAAGTATTTAAAATAAAGAGCCATGCTCATGGGGAACAGTGTGATTTGGAAAGGTTCCCTTGCTTCCTCTGTTTCTAAACTCATGTTTGAGTGACTTTTGGGAGGCTGCTCCGTAAGGTGTGTGGGGAGAAGAGCTGGGCTGCTTGTCTGGAGTGGAGTGTTGGTGTTTGTGTGGGCATGGCCCAGCCCTGCTGGGGCAGGTGCTGGTGGCCAGAGTCGCTGTCTGTGCGTGTGAGCAGCGGGCTCAGAATCGCACTGCACAGGGAGCACCACGAAAAAGGGGAGTTCTGGGGTTTCCATATAAAAATGCCGCCACCTGCGGGCTCTGCCTGCAAGTTCTGGGAAGCCCCGTCACACTCAGCTGTCCCGTGGTGTCACGCAGGCACCTTTGAGACAGGAGAACCACGGTGCAAGAAGTACTTTCCGATGTAGTTTGGAACATCTTTAATTGTAAGTGTAAACCTGTGTGGAGTTGTGGCAATGTCTGGTTTCAGTTGGGCTGCCGCCATAACCTGTGCCACGGGCAGGGGCACCTTCCACTACATCCACCAGGCTGCTCCAGGCCCGGCCAGCCTGGC
Organism: Xenops minutus; assembly: GCA_035221455.1. NCBI lineage: Eukaryota > Metazoa > Chordata > Aves > Passeriformes > Furnariidae > Xenops > Xenops minutus. The sequence goes on from JAWWEE010000018.1 coordinate 19,839,249, forward strand.
CTTGGGCACTTGCAGTGCTCTTGCCAAACCTGTTATTGCTCTTGAGTAAAGCTCTTTGGCTGTCCAAGGTGTGTGTGAGACGAACGCTTTTGCACTCCCTGTGTTGGACCTTCCATCGGTTGGAAGTAGGACTCGTGCTGTCGCCCTCCACAGCCCTAGCGCCTGGGAAAGGCTGTGACTGGGAAATTGCAGGCAGTGTTTGTTTGGCTGACTCAGAGTGGTTCCTTATCCAGGGGGAAGCACTGCTGCAACAGCCACAGCTCCCACCGCAGCTGCTGTGCTGGCTGCTGGAAAACTGGAGTTTCAGTTGACCCAATAAACACAATTTGCAGATCTCTTTGCTGTGATTTTATGTTGGCACTTGAAATTTAGCAAGAAAAGCCGTGGTCGAGGAGGCTTTTTGCAGAGCCATGTATGTTACTGCTGATACTTTTATTGCAAAACCTTTAGTCTCTGATATTTAAGGTCAGAAACTGTAAGTGTGTGTGTGCTATTCTTTTTTAACCCTGGGGCCTCTTATACTGTAGTGTCATGAAAGATCCTAAAGCTTTGAGGGGAAAAAAAATGGAAATACTTCATTTTATGAAGCAGTTTTGGGGTCAGTTTTTCTGAAATGAATGCTTTTATGTTGGATAGTTTAAAGCCCATCTGTTAACTGAAACCAAGCCTAAGCGAAGTTGCAGTTGTGTTTCCTATTAGTCTTGTATCTTTCCTATTAGTCATGTATGAAAGAATACAGAGCCATCCAGCAGAATTCCAAACAAAAATGGAAAAAGCAGATGTGAAACTGTTGCCTTGTTGCTTTTCTTTTACAGGAGCAAATAATTATTAATGGATCACAAAAATACTGTAAGAGTAGTTCTGTAAAGTGTTATCAGAGTCCCTGCTCAAGGTGTCCTTCTGATCATTTCATATTGCAGGTGAAAATTGGCTTATTTCACTCAGAGACACTGAAGAGGGTTTGAAAAATAGATCATGGATGTTATGTCTGGAAGCCTACAGTGAAAGATAAAATACACAATTTTAAATAGTTAAGCACTGCAAGTCTCTCAGGGCTCATTTATTACGTTGTCATGGTGAGCCAGGAATAAAAAAATAAAATAAAAAGGCTGTTCCTTGGGTAGTTGGTACTTAGGGGCAGTTTTCTTTTACAAGAGCTCCATGCTGGCTTAGGGAAAGATCTTGGAAGAAAAGAACAAACTTTATTTTTCAAATAAATTCAGCTAAGAGCTCACAGCCTTCCGTGACACTGCACTGAATTACTGTTAGTGTTCACTGCTGGGAGAGTAACACTCGCTGGTGTTTAACAGCAGTGCCCTTCCATGGAATTCCAGAGGCAGGAGGAGGAAAGGCAGGGCTGAGTGCTGAAGCAGAGGCAAGCCCGGCCAGCCTGGAGCCGGGTTCCCTTGTCTGGGCTCCAGGGAGGGACACGCAGCACGTTCTGTGCGTGCAGCTCCATGGGAACTGCTTGTACAATTCTTCATGTGTGTGTGTGAAGCAGGAGGTCCTCTCTTCCCTGACTAATATCTCCTGAGGTGTTTCTTCCAGACTTTCTCTCTTGTCCACTCTTACCTTGCAGCCACATAGGGGGAGTGTATGAAGTTGTGTCTGTGCAAAGCTCCATTTATCATGGGCAGGAGATGCTAATTTTTTGCTGACTTCTGTCCTGATGGAAGGTCATGGGCTGCACTTGGTAGATTATGAGTTTAAAATAGCTGGGAATTGTGTCCAGGCTGTCCCAGCATGGTTCCCTGACTGTGAAAAGTGGCATTCTAGCTCATCCATTCTCAGATTCCAGTGATAGTCCCTTTAATTTTCCCTTGCTCCTGTTGAATCCTAGAAAAGGTTAATTAGTTATCCACTGACCTTGATAAAAAAGGATTTTTTTTTTTTTAGGATATAATATTAAAAGATGTTCTTCTGGGGTATGAAGGTAACATCACAAGGGGGTACTACAATTTTATCAAATTTGCCTTGGTAAGTTGTTTTATTAAGGTAAAGTGATTACAGCCTGCAGAGTTAATTTTAATAAGCTAATACACCCCAGCAAGTTGGAAACTTAAATGATACAATTAATTTAAATTTAGAGAATATAGAGAAGCTTAGGAAGGTCATCTGTATGTTACACTGAGATTGTATATAGGCTTGGCAGATGTAAAGTGGATTTCTCAGCGCAGGCTCTGGGAGATCCCGAGGTGTTCTGCACTGACCTTTGTGGGAGGATGTTAACACAGCTCTGCTAAAGCTGCCTTCTCTGAAAAGTGTTTTCATGCAAGAAAAAGAACCCTTTCCTCTCTCAGCTGACTTAGATGTGGGGGGAGGTTAATGGTTTTAACGCCTGTATGGAGGTGGAGGTTTATTAGGACTTTTTTTCAATGGAAAAATTCATCCTCTGGCATTCCTCTATTAGTGGAGTAATTACTCTTGATTAAAATACATTGCTCTGACTTGGTGGGAGAAGGTGGGTGGGTGTTAATGCCCCAGGGCTGCTGCAGGGGACACGAGAAGGAGGGGGTAGAGCTGCTACCAGCAGTCCCTGTTGTCTTTGGAGGTTTGGATGAGCTCCAGAGAGCCAGGCTAGAAAACAGGGAAGCAATAATGTGTCAGTAGAACACATAAGACAAGCATTTTCTCCTAATTTCTACAGAGAGAACAAACTTGTCATTCCTATGATCCTGTTGAGTGAGGTTTACTCTCATTAGGAGGTTCCTGAGATCACCATTTCCCCCAGGATGCAGAAAACCAGATTGCACGTCAGCAAAACAGTGGAGAGGCTGGTTTGCCAGGGACACTAATTGGGAATGATGTAATGACATGGGATTTTCCAAATGCTTTTCAAGATGCTTTCAGTGACTGCAGTGTGTTACTGAAATCCTCACATAACGAGGGGTGTGGATTGGAGAACCTTGCCTCCAGTGGCCACAGAGTGCTGTTTGTTCTGCTCAGGACATTCTGAGGTCATTCCTTGGCTTTGTGTGCAAGATGCACCCAAGGAGCGTCATCAGAACATCATTAGCCAAGAGCAGTAGCCTCAGTGTTCTGCATCTTCCCCACGAAGACCAGGAGGCTGGATTTATGGACATTTGAGTGCCAGCAAAAGGCTTTCATTTCCCTTAGTGTGAGTTTTGTCCCTGTTTAGGAAAGCTGAAGGCAAAACATGTCAAAGTTCTGGTGAAAGCGTTTAGTCACAGAAACATTACAGGTAACTTTTTTCCAAGAAAAAACCAAATGAGTGTGTTTGAGATTTGTATAACAAATTATTGGTATTGAATTATCAAATTATATGCACAATTAAATTTTTATTAAATAAGGAATAGCGTATGCAATATTATGTTAATCTTGTGCAGTATAACAAGTTTGTAAGTTTAACACACCGTGCGCTGAGCCTCTGCTCTCCGGGGACTCGTTTGAGACGTAGGGCATTCAGCAAATGAAAAGGAAATTAGAAAATTAGTCACTTGAGTAATTTAAATATGCAAATAAGTGTCCCAACTGTGGTGATACCAGATTTAGCTGAATTTACTTGGGCTGCTTTGACTTTATCACCCTAATTATTCCAGGTTTGTGTCAGGCTTAAGAAAGCAGGAAGCCAGAATTCTCTGTTAGAGAAGTTTCTCATGGTGCTGTGTTATTGCACTGTGTGTTCACTAACGCACTCATTGGGAAAAACTTATTCCAAGGTTTTTTCCCTGCTAATTAGCAGAACAAGGGCAATCAGGACTGTTCTGTCACCAGGGACTTGAAAACACTTGGATTTGATGTGCCAGCCTGAGTGAGGTATGAGGCATGTATGTTCTGATAGCAAACGTACAGCACAGCTGAGGCAATTCCTGTGCTGGAACCCCTCAGGAATTCAGTAAAAATTACCTGTTTAGGTAATGATTTTTTTTTTTTCTCAGAATCATCTCCTTGCATGGCTTCGATGTTAAAACATAGCTAGATCCATGAAAATATCCATTATTTTAGAAATCTTATCTACAAGCAACTAGTTGTGAGAGGAATACTGATGGAAATAAGCACGTGACCCAGCCGCACATGCAGAGCTGTTTTCAGACTTGTGTTAATATTAAAAGAATGTTAATATAAAACATTAAGATAAGAAATCAGAGGCCGGTCTTCACCTCCATGAAGCCCAGGAGCTCCTGCTGAGCTTTGCTCAACCAGCAAGTACAGAAGTTCTGTGATTAAATTGATTTAGCCCTTATGGCCATTTGGGTGACCATTCTGAGGATGTAAGATTTATTCTTATTTTAAAGGTATCTTGATGATAAAATTCTGAGAGTCTAACAGACATTTCTTCTTAGTTTTTGGCATAACCCTTTAAATTTTTTCCTTCAGGAAGTACACAGAATGATGCCATTTTTCACATGAATAAATAATCTTTGCAGCAATGGATGCTTCTTAATATTAGTTGAAAGTAAAGTCGCACACAAGGCTTCTAGTCTATAGAGAAGGTGAGAAAACAAATAAGAACAAGTGTTAATTCAAGTACACAGAATTTGTGTCTGCACAGCAGGTGAAAATGCTACATTAATGCTGGAAATATCTGTCCTGCTGTGTCGTTTTCCTTCCTTTTTATTACTTCAGTGTTTGGTCTCGTATGAATGCACCATACTTATTTGCATGTTATCACAACGGATTCCTCTCTGCTTCCAGTTACCCATATAAAGAGAGAGATGCTCCACTGACCGCAAGAAAGTATTCAGATGAAAGACTATCTTAAAATGTCTCGGGTCTCACAGCACAGTGTATATATACATAAATTTTATTTTTAGTTGAGGTTATTAATTGCACGCAAAAATACCAGCTAAGAAGAATGTTGGTAAAGTGCAATGTCAAACACTTCTAATTATGGGAATGTCAGAATCAGGTCAGTCAGAGCATCCATGGGATTAAATAGAGAATGGCCTCGACTGTGTGACTCAGGCATTGAGCACCCATGTCTGAGGGACCACCAGCTGTGGCCATGGTCCCACCACGGAGCTCAGTAAGGCCCCTGTCCACAAAGGAACCCCACCTTTCCTCTGGGCAGGGACAAGGACGGACAGTCCGTGCTTTTCTGAAGTACCTCCTCAGTGATTAGTCCTGTGCTCACCAAAACCTCGAGCTGGATGCCCGAGTGAGCCTGTTTCCAGAAAAGGCAGTCTTGCCTCGGTGTCCTGGGAATGCAGTGACCATGTTCCAGATCTGTAGGAAAAGGGGACTTGTGTGTTGGTGCCTGACCTCAGCTCATGCTGCTGTCGGGCATTCCAGATGTCTAATGCCTCTTGCTTTACATGTCTTCCCACTAGTTTTCAAATGGGTTGTTTTATTTTATAAAAGAAGAGATACTACTCTAGTGGTAGTTCCAGCATGGGGCTGGTGCCTCGGGCTGGTGCTCCCCATCCCCCTGGCACACTGTGGTCTGGATCTGCAGTTGTCAAAAGATATCTGTCTGTTGTGTTAATAATTCTTTTTTTGGTTTTTTGCCCCCCCCCCCCCCCCCCCGCCCCGAAAATAACAATCAAAAGAACATACAAAATATGAATTAATTTGAGAATTCAGTCTTGCTGGCCACACAAATTCCCAATTAAAGCTTGTCCTTTGTGAGGAGCCAAGTGTGATTGATATGCTCTGTGTTTGGGCTGGATGGTTGTGTTATTAATGCTTTTTGGGCTGGTGTGAGGGGTGCTGGAGTAATCTTTAGCACTCTTCCCCCTCGCATGGCCAAAATCACCAGAGCTAGTGCACTCCATGGGCTGTGTGTCCCTGCTGGAGTGGTCAGTATTGCCTCCTGGTGGCTGCACCTCCCAGGGCTGAAGAGCAAATCATTGGCATGAGGTAGTTAAAAGAAGAGTTTGTAATGAGCCCAGTGGGCAGAGATCTCTTGCAGGAGCCAGTGCACTGCACAGCGGCTCAGGGAAGCGGCGTTGGCCACGCAGGATGTGTGAGCTGCTGTGTTGGTGCTGGCTGGGGGAGCCTGTGAAGGCTGGGCTGGGCTGGGCTCTCCTTGTGGTTCCTGGCCTGCCAGAGGCAGAGCTGTGCCAAAATCCTGCTGAAATCCACTGACTGGCACCACGGGAAGGCATCCTTGTAGTCTCCATGTCTATGTCTTCATTTTGCTTGTTGTGTTTTCAGCATTTTCTAAAAGTTCATTCTTCAGGTCTTCAGTACACAATGAAACATTTAATCATTTAAAGTCCAAATTAGATCTGAAAATGAAAGTGGTCTGGATCCTCCAGAGAAATCTCAGTGACTCCAGACAATATCAATACCAGCTCTTTAAAGCCAAGCTGGGTCGTGGCTGCACAGGTGACTCTGAGGCATCCCTGCAGCTCTGAGTCAGTGAGGAGACTTCAGATTCCTTTCCAGGTTCTTTCTGGAGCTTTTACTGGGCAGCAAAAATGTCACTCAAAAAACTCGTTGTTTAGTGAAGTTCTTGGTCTTCAAAGAATGAATTAGATGAGGAAGCTGTCAAAATATGTGCTTGGTCCTCTTCTGACCTAAAAAGTCTATTTTTTGGTCCCTGATGTGATGAGGCCAAACCTTCTTTTCCCACTGACTTTAGGAAGACAACTGTGATTGCGATACCATGTTGGATGTGCCAGGCACTGCGTAATTAGTGTCTGAAATCAGCGCTTAATAGCTTGTCTTCATAAATTTATTTTCCCTTCTGGAAAAAGCGTTGATATTTTAAGCATTTTAACTGTTCCTGCTTATTTTTTTGCTTCCTTTTATGACATAAAAATTCAGTTTGGTTCATTTTGAGCCTGACTGGAAAGGGAAGTTTGTTTATTTTGGCAGCTTAGTTGTAGATCGGCCAAGAGGAAAATGAAAAACTGTAGCCTGTGGGCATTCTGTGTGTGCTTATCTCTGTCCTGCCGGAGAAGGGATAACTGTCTCCTTCCTAGGAAAGGAAAACAGGTTGGGGAGAAGCCTCAGTTATTTGTATTTTCTTTTCTTGCTTGTTTTTTACAGTAGCAATTCTGCCCAGGGTCTGTTGGCAGTGTTGGTGGTGGCACAGACACACCCACAGCTCAGAGTATGCTCTCAAGTACTTTTGCCCAACAGGCATTTAAATCGATATATTAAATATTTGTTTTTTCTTCTCCTAATGTTTGGAAAATAACTTGAGACTGTATATCTTCGAGTACTAATCTAAGAGTGAATCAGAAAACAATAATCATTCCTGTAGGCTCCTTTTTTGGTGTTTTAAATCAGCCAAGGGCACACATTCCAACAGCCCGGGCACAGCCGCTGGTACCCTCAGGACTGGTGCTCTCACCACAGACAGCCAGGGACAGGCGTTGTCAGGTTGTCCTGCTGTGATCCCAAACACCTCCCAGACTCAGTTGGCCCCATCAGTTCCCAGCCAGGACATGTGGAGGATGCAGAGGGAGCCTCTCTGCCAGCCCTGATGGCGTGAGACCCCTCAGCTGCAGCAGCCTCTGCCACTCCTGCCCTGCGGTGACACGGGGCCAGCAGAGCTTGGCCTTGGCAGGTAAGTTAGGGCCAGCTAATTCCTGCTCTCACGGGGTCTGTGACATCTGCACGGGAGGTACTGGACACCTTTAGTTTACATATCCCGGGATGCTCGCTTCGTTTGCTTTTGCATTATCATCTATTTCATGTGAAACATTTGAAAGATTTGTAGTTATGAACTTTCCACCACGTTTTATCCCTTTGCTTTGTGTGCTGTTTATCACTTGGATATATGGGAATTTTTTCTTACAAGGGATGATAAACATGTAAAATCCTAATTTTTTAGGAGTTGGGGCAAGTTCAGCTTCTAGTCCTTTTAAAAAAAGTGATTCTAGTGAGGCAGAGAGAACAAACTAGGTTGAAAAAGTGAGGGACTTGAGTGCTTTTTGGTAGTTTTTTTTAAAGCTTCTTGCTCAAAGGCATCTCCCCTGTCCTCAGAGGACTTGAGTATTGGTTTGATGTCAGTTCTTTCACAAATAAATTCGTCTTTCTGTTATTCTAATCATACACGTATGCTGCTAATAAAATTCTTCCTCAGGGTATCTGGGAGGAAAATCATATTCCTTTGTTTTGGGCCGGCCAGCGGCTGCAGCACTGGTGGATTAGCAGATGAGAAGCTCACTCCAGAGAAACAGCTTTTTCTGGAAAACTACTTTGACAGAAACCTCTCATTCCTGTGACCAGAATTCACAGGCTTTCAAAGTAAGGGGGGGCCTCAGTAACAAATAAATACGTACAGCAAATCCAACAGGAGATTCAGCCACTGCTCCGCAGCCTTCCCCTGCCACTAGTCCCTCCTGCTCCTGGGGGAGCAGGGTAAATGAAGGGGAAGAGGAGTCACTGATGGTGTTGAGAAGCCTTTATTGCTGGGAAAACACACTCATCCCTCTCCTTTTAGGCAGAGCTCTGTTTCTGGAAGCAGGAACGCTGAGGTGTGGTGGGGCAGCAGGCACCAGGCTGCAGCTGTGTGGTTTAACATGTGTCAGTTCCTAAGGACCAGTGCAGGGGGACATTCTGGAAACTGGGCACTGTGGTGTGCAATGCCACTGGTGTGCTGGACCAGCTGCCAGTGGCATCACCCGTAGTCCATCCCTGTGGCTGGTTGGTACCTGGGGTGTCCCACTGTGAGGAAGAGAGAGCTGCACAACTCCCCAGCTCCCATTAAGGGAAGAAAGCATCTGTATTTTTTTTATGTGTCTTTAAATCATTAAATGTCTTCGGGGACAGGAAGGGGAAGGAAACCCCCCTGGAGAAGTGATGCTTTTGATGGCCTATGCTCTGTAGCTGGTACTCAGCACTGAGCATCGCCCCCCCGTCCTTTGTGCTAACAACAAACCCACGTTGTGGGGTTAGGGCTGCTTTGCTGCTGTGGGTCTGAGGCAGCACCTTCCCTCTGACTGAGGGTTTTCCACTCCTAATATGTGAGAGTGACGAAGACCGAAGGTGTGCTGGGATTCTGTGCCAGCCTGGGCAGCCCTGGCTGAGGGAAAAACAGCTTTCCTGGATCTTTTTTGGGGCTGACCCTAATCATATTTCCTTATGCTGCTGAAGTGGGTTTGTCTCCCTGCTGCCTCTAATCCTATGGCAACAGGAATCACAGGTCACCATTAAATAAAAGCAAAATCTGAGGTGTTTCAGCCATGTGTGCCCTGGCAACAGCTGGATGGGGTGGGAGTTTCTGTGTGTAAAAGGTTGGGAAAAATCCATTTGCAGAATCGGGATGACTCCTGGTGCAGAATTACCGTGTAAACCTGGCACCATGGTTCATTGGCACTGAGCTAGTGCTGTGCAGCAGGAGGTGAGGTGGTGTGGGCAAATTGTGTGGATGTGCCACGGGAGCATTGCCATCCTGGTGCCGGAGTCTGCCAGAGGCCAGGCCTGCAGGGAGGAGTGTGGGGGTGCTACCAGCACACAGCAGGTGCCCCCCCCAGCCTCACCCAGGCAGGAATGTGCCCAGCAGATTTCCCCCAAAGGAAACATGAGGAAAACATCTTGTTTTAAAAAGATATTTAATATGTTTTTCATATTTGGAAAGCAGTTAATGTCTGGGAATGTCCTTTTGCTCCCTGGCCAGCATGATTAATATAACTTTTGATCTTTCTTTTTTAAAAAAAATCAGAGTAAAAGTGATTTATCTGCAAGGAAAGCAACAGCAATTATTTACTCTGTATTCATGGTTAAAGTTGATTTCTTTAAACATTGTTTTTGGGAGGGTAAGAGTTCTTAAAAATAAACATGGTTTGAATTATTTTTAGATTAAAATACTTTATGGAAGGAGAGCTGAGTTTTAGTGTTTGAGCAGTAAACCAGGTAGGCAAGATTTTGTGCAAAACACAGATGTAGAATGTCCTATGGAAAGTTGTGCTTTCAACTACCTGGAGCTAATTGCACGGAGCAGCTGATGAGAATGTTAACGAGGATGATGAGGATGTTAACGAGGATGCTCCGAGGTTGTGCCCAGACGGGTTTGCGCCCAGCTGGGCTGGTTTGCTGCCTTGCTCTGCTGCCAGCCTTGTGCTGGGGCTTGGTTTCCCGTGGGCTGTGGTGTGCTGGGGGGGGATGTGCCAGCTGGTGGGCACAGGGTTTAGGAACTGGACTTCACCGGAGCAGGGTGAGATGCTCCCAGCCATGGCACGTGGAAAGGCCTCACCTGCTCAGCTGGTCCTGTAAAGCATTGGTGAAAGGTTCCCTCAGCAGTGCACCATCAGGGACTTGGTATAGGATTATAATCAATGTGCAGATAACTCAGGATGTGTTTGGAAAAGGCCATCAGAGTTATTGTTGTAGCTTTTTTGCCTGTGAAGCTGAAAGCTCCATGTGTCAGGTCCTCAGCGCTGCAGCCTGTCTGGGAATCATGGAACCATGGAACAGCTTAAGGTCATGGGATGGAGCTTGTGGTATTTTAACACTTACTATTTGTTTGTGGTCCCTTCCAGAGCCAGGAACAGACGTGCTGTCCTGAGGCTGGAGATGGTCCCTCTCTGTCCCAGGGAGTGGCTGCAAACCCGGGCCCACTCTAGCACTGAAACCAGGTGGCTCTTGGGGCTGAGCACCACTTGCCCGGTGCGTCCGGCTGGGAAGCTGCTCATGCCTTGCCGTGCTAGAGGGGGAGGAGAAAAGCCGGCTTTCGTTCTTTAATTTTTTGTCAATGTAAGTGTTTAAAGGTTCCTGAGTTATCTCTGGGAGATGTGGTAACTGGTGATCTGTCCATGACCCCTGTGTGGGGTTTGGGGTGTGCAGGTGAGAACAGGAGGTGTGGGAGGATGGAGGCACAGCTGTTGTCACAGATCCCCTATGGACACAGAGAGGACACCAGCTTTACAGTCAATGAGGTTCTGGCCCTAGTTTGTCACACGTTTTGTATGAATTTCATGTTTATTTTTCCACATTTTGTTTTTCATAACTTTTTTTTAGATAATTTGTGAGTTTCTTGTTTGATATTGTTATAGTTTTATCTTTTATTTTATGACTAAAAAAGAGAGAGCCCAGAGGTGTCTCCTGGGCAGTCCAAGGCAGTGAGGGTCCAGCTGGGCAGTGACAGGGTCCTGTGGAATGCGATGTGTTGAGTCTGGATCTTTGCTGGTTCTTCTGATTGCTTTCTGCCTCTGGCTATGCCATGTCTAATTAAGAGTAACATATTAAAAAACAGTCTAAGCTATTGAACCCATAATGCATGAGTAAGCTAAAAGGATAACCCCAAGTTACTTTTCTACTTACAGAAAATAACCCAGATATTTTAATTTTGTATTGAGGCTGTTCTTGTGTGACAGCACGTTATGTACCACAGACATGATTTTCAAAGAAAACACCGTTTATCCTTCTCATTTGATTAAATTCTGGGATGAGTAACAGAGATTTCCTTTTACTTACCCATTCCATTAAGGTCTTACAGATGCCATTTGAGTGGAAATATAGCACTGGTCTGATTATTGTGTAAAATCATCCATGTTGTTTTCAACCTTAAAAGCCCAATGTGAAGTGTGTCCACCCCAGCTGAGACAGAGAGACCTGAGCAAATCCTGTGGAGCAAATCGTGATGGACTTGTTCCCAGCTGGGGCTCCCTGGGCTTCTTAATTTCTGTAGTTACTTGGTAATACAGAACGGTTTGTGCTTTGTATTCCTGTTTATAACCTCACAAAACTTGGCTGCAAATTCCCCTGGGGTGGTTTGTTCTGGACGCGTGAGCTCAGGCTTCACTGAAAGAGTTTATCATTTTCTCTGCCATGACTGATGCAATTAGGGCTTTTTGGTGTTATTAGCACTACATGACAAAGGGATGTGGCCAGAGAAGCCCATTTACTGAGCCATGACTCACTTCTGCATATCGGGTAATCCATGACTCACTCATGCATCCTTCATCTGCAAGGCTGCTCTGTTGAACATCTGATGATTTTGATTTGTCTCCTTGGATCTGCCTTGGCACAAGGTTGTCCAGGATGAGCCTATTGATCAGCAGCTCCTTTGGAGACTGAAAAGTTTCCTTGTTGTGGGTGATGTTGCACAGTGCTCTCCAAATGTGACCTTTAGACTAGGCAGAGATGTTTCCTGGTTCAATCATCCTCACTTTGAGCCATCCCCATCACCCACCTGATCCCTCTGTGTGGCTGGCCCTTGTTCTCAGTGTGGGATTCACTACCAGAGTATTTTGATTAATGCAAGTAACTGCTGCGGGGTAACATTTTCTGTGTCAGGATGCTGAGAGTCCAAACCTATCCTCTCGTCCACTTTGATACAGTTGTTTGTTCTTTACAATGTTAGTGTGCAAAATATAACTCCACTCATATGAAGTTTATGCAGCTAAAACTACCCTATTCCTAAAGGGAATTTAGATTCCCATTAGATATCAGAACAGTTCTCTGAGAAGTCCATACATTTTTGTCTTTCCTCGAGTGTCTCAGGGTTTGGCAACTGGTTCCTCTGATGGTTTTTGTGTGTGTTTTGTTCTGGTTTTTTTTTTTTAAATTATATTTGTTCCCACTTTCAGGCAGGGATTCCACTGGTCCCTCCCAAGGTGCCTCAGCACCACAGATGTGACTCACGTGCTTCAAATCCACAGTGAACTAAGAAATATCTTCTCCAGAGGGCTCAGAGTTGTGAACACTGTAAATGAGGGCAGTAACAGCAGAGATATAGGAGACAGATGTTGTGGCTTCCGGCTGGAAATTCAGTGACCATTCTGGCAAAATACTTTAGATACAAAAAGGTGCTACAAACCCATGCAAACCTGTCAGACTTGGATGTTGCTGCCTTAGATTATGGTGGTTGTCATGCAGGCTCACAAGCTGTAGAAATTTGAAGTAGGTTGTGAGACTGTTGTCTTGAATTTGATCAAAACCTGGTCTTTGTGACTGGCAAAATCATGTGAAGGAAATATCAGTGTTATCAGAGAATCATGGAGTGATTCAGAAGGGACTGTAAAGCCCATCCAGCCCCACCCCCTGCCATGGATAGGGACATCTTCCACTAGCCCAGGTTGCTCCAAGCCCCATCCAACCTGGATTGGGACACTGTCAGGGATGAGGCAGCCACAGGTGCTCTGCCCAACGTGTGCCAGGGCCTGCCCATCCTCACAGCCAATAATTCCTTCCCAATATCCTATTTGGCCGTGCCCTCTGTCAGTGGGAAGCCATTCCCCTTGTCCTGTCCCTCCAGGCCCTTGTAAATAGTCTCCATCTTTCTTGTAGACTCCCTTCAGGCACTGGAAGGGTAGAAGGAGAAGAAAACTTTCCTTACCAGGGAATACAATTGTACCCACCTGGGTTTGCTAAGTCATGGGTAGTTTTTGGGATGCTGAGTTGTGGTCAGTACTTGGTGAATATAAGGGATGCAGTTCCGCGATTTTAAGAATGGTTCTTGCCACTCTGCTTGGGTGTGAAAACAGCCCCTCTGTCACACACCACCTTTATGGAGTGTATAAACAGAGGTTTTCATCTGCTTTCCATTTACTGGCACATTTTGTTGTCTTTGCCATGGGCATTTAAAACTGAGATGTTCTAAAGAGCCCTGCATGAAATTTTAAAGAGACTGGACCTTTCATCTGCGCACCAGCAGGACACCAGATAGATGAACAAGAAAGAAAGAGAAATTGTTTTTGAAGCAATAGCAAAAAAAATAACAGTAGAAGCAATTATTTTATCAAAGGTTTATTTTCTTTCTTGTTTTTTAAAGACCTTTTCTCAGTTGAAGTTGCCTACCTTCTTATGTATGTTTGATTTGTGGTTTTCACAAGGTCCAAATGAAAAATGTCAGCTGGAAGATGTGTATTGTTAATGAGCAATCACAATGGCCCCGGTGATTTCAGTGAATTTTGGTGCTCAGAGGATTGCAAAACTCTCGTCTTCTTTGCTCCAAACAGGCACATGTTTCTCTTTCACATCTCACTCTGTTCCTTGACTATGGACAGACCTTTTCAAAAAGTAAGGATGGAGTTAGTCTTTGTTTGTCTTTGTTTGTCATGTTCTTGCTTGTAGTGACATAAATCATGTTCCTTACGACAAGGAGCTGGACTGTGATCCTGCAGTCCTCCTGTCAGGCCATTAGGCAGTAATCTCCACTGGGGTTGCTTTGGCTTGTGTTGGTGACCCGACTGTGAGGAGTTCAGTATCGCCTCGCTGCTTCCAGGTCCTTTCAACTCGCTGCAGTTTTGATCAGTTTTCCTTGTGCTGGATGATCCCCAGCCTGCGGCTCCTCACCCCGCTCGGAGATGCTCCCCGGGGCTGGTGGAAGCTGTGGATGGGCCCTGTCAGCTGGTTGGGGTGGCACTGACTTGCTCCAGAAGTGCAGGTGGGAGAGTTTGGGTTTTGATTTTGGTGGTGTTCTGGTGGGAAGGGAAATCAAGCTCCTCTCCTTGTGTGTTTATTGTATGACGTGCTGGGAGCAGACTGCAAATACCACTGGGTTCTCCGAGAATTGATTTGGAGCAGGAAGAGAGTTGAGGAGAGAGCAAAAGCACCGGCTGTGACAGCCCGGAGTTGTGGGGAGGAAAGTAAACCATGGCGTTGGGACTGACAGCTGGGCTGGGCTTTACTCCTATGCTTATAGAAACCTTCTTTTGGAGGGGCTCTGCTGTCCAGATCATGCAGCACTGAAGACTCTGGGCTGATGGCTTATTTAAGGATGAGGAGAACTTGGAGAAACTGAAAATATGAATGAACATATCTTGTGTTCCTCAATTGCAAATCTGTATACCTTGTATTAATTAAATAGGGCAGCAGGCAGGGGAGGGGGTTGTACTGCCAGTAAATACTGAAACTGGGATCTTGTTTGAATTAGGATGATATGTCCTGGGCGAGAGACACCTACAGCCATATATAAGGCCAAAGCTTCCAGCAGTCTATGCTGGCTTCCCTGAAAAGCATATTTATATCTTCCAGACCAGTAATTAATCACTCAGTAGGATTTTTTGGGACGTGCGTTCACAGAAGATCTTTTTGTACTGCCAGGAACCACAAAGCATGGGCACAATTAAAACAGTGATTTAATTTATTACATAAAGGCATGGAATGGGAATGTTTTAAGCAATGTTGACAGACCAAGATTTCAGAACCACCTATTTTTTTAAAAATAGAAAACAAATGCTGCTCCTCACAAAAATTAAATTACATTAATAGCAGTTTTCTAATACACTACTAAGAAAGAAATTCAAGTTTTGGCATTAATTAAGATGTGAAGAAGTATAATTTTTAAAGAGAATACTTTTCAAAGTTGTCTGTTTATAAAAAGCAAAAGATACTGCCTTTTGTTCAAATGCACTTTAAAAGTATGCGTCTCTTTTGAAAAATTAAAAATAATTGCTGAAAGGTTTCTGTACATTGATAGTTTGCCTTTAGTTAATCCCGGGAGTCCTTGCAGCTCCTCTGGTGCCTTCCA
Organism: Xenops minutus; assembly: GCA_035221455.1. NCBI lineage: Eukaryota > Metazoa > Chordata > Aves > Passeriformes > Furnariidae > Xenops > Xenops minutus. The sequence goes on from JAWWEE010000018.1 coordinate 19,854,580, forward strand.
GTTCTGTTGTCCATTTCTTGGCCTGACACTTGGAGAAGGGCACTGAAATGGTGCAGTGAAAATCCACAAAGGTGACCAAATAAGTGGAAAATTTATCTTATGACAACAGATAAAAAAATAAGTCAAGCCTCTTCTGTTATCAGAAAGGCACTAGAGAGGTGGTTGAATGTGGTCAGTAAGTGCTTACGTGGCCAAAAGGAATTAGTGAATAGAGAGCTCTTAGAAGTAGCAGAAAAAAAGTATCATGAGATTTAGTGAATTGAGTTAAAGGTAGACAAGAATTTGATTAGAAATAATGTATGTGTTAATCAGGGAAGATGATTAATCACTGGAACAACTTAATAGCTGTTATGGTGGATATTTTAACATCGAGAGCGGACGATTTTCCAAACCTGCAGTTCAAGTGCAGGTATTGAGCTTTAAACTGGAAGCAATACAGAAAATTCCAATGGTCTGTTTATGCAAAGTGTCAGATCAAATCATCACATTACCTCAAGTTCTGTGAATTAACAAGGCACTTTTGTTTCTGAATAAACACGACCTCTAATAATTTCCTGTTTCTTGAATAATTCATCAGTCCTTCCAGCCCAGGTTTTTCATGACGTTTTATTCCATCACCGTGAATTGTCTGAATGGGAATTTCTTCAGCAGTGAACTGAAGTACAGAAAATAAATGATAATGCGATGAGCTGTCAGAAAAATATCGTAAAAAAAAAATCCTGGATGTTTCTGCCTTTTTGTGTATCCCTATCTGTTCTTCTCTTAACTCTTCTGTGCTTTATGTGGTGGTGGCACCCCGTGTCACACGTGGTATTATGGAGTGACACTCCCAGCTCTAATTCTGCTGCCTCCTGTGCATGTCACAACATTGGCTTGTCTGGTTTCTTATTTGGTGTTTACAATACCTGTGTGGGAATGAGCACTGATGGGATAAAGTGCAAGGAACCAGCAGAAGTGACAATGGAGGTAAAGGGTTCCATGTTAATAAGCTGCTCACTAACAGTGCTGGTAAAAATCCTCCTCTCACCGAACTGTGCCGCAGTGCTGAGTGAATCCAGTGACTTACTGTCACAAAGATGGGAACCCAGAGAGGGGCTGGACTGTCACCTGCAGTCAGAGGGGGCCTGTTGGGAGTGACTTTGGAGGTTATATTGGAATAGCTTTCCAAGTTGACTTTACATTTCAAGGCAGAGGAATCGGATAGATGGGGAGGTAGTCACAGGAATTAAATGTGGGTGACTATCTGCATGAGCAGAGGGTTTTATACAGGAGAACACCTGACCTGTTTATTTTTATCATCAAGCAATTACATGTTGTGCTGAGAGTTCTGTAATGTTGATAAACACCACAGAGCTTTGTCTATTTGAAAGGAGATCTCCATCAGTCTGGGCCTGTAAACAAGGTTCACCTGCTGGGAAATTTCTACATGAGATGTATTTTCAGAGATGCTCTGAATGCAGGATGCAAACCTCCTTCAGGGTGGTGATTCCAGCAACCCGGACTCTGCTATTAATGAGGGGAAACGAGTCATGTGCTATGACCTTCAGCATGCTTACTTTCCACAGGAAGGTCTTGCCAAAGTAGGTGCTCCAGGAGCTGCTTTCTTTTGGCTTCTACGTGGCATTAACCCCCCATGCCAACATGCTGACGGGACATGTCAGATTGGGTGGCATGGGAGCTGGCTGTGTCCACGGAGGACTGGTGATGACGGGATCAGCCCAGGGTTCCTGCTGCGTCCCTCCTTATGTCCTGGGAGCTGTGCCGTGTGTGTTGCTGGCTGCAATCCCGCTGTGCAGCTCCTGAGGTCGGGGTGTGATGCTGTAGTGACGGGGGCTGTGCGTGGCTGCCACGCTGGGACCATCCTCAGTGCCCCTCTGCACTCACTCCCACCACACATGTCCTCATAATACCTTTCTTCACTACATCTGAAGATGGAGTGACCCAGGCTCCTAGTTCTCTTTAGTGCCTACAAAAATTGCAGTAGTGTTTACTGTATCTATACCATATATAGCATGAAAACAATTTATTCAGATACTCTCTTCACTTTGCTTGCTTGTATTTACTTTCTCTCCCCTTGCTTATATTTATTTCCTCTTTCAGATTTCCCCATTTACTTTCCAGTTCCTTCTCTTCCATATATGATTATATTTGAAGCACGCAAACCAACCCATGTAACTGTGTGTTTTTTGTGGGTTTTGTGTTTTGTTCAGCTGTTTTTCCTTTCATGTTCTGTTTTCTTCTGCCCAAACACTGACCTGGGTAGATGAGAACCTAGGTTCTGCTCCTTTGTGCCTTCCATGTGTAAACTGCACAGGTCCTCCACATGAACACATTTATGTAAGTTGAATTAAAATAACTCAGGACCATGGTAGCTCTGCCCTTGCAGTGTCAGCGCAGCCAAATCTGACAAGGAGGAATGAATGGATGAAGTAATGACACTTTACTTTACAGATCAATCAAATACGATAAAAAAACTATTTTTTTTTAAACTATAAAAATAATTGAGTTTTTGGAGCAAATTTGTCTGCAGTTTAAGGCTATTTTAGAATAACATGTACAGAGATCTTTCCACTGGATTTTGAAGGACTCTTTCATTTCTGACCTGACCAGATACAGTTTAAAATATGTAGGAGAAACCACAAACAGATTTTCAAACCTGTTCCAGGACAAGCGAAATTTCAGCATGATTTACAGGATTCCTGGGGGAATATTTCACAGTGCACGTCTCTGTTTCTTCTGGGACTTCAGAGGCATTTGTTATCTGTGTTTCCGTGTTTCAAGGAGCAGGTATTATCCCATGTACTGGTACCAAATGCTCTGGTCCCAGAATGGGAAGAGTTTTATTGCGCTGCTGATATTGGGGTCGGGAGGCCAGGGGACACCTGTTTGTTTGGCTCTCGGAAGAAGAACTCTGTCCCCCAACGGCTTTTAAATTTATTCACACACTGGAAATTGTAGATGACAGTTTCTCTGACTTTCTTTGGAGATTCATGGTTTGCAAAGTTTTTTTTCTTAATGAGCTGTTAATTCATAACAGTATTCAGCAGCAATGTAAAATAGCTGTCTGCTGCTTTCCACGCTGGTTTGCGTTGTGCTGGAGTTTGCAATTTTTAAAGGAAAAGGATTTATTTCCTCCTGAGATTTCCTTTTTAGATCACAAAATTTCCTAAGAAGAAATTTTTTAACTTGTTTGTTGTTAATATTTGCCCAAATGTGTGCAGCATCTGGCTGTAAGTAATTTGGTGTGCATTGCTGCATTTTATAAATGAATTATCTTACAACTAAACCCCCACATCTGCATCCTTCAAAGCTACAGGGGCGTCACATGTCCTCCAGGTCCAGCACAGCTCCTTCTGCTCCCTTATGGACTTGCTCTAAAAACTCCTGCACACTGATGCATAATGCCATGAAACTTGCATTTAAACCATCTTCTGGCATGAAGTCCATCCTCCCCATCCCTGGAAGTGCCCAAGGCCAGGTTGGACGGGGCTTGGAGCAACCTGGGCTAGTGGAAGGTGTCCCTGCCTGTGGCTGGGGGTGGAACAAGATGAACTTTAAGGTCTCTTCCACCCAAACCATTCCAGGATTCTGTGAATTTTTTTTTCTTAATTTTGTTACCGTAGGAGTAAAGTGCACAAATAGTAGGTTCAAATATTCAATATTGAGCACAGACTGGCATAATATTTCGGAAAAAAGAGCACTTGCAGTCGCTCTCATAGTTAGGTATGATGAAGAGCTACCATGCCTAGTGTTTAAGGGGTTTTCTGCTCAAATATTTTATTCCATTTTACTTCTGAGCAATACTAAGCCTCTAAATAATTTCACAATTAGGTTCCGCAGTGGTGTGGAAGTAGAACTGAAAGGACAAATGACACTCAGAGAAAGCACCGGTTTGGTACCTGGTGAGGGTGTGGGATGGTGGCGTGGGCGCTGGGGGATCACGCTCTTGCTGCTCCCGCAGTGGCTGGAGAAGCAGCAGGGGCTGCCAGGACAGGGGAGGCCGGGCTGCCGCAATCCCCACACATGCAGCAGGTGCCCGAGCCAGCTGGATGAGGCGCAGAGGGGGCGGCCGGACCTGCGGGGTCCCACTACCACCACCACGGCCCGGCCCGGTGGGGAGCACCATCAGACATCAAACGTGCATAGGGACAGGAAAGAAACCAGAGAGAAAAAGGACCGTAAGGCTGCAACGGTCCACAGAGATATTCCATGTTTATAGCGGGGTCTGGGGGAATAATGGGTGTTTATAAATGAGTTCAAGGGGATAATGTGTATTGAAATACGAGTCCAGAGGGAGAGTGCATATTCAAAAACTATCTACTGTATATGGCATAATAATCCCAGTATTTCATAAACTCGTAGGAAAGTATTAAATAAAAATAAATTACAAATGTCTGTGGCTTGATTGCAAATCATTTCAGAGCAAAGGGAAAGAAAGTCCTTTGCAAAATGTGGAAACCATCTTGTGTTAAACAGCACCAGAAAAAAACCCCTAATTGTAAAAAGTAAATGTCAGTTACAGTTATTACAGTGGCCATGTTGTTTCCAATAACAATTTGGCATTTTATTTAGTCTGTAACAATCTACAATTTAAATTTAAAATAAAGATTTTTCTTTTATTTCCCTCTGAAGTTGTGTGCCAAGCACAGCAGAGCCGAATGTAACATCTGTTGATGATTAAAACAAGCTTTCCTATGGGCCCTGAATACAAAGTAAACATGGATTTTATCCATAGTCAACAGCATTTACAAATGTAAAGGGAGGAAGCTACTGAGTTTTTGAAGAATGAGCTGTGAGAGAGGAAATATAAGACCGGGGACAGCAGATGGCGATAATTAGTTCCATATCGTGAAAGGCTTCTATTAAAAAATAAAGAGGACAGAGTCCTGGATTATGCTGCTGGTTTATTAAAGGCTCTTTCTTTGCCATCAGCCCTGTGCGCGCCAGTCGGGGCTGGAATGGGTGGGCACAGCTGTGTCCGTGGTGCTGGCGGCTGGCACCGACTGCGGCCACTCCAAAGACACACTTTCTGAGCTTTTCCCCATGTAGGGCTATAAACGCTTTGCTGGCAGGAGGCAAAATTCGGGAGGAATTTATTATGTGGACCTATAGGCTAGTAATCCTGCAGTTTAGTCTGGTTTAATTTAGATTTAGGGGCAGGGTATCAGAGGTTGAAGGCTACTGAACCTCAGTGTCGCCCCTTGTCTCCTGCTCTTGCCCTGCTCAGTCCCACCTCAGGGCTCAGCTCTCCTCACCGAGTCCATGTGTTTTTTGCATGGTCTGTGTGTTGTTACATGTCTGAGTCCCACCAGATTGTTGCACCCCTGGACATGTCCAAGGCCAGGCTGGACAACCTGGGGCTTGGAGCAATCAGGGATGGTGGAAGGTGTCCTTGCCTGTGGCAGTGGGTGGAATGAGATGGGCTTTAAGGTCCTTTCCAAGCCAAACCATTCTGGGATTAAATAACTAAATATTACTGCTGGAACCATGTAATTTCACAGGGTTTTTCTCAGTCTGTTTTCCTGGTTTTGTCTTGCACTTAGAGTACATTAAGTGAAGTGTCAAAATGAAATTCCAATTTGCTGAGATTTACCTGCTTCCCAGGGAGAGGACAGCCCTCCTCCAGCTCCCAGGGCATGAGCCAGCCCTAAGCTTGCACAAGAGTTTTTTTGACTCTTCTTTCCAATCTGGGCTGGGTTCGGTTTGCAACAAAAGCCTCTTTTTCCTTTTTTTTTTTTACCCTATGAAAGTATTTTGGAGTGTTCCAGTTCATGTGTTATTTTGGAATTCATTTCAGTTTTTAATTGCAATTTCTTCTTTCCTCACTTCCATCCTCCTTCAATTTTCTTTCCAACTGGAAGCTGCTGTAGCCGAGCTCTGGGCGCAGGCAGCTGTGGAAGCTCCTTTGTAGCCCTGCACAAACACACTGAGTGTTAATCTGGCACTCCCTTGCTTTTTTTCTTTTCCCTTCCGTCATTTTATAATTACCTGAGGTGGTAACAGCTCTTAAGAGCCTCGTCTGTCACCCTGGAACCAAATGCTTTTCACTGAAAATTAAGGAGAGGCTTCAAAAGTTTGAGTTCTTTCAGCAGTGAAATATAACAGTCCTCCAGTAGAAAGAGTATTTTGATGCTGGATCCCATTACAGCGGGTGCTGTTGGATGTTGGTGTGCTTTTGTGGTTAGGAGGGAACTGAGGCCTGGAGGCTGTGCTGCTCCTCGGCCAGCGCTGCTCGCCTGGAGAAGGCTCTGTGCCAACTGCAGGGCCTTTGGCAAGGTGGGCACCAATCCCACCTGGAAGGAAAGGTGTTAGGAAAGCAGAGCCCCTGTCCCTGCTCTTCTCCCAGGTGTCAGTGGAACCATCTCCTCACGTGGTCTGTCCGCACACTATTGCAGTGAACCACTGCAGTGACAGCAGGAAGGGGCTGAGCAAGGACAGGGTTGGGACTGCATGGAAAGGGAGGCAATTTGTCATGATGATACCAAAAACATGCACTGAGTTTAGATATTGGGAAGAAATTCTTCCCAGTGCAGCTGGGCAGGCCCTGGCACACATTGGGGAGAGAAGCTTTGGCTGCCCCATCCCTGGGAGTCTCTAAGGCCAGGTTGGGGCAACCTGGGCTAGTGGAAGGTGTCCCTGCCCCTGGCAGGAGGTGGAATGGGATGAGCTTTAAGGTGCCTTCCAACCCAAACCATTCCATGACTCTAATTTAAATTTAAAATGCAAAAAGAAAAACTGCATGGAATTCAAAATTACTTTTAAATTGCTGAAAGAGTGTATGGGAAGAGTTTTAGGCAAAATAAAACTAGCTCAAACCAAACTAAGTGTCCAGATCTGCTGAGACATATGTTTTGGACAGAGTTTTCCTAAAGTCGTAGCTTTAGCGAAGTCTCCAGGTAACAGATTTTATACTTAAATGTCCAACTTCAAAGAGAGATGACGGCAGAAGCAGCCTTGCTTTTATTTTTAATTAAAAATTCAAAAGCATTACCTGAGTGGACCCCAAAAGTTAAAAAGCGGAAGGCAAATAAAATGTTATGTCTTTTAATGTCTTTGAAGTTGAATCTTACAATTGCTGGATCTCGTTATCTGGGGGTTTGTGCCTGTTTGGGGGTGGGTGTCCTGCGTCAGGCTGGCAGTGGAGCAGGTGGGTGAAGTGGTGGAGGTTGTAGGGGTGGGGTTTTCTTAATTACCATTAAGTAATTTACAAATAGACCAGCACTAGTGGGTACAGTGGAAATGCCATGGTTTAAGTGACTTTAGGACCTTGCAGCAGCAGAAAATCCTCTTAAATAAGCAAATGCACCCAAAACTCAGCCCTCGCTGACTCTTCTCTCCCTTGGGGAAGGGCACGGTGAGTGTGGTACCCCTCACTCGGTGTGTGCAGGGACCTGGCTGCCTCCCAGCTCGCCTTGTCTTCCAGGCAATAACAGCTTTGGGGGGCCAGGCGAGTATTGGAGCCCTTCCAGGAGCTGCTTATCCTTCCCGTGCTGCTCCACTGGTGAGGCTGCAGAGTCGGGAGCAGCCCAGGCCTCCCCATCCCGTTATGGAGTGCTACCAGAGGGCCACCAGACTCGCTCTGTCTTCCCTTCCAAATAAGCAGCTTAATCATTCTCTGCTTCTAATTAAAGTCTTGAGTCGGTCACATGTGTTGTAAATCTGTGCAAGGAGAACTTATTTAACCAATAAAAATTAGCCTCATGTTGGGTTTACCTGAGCAACTGGGAGGATACCTCAGCTCCAGTCTCCTCCGAGCGAGCGTAAAGCCTCTGTTACTCCGGAAGCTGGCGCAGGAGCGAGCCAGGGACTGGCTTCAGCCCCTTTAATAAAAGCCATTATTTCAGCTTCTGCACAATTTGGAGTCTGGCCATAACGTGGGATGGGAACACCTTGCAACACTTACAGATGAGCCCTTGCTTTCAATGGATCGAGGCCAAACTTCCGTTTGGCTTTGTTTTCTCCACAGAATTGGCTGCGGTGGCGTTTCTGTCCAAGGGGCGGCTGAGACAGTAGCGGTGCCTGTGAGAGTGTCTCCACCATCACGTGTTCTTTGGGGGTGGCTTTCCTACTGCCATTAGGTGATAATGCTCTAATTTCCTTAGGCTTTGCCATGTTTTTCTGTCAGTGGTATGACCCAGTACTCCCAGGTCTCCTTGAGATCGGAATGGATTGCCCAGAGAGGGTGTAGAGTCTCCCTTACTGGAGATATTCCAGAGCCATCTGGATGCAGTGTGCTCTGGGGTGACCTGGCTAGAGCAGGAGGTTGGACCAGATGACCCACCGTAGTCCCTTCCAACCTGACCCATTCCGTGGTCCTGTGAGGAGGTCAGCTCAAGTCAAATATGGGATTTGTTACCCTCAAACCAACGGGAAGTAGCTCGCTGTGGTAGTGAGGGTCTGGATGGGCTGTGATAGTCCATGTGCTGCCTGGTGGCCACGTCTCAGCCCCTGCCCTGGGGACAGTCACCTGCTGTCACTGGTCACCTGGTGCCATGGCAGAGAAAGCCTCGGGAAGGCTTTGCCAAATGGGCAAATGGGCCCCAAATGGGGCCTTTGTTTGCCCAAAGGCTCCGACTCAGAGTCAGTCAATTGAAACGACACTATGAAACCTAAAAAAAAAAATCAATGTTTGCTCAACAAGGCTCTGTAGAAAACATTTGTGACTTGAGTTAATTTTATTCCTGTCCTCTAATATTTTATTGATCAAATTCTGTATTAACTTCCATGACTTTCTGCTGAGGATTGATGTCAGGTTAAGTAGCCTGTAGTTACAAGTCCCACTTGCTCTGGGTGAGTGTGGAGATAATCTGCAGCTTTTCCAGTGTTCTGTGATTTCCCTGCTCTGGTAACTTTTCTGTCACTATTGACAGATTAGGGATCTCTCCTGGCAACTCCCTTAGGAAGTAGAAGCACAGGGCACCCAGGGGCTGTTAGAGTTTAGATGGCTGAATACTCTCTGTGCCTAGAAATCCTCAGAGTGATTCATTGGCTTTGTCTGATTTGAGTGTGCTGGCTGAGTCTTTCCTGACAAAATATTTGTTGACTATTCCTGCTCTGTCTGTTTCTTTATTAATAATATAATCATCTCCATCCAATAGTAAAGCAGTTCTTGGAATTTTTTCTGGTCTTTGCATGCTGACAATTTGAATAATGTTTTTTTAAAAACGTTCGCCGCATGTGCCTTCCCAATCTTCAAACAATTTCCAACAGCAACAGTGGCAACAGTGTCGGGTCAGTCTTCAGAAGGTGGCCCAGGCACTGATAATCGTCCCTGTGCTGGAGACTGGGGCTTCCAGCCGCCTTAGAAATACAGATAATATTGTTCTTCAAAGGTCACTCCCAGATCTTTGCTTTGAAATAAGTTGCCCAGGGAGGTGGTGGAGTCACTGTCTCTGGAAGTGTTCAGGAGCCATCTGGATGTGGCACTTGGGGATACAGTGTAGGGGTGGTTATGGTGGTTCTGAGGTGATGGTTGGACTTGGCCTCAAAGGTCACTTCCAGCCCTGATGATTCTGTGAGTTTATGTAGTTCTGTGAAGGCAGGAAATTCACTGTGTCAGGTTTAAGTGAAACAGCCCTTGTCTTCCCACGGATTTGTGTCTGAGAAGTGAATTGTGGTAGGACAAGGTGGCAGCTCCATCTACCAAACAGAAAATTCAACAAAAGACTCAAGACTAAGGACAGCCATAAAGGTAAAGCATTAAATATTGTGGGGGTGGGGTTTTATTGTCATGTGGCTGGTTCTGGATTAATTCTATGTATCTTCTTCAACCATGGCATCGCAGAATGATTTGGGTGGGAAGGGACCTTAAAGCTCATCCAGTCACACCCCCTGCCACAGGCAGGGACATCTTCCACTAGCTCAGATTGCTCCAAGCTCCCTCCAACCTGGCCTTGGACACTTCCAGGGATGGGGCAGTCACAGCTTCTCTGGGCAACAACTTCTTAATAACTTCTAGTAAGTTGAGAGATTAAGGAAACCTCATCAGACTAACATTGGAGAACAATGAGTCATGAGGGGTTTTATACAGGTATAATACTAGATTATTTATAGAAGTTAGAAACAGGAAAGGGGAAAAATGAAATTCAGCCTTGAAAAATACAGATGATGTAGCTGCCTGTGTGTGAAAGTACTAATCCATCACAGGCATGTTCCAGGGGAAAACCCAAGCGGCAGCGATGCTCAGAGACATTTCAGGGTGCAACAGACACCGAGTTAGACAGGAGTTTGCAGTGTCATATAGGAAAAATGAACAGTTTGGAGTTGCCTGCACTAAACCATCATGGCAAAGAGCAGGAAGATCATAGTGACCCCCCTAGCGCCCTGTGGCTGCAGCTGGGAAATCTTGCTCCATCCTGGCACCACATCAGTGGCTCTCTGCTCACAAACTGGAACAAGTTCACAGGAAAGCAACAAAGAGAACTGGGGACCTGGAAGAATTGATTTATGAGAAGAGATTAAGAGAGGTCAATTGTTGCAGCCTGGCTCCGCAGTGACTAAGCAGTCACATAAGCATGCAAGGATGCCCTCGGCTGTGAGCAGCCATGGAAAGGTCTGGGATCCAGCAGAATGCCTACCTTACCAACCCAAGGTGAGGGACTGAGAAATTTTTAGACAATGGTAGATAAAAAACAACCAATAATGAAATATTTAAGACTAAGCAAAAGTCTCTCAAAGACAGGAGGAAACTCAGGCTTCAGGGAGTTCTGAAGCAGTGCTCGGTGACAGCAGAGTACAGAGTACAGTGGAATGCTGGATGTTGCTGAGGCGTCCACCATTTGATGTTCCCACCATTCCCAAATGCCAAAAGTGCAGAGACTCCTGAAGGCACCTGATAGCACACAGATTCTTTAGTATTGCAGAGATGCAAGCTTAACATTTTTCTCCTGAGAAACCTGTATGTGGGTATGGATGAAAACTGCCTCTGGAGCTGTCGGGGTCTGCACGGGGGTCATGCCTTCACTCTCCACTGCAGCACCTGCCTCCTTGGTCCGTAAGATGTTTTGACCATTATTTTGCATCCCAGGTCCAGATGCTGGGTGGTGGCGCCACCTTGTCCATGCAGTAACTCACAGAAATGCCACAAATGTGGTCAGCCTGTTGGGAGGGTGTTGCTGTGGGGCAGCCAGGGAGAAGGTTTCTGTTGGACTTTCCTCCCCAGGTTTCTGTTGGACTTGACCAGTCAGAGGCAATAAGGCTGTAGAGGTAAATGCTGCACATCTGGCAGCCTGCTCCGGGCTGGCCTGGAATTGTCTGGTGTAAAGTAAATCCAAATGCTCGTAAACTTACAAGCCTGCATTGATAAAACACTGGTATCAAGATGCTCCTGACAGGTAAATCAGGCACAGCAAGGCTGGGGCTGCTCAAAGGCACACGTGCAGTGGCTCACAGGTGACAGCAGTGTTCACAGCACAGACCCTGGTGTGAGACCTGGTGGGTCACTCTTCCACTTATTGTTTTGAAGTATCTCTATGATAAACAGGTGGGAAAATGTCTCCAGGGAGTGCCAGCAAACTCCCAACTGATGAGACAGAAATGGCGATGAAAGTGTTTTCTGCACTTGCTTCATTTCAGGCTGTGAGCTGTTAACACAGTGCTGTGATACATAATGAACAAGTTTCCTTTTCCAGTAAAGGAGAAGCCAGAGGCATCCCAGAACAAAGAACTAACACCAAGTCTGCCTTAAGACACTGTCTGAGCTTGGGAAACCCCTGTGGGGGCTCTCTGCTGCCCTGCTCTGCAGCATCAGTGGCTTCCGTGTCCCTGACCTTTTTGGGGCACGGGCAGTGTATGAAACTGCCTGATCAGAGCTGAGCCTGGGAATAAGAGAGGAAAGGTGTATTTGAGTTGGAGCTTAAAGCATGGGGCCTTTCCCACATGTGGGTCCCTTACCCAGCCCTCAGGGTGGCCCTCAGAAGTTACCCTGAAAATCCCAAGGCCTGGTTCAGGGGCCACTGGATGCACAGAAAAGGAGGAGTTGTGCTGAGTGTCTCTGTGCAGGAGCGGCTGACCCAGCTGGCACAGATCTGGGCACATGCCAGTGGCAGGGGCTGTGCCAGGTGCTCCAGGGTGGTTCCTGCTGCTGTGGGGCAGCAGGTTCCCCCAGGGCACCGAGTGTGTGTGTGCAGGTGATGCCTGGACCTGGCTTTGCTTTGACAAGGTGCACCTTTGGGGGCGGGTGCTCTTCTCTGTTCCAGAGCAGCCTGATGGTCCCTCGTGCACAGCCCCCGCTTTGTTCAAGTATTCATCTTTTGCTTGAATTATTTATTTATTCATTTTCCCCCTTCATTTTTTCCTTCTGTCTTTCCCCTGCTGGTGCCAGATGAATTCCTGTTTTCTCCAGCAGCTCAGCAGGGCAGGGATTAATATGACTGGAGCATGGCTGCAGCCGTGTTGGGTAGTGCAGTGACATCCTGGGGAAAGAAGGTAAAACAGAAAGAAAAAAGAAAGAAAGTATGCAGCAGTTAGAAATGGGGGGGAGGGGGAACTCTGGGTGCTTCTTCTTCCTTTTCACAGCAGACCTGTTCACAGCATCTCCAATCTCCTCAGAGAGGAAAATATAATGCAATTCTTTGACAGAAGGTAAAACTGAGAGTGCAAATATCAACTTGTATTGAAAGAAACTGCAAGTCTGAACCCCAAACCACACAAACTGTGAGAGCTTGGCCAGGGTTGCCAGTGATGAGCCTGTTCTCACAGCTCTGGTTGTTCCAAGCAGCAGGATGCGGGAGGGACTGTCTCCTTTCCTGTTGCCCTTCTGCAAATGGCATGATGAATTCTGATTACTCTGCAGTTGCATCCCAGCACTGTGGAAGGCCATGGTAACTATTTGGGACATCAGTTTTCCTTCTGCCAACTTTCAGGAGCATTTTATAGGATTAATATTCAATAAAACCCCCTTAACATTAAAAAAATGCTTAGTCCCCCAATTGTTATTAAATTCTTTTCCTGTGCCATAATGCGGCTGCTTTGATGTAAAGTCCTGCAGTTTCTGGAAGGAGCCTGCGTGATTACGCTAATGTGCAGTGCTCTTTCTGCTATTCCTATAGGGAAAATAAACCCCACATTAGTTCCATATTAGTACCTGACTTGGAGAAGTTAAAAAGTGCCAGAAAAAGGTTAACCAGAGTCAAGTACACATAAGAGAGCTGTGATTATTAGTGTTAGGGGAGCCATTTGAAAAAACATTTCTGCTTTTACAGAAGAATTTATCGGTGTCTTTGCTTCTGGCTGCTTTATGCATTTTAATAAAGCAGTAGCAGCAATACCGGGGGGGAGTTGGTTGTGCCTGGTCCAAAGAAAGAGTTTCTCTGTGCAATATTGCCCCTGACCCCAGCCCAGGGTGGGGGGAGCCCAGGGACGAGCCCACCATCCAGCACTGCCCAGGGGTTCACATTCCTGAACGCCGGCTCAGAGCAGGCTCCCCCTCTTGCCAGCACACGGCCGGGATCCTTTCGGAGAGCCAGTGAAACGAAGGAATAATTGCTTTTGTGTGTTAAAAGTTACATCCAGCCTACCGGCAGCTTTGGCAATTTCCCTGCCAAATGTCTGGAATTATTTGGAAAATGTGCTCTGCTGAAAGCAGCCCCAGGCCAAGATGCACCCTCACAATGGGGTAAAACACAGGGGTCTGGATGCAGCTGGGGCCAGAAGAGCCTTTTTGGTCAGGGAGATGCTAACATGCTTCTTGTGTGTGGGGAGGGGTTTGTGCTCCACCGAGGCACCCGCTGACTTGGGGTAACAGCTCTTTGCTGTCATTTAGCTGTGGGAATGTTACAATTTTTTAACTTCACCATAAAGACTTGTCATTTATTAATGAAAAACTCCGATATTGTTCACCCTTCACAGCTACAATTTAATAACAACAAAATTTAACCACCTCAGGGGGTGGGCAGGCCCTGGCACAGGGTGCCCAGAGCAGCTGTGGCTGCCCCATCCCTGGGAGTGTCCAAGGCCAGGTTGGATGGAACTTGGAGCAACCTGGGCTGGTGGAAGGTGTCTCTGCCCATGGCAGAGGGTGGCACTGGATGGGTTTTAATGCTCCTTCAACCCAAACCCTTCCATGATTGTCTGTGATAATACACTTTGGGGGTGCATCCTGAGGGCAGGATTTTGCTCCATAATCTATATTCCCTCTCTTCAGCTGTTCACCTCTCTAAAACTGTTTTGTGTGTTTTCACACACAGATTCTGATCTCAGGATCCCACTGCCTGTTCCTCTAACATTGCTGTCTCGGCAGTGCTAATTCCTCACAGGTTGAGTAGCAGTCCCATTCATTCATTTGGGGAGAGTAGGAAAGGATTTGCTCTGTAGGCCTGTAAGCCCATCTACTCTCCCACATCTGGAAAGGCTCACGCTGTCTGTCCTGTTAGTGCACTGGGACAAGACTTCTGATGGAAACACTTAATTCTCAAAGCGGTGCTGGATAATGATAAATCCTTTGTGAAACATGGATTTGCATTTAAGATTCTTTCCTGCTCCCATTGTCTGTGGGACGTTTTACTCATCTTCATTTCCACTGCCCCAAGTCTAAACTCCTAATCCCCTCTCCTGATGCTTCAGCTTGAGCTGATACTCCTCCATTACTCCTTCATTTCCGTGGTTTTCAGAGCGCAGGCTCCCTCTCAGCCCACTTCCCTTCTCCTGGAACCCTTGCCAGCTTTCTCCTTTTCTCCACTGCTGCTTTACTGGGCAGTCCCATCTCGTGGTCCATAATTCCCCTCCTTCTGACCCACCCCTGCTCATCACCAGATCAACTCCCACTGCAGATCCAGTGCCAGAGGTGCTCCCAGCTTTTGGTGTGGATCAGCCGCAACGAGAAACACAGAAGGGCACATTGGTAAATACAGATCCTGTCCAGTCAACCCAATTTCCAGGAGAATCCCACCGCTGATCCCCAGGAGGCTGTGGCTGTGGTGCATTGAGGTTGTGGACTCCCCATCCCTCAAAGTGTCCAAGACCAGACTGGACGGGGCTTGGGGCAACCTGGGATAGTGGAAGGTGTCCCTGCCCATGGCAGGGGGTGGAACTGGATGAGCTTCAAGGTCTCCTCCCACCCAAACTGTTCTGTGATTCCATGATTTCCTGTTCAGAGATGCTCTGACACAGCCCCACACAGCCTCAGTGGCATCCTCTGGGACAGCTGCACTTTTGCTGAGAAGGGTTTTTTCCCAAAGTGTCCTAATGAATACTCTGTTCTTGAACTGAGCAGGCAAATCAAGTGGAGAGCTGTGAGGGTTTGCCTTGGGCAGGAGCTGTTCCATGCTCTGGGAGCAATGAAGCAGTGGATGTGCTCTTGAGGCTGGTAGAGGGGAGGAGGAGGGTGGCTGATATCCCTCCAGAGAGCAAGGCAGCCACTCAGAACAGTCTTGGGAATTTTGAAAGATTGTTGGAAATTGTGGAGTTGAAATGCAATTAGAGACACCCGAACCTCCATACTTTCTTATTTCTTTTCCATTCCTGAGCATGGGCTGGAAAGAAACTGTCTGAACAAACCAGCCCCTCTTCACCAAAAAGCAGCCTCAAATCAAAGGGAAATAAACTGCCTTAATGATGGGCTGGAGGCAGCATTTTATTTCGTACTTTGTTCCTGCAATTTCCCCCTTTGTTTTACAGGGTATGACTTTACCAAAAATAGGCAAAGGAAGAAAATAAAGTTGAAAACTTCTGGGAACAAGCCAAGTTTTCCATGCTGAAAATCAATTATTGCCTAATATTTTCAAGGCGAGATCCTTGCACTCTGGCATTAGGCCAGTTCACCCACCTTCACCTGCTTTGTACTTTATTCACGAGAGTCAAAGATCCTGCTGATAACTTTTTATTTCAAGAGAGTTTTGAGTTTCAAGGCATTGCTGCTTCTTCTGGCCAGAACTGTCAGTGGAGGAAGGCGACTTCTTCCCTCCCTCCGTGTGTTGTGCACAGTGACCAACAACAAACACAATCTTTCCATGAAATAAAATGATTGCTTTTGGAGAGAAGTGCAAGGTGGCAGAATTAGACACTGGCCATTGGAAAGGTTAGTATGCCAGAGCTGCAAAAGATGGAAGTAATTTATTTCCTCTTGGTAATGCTCCTTTCTGGCCCAGCAATTTATCAGAAATGTTAATCCAACAAGCCTAAGTGTGTATGTGCTGGGAGGAGGGAGGGGAGCCGAGGAGGGAGAGGGAGAAGGCATTTAAAATTAGCTTCGAAATACTGTACATCTCATTAAAAATGTAATCATGCATAAAATGAGATCAATGAAAATTTATCTAAAAGTGCAAGGAAAAGGCGTTTTCTGGTGTGATACTGGGTATAATAGTCTCAATTTTAATTTAGTCAGTTTGCAACAAAAAATCCCTCCAGGCTAAATAAACCAGTTTCCCTCCCAGTTATTGTCTGGACAGCTAATTTTCTGCACCTTTCCTTCTAATACTCAACCTTATCTCTTGCTGGATAGAGGTTTCAATATATTGCAGAGTTTGTTTTCTTTACATTTTCTATTACTGCAATTTAATTTGCATGATAAATGATGAGAGGTAGAAAGATGATAAAAAGAAGCAGAACATTTCTTTATTAATTTTGTTTAAATTAGTGTAACTTTTCCCTGACTGTGCTTTTTGCTCAGAAAGCCTACGTAGAAATTATTTTAAGTCTCCATATTGCAGTTAGAAAACATTTCATGCTTGACAATAAGCTCCTGCCTCCCGCGTCAGTGGGCACGTTATGATTGTCATGGCTTCCTCCTCCCTTATGCTCTCTTATGATACTTTTGGACCAGTTTGCTGAAATCCTCCCAGTACCTAAAGTGGCTCCAGGAGAGCTGGAGAGGAACTTTGGACAAGAGTGTGGTGGGACAGAACAGGGGGAATGGTTTCCCACTGCCAGAGGGCAGGGGGAGATGGGATATTGGGAAGCAATCCTTGGCTGTGAGGATGGGGAGGCCCTGGCACGGGTTGCCCAGAGAAGGTCCCTTCCAACCCAAACTGAGTGAGGCTTGAGATTTGGGTGGCCAGTCCTCGGGGACGAGCTGTGGATCCGGGGTCCTGTCTCTATTTGTCTGCAGGACACTCCTTCCAATACCCTCGAGCAGTGACTGGCACATCCCTGCCCACCTTCCCTGCCCTCGCTCACAACTCTGGCCTTTGTTTCAGCAGCACAAAGATTTGATCACCTGAGCTCCCTCTACAGTCCCTGTATTTCCATAGACACATCCTCTTCCTCTCCCACAGGGAGGTTTGCAGCGTTTGGCTTAAAATTACAAGTTTTGGGAGAAGAAATTATTTGAATTCATTCCAGTACTTGGTTTCAATGCAGGTGAATGTTCCCAAAGCTAAAGGGAATCTCTGTTGAGCTCCCACAGCCGAGGACACCCAGGGCCTTGGCTTTCTTATTTTGTTCAACCCTTTCCTTCTGAGGTTTATGTTAATTAAACACAAAGCAGTCAAAGTTTTACAAGTGGAATAACACAGTAAGTCTCCCTAAATATACATACAAGTGCTCACTAGAATACTTCCAAAGCAAATCCCAGGAAAATTTATTACAAATGCATGTGGTACTGGCATGGTTGTGAGTGGGGAACACCAGCCCTCAGTGCTCCCCTTCCCAAAGCCATCCTGCCCTCAGAGAACACACAGGTACATGGTACGAGTCCTGTCCACCCTGGCCTTGGACACTTCCAGGGCTGGGGCAGCCACAGCTTCTCTGGGCAACCTGTGCCCATGTATAAACTTCAGAAAATTGCCATTTTCCTTCTCTGTGCTGTAATAAAAGTTCAGGGAACACACCAAAATGATGAATAAAAATTATACTACCAGCTGGCACTGCTGTCTCAGCAGCCTGTGTGCTGTAGGCTGGGTTTGAGAAAATCCTCCAGACCTATTTTTTTTCCCTGAAAAAAAAGGTGAAAAGGAGATTATTTAAGTTTCAAATTCTCAAGGTTGGAAAATGCTGAATGAAGTTTTCTTTGGAGCCTGTTGCTGCCTTCATCTTTGCTCTGAACAGCTCTGGAGTAGGCGTTTTGCTTTCCAGATTTTCAGTCCAGTGATAATTTAATCTTTGGAGCCCTCATTGGCTGTGATCCCTCTAATGTAGGACTATTTGCTCTGTTTCAAGGGAGAGAAATTTCCTATCAGTTTTTCCAGGATACTTGTGGAACCTGTTGTGGAAGAGGGCACCTCCTTGCTGCTGGCTGTTCATCACTGTTGGCTTGCAGCTTGTGGAGAGTTTGGAGATCTCCCTTCCTGCCAGGGATCTACTTCAGAGGAACTTAAATGTGGACTGTTCCTTGGGTCAGCCCTTGGCTTGCCCATCTGTGCTGGAGTGATGGCTGTTCTGTCTTCCCTACATCATTCATGGAGGGCTTGGCCAGTTTTCCCTGTTGTGCCCCATCTGCCGTGCTTGGCTCCTGCCCATCATGAAACCTTCTGTAGCTGTTCCTAGAAGCTCTCCCAGTTTGTTCTGTCGTGCATCTTCCAAAGGCACCATTATACATAAGGCTTGTAATACGAAAAATCCTCATTTTCCAGTTCAGACGAATACCATGGACATTATCCACTGTATTACTTGATGTCCTCCATGTCATGGTTCAATGCAATCCATCTGGATGGATGTTTGTGCTATGATGTTTTCTGCTCCATCATACATGCCCAGACCAAAACAAGCTCCCTGTCCTCCCTCTGGTTTTTGTTGACACTACCAGGCTCTGAACTTCCTTAGTTTCATTTGCCCATTCAAAATTAGTGCATTTTTTGACTTGCCATACTTGAACACACCGGCCTGCGGGATGTGATGTGTCAAATAACCTTGAAAATCCAAACAGATTATGGCCCATGTTTTCTTCCTGTCTGAAGTCTGTGTTACCTCTTTAAAAAATTCCAGCAAATTTGTCAAACAAGATTTGCCCTTTATAAGACTCTGCTGGCAACTTTTAATATCAGCTCACGTTTCTCCAGATGTTTTGTGATCTCATCACTTATTAATGTCTCCATGATTCTGTCTTCTGCTGAAGTTACACATATTACTGCTAATGTGGCTGTGAATGCCTTGTCTCTTGCTTCCCTACTGGACTGCATCCGATGACAGGGATCTGCTCAGGATGGGCTTGAAGCTTAAGGGAAAGAATCTCTTTTTGGTCTCAGATCTGAGGGATTTAGAAATACCTCCATTTTCTTAATCTATTACTTTATTACTGTTATTTAATGATCTTGTACAAAAGCGATTGGGAAGTTTCCAGTAACACATGCTGTGAGGACCCCTCTCTTTTCCTGTCTGTCATTGCTTCATAATCCATCCTGCAAATGTTATTCCAACTCCTGGAGTTAGACTTACCTAACTCTTCTCCTCTTCTAGGCTGACTGGACTTCTACTCCTCCCTCCTGCCTCACATAGCCATTGTCACAGGACTGTGGCTGCCTCAGGTGCTTCTTGCAAGGAGATGAGACAGAAATCTCTCTACATCACCAACCCTAAAGGAGGTGCTTTAAAACTTGTCCTGTTATTGTCTGCCAGCAGCTGGTGCTAAGCAGGGCACTGACCCTTCCTGGATTTTGCATGGAGCCATGGAAAAATTTTGCTGTTCTTGTGGTGTTGTAAATATTGATTTTCACTGAATGTCCAGAATGGTGTTTCAGAGCATGAACACTGTCTATGCCTTCCACATGCACAGTCAGTAGACAGTGCATGTAAGCAAACACATCCACCTGGAGAACCCATGGGAAGGTGGCACAGCATTTCCACTTGATTTCCTTCCTTCAAAAGTAATAAAACTCCATGGGGGGGGGGGGGGCATGAGAACTTTTCCAAAGCTCGCCCTGCTTTGGGACCGTTGGAGTGGCTGAGAATGGAGGTATGTCCCATGCTGCAAAAATTTATGGGAAACTTCTAAGCTCCATGAAGCGCCTGGAATTTGGATGGGATACAAGCCAGCCTCTCCATTACATGTCTACAGCTCTCTGCATATTTGTGATTATCCTTATGAATAATGTAAGCTTCTGCTTTCAGAAGGGAAAGGCTTCAGGAAGGAGTTAGGGAATGTGTCAGAGTGCTGGTAATGACCTCAGCATCCAGCAGTTTCTCACTGGATGGAGCAGTGCAGTCTCACAAAGAGCCAATAAAGTTTCCTGGTAAAGGAGCAAAAATTCTTTTTTCTTGCAGTCGCCGCTTTTATTTGTTCAATACAAGTGGCATG
Source organism: Xenops minutus (assembly GCA_035221455.1). Lineage (NCBI taxonomy): Eukaryota > Metazoa > Chordata > Aves > Passeriformes > Furnariidae > Xenops > Xenops minutus. Next base: position 19,874,747 of record JAWWEE010000018.1, read on the forward strand.
GCTGGTGAGGAAGAACTCACAGTGGTGTCATTATGCAGCTTAAACCCAGTAGCTCTTATTTGGAAACACTCATGTCTGTGAGAGTCGATCTTCTCATGGCACTGACTCTTGAATCACTTGGATGTTGTTGTTGGACTTCTTATTTTTTTAAGTATTTTGTAAAAGTTTAACATTTTGCTTCCCAGAACAAGAAGTATCCTTCTCCTTCTTTCCAGGGAAATAAATTCTTTACCTACATCCCTTGAATTTCACCACCTGGGAAATCCAGCAGGTGGCAAAGATGCTGGAAGCCATTTCAATGCTTCTAATGGATAAGATGTTTACATTGCATGGGCCTGGATCAGAAGGGTCTGCTGTGTTGGAGTCATTTGGATAAATTCATCTATGTCACCTGAGCAAATTGTGCTTAAAGTTCATCCATGAGCGTGTTCTGTGCGGGTGGAGTGGCAGTGGCTGCACGGGTTGTCCATCAGTGAAATAACATGATGCTGTAGAGCTGCTACTTCTGCAGCCTGGAGGAAAAGGAATCCTTCAAACAATTGGGCTCGAAGGAGAGCACAGAGGGAGGGTTTAATATTTTCCTTGCCCTAGCTTTAAGGGATGGTGGCAGAACAACTCATGCTTGTGGTACCTGCTGATGACACTGAGCAGGCTCATTCCCTGTAGCCCACCTGGGTGCTGAACTTTGGCTAAAACTTTCCTTTGGTGGCTCCCCCAAATGCTGTAGTTCAGGTTAGACTGGGAGATGCCAGATTTTTCACTGTTTACCTGAGGGAAGATGAGGTGCTGGGAAGAAATGTTTCTTCATTCCCAGCCTTCCCTCCTTCCCGCTGGTGAGCAGGACTTGGTGTTTGATCCCACAGCTCCACACCGGTGGCCCAGGCCCTGGGTTATCCCTCCAGAAATGAATGTCCATGTGTCCTCTTGACTCCCACATCAGCCTGTTTCTCCTGCTGCAGCAATCCCATGGCCTGGGAAGGGAAGGGAGGGGGAAGGTTGCCTTCTAGTTCTGATTCATCACTTTTATTGAACTTAAGTTCTTTTGTTTTAATGCACACTTGATTGAGCCAGCATTTATCCAAACGGTTATGGTGTGTAGGAAAAAGAGACAGTTGAAGAAAGAACAAATGAATCTAATGTAAATCAAATACTTAACGCTTTTATAGAAACTACAAAGCCTTAAATGTGTATTCTTAATGGTAATTTTACAAAACTCCACCAGGCATCTTCAAATGGAGGTGTGACAGTGATTGTTTCAGGCTGGAGATGGCTTTCCTTTCACATGCTAATCATCTGCTCATGGTGATATTTCTCAGCGTCGTTGGAGTCAGCGAATTGAATAATTTATGGAATGAGTTTTGTTGTAAATTTATTGTGTCACAAGCAGGTTGTAATTTCACTAACAGTACACTTAAGTTATTAAGTAAGAAAAAAAATAATGTGGTTGATAGGACCGTGCATTTGGAAGTTCTCTTGCTCCCTCCCCAACTAGTTCTCATCTTATATATTTTCAAACAGAGTATTTACCTAATTTTTATTCAGAATCTGATCTGAGAAGGGGAGCGAGAGAGGACATTAACATAAGTGGGTTTGCATTTGCACACTATTGTTGAATCTGGTAGTCGTAAACAAATTACAGAAGATTTTATACAGACAGAAATAGCATTAAAATGGCACGGCTCCGGTGCGGCGCCGCCTTTGTTCCCTGTTTGTTTCTGAGGAATTGGCCTCGGGTACAAGTGATGGAGTGCTGAAGGCATAGGCAGACCTGCAGAGCCGAGTGGAGCCTCCTGCTCCTTCCCAGCCCTCGCGTTTGGCTGTCTGGGAGCCGGTGCTGGGGAGGCATTTCGGGGTGCACAGGGCAGGAGGGGACACCTGTACCCCACAGGGAGGGTCTGGCTGCCCCCATGGGAGGCCTGGGAGCTTTTCTGATGCAGCTTCTGCAGAGTTTTCCTACAGCCTCAAAATGGGTCTTTTACGATTTGAAATCAGCTGCTGAGCCTGTCTGTAGTGGCCAGTTGCTACCTTTAGGCCCTGGGAATTTTGGGTAGCGGCTGGTTTGATGTCTGTTCGAACAGGCAGGTTTTGCATCACTGTGCCACCCTCCACACCTGCCTGTCCTCCGGGTGCTTTACCTCGTCCAGCGTCTCTCTTCTGCATCCCTTGGAGATCCTGGAATAAGCTGACTGTGCCACTGCCATTTCCACACCTGTCCCATGCAGCCACAAAGGTGACAGCCAGCTGGGCCAGGAACCCCTCCTGCTTCCCATGTTCCCAGCAGGACTTTGGCAGCTGGAAGCTTCATGGAGCTGGAGCTTGGTGGGATATGTAAATACCAGGAAAGGCAGAGGCGTTGTGATTGTTTATTTAATTGTTTCAATATGCCAATGTTAACACATGTAATTACACACTATAAACACAGTTAATTACTTAAATTAACTAAATATTTTTGCGTCTCGATCTAAAATTGCAATCAAAAGTTCTCAGTGGGTGGCAGCTTTAGTAAATAATTTTTCTTCTGTATGGGCTTCAGTTTCAGTAGGTTCCCTGTCTCCGGGTACTTTTCCTGCTCCTGTAAATTGCAGTTGGGAAGCATTTCTCCCTTTCCTTCCTCAGCTGAAATTCCTCATGGAAACTCTGTATTGTAATTATGGTGGCACGTGTTAAATTTTTAATTTGATTTTCATTTGTCTGTTCAATTGATATAATTGATGTGCATCCTTTCTCCCTCAGGATACAGGTTAATAACCTACTAACCTCGGAATGAAGGAATGATAAAAGGAACCCACACCAGAGTGTAAGGGATTGGTTATAATATATGTTTTTAGCTGTAGCCTTATTTTTTTGTCCTTTATAGCCTCTGGCATTTTGTACTTGCAAAGCCTTGACAGGCATTAAAAACATTAATTATTTTAATTTTTCCGAAAAGAACTATTCACACTGAACCTACAAGGAGGATAATTAGATCCCCATTTGTGAATATCTTAGGAAACAAAAGAGAAAAGTTTTATAAACAGACTCAATTTCTGTTTATTTTCTGAGCAGGTACTTCTTCGTTGGTTTTGGTTTTGCACTTGTTCAAGATGCAGTGGGGACATGCCAAACAAGTAATGCATATCTACAGAGGGTGATGAAAATGGGTAAAAGAAATGTTTAGGTAAGATGAAGGCATTTGCTCCCTGGTGGAGTAATGCTGGAGCAGCAGAAAGTGCAAAGGCACCCGGTGGAACACCTGGCAGGTTTGTTCTGCTGCAGTGAGGTGGGTCCTACCGAGCACAGCCCAAAGGCAGATCTGCTGCTGCTGCTGCTGCCGCTGCTGCTGGAGCTGGAAGGTCGAGCTGGGCTGCCCGTCCAGACCCAAAGAGGGCCAGAGGAATTAGTGTTGGGCTGATGGAAGTGCTGGCACAGGCTCAGGGACACCCATGTGCAAGTCTCAGAGGAGCTCATGCTGCAGCCAGGCCAAGCAGAAGGTTATTCTAGCGGAGAGAAACCCTTTCTCCTGGTTATGGAGCTGGAAATGGAGTGATTAAATGAGGCAGCAGTAAGTGCAGAATTAGCACATGGCTGAGTCCACTCTCTGCTGGATGAGGCTGGAGGTCTCGCAGGAATAGCAGGGCTGGGAGGAGCGGGGGGAGGAACCAGCCCCGGCTGTTTTCTCACCTCCCCTCTTTGCCCAGGGACAATGTGCCCTGATGCTTTGGAGCCAAACAAGAAAATCAAGGTGTTGGGAAGAGTAACTGAAACGCTCCCAAATACATTAAATGAACATCCCAAGGCATCCAAATCTCATGCTTCAGGAAGTAAGCAAGCTATCAGGTGCTGGGAACTGGCAGACATGGTGCCGTGGCAAGTTACCCAGTGCTGGTGTGGGCTCTGCCAAGGCTTTCAGTGCAGGGCCCAGCACTGATGGCACCAGGGTGCTGCAGGGACCAGTAGCAATGCCAGCGGCAGCAAAGGAGCTCGGCGTCCTGCAGCCAGACCAGGACTTCCCGTGGTGGTGTTCCTGTTTAATCACTGGGAGTACTGGGTAATCTGTCCCAAGGCAAATATTGAATGGGTCAGGTTGTCCCGGGTTTTATCACGGTGCTATTCCAGTACCTTCCGTGTGCAGATCAGGGTTAGAGAGGGGCTGGGAAGGGTTATGATGGGTAATGAGCACAAGGGACTTCTAAAATGCTTCAGCTGGATTTGGAAATGAAAACTATTGACGTTGCAAACCAGGACCCTTTAGGGAGCTTATTAGTAGCAACTGACATATTTGTATCTGGTAGGAAATTTGGAGAATGGCTACCTTGGATGTTTGCTGGCCAATGTAGTGGAGAGCTGCTTAAGACCTGCAGATGATGACTGAGTTGACTAGATATAACCTGTACTTTTATTCACTTAGTCCCAGCAATCAAAAAGCCTTTGTATGTTGGAAATAGTGATTACAGGGAGAAACTTGTGCAAACTTCTCAGGCTGCTCCCCATCCCAGCTCCCACTCTGTGGCCATATCAAGAAAGACCAGCTAATTTGCATTTAAAATTATTATACTAAACAGGAATATGTGCAGTGTTTACAGAAGCCAGCAGAACCAGCTCTAATGTCTTTATGAATACATTCAGTGCCCTGTTCCTGTGGGGAGAAAACTGAGTTTTCTTGGGGAATGTCAACTTGGAATTCCTTGGTGTGTGTGTGTTTATAAAGCCTCATTTTGCAAGACATAGGACTAGAAAGACATAGGTTCCTTAAACATTCGTGTGTGGTGTAATCCTGGGCAGTGAGATGAAAGCTGCAGAGCTGGGCTGGGTGGCTCACAAGCCACAAAGAGGCTCAGCAGCATAAACAGCATAAGATGGATGAGCTGCATTGCTGGGGACGCCACTGCAGCTCCCAAATTGAATCAGAGACTCTGGGATTTCAGACTAATGGGACTTTCTGCTGAGGTAGAGCAGAGTCTGTTTTGTTCTGCTGGCCACCCCCATCCCTGTACTGGTTCTTGCATCTTCTAGAAGAAAACCCAAGAACATTAGAGGACACTGGTGCTGTGCAATTCCACCCCAAAATGAGTGTCTTACTTTGCTTCAGTAGTTGAAGATTGACTGAAACACTGGGGTACAAAGTTTAATATCCTTCTAAGGTTATTAGTGTTCATTAGGAAATCTTCTTGGTTTAACCTGGCTGTGTTGGTGCCCTCAGTGACTTCCTTTGGGACATTCCAACAAGATGTGTTACAAAAACATGTTTTGTTTAGACCCTGTTCATCTGGAGTATCGTCAACTCTATAAGTTCACTGGTTTTTGCCTCTAGTATACATTTCCTTCTACTTATTGACATCGATTTTCATTGCCAGCCATGTTGCTGATTCCCCTCTTTCCTCGCTACTCTCTCCTGTGCTAATTCACTTTTATCTTTTCTACCAACCATATTAAAGAGCATAAACTTAGCTTGTGCCAGGGATGACTCGGCCAGGGTGTCACAGAAAACTTCTGACTATTGTAGTGCTAAAAGGTGGTCACTGATCTAGGGATCCTGTGAAACCCCATGGCTTAAGTTTTTATAGAGCAGGTTTTGTTCTTGCTTTCATACAAATTGTTTTTTGCTGGGGGAACTCCCAGAGCCCTTTTAATTTCTGAACTTTCTTTTTGCCTTATGGTAGTTTGTTATGATTATTGTTATTTATTGCTGTTGCAGGTGAGGCAGGAGGTGAGCCCGGCTCACAGGCTGGGGAATGGTTTGTGTGCTAACCATGCACCACCTTAGAGGTCCACGGGTCGTGGGTGGAAGGCCAGGACTGTCTTCCTGGCAGGGGCAGGGGCTGCATTTAGCAGTTGTAAACCAGCAGTTAAACCACAGGCCTATCAGACTTCTATTTCTGGGCTTCACATTTCTCTTAAAAATGTTTAATTCAGACTGTGTTCCAAAGTTGGAATCACGTGGTAAGCTGGTGCCGTGTGTACGTATAGTCTGTTGCTGTTGGCTGGATCCAACACCATCACTTCAGTTTTCATCCTCTGATTCAGCATTTACCCCCTGGACATTTTATTTTATGCTATTTGTGATCTGTAGATCTCACACTGGGTACCTCAAAAGTACTGGATTTACTCACCCAAGTGTTTGCTTTCCATGTGCTTCTGACTGACCCAAGAGCCTGAGGGAAACACACCATTATAATGCCGAGCAGTTTTGCAGTGTCAGGCAGATGGACTTTGTCACTTCCCAGTCAAAAAATATTTATCTCCATCTGTTGTGTGACTCTTTCAGTGTGAACCTGTGGCACCAGCACTGGTGGTTATTCTCAAACTGCCAACAACAACTTCATGGTTCCTGAGCTCCTCTGGGGGATTGGTTGGTTGTCACTGCTGAGTGACCCCCAACCCCAAGAACCCCGAGGGGCACAACCAGCCCCCGGCACCCACCTGCACCCCACATCCCTTGTCTTCTCATCCTGCCAATACAACTGGTGAAAACCACGTGGTTCTGACCACAACGTTCTGACCAACTTCAGGCTTTATAGATTAAATCTCACATCTTGAAGTGCACCCAAAGCTGACAGCAAGAGAGTTAATAACACACCAAGTCTCCTGCCACGTCCTAAGGCTTTTTTCTTCAATATTATTCAAAATTTAGGCACCTTTCTTATTAATTAAATGGTAACTTTCTGTATCCCACAATCAAACTATTCAATAATGCTTGCTCTGAGCAATCAGAAATGACAAAAATAAAGTACTAATATAATTTTATTATGAATGATTCGATCCCTGGGGTTTCTATCATATTAAACAAAGAAACAAATTAACCAGTGACTGAATTAAGTGGAGGAACTTGCATCATGTAGAGGCAATAGATTTTTTCATAGTTAAGCTGCCAGCTAGTTTCATGCTTTAAGTCCAGTTTACAAGTTTCCCCCTGAGTTTCCTAGAAATAATCTTGCTGCTATGTATCGATGTATATGTTAGCGTGAGGCTGGTTTTTTTAATAGGAAATACAATAAAGAAGATCAGAAGAGGAATTTTGAATGTACTACTCTTCATTTCCAAATGTACTGAATCAGTGATGTTCCTGAGGACAGTTGTAGTAGCTTGGGCAGGTCTTTGTGGATGGCTGTGGGCAGCACATCCCAAACCTTACATCACCTTGTTGTGCTGGATGGGACACTCTCTTGTTTATCATCTCTCTCACTTCTCAGCTCTTAAAATAATGATAATCTTCTCTATGTCGACTGTCAGGTGTCTGTAGGAGACCATTGCACATGTAACTGGGGTGGTGTGACCCAAGTTTGCTGGGATGTGGTCACTGAAGTTTAAGAACACCAGTGCCACCCACCCCATACCCGGCACACCAACACTGTGGGTCTGCAGTCCTTCTGCACCCACCCCATACCCGGCACACCAACACTGTGGGTCTGCAGTCCTTCTGCACCCACCCCATACCCAGCACACCAACACTGTGGGTCTGCAGTCCTCCACCCATCCCTCCGTGGCTCTCAGCCCTCCTGGCAGTGATGCTCCACATCTGCTGCACCAAGGGGGTCAAACAGGGAACATTATTAAGTCCCTCAGCTTTTAATACCACAGCTCATCCTAATACACCATATCAGATGCCTTTGGTCATGTATCTCTCTTTCTAAAAAAGATATTATTGTAACAGAGGGATTAATCAAAAGTGGCGAGAGCGAAAGCCTACCCATTCTGGGCAGCCTCTGGTTTCAGCCGTTGCTCAGTAATGGGCAGCCTCTTGCTCCTCGCTATAAACATCTGGATGAGGAGGCTGAAAGAATTAAATTTTGTGCCTGAAAAATGACATATTGAGTAGGAGCTCTGCTTTCATCTCTGGGATCGTGTTTGGAGAAGAATCTGCGCGGAGTCTCAGCGTTAACATTCTTTAACTGCTCCTCAAATTACTAATGCTTCACGTTGCTTTAATCCATTCGGCTGTAATAGCTTTATTAGATTAAACTCCCCGCTGAGCAAGTGGGGAACAGTGGGATTATCACACTTCCCTTTGAACATCCAGTAAAGACAAAATAAATGGTTAACAAAATAGAGCAAATTCAGTTTGCAGGTGAGCAGCAGCTCCCAGCCCCGCGTGCTGCGGATGGGCTCCAAGCCTCCCTATTATTCCTTGCTTGAAAAACGCCTCTTTAGCAGCCTGAAGAAATTCCCGAGGTAAAAAAGAAGTCCTAATGGAATAAAAGTTCCTCTTTCCCCTTTAGATGTGTTGCTAATTGCATCGTGCCCACTGCAGGGACAGTGTGAGGAAAACCTAAAACCTTATTTAAAAAAAATTATTTTTAGCTTCACTTTTGCTGGAGCTGTAGGTGAGCCAGGAACAGCCTTTATCCAGTGTCTCCAGAGTGGGAATGCCTAATGACTGATTTTTTATTATTTTCTTAGCAAATCTAATTAACTATTTGAAGTATTCCATCGAGAGGCTCACGGTTACTATACACAAGCAGTGGGTGGCTCTTCTAGAGTCTCTTAAAAACTCAGTTTCTTCTCAGCATTCTTCAAATCCTCGTCTGCTGGAGCAATTTGAATTTTGTTATTAGTGACTGCTGGAAATCATAATTCAATAAAGACTAACTCATTTAAAAATGCTCCATGCTGAGCGTGCATTAGGTAACTTGGGAAACTTCGGAGACACAGAAAAACATATACTAATATCCAGGTCTACACAGGAAATTGGTATGGCACTGAGCAGCTTGAAGGAGGCTTTCTGTATGTTTTTAAGAAGCTGCAGAAAGGTTGGAAGGAATGCAGGTTTTTTTTAGTAAATCTGTTCCTTCCCTCTCCCCAGCATTTTTTTCCTAACACGCTGGCATCTGTCCAGAGGAACTGGAGCCCCCAGCATGCAGGGGACAGTGAAAATACACACCATAAACATTTCTGTAATCATTTCCTAGATAAGTAAGAAAGCTGTCGGGTTTTTGCCTCCTGAGCTCCATGTATGTCCCTTATTACTGATCTCAAATGAGTTTGGAAGTTTTAAGCATCTCTCCTGCCCCGTCTCTCTTTACTCCCTTTCTGGCAATAATCTTATGGCCACAGACTATATAGTCCTGCCGCGGGGAACGGGCCTCCTGCTCGGGTGTTGGAGCCACATCTGCAGCTGCAGCTGGGGCAGCTGCTGGCCTTGGGCAAGGCTGTCGTTTGCCAAGGCCCCGTTCCCTTTGGAGGGTGCTGTGCCACCTCGGCACTGCCCAGAGCCGGCCCTGCCGCGCTGCGTGTGCTGCTCCGCTTCACCCCAGGAAATACACAGGGGCAATTTTTTCCCAGTTTCTTTCCGCACAAGTTGTTTCATCTTTAGAATCACAACACTTCCTGCCAACATCAGAGGTTTCCATTCTTGTCTGCTCTCTCCCTTGTTCTTTCTAGCCATTTTCAGACTTATATAGCCCTTGTGTTTCTCACCCTCGCTCCCTTTCATCCCCCGGTTCTCTCGCAGAGCCTCCCTCGTTTCGATTCCCCACTTAGCTGGCCTTCAGAAAACAATTCCCGTCTTCCACCTGGTTTTCCTCCTTTGTTGCTCTGGGGTTTGATTTCACCTCTCTTTGTCTGCTTCCCCCTTCTTGTTTTTTTCCCTCTTTATTCCCCTTGCCCTCTTTTTAAAATCGGAGGAAAGGATCAATATTGCCCCCCGCTCTGTTTGATAAGGTAGTGCTGGATGAAGCCGGTGGCGATGGAATTGTTGTCTATGCTGAGACGGAAAAGAAGGGGGAAGGTGCTGCCGTGTGGGCAGGGCTGGGCCCTGGCAGTCCAGCCCTGCATAAATATATGTAATTGCACGGATCAGAATCTGGAACAAAGGCCTGGGTTCTTGGCCCAGGCAAAATGCGCATGGAAAGAGGATGCTGTACGTCAGAGCAGAGAGGCCAGTTTTAGGTTGTTTACCCAGAGATAATTTAGGAAAGCCTGACGTGCAGGAATGTCCTGCTCAGCATCACAACATGGCCTGGGCACATCTTCTACAGTTGGTGTGTTTTCCCTGTGATCCATGGAAGCTGGTGATCCATATGGAATTGGCACGCCGTGCTGTACCTGCCATGCTCCAAAACCTGCTGCCAAGTGGAGTGTGTGGGGGGAACCCAGCCTGGTTTCTGGTGGGCTCTGGGAGCACCTCAGAGCCCCTCCCAGGGGCTGGAAAGGGTCTCTCAGAGAGCTGGAGAGGGACTTTGGAGTGCCAGGATGAGGGGAATGGCTCCCACTGCCAGAGGGCAGGGTTAGAGGACATATAAGGAAGAACTCCTTCCCTGGGAGGGTGGGCAGGCCCTGGCACAGGGTGCCCAGAGAAGCTGTGGCTGCCCCTGGATCCCTGGAAGT
>JAWWEE010000018.1:19885148-19982387 GCA_035221455.1 Xenops minutus
CCAGGTTGGACAGGGCTTGGAGCAACCTGGGCTGGTGGAAGGTGTCCCTGCCCATGGCAGGGGGTGGCACTGGATGGGCTTTGAGGCCCTTTCAATTCAAACTATTCCATGATTCTATGAAACAAATGTTCCACGAGCTCTCCTGCACTAATGGCTTTGATATGGTTGCCTGGGTCTGAAGTAGTTGGTGGAGGTGGTGCTTCCACTGACGTTTTCCATGGCCCTGAGTGTGAGGGTAACATGGGATGGACATGCCTGGGACACTGAGGTATGCCCTGCCTAAACAGAACAGCATTGGAGAAAGCCACTCAGCAGCCATCCTGTGTGGAGCAGCCCGTGCTGTGCTGGCTCTGGGCAGTCATCCGCTGTCCTCGGTGTGCCACCAACTCACCCAGACAGGCCCATGTCCACAGTGTCTTGGTTCGCCCTCCCCTGGAGCACCTCCCTGTCTGCTGTACTCCAGGAAACAAATAAAAAGGGCTGAATGGTGATTAGAACGTGGAAATGGCTCCTGTGTGGGTTTTACTGGTACACTGGGAAAAGCAGAGGCTTGATAACAGTTAAAAAACCACTGAAAACTTCCAGCCCGCCTGAATTGTGAATTCCTGCCCTATCAGTGGAAGATGAGTTGACTTAATTTGCAGGTTTACCGGTTAATTTGCCATTAACGCTGTAATACCGGTAATGTGCTGAGAAATGGGGGAAATTTACTTTTTTGTTAATGTAATTATAGGATGGCAGTATAAAAGTTATTAACTGCAGAAGTAAAATCCAGGAAAAATGAATTTAAATTTAATGATAAGTTAGAGAAACCACTCAAAGCTTTTTGCCGGAAGATGCTTTATTATTGTGAGTTCCTTCTTTAGCTGTGCTCTATTTTTGATTTTTGAAATAAACATTTAAAGCAGAGATTGCAAATACAAGTGGCACCACTGTAGTCACCAGCTTAGGAATTCCCATAATTGTTTAGAACACAGATAATAAAAAACCACAATCTTTCTGGAATTTTACTTGGTTGTTGGGAACCCATCAGTCCTGAGAACCGAAGGAGAATATCAACACTGAGGTTTGAGATGTGGTAATGGAAGATAGAAACTGTAATTGAAAATAAATTCCGTGATGTGCTGGATAATTGACAACTCCACCTCAGTTAAGGCAATTTTTTTATTCTGCATATGATATAAAAGAAGATGAAGAAGGCAAAGAAGCAGTTCTTCATTCCCACTCCTTCCTTTTTGTTTTCCTTTTTCCTAATGCAAGAATCCAGGCAGTGACACTGAAAGGTGACAAATTTAAACACTGATATTTTCACATTCTGGGCTCACAGCCCTCAGAGTTCATCACCACCAGATGTTGATGCAACAAGATGGAAAACATTAGATGTTTTATTTTATGGCTTAATGAGGACACCCATGCTAATATATGTAATTTCAATTAAATAATCAAAATGTGAGTGCTCCAGGACATAAGACGATCCCTAACCAATGGTGATGGGGAGGGAACTCCCCTGTGGCCACAGTATTTCATAATTATCAGCTGCAGGTTTCTGGCCCATTTATGTGAGGATACAGAGCAAAATTAACTGTTCGAGGTACGTGAGAGCAGCAAGCCACTTGGATCATTAGCATTTTGTGTTCCTCAGGAAAAATACCTCTTTACAGTTCAATACAGTTCAAGGGTTTCATAGGGCCTTCCTTTAGGGTGTGTGGAAATCCAGAAATTCTGCGGTTATGATGTTGTCAGAAGGGAAAAAAATCACTTTATATCTTTTTTACAATTTTTCCTTCATGCATAGAGCTTTGGCAATTCAGTACAGGCAACTTTAACTTAATTTATGTACTAGAAAAGAAAAGCAGGCTGTTGTGTCAGGAGCTGTCAGAGCCTCTCCCCTCTCGGCCCATGCTGTCCTTGCCAGTGGCACCAGTGGGCTGTCAGTGCTTTGGCCCACCTGAGACATTCCCAACAATGCTCTGTTTTTTAGCTGAAGATCCAGGATTCAAGCAAAATGAGGAAAAACATGAAAAGTCTATACTTTGATAGCCTGGATGTGCTAAAGGAGGTGCGTTTGTGAGACTAAAGCTGGCTCAGGCTCCTGCCTGGTGGGAGGTGGTTCGAAAATCCCAGCTCCCAGGGGGCTCTTTTTGCCCAGAGCAGCTGTGGCTGCCCCATCCCTGGAAGTGTTCCAGGCCAGGTTGGACGGGGCTTGGAGCAACCTGGGATAATGAAAGGTGTCCCTGCCCATGGCAGGGGGTGGAACTGGATGAGCTTCAATGTCTCCTCCCACCCAAACCATTCTAGGATTCTATGTTCCTTGCATTTTAAAACACGTTTAGAGATGCAGCTCCCAGAGCAAGTTCCTGCTTAGCGCCAACGCCGAGATGTTTCCCTGCTCTTCCTTCCCTCCTCTGTGCCCACAGATGGTACTTTTTCCTTTGGATTATTTCTAGAAGCTTCAGCCCTTTGTGTGATCCCTGTTAGCACAGTCCTGTGCTGTGGTTCTTCTTGCCGGGACTGGTTTCAGTCCTGGCAGACTAGGAAGAGTCTTGTTTCAGCACACAGATTCTGATTTGAAGCAGCAAATACCTTGTTTTCTGCTTTTTGAGAGTCCAGCAGTTGTGAGAGCCCTTGGGTGGACATCACCACAGCACCGTGTGCTCTGTCCCACTAGTGAGAGTGGTGCTGCAACCCTGTCACTGCCCTCAGCCCTTCTGATTAACTCGCAATAGCACGATGATGGCACATGGTAGGTGTAAGAAAACATCAGCTTCTACACTAATTTCTGGCTTGTCCCACTGTGTGCCAGCAGTTCTTGCCATTTGAAGAAAAAAATTTTTTGTCTCCTTTTATGTAAACACATCATGTTAAAAAAAGGCAAACTATAAAACATTAAAAACCCTGCAGGGTATTAAAAATACCGGTCTCAATGCATGTGTTCATTCCTTTCACTTTCTTTTTAGATCACTAGTGTTGGTACAAAATGAGCTGAGCGAAGGAGAGAATTCTAATTAGGTTTAAAAAAGAAAAAATATGGCAGTTTATTTTGAGCGCATGTCTGCTCCACCAAGGCATCTCCCATTTCAGACGCAGGCAGAATGAATCATTATTACACATTTATCATCATAAAAATGCTTATTTGGACCTTTTTTTAAAAAAAAAGAAGGAAAAAAAATTATAAAAAGGGCAAAGCAAAGAACCATCTCGGAAGGGCAGTTATTGCTTGCCCTTGCTTGGGAAAAAAGCCTTCCTCAATGGGATTACGTCCCTGCTCATAACCTATCAGCCGTCTGATCAGAAATTCATAACGCAGGCCATCCATTTCCAGCCCGGCAAGGGCTGCGTGATTGAATTTAAATAGGCAAATGCCAGACTTGAGCTTTGACATTCTCTCTGGCTCTCTCAATCTCTCCCTTTCCCCTGCCCTCCCTGTCGGAGGCCCTTCCTTCCTCCCTCTCTTCCTCCCTTTCCTCCGCTCGCCACCATTTCGCAGGAGGTGGGATGGAGTCATCAGCAAATGGAGGATGGACGTGGGGGGAGAGGGAGAGGAGGGATGCGCAGCGAGGGAGAAATATGGAGGGCACTGGACAGCAGGAAATTGTAAATTGTGGCTGTCATGCTTTCATTGGGACACTAAACCTGTTTTCAAAGCCCCCCACCTTTTTCTCCTCATTTAAAAAGAGATATTTCAGCAGACGTTCCCAGCGTGTCCTCACCCAACCCGCGTGGTGGCTGCGAGCACAAAGCTCCTCAGCGAGGCTCTTTTTGCTGCTTCCTTCAGAGCTGATAAGGATGAAAATGAATTCAAACCTGTGCGCTTTCATGGATGGAGAAGCTGCCTGGTGGCAGGCGCTCAGTGGGCAAGGGCCATCCTGTTCCACTGCCGGCAGCTCGTAGTGCCAGGGCTTTGGGATTCGGTGGGAATGTTGCTGGTGCCTCAGGCAGCTGCAGGGCACTGTGGGGACACGGGCAGGGCTCTGAGAAGGCAGAACACCTGCAGCAAGCTCTGCGTTCGGTGTTGCAGCCCTGATTTTCCTAATGAGTCTTGGGGTGGCAAATGTGTGTTGTGCTCCCTGTGCCCACACCCTGCTCCGTTCAGAGACAGCTGATTATTGAGTTCAGGATATTACAGTGATATGGCTTTCTTCCTCACTGGGCCTTTCATCCCCCCATCAGCACACAGATGCGGTTTCAGCCCAACTCCTCACTGTAAATTGTGCTTCAGAAAAACCATTCAAAGTTTTGCTTTGTCCTGCAGAAGCAAGTGAATGCTCCAGACCCTGCATTTCTGGACAGTGGTACTTTACTGCCAAGAAGAAGGGGGAAGAAGTGTCCTGAGTGCAGAAGAGCATGTGGTCACTGGACTGGGTGGTTTTGACTTATGAGGCTGCTCTGATGGTATTTTAGTGATATTTTCCCTTTATTTTTCCTTTTTTTCTTTTTTTTCCCCATAGAATTTAAAGCCAGAGAGGTCTTGGGCTGTATGAACTTTGAGTTTTTCTTAATTACTGATTTTTCTAGTCCAAAACTAGATACTTACTGAGGCTTCTGCTCATGAATGGCACTGAATTTAGTATTAAAATTGTCACATAAAGAATCAAGCTCTCCTCCCCTAACATTTTGCAGGGATTAATCATCCTCATGATAAGAAACGTGTCCTTGAATTCTCATTTGAGTCATCTTCTGACTTTGCTTCACCACTATATTTTTGTTTTCCTACAGTAAAGAACAAGACAGAGAGGGACTTCAGACAAGGGCCTGGAGTGCCAGGACAAGGGGGAATGGCTTCCAGGTGTCAGAGGGCAGAGTTAATAGGATACTGGGAAGGAATTGTTGGCTGTGAGAGTGCTCAGGCCCAGGCACAGGTTGCCCAGAGCAGCTGTGGCTGCCCCATCCCTGGAAGTGTCCAAGGCCAGGTGGGACAGGGCTTGGAGCAACCTGGGCTAGTGGAAGGTGTCCCTGCCCATGGCAGGGGGTGGGATGGGATGAACTTTGAGGTCTCTCCCAGCCCAAACCCTTCTGTAACTATTTTCCTGCTCTCCTCAGCCTCCTTCACCCATGTCCTGTTGCCCACAGCTTCTGGTTTGTTTTACTCATTACCTATTGTCCTTGTTTTCCTTTGTTATCTGGGTTTTCTATTTTAATTGCTGACTTTATATCACTGATAAACCAAGACTCCTTTCAGCTGAAGTTGTCACCTTTCTTCGTTGTCCAGCTGTCTTTTTGTACACTTAATAGGCTACTTTTGTGGTTTGGGTTGTTCACCTCTGACATCCTTTCTTATGATCAGTTTTCAATTCTTTTTGTAGGTTTAGGAAGTACCGTGTCCACAAACTTTGGAACTGTGATCAGCATAAGCAGGGTAAATAAAAGGTGAAATTTCCTGAAGCCCTGGTTTCAGAATTCCAGATGGGAGTTACTTGGTGCTAAACCCATATATCCTTTACTCTTTGTGCCTTCTGTAAAAACTCATTTTCCTTTCTGAATGGCCTATCCCAAATTTAGAGTACAAAACTGGCAAAGGAAACTGCATTTTGCAATCTGAATTTAACAGTGAAATGCATAGTGTAAAAATGTGAAGAGAGTAATTTTAATTCAAATAATTAAATTTCATTAATTCAAAATCTTATTTGAGAGTCCAGCTGTTTTCGCCACCTGCAGAGACACTGAGCTGGCAATATCAAGTAGAACAGTGGTGACATTTGGGATAATTCCTTCCCAGAGGCATTGCGGGGAGTGAAGCTGGTGATGCTGGTGGGCTCGGAATCACAAACAGGGTTATGATCGACCGAGAGATGAGTTCAGCTCACCTGGCCAAATCCATTCTGCTGAAAACCAGTGGAGGCTTTGAATTCTTCTGAAGGAAAAACATCTCTTAAGTTACAGTTAACTGGAGCCAGTTGAGCTGTTTCTCCTTCAAGATCCCCACTTCCCAACTGAGGTGGTGCATACAGATCTGGAGGTTGCAGTGCCAGGAACCCCATGAGAGCTGCCCCACTTCTCAGGTCCATGGCAGAGACATTCCAGGAGGGGCAGCTGAGCCGGGCTGGTTCTGTTTCAACTAATGATCATGAGCCATCAGCCACGGATGGGCTGGACCCGGCGCTGGGTTATTTAGAGCACATGCTCTTTGTATACATTTTCATGTTGTGTATAAAGCTGTCTTTGCCTTATGCCACCAGTTTGTAGCTTAAATCTAAACTGTGCAGCAGAATGTCTGTGCTGTGTGTACAGTTTGTGTTTTTGTTAAAGTCACAGTGCCAGCACCCCTCTGTATTTACAATTCCAGGAATAATCTTGGAGCCTCTAGGAATATAGTGCATGAAACTTGTCAGCTGGCACCTACATGAGTGAGCTGCTGGTAAAGGGAATGGGTTTGTGCTCTCTGGTTTAAAGATGTGGCACAAGAGTTGCAGATAATATTTAATTGACTGACTGTTCTTACAGTGCCCCTCTTGATCCCCATGGGAGAGATTTTGTTTATTCCCTGTGTGATATATGTCCAGTCCAGGGGCAGGCAGGAAGAGGTTGAGAACAACTGGAGATAGAAGGATGTAGGTTCAGTTTTGTGGCTTCAGACTCCAAATTTTGACTCAGATATTTTTACAATCTTCTTTCTTTCTTTTTCTTTTTTTCTTTTTTTTTTTTTTTTAAATCTTTTGAATGAATGCATGTTCCAAAAGCGTTGATTCAGGAACACATGTGCCATTGAGCTTCAGGAGGACTCAAGCCATTCAGGACCTGTTTACACAGGAATGTTACACCTCCTGTACCAGTACAGTTCTACTCATGGATCCCTCCATCCGGAATAATTGGCTTTTTTGGCTTAGTTTAACTTCTCCAAACCACTGGCTCCTTAACTTTAGTCTCTAGAATTCCATTAAACAGTAAAATTTATGAATGAGTCAGCTCTGTGTGGTTGTGCAAGGTGACTCGAAGGAATTCCACTACTGGGCAGCGGTTTCTTGGTCCTAACTTTAAGAACCACTAAATTAAATAAAATAAAAACGTCCTTATTCCAAATTAAAGGCATTTGGGGAGTTACAACCCAGTGTGTTTTAAGTTCATGCCTTTGTTTTTATTAATGTAGCCCCAGCTTGTTAAGGAAAGCCAGTGAGAATTATTCTGCACCTTTTACAGTGCAGAGTCACACCCCCATCATTTAAGAAAACAGAGTAACACTAATATCAAGATGATGTAGAATATTTTAGATTTTAAAGTGATTTTAAAATATAAACCTACTCACTCCATCTCTTAATAGTTAAACTGCAATATTGACTATACGATTCCTAAATTCTTAAGCAAAAAAATTTGATGCCTTTATTCTGCGTTAATGGACACATTTATGTGGGTCGAAACTTTAATTTTTTTAAGGTTCAGAAACCAGATTTTTTTGCTTACGGAAGCTCAGAGTTGTAGGATGGTCCTTAGCAAAAGAACCTGAATATCTTCCATTTTCCCCTAAAAACAGTCTTTTAGACTGTGAAATATCTTTCCAGAAAAAGCCTAAAAAACAGCAAATCTCATTGCAGGGAAATTCACATCACTCTTCACTTGCAGGCAGATTTGGTGATTTAATGATCCATAGGCTTCCTTTTGTGTCCATTGGTGGGACCTGGGTCTTCTCCAGGACCTTCTGTAGTCCATGACAAACTGCCAGCTGTTCCTGTAGGAGCCTCTTGTGAGGCAGAGGATCCTCCCTGCTCAGGCTGTGCAGACACAGAAATGCCCCGGGGCTGCCCGGTGCCCACCTCCCGCAGTTACACACCGGCTTCCCTCCGGGGCAGCTGCATTTGGGCTCCCCTTCTCTGCAGCTCTCACTTGTAACTCAGCTCTGCGTGGGCTGCAATCCCGGGGGTGCTCTCTGCTTCCCTGCTCTGTGTTTTCCACACCAGTGTGGTAGCTCTGGCTGTAAGGGGAGCGGAGGAAGCGTTCCCCAGTCCCCACCTGGAACGCTGCTGGGCTGTGTTCTTCTGCGTAGAGGGTTTTGGCAGCGTTCAGATGGCTGAAAACAGAGCCTTTACATTTCTGTGGCTGCAGTGTAGTCTTGGATATGCCACCACAGTCGTATCCTTAGCACTCTAAAAGCATTGAGAGACCACAGCCCAGATCAGGGTTTCACCACACAGACACCTGAACTCATTTAACCAACCCTTTGTGTTTATTGAGGAGCAAGCCAAACTCACCAGGGTGTGCGTAGCTAAAATTTCACTCCCTATCTTGTGGAGTTGTAGTTTAAATAGCTACAGCAGATGAGTCATGGAAGAGGAGAATTACTGTCCTCACGCTGCAGAAGGATTAAGGAACCATCCACAGCCTAGGAGGCAGCTATGACATGTCGAGGGGCAGGACCACACCTTCACCACAGGGACCTAGGCCTTCTGTAATGGTTCTGCACTAAAAACAGAATGACCAAAAACCCAAACCCCCTTCAGAACTTTTCACAGAACACATGCAGAGGTTTCATGTATTTAAGTATTAGGTTTGGGATGTTAAAAACTTTGCAAGCAGTTTCTTAATAACAGAGTGATACGACTTAGAAAACTGAGCAAGTGAGCACTGCTCTGTACAAATGCAGGTATACTGATTCCCAAAAGAGTACTTTAAAATGCACCTGTATGTTAGCTATGGATATAACAAAGGTATAGGATTTTCTGTTACTTGGAAGCTTTTTGAGGTGGTTGTGGGTTGCTGGGGTGTTTGGGGAGCAGGGGAGGGCAGAACAGGGTTCGGCAGAAGCACTGTGGGGGTTGCAGGCTAGCACAGGGCTGTGAGCTCAATGACTCCTGTTTGGTGTGGTCCTGGCCTGACTGTGCTCTGCAGATGGACACATCCATGGAACTGGAAATCTAGGAATGAGAATGTGTTTATTCTGAATGTGCTGATACCCTGAGCAGAATTCAATGCCAGGTGACAACCAGCAGCTTCTACCTTCTTCCTGTTCAGTACAAATCCACATGGACAACGTGGCTTCTCACCCAATAACTCCAGGTGTGGTAGAGACCAAAAAGGCAGGAGAAGCAGATTCTGGATTAATAACACGTGAATGGAATGGCCTTAACCTGCAAGAGGGTAGATTTAAATGAGATACTGGGAAGAAATTCTTTGCTGTGAGGGTGGGCAGGCCCTGGCACAGGGTGCCCAGAGAAGCTGTGGCTGCGCCATCCCTGGAAGTGCCCAAGGCATGGCTGGATGGGGCTTGGGGCAACCTGGGCTAGTGGAAGGTGTCCCTGCCTATGGCAGGGGGTGGAATGGGATGGGCTTTAAGGTCCCTTCCCACCCAAACCATTCTGGGATTCTATGATATTCAGAGAAGGCAAAATGACAAGAGAATCCTGAAAGTTTAAAGAAGAGGTACAGAATGAAATGTGAGGCAGGTAAACACTGCTGGGGTTTATGGGGCAACTGATACAGCCTGTTATATAAGGAATAATTTGGGCTGTTGTTTTAGAACTGTGGTTTTGATGTCCATTCAGGAGGATGTTACTATGAGAGCAGCAGGGGGTTAGAACCCTTCCAATCCAACTGCTCCTCTCTGGCTGCCTGACTTTGCCTGATTCTATAAGGAGAAATAGTACTTTCTATGGGATCAGCTAGTAGAGCTGAAAAAAAGTGGGCATGCTCCTGAGATCGGAGTTTGGCAATCAGTTCTGAAAATTGTATTTTTAAATCCAGTAGAGTGTTGTCACGGTTCTGATACTCCCATTACTTAAGCTTTACCACCTGAAGGCTGAGCCACAAGAGCTGCTTAACGCAGTCCTCTGAGTCTTCACACCTTTGATTTTACTCTAAAATGTTCAGATATTCTAACTAAAATACGGAGCATGTTATTATTCCATATAGGGGGGATAGGATTAAAAATGCGTATATGCAAAAGTGATCCAATACAGCATGGGCAAGTCCAGCCATTTAACAGTGTGTTGATAAAAGTTACTTTATCCTTTGGGCACAGAGGAGATGGGAATATCTGTACATTCTGAAGCTGATAGGACTCATTTGGCTGCCTTTGATAACTCACAAAGCCAGGGTGTTGGAAAGGGAATAAGTGGGAGGGACCAGCGAGGCTTCTTGCCTCTTTGGCCAAGTATCAGTTTTAATGCCTTGTTTATATTTGGCACTATCAAAAGCTTGGATTTCATTTCCTTGCCTTAGCTGGCAGTTACCCCTTGCTCTGGAGCTTTTCATTTTTCCTTTGTTCCCACAAATGCATGATGACATTTAGTATTTCAGCCTCCTCTGTGCACTGGTGTCACATTGACTCTTGCTGGTTCTGTGTTCAGGACAGGGTGGTCTGGAACAGAAGGGATGGACCCCTTCAGAGATGCTGTGGGACACACCAGCTCTCCCAAGCACAAGCTGAGGAAGATGCTGTGTCTTTCTCCCCCTACCCGACCCGTCTCCATCACATATCTTGGTTTGCTCTGGGTCTCATTTCAAACCTCACCTGCTTTCAGAGCTGCTCTCTGGTCCCTGAATGTTGACAACCATATATATTTTATGCTCTTTCAGTTTGTGATGGCAGTTACATGTATTTCATCACATTTCCATCATTGATTCTCACTGTCATCCTAGGTCTTCCCAGCAGCTGACCACATTAACCTTTCAGAAGAACAGGTTGTCTCTGAACATGCAGGAAAAACCACTTGCCTTGGACAGCTCAAGAATTGCTGTGGCTCTCATGTGCTCTTTAGAATTCTCTCAAATCCCTCCAGCAACTGATTGCACGGAATCCCTGACAATAACCCACCCACCCCCTCGGCTCAACCCCGTCAGAAGCTGCCCTTGGCTCAGCCAGTCGCCATGGATGGCTCAATCCTGTTCTGTATTTACCTTGAGGATGTTATTTATCGTTGATCCCCATTCTCAGCTTTGCTGCAGAAAATTAGTGATACTTGAGTCCTGATTCTTGCGGGGGGCCCCCCTGGCAGCAGTGGCTGGCTGCTCTGCCTGTGTCCCTGGCCAGCACCAAATGGGCTCTCCAGCCCCTCAAGGATGAAGTTGAAAATGCCCATTCATAAAAACTGGCTCTGAGATGGCAAAAGCATCTGAAAGAGCAGCTCTGCTCACTTTCTATAAAATCTGATCTCTCAGGTTCAAATATACATCGTAGGGTTGGTGTTCTGCCCCCCTGGCAGGGACCTGGTGGGAACCCGCTCTGGGGAAGTCCTCCTGTTATCCTGGGAATGTTGTGGGAATCAGGTCAGCGGGTGGAGGGTGGGTGCTGGAGGAGCGGGAAGGGGTGTTGTAGGAGCAGGGATGGAGACAAATGCAAGATTCTTCCCCCCATGTCCATCTTTGAGTTCTGCCTTTTGCTGCAGCTGCTGGAAAAGCAGAAACCCGCGATGCCGAATGGCTCTGTATTTAGAGAATGCAGAATCCCCCAGTGATTCTGGGTGTTCTGACACCCTTCCCATGGCCCTGCTGGGTATGGACCCACACTGCCACGGGTGCCTTTGTGTTTCCATCTCGCAATCCCTGTTATCCACCATGTTGGGGTGTTTTCAGCTGTGCTCACATCTGATGTAAATGCAGAGCAGTGCTACTGGAAATGTTTGGGGCCAGGTTTGTCCCACAAGGGCTCTGCATGACCTTCTCCGAGATGTTTCACACATTTCCCATTTTCTGACCATTTGCTGGGGGGCAGGGGGGAATAATTTTTTTATTTTTCTAAACCAGGTTTTATTCAAGTAATAAATAGCAACCTATTAACCCAGCGTGCTTTAATGCTCCGAATCTGAATCTAAAGACTAGAGAGAGCACAAACATACCATTAAAAAAGCGTATGTGGCTCTTCCTCCTGCCCAGCCTCTCCCCCATCGCGCACGCAAGCTGTCTCTTTAATAATGCAAAGGAGCAGTAAATTTCAAGCTGAGGATGGGCAATAACAAGGAGAGTTATTTCCACAATGCCCCAGTGTCAGCCCCTGGCTTAGGCGCACACCTTATTAGTTCTAACAGGCTGGTTAGCATCGGGTCACCTCTGCGGCTCCGCTCCCCGCAGGGTCACCCAGCTCCAGGCGGCATTTCGGGAGGGGGAAGGGAGCCGAGATTTAGAGCTTCTCTGCTCACCCGGCATTTTTAGCACTGGTTATTTTTATTTACACACCCCCTCCCCTTTTACACCTTGCCTTTGTGTTGCTCCCTCTCCCACCCCAAACCCGTGTAAATCCTGGTGCTAGGCAAGCCCCTCCCCAGTGAGCGCAGATATAGGGACCCCTCAGAATGGGGGGTTTCTCTGCTTCTCTTCAGAAGGGAAATAATTCAAATTAATCAGCCTGGGTGTGTGTATGGACAAATACCAACATCCATAATAAGCCATTGTTGATGAAAGCAAGCCCAGGGTGGTTGCACTCCCAATTAAACATGATGGTAACATGTCCGAAATGAACACGTGTGCATGTGAGAGGGACGATGCTAAACCCCTCCTCACCTTTTAGGGGTCGCAGGAATTGTCTGTAGGATGGCTCTTTAAAGTGAGCTAGCCCAGGGATGTGTTAAAATGAATGTTCCTTTTTCTCCTAACTGGAACTAGGAGAAGCTGCCCATTATGGAAATGCACCCGCGGTTGTGGCCCTCTCCCGGCCCCCTCCCCCACCCGCCAGTTCCCATCCAAAAATGAATGCAAAGAAATACTATTAGGCTGTCTGGTTATGTATTTTTTATGAGGCCATACAAGACACTGCCTGACCTCGTCCAGCTCATGTTATAACCACATTGAAGATGCTTTTCATTTGGGTTCTGCTTTTCAGCCTGGGTGACCTCTATTAAATAAAAAAAAAAAAGAGAAAAAAATGGCCTAATATGTGACCCCTGGGACGAGTCGCTTCAAGGATTACATTTAATTCATATGATAATATTGAAATATAATGTTGCTGTGTCTAATGTTTTGGATGTTTTTCTTTCTTCTTTATTTCAGGGACCCTTTGAGTCTTGTCAAGGATTTTTTTTCTTTTTTTTATTGGGGTGGGGGAAGGACAAGTAATTTGTTCTTGGTGGGCAGATTCTTAAAAATCACCTTTTTTCCTCGGAAAGCTGGTGTGAACACGGCAGCCTCCTCTTCCCCTTGCTTTGAAGGAGAAGAGGAGAAACAAAGGCAGGGAAATTATTTTTTATAAGATAGCTTGTCTGGCTCGTCAAAATACAGCCCCATGCTTTGTTTTGGCGTTTGCTTACCCAGTTGATAAGGAGTGACCTGCTTTGCTGGCTGGGCGAGTATGGGCAGACCCCCCTCTACCTCTTTCCTCGCTTCCAGCTCCCATTGTCTGCCTCAGCCCCACCGCTCCCTCGCTCCCCGTGCACACGGAGAGGCCACACGGAGCCACTGCTCGGCTCCCGTGATGGACCGTCCCAGCATTTCTGAGAGACAACACATATTTCAGAGCTTTATAACTTCTCCATAAAAATGTACTCTGGGATGAAACACGACTCACAATGGTTCAGCTTAGGAGCAAATTTGCTTTTGCCAATTGCAAAAATAAATTTGACCGTTCCTAAATAATCTGCGTGTGAAAAAACATTTAATAAAGTGCATTTTTTTCCCTGATCCTCATGCTAAAATCATGTTTTGAGGTGTACGGGGGAATTCAGCCATCAGTCAGCAATCCCAGCCGAGACCTTGCACTGGGAAGCAACGAAGCCCTTAATCATTCCCAGTAATGACATGTTTGGAAAAAAGTGCCACATGTGTGCACCGTGTATTTTCAGCAAACATCTAATGCGAGGGTGTGAAGCAGTAGCTGTGGTGCACGGTGTGCTTGTGCAAGGGCTTCCCTCCTCCTCCTCCTCCTCCTCCTCCTCCTCTTCCTCCTCCTCCCTCTCCTCCTTGGAGCAGGCTGCTCCAGCCTGGCTGTGCTGCTGCCCCGCTCACAAAAGCCATGTCCTTGGAACAAAAGGCCCGTGCTCCTGGAGCCCTGTCCCGGCACACCGCGACGCCGCTTCCATGACGTTGGCAGGGAGATACATGACCCTGATTGTTTATTTTTTTCCTTTATTCCATTGTGAGTGGAGCTGTGAAATAGTAAAATTAATTTGTGCAAAAATAGCTCTCGAATAGCCCTTGGGTTGCGATGAAGTAGCCCCGGTGGGTGCCGCGTAGTCCTGGCTGGGCCAGTGTGCAGTGTGGCCGAGCTCTCTGTGCCCCGTGGCCCCTCGTGCTCCGGGGTGGCGCTCGGGGCAGGTGAGGGCTCAGAGCTCCCAGCCCGCCGTGTTCCTTCGCCTCACACGCTGAACCGCCACAGTTTTTGGCAAAAATCTAATTAGTGCCACATCCGGCGCCCGCCTTACTTATATGTGTGCGTGGCGTTTTGTGTAGGATATTAAAAAAATATCCAGGCTTTGGGTTGCCTTTTGTAAGGCATGGAGCTGTGACCCTC
This sequence comes from Xenops minutus, assembly GCA_035221455.1. Taxonomy (NCBI): domain Eukaryota; kingdom Metazoa; phylum Chordata; class Aves; order Passeriformes; family Furnariidae; genus Xenops; species Xenops minutus. Next base: position 19,899,514 of record JAWWEE010000018.1, read on the forward strand.
CCTCCGCTGCTCCCTCCCCCCTGGAGCCCCAGACTTCGCCATGCCCTGGCTGCGAGCTTACATGGAGTTGTCTTTTTTATTTTTTTTATAAACCCAGTCACAACACGGGAAGAGGAGGAGGAGGAGGAAGAGAGAGAAAGACAGAACTAAAACCCCTTGAAGGATGGCTCTCCCAAATTCCTGGCGGAACCACGGGGAATCCCTGGGAGTGGAGGTAAGGCATCCTGCGCCCACCCTCTCCCGGCCCCCTGCGCCCTCGCTTTTGGGTGGGAGGGAGGGGAGGGAAGGTGAGCCGGGAGGTGGGAGGTGGGAGCCGGGTGGTGGGTGGTGGGTGGTGGGTGGTGGGTGGAGGAGACACCTTCGCCTCGCACTGCTTAAGTGGGCGCGGCACTGCTGTGAATATGCAAATGGGCGGCCGGGCGCGTCACACGTGCAGCTGCTCCCCCTCCCTCCATCCCTCCTCCATCCCTCCATCTATCCCTCCATCCATCCTTCCCTCCGTCCCTCGCCACACGGGGCTCAGGGGGACGTGGGGACATGGGGGGCACGGACCCTGGCCCATCCCACCGCGGAGCGGCCGAGGTGCGAGGCCGGGGCCGGAGAGGGGGACGTGGACACGCGGGGAATGGACCAGGGGGCTGGTGCCCCCCGTGCTGTGATTGATGTCAGGGGCCAACAGCGCCGGCGTTCTGGGCACGATGGTGATGGTGATGGTGATTCCGGTGATTACACTCATCATTAGTGGGAATTTGAATCTTTGGATGGTCAGGGCTGGGTGGGGGCGTGACCCCTGCGCTTGGGAACTTAAGGAAAGAAAAGACAGGATTTGGAAAATGTTTAATTTATGCACTAGAGGGGTCGAGTTACAAAGATTTCCACGCGGCCCCATTTTTATTGCAACTATACACCGAGATCGGCAAAAAGATGGGAAAGGCGTTTTTGTTATTAAAGGAAAATCCTTTATTGGAGGGATGGTTTAGAAATTTACAGTCAATGGAATTTAATTTTATCCTTTGCCTTTTGCTTTATCCACATTTTAATAAAAGAGCCATGAAGAATAAGAGTAGCTGGGTGATTGCTGAACAAAGCAGATCTCGAGTCTGAATAGGATTTAAACCCGGTGCCTGTGCTCCCTGCGCCTCGCGGGGCCACGGCAGCGCCCCTGGCTGCACCCTCGGGCTGGGGACACTGCCCATGGCTGGGCACCTGCGTTAGTGCGATGTTAGCATTTCACATTCAGTAGCACAAACTTTGTGGTACGTTTTTCTTCTCCTCCCTTTGCCTGCCTGGTGATTTGGATATACCTGATCGAGTCTTAGGTTTATATGTGGTTATTCCAGGGAGACAGAACGATTTCCAGGGGTGTGGAGCACTGCTGGAGATGCCTGCCAGCACCCTGAGGTGGGAAGGACCACGTGTGGGTCTGTACAACATCACTGGCATTAAATCACTGGGAAAAAAAAAATTAAGGCAAAGCAACTCCATTAGTTTTTCTTAGGTATTGCCAGGGATTTTAAAAGGATCCACTAATGGGATAATTGTATTCGCTAGATTGATAAATAAATAGAAAATCCCTAGTTCTCGCGAGGGGTGGGGCTGGAGGACACACATGAAAACGACTTGTGGGTAAGTGAATAAAACCCCTGCACTGAAATTGCCTGATTGATCCTATGGTAGTGCACTAAGAGACAAGGAGACACCTGAGGGGACAGGAGGGAGCAGCTCGCCGGAGCAACGGTGCAGTGTAACCCGGTTACAGCAGGATAAACCACCCTCCCCTGTGCCTGGCTGTGCCACACTGGTGTGCCACCTGCCTGGCTGTGCCACTTACATGGCTGTGCCTCCACCTGCCTGACTGTGCCATCCACCTGGCTGTGCTGCCCAGTGCCATGCTGGCCTTCTGCTCTCAGCCAGCCCAACTTGGCAGTGGTGGGTTTTCTCTTGCTGCCCTGGCTGCTTTGGCTCCATGTTGGCGTGGCTGTGGCCGGTGCCAGGTGCCCGTTTGTGTCCAGCTGCACCCCGGGGACACCCAGCATGCCCCCTGCGAGGGGGCAGCCCTGGAGCCCTCAGGACAGGCCTCAGCCGGGCTGTCTGGGGCCCTTGGGTGCCCCGGCCCCGCACACCTGTGCCCAGTGCGGTGTGTGCACAGGCGGCCTCCCGCCTGCTCTGCCGTGCCAATAAAGAAGAAAGGCAGGGATGAGGATTGTTGCTATTGATCTGCCCAAGGGGATCATTAGGCATCAGTATCAATCTACAAATCAGTGGGCCTGTGTTACTTGCTTGGGCAGTCATTGCCAATTTGTTCCTATTAGATGGCCGAGCCCGGAGGTGTTTGATGAGCAGATTGGGTCTTTATCTCGGCACTGGAGAGCAGCGGGCGCAGGAGACGCGGGAGCTTTGCAGGATTTCTGCTGTTTGTTTGTTTTCTTCTGCTGAAACCCGGCTGCCTTTTCACTGCTCTCGACAGAATTTTGTAGGGGGCTGAATGTGTTTCTGCATTATGGATGGTTTTTCATACCATCAGATTAAACATATTGAAAGTTAAGGAGAAACTATTTTAAAATAATCCCCTCTCTGTTATTCAGTCTCTTTACCAGCAGCACTCCCTATAAAAATACATATTCATGCCAGATTCTTTTGTTATCCTTTCCAGGTCAGACCCAACATTAGGAACGCAAACAATTTTGCTTTTACTATCCCAGTGCCTGTTCCTCAGGATTTATTGAGATGCTCTTAGGGAAGTGATTATTCTCACAATATTTCTTTCTGTGATTTAATTAATTAAGCAAAAAAATTAAAGCTTGCAGATAATCTTTTATTTGAAAGTGGTTTTAGGTCTGTGTTGTAGAAGGGCAGCCCCAGGGGTCGGCAGCCCCTCGGACCCAGCCCTGCTCTGTCTTTCAGAGCTGCCTCCCTCATTTGCATATTTGCAAACAAGAAAAATGTTTAATACCATGCAAAATGAACAACAAATTTAGACCATAACAGGGGAATGGAAATTAATGGCACAAAAAGGATCAAACCAGTTCACACGAATGCTCTGATCCGACATCAATGCCGTGTTATTTAATGCAAACCTCGATTCCGGCTGTTCCGTCTCACTCCTGACATGAACATTGCGCAGTTTAAACATCTGTCCAGCCGTTAAAGGCCCTATTGATGCTGTGTTATTGGATTTCTAATTTCCAGGTTTTGTCAGGGGTTTTAACAGACTATATGAGTGTTTATAATTTCTGATGAGTTTAATCTCTAATTTGCCTCTGTTACCTGGGACTGTCAAATCCCTTTCCCAGCACTGGGCCTGTAAAATTTCAAAATACAGAAATGCAGGTTTCTAAAAGAACCCGAAATATTTGTCATATCTTTTATATACAAATATGTGTGCAGTAAACAGAACTATACATTCTTATTCTCTTTGAAGATCAAGCCTCATTTTAATCCTGCCTATCTGCTACAATCACAATATATTACCTAAACCCAAGTTTCTTTGAGGACTTTTTGGATAGATGTCATTATTTCAATGGAGATAAAATAGGGTGTGTTTTAGGATACTGCATTATTGCTGCCTGATTAGTATTTGATCAAATCCTATCTGTTTTTTTGGCCCTGAGACAATCCAGCTTCTCCACATCCGGAGGCGAATTCGCCTCATTCTGTCTGACAAGTGTTTTGTTGGGGAGCAGCGGATCAGATCCGTGTAAACACGCGGCCGGGGCGGGGAGCGCCGTCTTTTAATTTATCATAAACTCCATAGAACTCATTAGCTTTCATCTTTACATCGCACGGGTAGAAATGAGCGCCGAGCACACTCGGGGAGCCTTTTTTTCTGCAGAGTTTGCTGTACAAATATTTATGGACCTATTCCTTTGTAGTAGAGATTCCAGTAGCAACAGCTATCACACGATGAACAGCAGCCTGCGACTTAGGGAAGAGGTTGCCAAAAGCTGTTGTTTATTTAGTCGCTTGGCATTTTGTCTTGAAATTTGTTTTGCTACTATTTGCAAAAATACACGGCTCTCTTGGGAGGAGAAATCGGGATATTTTCCCTATACTCCAGGAAAAAAAAAAAAAGGGAAAAAAGCCTCCCAGAAAATGAAATCTAAGTGTGTTTGTATGTATAAACATCACTTAATAATTAGCATATTCTGAGGATTTTCAGAGCAGGAAGCTGCTCACTGTCCATTCACAAAACACACATATGGAGATTTTATGTTGGGTTTTGTTTTAAAGATAATGATTTGTCTCCGAGTTGCAGTTGTTTATGTTTCTGTCTATATCTCTTTCCTCTGCCCTGTTTTATTTAGTAAGGTTTCAGCTGTGAAATTTCTCCATGAAACAATTGATACATTCTCTGCACGCCGCAGTGAGGGGAAAAAAGCCCCTTAGATTAATGGTCAGTGTCTCATCCACACAAATTTGTGTTACGATACTACCGAGAAGCTGCGAATTACTGACAAGATCTAGAATAATTCCTAATGCTGTCGAAGGCTTCATTTTCTCCTCCGCATGATGGATGAGGCATAAGAAGTGCTTTCTGAGATCGTTAATGTGCATCATTCTGTTAAGTGTTATTAAAGTCCGTCTGTCTTTGGCAGCAGAAACAATGGCTTATCCCCTATTTTGCCTCTCTCTTTGCTAAACTCCAAGTGGCTTTTACTAATGTGGCCTGTTTTGGGGCTCTTTTCATGGCTGGTTTGTACCACGGTGTTCCGGTCGGTTTAGGGTTGTATTTTCCCCTTTGAGTTAAGTGTTGACTCGTGGCATGGGAACGCACAGTGAATTCCCAATGATTCCGTCTGTAACCTGTAGATAATATCCAAGTGGCACAGGATTCGCACCAAAGCTTCTGTTTAAGCTTGGAAAGTAGAATTTAACTTTTCCTTGGGAGGCTGCTGCTGCAGGAGGGAGCTGGTGTGTCCACACAGCCCTGCCCGCTCCGAGCCCGCTGCTCCTCTGGAGTGCAGAACACCCCGGGCGCTTGTGCCCACTAATTCCCCCTCCATGAATTGTCTGAAAACCTGGGAACTGCTGCCTGAGCACAGAGTGAGCGGGTCTCTGGCTGGGAAGGAAGCTGGCACAGGGCACTCCAAGCTTGTGCTGTTGGGACAGAAATCACTGCCCCATCCCCATCCCGTGGGCATCGATCACCCCGTTCCCCGGGGGGGAGGAGGCCGGGCCTGCATTGCACATGGATCATATTAAATCAAAAGTACTTTTAACCAAACAGAAGAATTCACTTTAAAGGTTTTTAACCTTTCTTAAGAGCCAATTTTTCCTTAAGCCCTGCGATAATAAAATACAATATAATTTATAGAGTGCTCTCCACGGGCATGCATTCCTCCTCTCTTCTTTTTTTTTGTACAGTCAGATAAAACATCCAACAACTGGGATGATAATCAAGAAAAAACAAAAAGCAACTGATCACAAAGCATTTAGAAATGTAACATTCCTTTTACAAGGGATTCAGACATCCTTGGGAAGCCTCACTTCTATACTTTTAATAGAATTAGAGAAGTGTGATGCACAGCTGATAAAAGCTCAGTCATCCACAGCGCAGCGAGTTTTTGAGTATTTAATTTTATATTTGAATAATTCTCCAGATCAGGCTATAATCATGGATGTCATATAAAACGATTTTTTTCATAAATTACATTATTTCACAGATGTGCAAATACTTCTGTGAAAAAAATTACATTGATCAGTTTTTAATACCCCCCTGTCTCACCCTTCAGTCAAAAGAAAAAATAGCTTTTTTCCCATCTTTGTCTTCAGAAAGGTGCTAGATTGTAAACATCTGAAGGAAATGAAAGGGGGTTGGCCAGTCCACCCCAAATTCTTTCCAGATTTTCATTCCTTTCACCAGCAGCCTTCTGTTCTTGGAGGAGAGGGAGGAACAGCAGAAGAAAGAGAGAGAAGATGCCAGTGTTTCTTATTAAAATTTAAAGTGAAAAGCAGGGCTGTATTTTGCTAATTTTCAACGTGCTAATTGGGAAGGGCTTTAGGAGGTTGAGGGGGCATGGGGACATGGGGTCCAAACCCAGCTGAGACACGTCCCCAGCGCAGGGGAGGGCAGGCACCAGGCTCCCCTCCAGAGTACAGGCAAGAGGGCTTGTACTCACTGGACTTGTAGTCCAAAATTAGAACATTGTGTTTATTTTTCTAATTAAAAAGTAACCCATTTACCGAGAATAAACTTCCCAGCAGTGCTCTGCCTGGTCGGGCTCAGACTGCCCTTCATTGCCCTGACACCCCCTGGGGTGGAAGTGGGGGGTCCCTTGGGCTACCTGTGCACAGGTGCCCAGCCCCGGAACCCCCAGGTCCTTCAGCTCCTGAGCACTTTGCTCTTTATGTGGGCAAACCATATAAACACTTCATCAAGGCACGGGGAATTACACAGCACGTTGTCACATGCAGAGTACCTGGGTATCCTGGATATTGCTGTGACTGGAGAAGTTTGACCTGATGTTAAATTCAGGGATGGCAATTAAGATAAATGCCAATTTCCCAGCTCTCTCATCCCATCCACTATGAAGGTATACTTTCAGGGGAAAGGAAGGATAAAAATAACTATATAAAAGTAAACCGAGGTGTCCCACCCTCCCTGCTCAGGCTTTAATCAGAGTTGCCGGCTTGTTTTTCAGGAAATTTAAGTACCAGATGCATTTGGAGAAAGCAAGCTAAACATCAGAGTTTATTTGCAATATACAAGTGGAATAAAAATATGCAAACCCTGATGGCAGTGCTATGGAAACTGCTCCACAAAAATGTGGAACGAAAGCTGTTACTGTAAGCGTGGTTCATGTCCTGTAACAGCTGTGACAGCCCGGTGCAGCTCAGCACTTGTCCAATTAGACTGAAATGTTCGAAGAGAAACTCGGTTTAAATAAGCTTTGTAATAATCTTTCACCTTTCCCAAGTAACCCAGTGACAAACGCTGCCCTCCCGCCCGGGTTGCCTGGACCCGCCGTTGGCCTGGGCTTGGTGGACGCGCCTCTCCCCCCTCACACCAGCTCCAAAAGCATTTCTCAGGGCTTATGTTACAGTTATTTGCAGATTATTTTAGGTCTGTGTTCTTTTATATCCACTTAGCAACTTGCAAGGAATATTTCAGAAGCAGCCCATGCTTGATGTGCCCCTTTCTGGGGAGCAGGAGGACTGGGTGGGGTGGATTTAAAAGCCATTATGTATTTATGACAGATGGTTTTCAGTTTAGCCAAGAAAGCCCAGATAGACACTAGCATAGAGACAGGAATGTGGACACGTATCATTAGGCTCTTTCTGTTAATCAAATGCAAGAAATATAGTAGATTTATTTTTATACGTGACCTGTGCAACAAATAAGCCAATGGATATTAAAACATAATAAGTCTTAAAAGGAACAATTATATTTTCCCTTTAACTTTTCTGACTTGTTACAAGTTGTATCTATTTCCAAGTTTTTAAGGATACCACTGATTAAAATCATCCTACTGCATAAATTTTAGTTATTTACCATAGTTTGTAAGTATCGTGCAATGACCTTTTTCTGGCTTCATAAAATCAGTGACTTAATATAATTTAGCATCTGAGAGTGCAAGTTCCTCGATTCATTTATCACTTGATGCTGAAATTTGTTTAGTCTGAATCGAAAGCCTACTTAGCTTTTCTTATTGGCCATAGATGCTTTGTACATTGGAAACTGGGAGACCTTCCTGTCTTGTCTTTTTCTTTCAAGCTTGACCAAAAATAGTCGAGACTTCATAAGCCCCCAGACTTTATAAATAAAGGCTCTGGACTGACTCTGATGGGAGTTCCATGCACAGAATGGCCTCTATCACTAATTTTTCGGAATGGCAGTAATACAGAATACACCTTGAATTAGTGGTCAGATTTGACTGTATCCCAGGCAACTTTTTATGAATGTAATTAAATACAGAGTTTTAATAGCTTCAGGGGAATTAAATTTGGAATTGTTCTATAAAGAGTGTTTATAAATATATATAGATAGAAAAGCACAAGGCAATAGAGTAATTTATTTTTAAAATTCTTCTGTAGTCAGTGTGAGTGATTTCAAATGGGATCCCAGAATCTCCAAGCTGAAGCTCTCATCTTCTAAGGAATTTCAGTTACCTGGAATAAAATGTTGCCTTAGAAATTACTGATGTAATAGTCCCCTTGGGAATCCCGGAGCAGCCAAAGCAAAATCCAACAATAAATCCAGGGGCCACCTGGATAACTCCCATTAAAGGCTTTTTTTCAGTGGAAAAAATTCTTTAAAAACTTAATTCTTTCTAAATATAAAGTTCAGTGATCATGGTTCTGTAGAGCTTTTGTTGCTGGGTGTTTTACTTGATTTTGTTTTAGCAACTTTCCCAAGGCTCTGTGACAGTGACACTACCTTGTGCTTTCCCCGGTGCCGTCTGTGTTTCCCTGCTGTGTCACAGCCCCGTTTGCAATGACTGTGGACCCAAATAGCTCCAGAGCAGAAAATCAGCTGTGCCTTGATTTCTGATGCCATTATGGATCAGTCCTGCCCCTGTGCCCCGGCACGGGACCCTCTCCCTGCTGGCCTTGGCTGCGCTGCAGCAGCTCGGCAGCTGCCACCATGGCCGGCCTCGCTGCTCGTGCAGGAGTCCTGCTGAAGGGGATTTTGGGCAGGGATGGAGAGTAGAGTGTGCCTGAAAACAACACCGAGAGACAGCGTGGCAGTGTGACCAGCTGGGGACTTGGGCACTGCGGGCTGGTGGCAGGGCCAACCACTTGGAACCGTTACTTGGCTTGCTAAAATCAGGATTGATTTCACTGAACTCACATATATTGAAACGGGATAAAAATGGGAACCGGACCCAAAGTGGGGCATTTCTGGAGAGGTGTTTGACCACATCTGTGGCTAAAGAGAAGGAATCAGAGGGATCCTGACAGGATGTCCTCCCCAACCGGGCACCAAGAGCCACCGGGCTCCTGTGAGCGCCTGGTTTGCATGTTGGAAATGCTGCTGCAGAGCTGCGAGTTCTGAAAGAGCCACGAGCAGCTCCAGCCCTGAGCCCACAGGCCAGACTGAGGGATTATGTACAGCTGCTTTTCTGAATTAAAAAGAAAAAACGCCCTTCTGTGCCCACTGCGGCCCCTGATGTGCACATGTAGCTGCAGAGCAGCTCAGCCTTGAAGGGCTGGTGTGGAAGTACAGGGAATTTCCCTGTCCGTGTGAGGGACTGAACAGTGCCCAGAGCATTCCCTGTTCCGCAGCTCGTCCCATGTGGAGTGAGACGTGAGAGAAGTTCTTGGTTGTCTGAGGGACCCACAGACTCCCAGGCAGTGTTGCTGAAAATCACAGGGGCTGGTTCCTGCAGTTGATTCTGAACCAGGGAAAATGTGTGACCTGACTGAAAAATAAACCTGAATTTGCAGGGGGGGGGTTTGAGGTGAAATAGAGGTACCTGCAGGACATCCCAGGGATGTGCACAGGAACGCACAAAATCAGACTGCACCCGCGCTGCTATCTCCAGAGTTCTGAGTCCTGGTTTGTGCCGCTCCAAAAGGGCATCGTTTGGCTTTCGAGTGAAAATATTCCAGGAGAAACAGTAATCCCGTAAACCACTGGAAATTTTGTCACAGTTTAATTAATTATCAACATTTCTAAAAGCAAAAAGGACAAGAATGAAGAGTGTTAATCTTAATTGTCTTCATTATTAGTGTTAACTAATCAGCTGTCTTCTGATCCCCACTCTCATGCCCATTACAAAGGACACTATAAACCACATTAAAAAATAAAAAAAGCAACTTTTGATTTTTATTGAAATATATAAAAAAATTTATTCAGTATCTGTGTTTACTTACATATGGGCATTTTACAGATTTCCCGGTGTGGTGGCTGGAAGACAAAACTTTTAACCTTTTGAAATTCAACATTTCACTGAATTTAACATATTCTAAGTTATACATAATGCAGATTTTGAAGTAGTTTTACATTTTTTCTATAGGCTTCAATTTTAAACAGTCTCTACTTTCATGTATAATGAACATATCGTTTATAATAATATTTTAGATAGTCCAAACCCATTATTTATACTGGTTTTTATCTCGAAATGAGGTTTGTTCTATGTTTTGGTTTTGGTTTATTTACCTCATCATTCCCTTATCACCCAGAGCCTTTTTTGCAATTGCATTTATTTAAAATGGCATTTTTACTTTTAGTATAATCATGTTGTTTAGACAAGAGTTTTTTTCTTGTGAGTATTAATGAACTTGTTTTGCTGCTCTCTCTGGAGCAGTTCAGTGCAGGAATATGTGCAGTCAAATAGGGAAGATTCCCAGGCTGTTCCCATGCTCGGGATGGGAACAAGCAGGCATGGTCTGTGTTCCTGTAAGGAGCAGTGAAGTTTGGTGTCATGGATCTCGGTTGAAACTGTTCCAGAAGCAATCTCTGTTTACAGGCCAGCACTTTCTGGACATCCCCGTGTTTTTGAGGAGAAAGCAGGTTTGCTGCGCTAGAGATGTAGCCACTGAGCGTGGGCTGCGCTGGGTACGACGGGGCCACATTCCCAGCCTGGGATAACACACAGAACTCATGTGGGAAAACGGCAGCACAGCCGGGGTCTGTTCACCTCTGCCTTACTCACCTGCCCTGCCTGTGGGGCTCCCCCAGCTGCCTGCCCTGCCTTCACCTGACGGGCCAGGCACGAGGGACCTTCTGTGCTGCCAACGGGCATGGAGTGGCACAGGGAGCCCACCTGCGTCCCAGGGAGAGCATCTCCATCCCAGGGAGAGTGTCCGGCCGGGCAGAGCAGGGAGAGGCACTGCCCGCGGGGCCGGGCTGGAGAAGCTGCGGCCCCAAAGGGGAAATGATGACGGGTGGTCATCTGTATTGGAAGGTCACGGAGCCCCGTGCCCTGAGTGGTGCTCGGGGCAGCGGGGCTGGACCCGGGCAGTGAGCCCCGGGGTGGCACCGAGGCCGGAGGGAGCCCAAGCTCAGAGGAGCCCGGCCCTTGCCCAGTCCTTGCCCGGCCCTCGCCGGGGCCGGTCCCGGGGCCGGACGCGCCGCCCGCGCTCCCCGCCGTGCCCAGCAGGGGGCGGTGCCGCCCGCGCAGCCGCCTCGGCCCCCCCGGGCGCTCCCGCGGGGACACGGAGGGGAACGGGGACGGGAACGGGGACGGGAACGGGGACGGGAACGGGGACGGGGACGGGGACGGGGACGGGGACAGGGACAGGGACAGGGACATGGACTCGGACACGGACACGGACACGCATGGCACTGGCTCCGCGGGGCGCCCGGCCCCCAAGGGCTCACATTCCACTCATCCCATCCTACCCCCACCCCCCCACCCCATCCCATTCTACCCCATCCTACCCACCCCATCCCATCCTATGCCCACAACCCATCCCATCCCCTCCCACCCCATCCCACCCTGCCCCATCACCTATCCTCCTACCCCAATTCCTCCTACCCCATCCCGGCCCCTTCTACCCCATCCCTTCCCACCTCACGTCTCCCATCCCTGTCGAGGGAGCACGGGCAAAACTCAAATAGTTTTGAGATTTTTGCATTCAGATATTGTTTTCCACAACAATATCCCTAAACCCCACCTGCATTTACATGGAGATCACCCTCCTCAGAGCTATTGGGGAACAAACTCAATTCTTATTGCAGAGATAGACGTGGTGGCCAAATAATTTCCATATATTATTAATTTTAGATGCATACAGTTATACAATTTGTTCCTCAAGATGTGAGATCACAAAACTGAGGCAGTTTTTGTGCGGGTGCACTGGATTGCTGGGGGGGTGGCAGATATTCCAGCACTTCTATTTCTGCCTCAAATATTTGTGTTTGTTTTGCAGGGGCTTTGTTAATACCTGAGGGAACCATTAATGCAGCCGAAATAACAGGAGATCTGATGTTCTCATGGTATTTTAGTATTTCAATTCCTCGATGGAAGTGCCAGGAGAACACCAGATCTCGCGGTATTTGGGCCCCAGAAATAGCTCCCTTGGGAATTTTTAAAAAGCCCATAAAATACATAAACACAAATATGGAGATATCCAGGTTCCTGGCCAAGTTGCCTGCGCAGCCTTCCCTCGATTGAAGCCATCAGTCAGCAGCTTTCCCTCCCTTCCAGCTGATTTGTCTTTGTCACTGAGCGAAACTACTCTTTCTGCCTCAAACCGATGGCAGAGAACCAGACCCGTGTTGTAATTGTGATTACGGAGAACACAATTCGGGATTGCTCATAGACAGAAGATTTGCCTTAATATGCTTTTTTAAAAAAGATTAATATGACTGTTTCTTTTCTTAAAAACATGTTATTATTTTTTATTATTATTTTTGGTTTCTCTATAATTTTCATTGTATATTTGGCTGTATCTATTTAATTATCTAATCAAGCAAATGGTTTCTTTGGCTCTTAGCTAAAACAGGAAAACACCCCAGTATCAGGATTAAGTTTTCATCTCTATCAACTGGCTTAAAAATACTGAACTTGATTCCTTTTGAATTAACTGAGTCTTATTTTATTTTTTTTCAATATCACCTATCACCATAGTAACCACCAGCTGTCAGTTCAGTTTCTGACATTTTTCTCATTTGGTAAGATTTCAGAATTGCCATCCTCCCTGCCAACATGTCATGAACAAGAAAAAAAAAATTGCATGAAAAATCTAATGGGTGTCTGGTCTGATTGTCCTCACTCGTGGCAGGGAAGACAAAAACTGATGAATTGTGAAATGTATTCAGAGGGATTCAAGAAAAGCAAGTGTCTCGGACCCCCTCCTCACCCACACCTCCTCGTTTTCATCTTGTTATGCTTGATGCACCAGACATGCTTGCCCTGACACTCGGGTTTGTAGAAATTTAAGATTAACAGTTTTTACATTCACCTCGCTGATCCCTGGGCTTTAAAGTCATCATTAAAAATAAAGTTCGCAGAGCTTGTATTTAGCACCATTTCCCACTCATTGATGAGGTTTTAGCACCTGCGAATTCGCAACAAAACAGTTCTCGTGCCTGAAGTCAACAGCGAGTTCGGAGCATTCCCACATTTCCGTCCTGATTTCTGTATTTTATGTCTATTAGAAACCTTTGAGCAGGCCCAAAGAGAAAAGCAAATTGTGGGTAACTCACTGGGCTGGGCTTTTGTTTGTGCTGGAAAAGGGCAGCAGACAGCAAAATCATGCTTCTTTTATTTCTCCAGTTGGTTTAGCTGAAATAATTTAAATTTAAGGAAAGATGGGCTTGTGTTCAGTAAATGATGCTACACCTCCCAGATGGCAAAATATGTGCAAGAAACCTGTTTGTAAGCACTGCAGAAGGGCAGGAGAAAGGGAAAGGGCTCGTTTACCTTTGGCAAAGCAAATAAAACTCCAGCAGTGCCTTTATAACATGTATTTGTCAGGGATTTTCTAGAGCAGACACACGCACGGAACCGGCACGCCGTGTTTCCGTAGGTATAAAACAGATCCCCACGGCTGCCTCCGCAGGGGCACAAAGAGCCACCCCCTGGACGCGCTTCCAGGGGGGCTGCTCCAGGCTCTATCCATCTCTTTTTCCCCGACTGTCTGGACTGAGGCTCAGCAGCAGGAACTCATTTCAGGCACATAACCCTGATCTGATGAGCAGCTGCAGCGCTCAGTCCCTTTGCTGCGGGGACACCCCGGCGTGCCCAGCTCACGTTTCACTCACGGGGGCTCGGGCGCTTCAAACTCCCGAACCCAAAGGGCAGTAATTGAAACAATCCCGGGACAGGTAGCCACTTGGGAACATTTGGGGGGATTCGTGTTTGTGAGTGTATTCGCTCAGTTCTGCTGCGTCTTCAGGGGGCAGGGATGCAGCTCTTCCCAGGCAAAATACAGACTCTTGTAGTGAAAGGCAGGGCTGCGTATTTGTTCGTGCTTTCCTCTCTGAAATTGTAGCTTGGGCTGTTGCAGCTCAGTGCTTTGGGTTCTCAGGCTCCGGGCGGGATCGGTGTCAGCGCAGCGTCCGGCAGGGGAGCGGCGGCGGCGGGAGCTGCGCGAGGGAGCCGGTGCTGGGGAGCGGAGCGCTCGGGGCTGCTGCGGGGCTGCTGCGGGGCTGCTGCGGGGCCTCGGCCCGGCACAGCGCTTCAGCCGGGGGCCTGGCAAGCGAGGCTTTCAGGGACAGCGAATGCTTCAGTGTCGGCTCCATCTGGGAACCAAAAAGCACCATCTTTAGGAAAAACTTGAAAAGAATCCCATTTTCCTGCAGGTTTCAGCCATGCATTTTGCCAGCTCTATTTTTTAAATAGTTCTATAAATGTATCTCATGAAGTAAATATCCTGGGAAAGTGTAACTCTTTTAATGATAAGTAATATTGTTGTATATAATATTTGAAAACAAATGGGGTAAACAAAATGCCCATTAATGTCTTTATGGTTTGTGAGATTTATAACAATAATCAGCAACCGGCTATAACACTGTTTGCACCTTGTGTGCCCTAAAGCCATTGGATCCCTCTGTTAATTGTATAAATTCCATGCACTATGAAAAATCATGATGTATCATTTATATTCAGCTATGTCAGGTATATAAATATTAAAATATATTGGCCAAAAATGGCTGATTACCCCTCAAACATTTCATGATAAATCTTATCTTTTTATGGTGGTGGTAGTGCTCAGGGTGGGGCCAGGGGGGGCAATGGACTAAATATTTCATGTTATTTGGAAATATTCTTTAAACAACTCAGATATATTATTAATGTTTTACAACTGCTTCAAAAATCCGGCAGCTCAGTTCAGGTTTAGAGGATAAAGTGGTTCAGTACCTGAAGAAAAAGTGATTTTTATATGCAAAACACCCCAATGCTGGGGATTATGTTATTTATTCAGCCCGGGCTCTGGGTGGCCACGGAGGCTCTGTGCTGATGCCTCGGTAGAAAATAGAGGTGACGTTCCAGAGCCAGCGACAGGCAGCACCTCCCTGCTCAGCTACTGCACTTATTCCTGGGCATTTGTCAGGGCTTTATTATTCACCTATAGTCTTATTTAATAAACTCCTGCTTTCCCCAGCCACGGGGTGGAAAGGTACAGGGGCAGGGTTTG
This sequence comes from Xenops minutus, assembly GCA_035221455.1. Classification (NCBI taxonomy): domain Eukaryota; kingdom Metazoa; phylum Chordata; class Aves; order Passeriformes; family Furnariidae; genus Xenops; species Xenops minutus. The sequence continues at coordinate 19,914,544 of JAWWEE010000018.1, forward strand.
TGACAGTCTTTTGCCTACATATACTTCTCTGAAATATGATCTATTTCTGTACATTCCCCACAGAGCCCCCAACCCGAGCGTGAACGTGGACAACAGGGAGAAAATATTGTTATCCATATTTATCGATAGTAATGCCTGTGTTCTGATGAATAAATAAATAAATACAGAGGTGGATTGTGGCAGAAATGTGTTGGGCAAGTGGCCTCTGCGGCACAGAGGGAGGAAATGTCGGCACAGGGGCTTGGAAATCCAAGTGTCTGGGAAGAATAAAATAGGAATGATGCCTCGCACCGACAGGCAGACTTGGGGTGTGAGATAGACTTTGTTCATTTGATTCTCAGAACTCAGTCGGGGTTAAATTGGAATCCAGACATCAAAGAATTCTTCCACCAGACCCAAATTTTGCCCATATAATTTTTTTCTCGCAGTTGTCATAATTGTAGCTAATTTCACAGTGCAAAAATTTTTTTTCTGTTTGAAGTATTTTCCCAAACATCCACAAAAAGTGGCAGTGGAATTATCGCTTGTGTCTGGTGTTTCCCTGGCAGTCACAGCGGCGTAGCTGCGAGCCCTCGGTGCCAGAGGAACCTTTAGGTTTGACGGGCTGTGCCCATGTGCCCCCGATCGGAGCAGGATCCTGCCGTTCGAAGGAGGGGAAGGCTCAGGGCTCGAAGCAGCAACGCCCTTCTCTCTGTTCCTTTTTTTGCCCCCAACTGTTGTGTCTGAACACAAGCGTGTGGTGCTGCATATTTGGTGGGTTTGCAGATTTCTGAGCGATTTTTATCTGAAGGTCAGGGCTGTGGAAATACATCAGGTTGGGATTTGGGATGTTTGCCATTTGCCATTTAGTCTCGCTCCTGCTTATCAGATCACTGTGGAGCATGGGCCTAATAAACCAGGGAGCTGCTCTGAAAAGGAAAAATAAATATTGTTCTGGTTTTATGGAGACTCTTTACTATTACACAGCAGGAGATTTAAATGTATTTATTTAAGTTTTTGCCTTTTTGCTTTGGAATTGTGGAACTAGGGAGAAGAAATTAATGATGGTTATTTGTAATTTCACCAGCTATTTGCATACATTAATTTTTTTAATGAAAAAATTATTTCCTTTTTTTTTCCACATTGGAAAAATAAAATATAAAAAAATATAAAAAAATATAAAAAAGTTGAGGGAAAGCTGTGCCAGAAAGAGGGAATGGACTGGGGGTCAGGGAGGTCTCTGAATGCGATACCCGTTTGAAAACAGAATGTTGTGTTTATGTCTCTCCTGCTGGGGCTTTGGGCTGTGTCCTCCCTTTTCCCATGGAACAGAAAGTTTGGCTGCAGCCCCTGCTGCCAAGGCCAGAATTCCTGGTGCTGGGGCACAGTGTGTCACTGCCCGAGGCCAGCAGCAGAGCAGGTGCCAGGTCTGTGCCAGCCTCAAGAACCCTCACATGCTCAGGGCTGGAATGGCTGAGACCACAATTCTCATTTTTAATTCAGATTTTAAGATTGGGATCAGGCCTGTCTGAGTGTTTAAGAAGGGGGAAGGTTTCTGCCCAATAGATCTGGAGAGGAAAATCCCTTCTGGTCTGCCCAGGGACAGAGATGCTGCCCGGGGCCATGTGGGTGTTCCTGGCCCTGGGATTTCAGGGGGTTCCCCACGGACAGAGGGATGTCACTGGATTGACCTGCAAGTGGTGTTCAAACTCACTATTTAACAAATACTTTCATCTGGAGGTAGGAATGTGTAGGGGCATGGGCTCCTTGGGCACAGTGCTCTGGCATCCACAAGCCTTGAGGCATAGGGGTGTCCCATGGACAGGAATGCTCTTTGGTGCAGGGATGCTGTTTGGTGCAGGGATGGCCCATGGCACAGGGATGTCCATGACCCAGCCTGTTTCAACACACCATGTGCCCCCTGGCCAAGCACCCATGTGTTGAGGAACGTCCTTCGGCAGTGTGGGCACGAGGCAGCTCAGGTAGGCTGGGGTTTCATGGCTCCAAGGCCATCCCAGCTGTGGGCTCGGTAGAAACCCCTTCACCTCTGATTTTCCTCATGGCCAAAGCCTGGCCAACACAAGGAGTTTATTTTTCTCTGGAATTGGCTGGAAGGGGTGGATGGAGGGGGGAGGGAGAGGACTGAAAGGCCAGGACAATCCTTATGAAAACATTGGTTTGTTATTTTAATATTTTTGAGAGGAAAGCGTTTTGCTCCTGTGTCGATACCTTTTTGTCGTTTATTATTTTGTTGCTAATTTACTTAACCATTAGCAAATTAAGGTGGATTATGACTCGGATGCATTAAAAGCACCAAGGAGTTGCGGTCCTTGTGGCTATTTCGGGCAATGTCATAAGCACACTCTTTTTTTTTATTGTCCTCCCAGGGAGCAGAATTTGAACTTAATATTCCATGAAATAAGCCATTGTAATCACGTTGGGTTAATAGAAGAAGTAAAATTGCCTCTCCTCTCACAAGACATTAGAGCAAGGCTGCATTATTAAAGTTTTCTTGCGGACAGGCGGTTTAAAATATATCCTCAGTGGCTGACGCAAGTCTTTTCAGCGGGGATGACAGCTTTTCAGATCTTAATAGGCTGTTCATTTCTGGCCTACGAGTTTTCAGCATTTCTTCTTTTCAAGCCAGGCTGTGACATGATGGCTAAAAACTGACATAAAGAAGTGCCATGTACTGTGAAAACCTTTATTCACTAAGTGGCTCCATGTAAATTGGTGTCAATAAGCAAACAATTAGAACTTTAAAAAAAATTGTTGGTTTAAATCCCTTTTCTCCTTAATCATTTGACCTAAAAATCTCTCCTTTCTCTCTCCCTTCTTTGGAAGTGGTGAATATAAACCAGTGACAAAGTGTTTCTCAAGGTAAAGTGCATTAGATCTTTGTTAGAAATCAGTAAATGATATTTAGCCAGGGTGAGTCTGGCATAAGGTTTTTCGCTTTTGAAATGAAATTTTCAGTGAGCTAAATTCCAGGTAAATGCTAAAGGAGGAAGAAGGTGCTGTTTCAGTTCCCCCCTCCCCATTTGGGATCCACAGGCTCCCGCAGCACCAACAGCTGCCGCATTCTGGGAGCTCGGCTCATTTCGAGAAGTTTGGTCCTGTTGTTCATGCTTCCTGGAGGTTGTTTCCTTAAATTATTTGCAGATAAGTCTTTTTTTTCTGTGTCATTAGATGAAGAAACAGCACAATGCTTAATGCCTTCTCCACTGTTGCTTTTCCCAAGGAAAAAATGTTCAGCAGAGCTTTTTGTCTGTTAAATTTCTGATTTCTCCTTTTCTTTTTATAACTCGACTCCTTTCCTCTTTCATTCCTTCCTCTTGCTGCATCCAGGAGGGCAGCATGTGGCCACTACAATGGCTCTGCGGCTGGCTCCAGGCAGCTGCCCCAGTCCCACCGAGTCACTGCTCTGGTGCCCATGGGCCGGGGGCACTCTGGAGCCTCCTGCACGTCCAGGCTGCTCCGCACGTGGCTGTTCCCGGGGATGTCACCTCCTGTGCTTCACCCCACACACACATCCCTGTTCCTGGGGATGTCACCTCCTGTGCTTTACCCCACACACACATCCCTGTTCCTGGGGATGTCACCTCCTGTGCTTCACCCCACACACACATCCCTGTTCCTGGGGATGTCACCTCCTGTGCTTCACCCCATAGACACATCCCTATTCCCGGGGATGTCACCTCCTGTGCTTCACCCCATAGACACATCCCTATTCCCGGGGATGTCACCTCCTGTGCTTCACTCCATACTCACACAGGGTTGTGCTTCAGGTGGCCATTGAAAACAAATCGGTTGCCGTTGCAGGTGAAGTGGTGTCACCTCGGTTTTTGCAATATTTCTGTGGGATTTTAGGCATTTCCTGCTGTAACAGGGAGTAAAGGTAAACTGCAGGAGTAGGGAAAGCTGTTGCCTTCCCTCTGAGGCTAGGTAGGTGAGCATGCAAGGCGACGGTGCACTGCTGTCCTGCGGTGTGGCGCTGGTGCCAACAGTGTGAGGGCACATGGTGCTGGCCAGGAGGGACTGGCCTTGGCCACTGTGGCTGTGGGGACGACATACCTGGGCAACCTGTGCCAGGGCCTCCCCAGCCTCACAGGAAAGAATTACTTCCCAATATCCCATCTTACTCTGCCCTCTGGCAGAGGGAAGCCATTCCCCCTTGTCCTGTCCCTCCACCTTTTGTCCAAAGTTCCTCTCCAGCTCTCCTGGAGCCCCTCCAGGCACTGGAAGGGGCTCTAAGGTCTCCCTGGAGCCTTCTCCTCTCCAGGTGAACACCCCCAGTTCTCCCAGCCTGGCTCCAGGGCAGAGGGGCTCCAGCCCTCAGAGCAGCTCTGTGGCTCCTCTGGACCTCACCAACAGGTCCAGGTCCTTCTTATTTTTGGCTCCAGTGCTGAACTGGTCTAAGTCCAGTTCAGGTTACCTGTGTGCTTATAAGTTTACCTTATACTTATTTCCTAATTAAAGGCTATATCATTGACTCCAGCAAGAATTTCTCACAGCCCAGGGCAGGTGTGAATGTTTGAGGGTACTCAGGCACTGCAGTGAGGGAGGGAAAAAGAAAGCTCCAGGTCCTGGAAAGAAATTTTTACAAAGGAAAAGAAAATGTCTGATTAAATGCCTTTAATGTATAAAAAATCTGTGACAAAATTATATCCTAATTTTGTAAACTTTGAAAGCGTATGACTGAGGGGGAATGTGACAGCTGGCTCTGGAAACTTGGAAGTGGGAACTAGGCTTTTTAATTTTAGGTCACTTGCAATGAAAACTATATTCAAAGGCCGTTTAATTCCGAGCTTTCATTCAGGTCTGCCTGGGAGACAATAGAGGCTGAACATCAAACAGGCTCCAGTTCTCCTCACAATCCCTGTTTTTTTTCTTACAAACAAAGATGTGAGATCCACCTCCGAAGGCTCTGATGGCCCAGGAGGGCGGGAGTGTCAGCCGGGAGGTCGCGTGTCTGCAGCGTCCGTGCTACCGTGGGCTGCAGCCCTGTGCCTTCCCCACACACAGGCACCTCCCCAGCAGCTTGTCCCGAAGTTTGCAGGAAAGACCTAGGACAATATAAATACAATTTAAAGACATGAAATGTAGAAAAAAATAGCTTTTGCATTTATATGAATTAAAGCAGCAAACATTTCTTGAAATTTCCAGAAGTAATTGAAATTTATTTAGGTGTAACAGGACTGGTCAGGACATACTGCTTACACTGAAAGCATAATTCAAAAAATTACATCAATAATTTCTGACAGTTTTCTTTAATTTGATAATTACACAGCATTTGGCAATTTAAAAAATTATTGCTGTTGTTCCTTTTAAAGCAAAGGATAAGGAGCCAGGGCTGGAGTCCTCGGAGGCTGCGTGTCCTGCCCCCGGATTTGTGTTTATGCATCTTGCAATATTTTTCAGTAATCAAGGCAATGCCTTTAAATAAAAGTGAAAAGTTATGTGACCTTGGTTGTCAGACTCAATTTGGACTCCGCCGCAACACTTCGCATTTTATTTTTTAAATTAGCTGTTGCCATCTTTTACAATTTGTTTATAGGCAGAAAGAGCCACACGGATGGGAAGGATCAGGGAGGAGTTGAGAGCTGCTGCTCTGGCCACGAATAGAGGCATTTTTAATAACCTTAACAGCTTTTTAGTTTAGTTTTCCCTTTAATCTCTCTGCTCAGATGGTGCCTTGATTCGTTCAAGTTTTCTTGGCAAAGAATCTGGTTCTGTTTTGAAGAATGCAGGGGTTTGTTCCTCCATCTGGTTCCCCCACTCTGGAATTTTGGGAAGTGCACCGTTAGAAGGTGTGCAGGGCAATATTCCCTCTTAGGCTGCACTTACTAAACCATCTTTTTTCCCTGGTGTTTTTACACCTCACCAGCCGTCAGCAAAAGGCAGCTTGCCGGACCCAGCGCCGCCTGTCCCTCCCCCAGCCCAGCCGTGACACCTCCTCCCTCCCCAGTGCCCCATTCCCGGCTGGGTTTTCAGTCCTTGGACGTTTGCATAGGTTTGGGTGTTGACTCTTCCCTTCACGGCCAATATCCATGGATTTTTCCCATCTTTATGGCTGGAAGTAGGTCATCTGCTTTGCCAGAGACACCGATCAGCCCCTCTTCTATCTGATTTTTATTTTTCATAGGATACAGTTTGAAAGCATATGTAAAATAGGACTGAAAATAGCATTCCAAATGTCAGCAGCCCTGTAGCATCTCGGCTGAGCTGCTCTGCTCCACTGTTTGGAACAGATAAAGTCATTCTGCTCAATGCAAACGAAAAGCAGACATGAATTGGAGCAAAACTACAACGTTTTGTAGTCATGGCCTGGCACACAGGGCGGCCTTTTGCTGCTTTTGAAGGTGGAATATAAAAGGGAAAGTTTGAGCTTGTATTCATGTAAAATACGAGAACTGTTTTGATCTAAATATAATATAAAATTAAGGAAGAGGAAGCTCATATGGCAAACCACAAACATCTGACCATGTTGTGCTTCTCGGGCTCCTTTTTGAATATGAGAATTCGCTCAATATTATCAAACCAGGTCCTGACTGAGGAGAGAGTGGTGGTGTGGACAGCACCCCCCTGAGCTGCTGCACAGTAATGAGATGGACATATATCCCATCTATCATTTCAGCCTTTTCTCTCTCACAGCTTTCCATGCATTTTCAAGGGAATCGGTACATTAAAATGTGTACTGGTGAGTATTTTAGGCTTGATACAGTCAATTGTGCTGTTCTATGTGACTCTTCTGCTACCAAAAATTATAATTAGATCATTTGAGTTGGTTTTAATTTTGTACTTCTAATAAAAACAAAACTGTTATAGTCTATTCAAGTTAAAATAGCAAATTAACACATATTCTAATGCATCTTTAAAGCTTTAAGCCAGCACAAAAGACGATGGGCTGCCAATTATTCTGTGGTGCTGTGGCAGCACTGCACAGTTTGTAACTCTCTCTGCAGTCCTGTTTGGGGACAGTGGTGTTGTCTCTTGAAAAAGGAGCTTTCTAAACTGCAGAGTGTGTGGCCAGACCTGGAGAGCTGCCCACTGTTCTCGCCGGCCAATCTGAAATGGCACATCTGGAGCAGAAAGCAGTGGGGAAACGCAGTGCCCAGCTCAGCTCCGATCTGTTCAGGCTTGCCACGTCTCTGCCACGGAGTGTGCCTTTCTCCTGCTCTTTCCCCTCAGTTCCACTCTGTAATCCTGGTGCTGCAGGAAGGGCTGCACTCGGGGCGGGATGAAAGAGCCGCCGCGGTTCGTAATGGGGGGGGACAGGCCCCGCCGGCCCCGCGCCCGCTTTGAGCATATTCTATCCCCACATTATTGTATCAAACATCACTTCGAATACAATACCACAGGAAACTAAGGGCCCTATTCAGAGATTACATGCACCCCATGGAAGGGTGCTTTTCATCTATTGGAAGCCTGATTTAAAACCCAGCCCTATGTGACTCTTCGCTATACTGTAACTTGCACAAAACCGGGAGTTCTTGAGGTTTCCTGTTTTAGTCCCTGCTCCTTTGACACGCCTGGCACAAGCCCGACAGGGTCTCATTGTGGCATTTTTATTAAGAAAGAGGATGCTGACTCTTTTTTCTCTGTCAGCTGCTGAAATAAGAAGGTTTTAAGAACAAAGGAAAAACTTGTGCCAAGGGGAGACACAAGAGGATTATGATTCCTGAAGAAAGGTAGATGTCCCACACACTAAAACACTCACTGTCCTGAGGAGCCAATGGGTTTTTCTGGTAAATATATTTAGGGAGAAGCACATGTAGGTGCCATCTCTACTCATTTATTCTTCAAACTGTAATGCTGCACATTTTGGGTTTCACTATATTGCATTTTAAAACTAATGATGCATTCATTCTCTGAGCAAATCTTATTTCTAAGCCCTAATTTAATAGAATTAAACTCTAAGCTGAATTGGTTTTATGAGATAAAACTCTGAAGTTGATAACTGCATTTAGGAATAGTTCAGGTATTGAGTTTCTAATTTGCTTCCTGAGCATGGAAATCCCTCAGATAGTCAATATTGACGACCTGTAATTGGTAAGAGAGGGGCTTGCTGAGTGTTCTCTCCTGTGCTGAAGTGACGCTCCGTGTGCGGCCTCGGGGCTGAACCCTGCCCAGCCCAGCCCGGCCCGGCTCCGTCCGCCCCAGGGGCAGCTCCCAACCCCTTCCCCACCACCTTGGGCTATGCCATTAATAATCCCTGCGTGTCCAAGGGAAGGGCTGATTTCAGCTTTGCTGGGGGTTCAGCTCCGACATGGGACTGTCGCTTCGTGCTGCCATTTTCCCCAAGAAGGGTGAGCTCTTCCAATGAGTGGGTAGGACCTGAGGTAGATCATCTCCACATCATCTGCCTTTGCTACTCAGGTGTAACCCAGGCTTTAATTCTGCTGCTCGAAAGCCCAAGGATGCTCGCTCCGGAGACACCAGAGAGGGAGAGCCAGAGCGGGAATTGATGCTCCATCTGTTTTGTGGCACCTCCACATTTTGCTCTGGGTTCCAAAGTACTTGATTTTGCTGCTTCACTACTAGAGTGGTTTGGGGTTTGAGGGCTCACTTCTACTATGCTTGAAGAATAGACTCCTAAATAACCTGGATTTCACAAATTTAATGGTGTTTAGTTGCAGGTAAGAACTGCTACAAATACAGCATAACCTCTCTGGGAGATCACCAAATCCTTACTTTGGAGCTCCCTAAAGCTTTGGTAAGGGTGTGTGCACACTGATAGCACCGTGAGTTTCAATTCAACAGAGTTTGTTGATGAGTGGTTCTGCAGAGAAGTTGGTTATTGAGCTTGTCTAGTTCCAAAAATAAATAAAATCAGAAAGTTGTGTGATTTAAAAAAAGAAGGAAAGGAGAGAAAGCAACCTGTTTTTATCATAATTGCTTAATGAAAGAGTTTGGTTTGTACCTTAATACGTAGTGATTTAAAGCACCAGGAAGGGGTCTGCCAGATAGTTTGCATTTCCTGCATTTCCAAGCTGTTGGATAATGTTAAAGTAAGGAAACTCAGACCAGCTGATGCCACCATGTTTTGGCAGGGTCATGTTTTGGGCAGGGTCGATGGTGTGAGGTCAGTTCAAAGAATCAGTCACAGAATGGTTTTGGTGGGAAGGGACCTTAAAGCTCATCTTGGTCCAAGCCCTGCCACGAGGCTGTTGCTGGGTTCTGGTGACAGGGAGGATGCTCTGTGCCTGCTGGGCAGCCTGGAGGGCTCGGGGGGCTCATTCCTGCTCTCGTGTCCTTGATTCCAGCAGAAGCCTGGGCCAGGTGCTGGTGGCCGTCTGGGCAGGGCAGTGTGCCCGTTCCCATGCTGGGATCTGTGTGGCACAGCAGACTGGAGCTGTGCCAGGACAGGGGGAACGCCCATCCCTGGTTCTCATGCAGCACCCCGTCCAGCCAGCCCCTGCCTCCACTGCTCTGCCCTCGCTGCTCAGCCGAGCCCGGTAATGGGAGGTTTCACTTGGCTCTCAGCAGCGACAGGAGCTATTCCATGGAACGCCTGGACATTTTAGTCATTTGGTGAAATAACTGGTTTCATAATCCTCCCATAACATGTACCCTGAGCCGGCACTCGAGTGACAGGGTAACAGGGGCTGCTCTTTCCTCCTGCAGCTGAGGCAGCGTCTCTTCTGCATTTTCAGAGATTAAAGTTTCTTCTTCCTACAAACAGTATAAAGGCGGCTGTTTAGCTATAAACAGTTGCAAATGATAAACAAATCAATATTTGTTAATGTTATGATGCACTTGCATCTCTCAGATACGCATGGAGTGATTTATAGAGTACAGCATTTCAGGGCTGACCCTTGCAGGTCTCAGAAAGCACTTAAAAAATAAATTTACCCTGGCCTCTCTCACCCCATTTCAAAAAGGGTGACAAAGATGAAGTAATTTATAAGTCACACTTTTATTAATGCTTTTAACTTTCATATACTTGGCTTTCTTGCCCTCTGAGCAGCTAAGTGCAGCTCTTGGTCGAATGGTAACCTTCGGTGCTTTGAGGGGGGTTTTGTACAAATGATCAACTCATAAATAGGTGCTGTGCTCCGCATTATCCTGCCATAAATTCCCAGGACCTTTCAAGTACATCAAGAAAGAGCAACTTGAACTAGGCATTCTGCGCTTGAGTTTACAGACTAATGCAGTCCTAATGAGCAGCTGGGCAAAGGGTTTCCAGAGCACGTCTAATGCTTTCCATGGTGATCCCATGCTCACGCCTGGCTGGAAGAGCCTGCGAGGCAGGAGGGAGGTGGCCGTGCCTGTCCATTTGGGTGGTTTCCCCTCCACAGCTCAGGCACAGTTTTTGTTGTGAACTCACAGTCATGGGGAGTATAGGGAACATTAACTGTGGACTGGTGTATCAATTATCACCCGTCTGGTTATAGGTGTTGTTGGGGAAAAAATTGTCTGAAAGAGAACAACACACAGATAAATTTCAAAATATTTTTCATGGTGAGTTCTTGTTGCACATCGTAGCCCTTACGATGACACTGGTTGGACACCCAGCCAGCACTTGTGTGGCTGCTTACCAACATCTCCAGCACCTTTTCCATACAATAACCACTTATTTGTGGGAGGGCTGTGCGGTGATATGGTTTGAGTAAAAAAAAGCCTGTACTAAACAGCCTCTGCACCCCTGAGCAGGTACCATTGACACAAACAAGCTGTTCAGGTTCAGCTTTGCACAATTAGGGCTAAACACAACCAGCCAAACCAACCAAGCTGCTGGTCAGGAAGAGCTCAGCTCACAGAGGGGGTGAGATCTGCTTGCAGATGTATCTTCTGTCTTCTTGGTGAGCCCTTGGATGTGAGGTGGGGACACAACCTGAAACCCAGGAAACTCCACTTCAACACCGGGAAGGTCTGTCCTTGTGAGTGTGGTCAGACTGGCACAGGCTGCCCACAGAGGTTGGAGAGTCTCATCTGGACATGGTCCTGGGCCCCCCTGCTCTGGGCGACCCTGCTGGAGCAGGTGGGTTGGACTGGATGATCTCCAGACATAACCTCCAACCTCAGCTCCGTGGCTCTGTAATTCATCCTTTGGGTCACCTTTTCTGTGTGTTGGTTCATTCCAAGGAGCAAAGCTGACTCTGTCCAATGGCGCGTGTCATCAGGACTTGTACAGGCTGAGGAGGAACACTGAGTGTGGAGGATTGGTAGCCATTGGTGTCAGGTGTCTAATTATGAGCAGTGAGGAAAGACAAAAGTGGTAAAGACAGGAATTGTTTGCTCCCTTTCTGGAAGAATCACACTTCAAGTCTCTCTGGTGCACTTGTGTTGTGGGATCCCATTGAATATATACTTTTATACTTTTGGGCTGTAAGGATTCCTCTGGTTTTATTGTCAGTTCTTCTTGGAGGTCTCTTGTTGCAAAGGGCTGCTTCAGGTGTGAGGGCAATGGGCTCCACCTGAACCCCATGAGTGCTGACGATGCCATACGAGCATCAGCTGCTGGAGCTCAGCCCCAGGGGTTACCAAACAGGCAGGAGTGGGAGCTGAGGTGTCTTGTGGGTAGGGGGGAGACTATAAGTAAGGGTGGAGCAGGTGAGAGCAGCACTGAGCAGGATGGCACCGGCAGGGCAGAGAGCAGGAACTGTTCCCCCAGGAGTCAGGTATGTTTGTGTTCCCATCTGCGGTTTGCTGGCTGACCCTCTCTGCAGTTGTAGGAATCAGGATAATTTTTAATTCCATGCATCTTTGATGATCCCTGTGTAGTGTAAGGAAGTTCAGCAGTGCAGGTTCTGCTGGAGTCCCTGTTCTCAGCCAGCCTGGGCTGGGCCCTGTGTTTTGTAGGGTTGGAGTGTTGCATTGTGGGCACTGTCTGGAGGCAGCTTTGGTAGCTCTGTGTGCTGGGGCTGAGGGCAACTCTGGCTTAATATTTCTTGAGTCTATTTTGGCAAATTCTCATGCTAAGTCCCCCTCGAACTCCTGCTTTGTCTTTCCTTCCTCACCATACAAGTAGAATTCTTTCCCTGGTGTTATTTTCACTGTTACTCTCTGAAATGCTGTTTGTGTGCTCAGGTGTTTGTCACATCTGGTGACTCTGAAACGTGCTAGAACCAGCTTCTACCTTGGGCAGCTCCTGCCTGAGAGTCCAGTGGAGTATTGTGAGTTTGGATAGATCGTGTGATGAAAATACACTTGATTTTTATTTGAAAGGGACTTGTCTGTGGACATTAGACTTTCATTGCTGCTTTGGTGAAAGCTGTGTTAGGTTTTTGACTTGATTGCAGGGAACTTGTTGCAGCAGACTGGAGTTTTTTAAAAGAAAATCTCCCATGAAAAGCTGCAAGAACTTTGACTAATTTTAAAAAAAATGTCCACAGAACCTTGTGTAATAGAGCATTTGAAGCCTGGGCAGAGCAGCATGGTTGAGGCTCTTTGAATGCATTGATTACCGTTCTTGGAATCAGATCCATCTGCCAATTACCCTAGAAGCGGGGAGAGAGGAAAGAAGCTTTTATTTCAGTACGACTATGTAATGCAGTACATGGGAAAAGCAAATGCTCTGGATTCAAACCAGATGCGTAGGCTGAACGTGGGCACTGTCTGGTCTGTTATTTAATGGATATTGTTAAGTTTGGGACCAGTTTGGAGTTGCTCCTGAATGCAGAGTCTGGTGGCCAGGAGGAACTGCTGGAGGTGGCTGAGGGGCTGGGGCAGGTAGCAAGTGGAGTTGGAGTTTGGGACAGAAGTGGCTTTTCACCATCACCATTTCTCATATGTTACATTTGGAGAAATGTAGTTAAAGGAGAGTAGTGAATTTGCTTGGGATTTTGTGCTTTACTGAGACTTCATAGAGTTATGACACTTGATTTTTCTTTTCTGCATAGTTAATGACAGCAATAGAGGTATAACAGGTAGGAAATTATTTCATCTGCTTAATGAGAAGATTACAAAGAAGACATGAATGAGCTGGAACCCAGGAGGTTCTCAATGCTCCTGTCCTGCTTTTCCTCCTCCATCCTCTGCAGGCACTGTGTTCTCTCACAGGGGTTTGATTTACACTGGTGTGTAATTGACATCTTTGCTGCTTGTGGTTGTACAAGGTGTGTACTCTGCGAACTTTGTCATATTTGGTGGAGGAGCCCACCTTCCTCCCGAGCTGGAGGCTTTGGGGTCTCTGGGGCACCTGCCTGGCTGTGGACGTGGGGCTGGTGCTGGGGCAGGTCCAGGAAGTGATGACGGTGCCACCTGCTCTGATGTGTGGCACCTCATTTGGGTGGCTCCAGGCTATTCAGTAGTGTAGGTACTTGAATATGAGTGACAATCTGCAGGTGACTATCTAAAGGAGCTTTTCCATCTTTTTTCCTGTTGTTCTTGTCCCCAAACCCCCGATCAGTAGTGAAATGAAGCAATGACCCTTAAATCTAAATTTCTCCCAATTTCTCTGTTCCAGTCAATGTGTATTGATGGAAGCCTTTGTATTTGGAAGCTGCCCATTGTAGATTTCAGTCAGTGTAATTCTGCTGTTAATAATTTAAATGATGAAGTCGATTCGGTGAGAACAATAACCGTGAAACAGATGGAGCTGTGAGCAGTGCAGGGCATAAATCCGTGACAACTCGAGGCTCTGTTGTTGAGCATCCGAGTGGATTAGCAGCTCCAGGAGCAGCCCTGCTGCGGGTGGGGGCAGGCAGAGCAACCTCAAACTCCAGCCTATCATCTCTCCTCTTCTCTGGGAAAAACCCAACAAAGCACCCAAGGCAAAACCAGCAATGAAGCAACCTTGGTAATACTACAAATGAAGCTCCATGGGGTTCTTCTCTGTGTTCTTCGTTTGGTGTTGAATCTGGTGTTTTGATGCAATTCTTTCCTACTTAAAGTTGCTGGTGTTTATTTATACCCAGGTCCCTCTTTACTCAGCTTGTCCTCAGTGTGGGTGGAGTGCAAGGATAGGGCAAGTCTTTGAGCTCACATGAACTGACACCCTGAGATCTCATTGGCACAATCTCCAGTCTCTAAATTAGTGAAACCTTGGCAGAGGCAGCAGTTCCTGAACTTGGTTCTCACAGCTGTCTGTATTTCCCAGGTAAGAAGTGACAGGACAAGAGGAAGCAGCCTCAAGTTACACCCAGGAAGGTTTAGGTTTGATATTGGGGAAAATTTCTTCATGTAAATGTTGTCCAGCCCTGGCAGAGGCTGCACAGGGCAGTGGTGGAATTCCCCATCCCTGGAAGTGTCCAAAACCAGTGCTGATGTGGCTCTGCTGTCTAGTGGTGGAGGTGCTGGGCTGATGGTTGAACATCATTGTCTTAGAGGTGTTTTCCAACCTTGATTGATGACTTTGCTTGTATGATTTGGCTGGATACTACAATTGCAATCTTCAGTGGGAAGGGATGGGCTCTTCCTTACAATCCAGCCCCTCAGCAGTGCTGTCCTGGCTCATACAGCTGGAAGGAGCTCAGTCACTGCCATGTCTGCTCCTGTGATTCTACAGAGACTCTTTGAAGAAGAAAACAACCCACCTAAAATGTCATGGTTTCCAAGAGAGGATTAAAACAGATTGCCCCAAAAGCACAGAGAGCAAATAATGAAGCCCGAAGTGGGTGTTCTGGGGGGGAGTGCTGTGCTTTCCAGGTACCCAGGTGTGAATTTGTGTGCCTGGTGAGTCCTGGGAGTGAGTGCTGCCCCAGATGGGCTTGTCAGGTCTGGTTTAAATGAAGCTGGGGCAGATGGGGAGTTGAGCTGGACTCCTCAGCACAGCCCTGGAACATATCTCCCTCAGAATGTGGGGGTTGTACTGAGAGTTGAGGTGTGGTTTGCAAGTTGCTTAAAATTACTGCACTTAATTATAGCTGGAACTTTAAGCACCTGAGGAAGGTGGTGGGCTTTGTTACCCAGCTGTGTTCAAGTCCCTGTGGCCACTGGGAAGCCCCCAGCAGGGAAGTTTTGCAGGACTTCATGGGCATGTCCTTTGGAGCGATGGGATCTGGCCCTGACATTTCATTATGCTGATTTTAACTGGCATGGGAAAAACTTGTGGACAGGCTCCGGTCTTGTGAGGAGGAGGAAACAGTGGAAAAAGCAAACCATAAATTAAAATAATAACAGTATGGGCCAACAAACAGCACATACATGTGCAACAAAGAGAGGCACCCTAATAAATGCATTCACTTTGATTTACAGCGTTGTGATAATCTGGACCGTCATCCTTGCTGTGCTTGGGAGGTTTTTTGTGTGGTGATGAAGGACAAAATCAATGGTGGGCCTTTTCATTCTTTTAATAAGAAGAAAATAATTCCCCCTCTGTGTTCTGCCAGTCTTGGGACTTGGCTTCAAACCCCGTATAAATCTGTAAAAGTGTAGTAGTGCTTTAGGAGCCTCTTCCTCCCACTCCTGGAAGAGGATTTTTCTGGAGATGTTTGAGCCTTGGTTCTGTAACCTAGGTGCTCTGGCCCACCTTCACCCCCTGTCCCACTTGCCCCTCCTGCCCTTGATTGGGTTCTCTTGAGGTAAATAACACACCTAAAATTCTGCTGCAAGAGCACAATAAACATCCTTTGGACCTTTAAGAGAAAATTATTCATTCTGAATATCAGAGAATCCTGGAATGGTTCTGGAAGGGACCTGAAAGCTTATCTTGTTCCACGCCCTGCCACAGGCAGGGACACCTTCCATTAGGCCAGGTTGCTCTGAGCCCTGCCTGACCTGGTGTTTTTTGGGTTTTATTTCTCTCATTGCATGTGTGCAGTAGAAAAGACTGTGTTTAAATTGATAAAAATATTGATAAAATTAGCCCGTTTTATTTACTTGTACTGTTATTTTAGTATCAGCCTCATCATCAACATCATGCAATATTTCTGTAAAAAAATTACAGCAATCTTAGAAATGCTTTTCTAGATATAAATCAAAATTCCTCCTTTGCCTGCTCACAACCAAGGGTATTTAGAAAAATTAAACATATAAGCTCTTTTCTTCTCTCTGTGGAATTAGCTGATGCGTAATTTAATATATGTGCTTTGTGGTGCATTGTTGTGAAATATATTTCATTAGCTTTAAGTGCTTTAGCTGATATTTTAAATTCTATGAAAATGAGAGTGTGGGTCTGCACTGGAACTTTTTGCACAGTTGTGGGCATGTTCTTAGGCAGCTGGATTAACAAACACCTCACTTTGGTGTATATCCAGCACAGCCGTGGAAGGGAAGTTATGAAGTTTGTGCATAGAAAACACTATTATTGCCGGATCAAATTATCAGGGTAAAGCTAATGAATGATTCTGGTGGTGTATTTTTTTAATGGAGGGAAAACCTCATTTTCCTTGCTAAATGTAGGCAAGTTCCTGGTGGTGTGTGCTGCAAGGGCTCAAAAATGCTTTGAGTGCTGTTGGGGAGGTTGGGTGTGTCGTGTTTGTACTGGGGATGATACTGCCCGGGGTGAATCTTGTGGGTGAGGGACAGAGAGAGGAAAGATGGGATCCTGTGGTTGGCGGTGATGCTGGGCAGGTGTGCTGGGGACCCCCAGGCACCACATCCCAAGGGTCACACAAAGGGATTCCCCTCCCTGGGATACAGCTGGGCTTTTGCACTTAACCAACCATTTCTTTCCAGTCCCTGAGCATCCCTGCTCTCACTCGGGGTCCAGGACCTGTTTTTCCATGTTCCGTGCAATTTTTAAATCACTTTCCTGTGGCCTTTAACCCCCACAGATTACATTTTGGGGAGCTGCAGAGGCCAGGCCTACTGTCAGAGCAGAAAATCAGATTTTTTGATGTGATGTTGTTGCATTAAAAGGGCCAATCTCGTGTCATGTAACATGTGAATAATGGGACTAGCATGTGATGTCAAAAATTTCCAACTGCCTCATAAATAAATGCAGTCTCACCCCTCCCCCCAAAAGGTCACCCCGCTTGAACCCAGGCTCGCATCCCAAATTACCAACGCGCTCAGAGTCAAGGTTAAAGGTACAGTATCCCCTTTCAAAAGGCACATGTCAGTGTCTGTGCTGGGAATGATAAATAACACTTGGAACAGGCTATCAATTTCCCAGGGCCTACCTCCCCTTTCTGCTGCGCTGAACTTCACCGAGGGGCTGCTCCTGGGAGGGAGCAGATCCTGCTCCTGCCGTGGCTCCAGCTCTGCTCCTGGGAGGGCAGCTGATCCTGCTGTGGTTCCCCCAAGGTCTGGTCCTGCAGTTGGGGCTGTGCTGGCTCTTGCCCTGGCCACCCCCAGACCCCGTGGGGGCTCTCCCAGCATGTGTCGGTCTCTGAGTGGAGCCTGTCAATGCCCCTGCCCTTGGCCCAGCAAAGTCACATGGAGAGACTGATTTCACACATTTATGTGTTCAAAACTTTATGCACCCATAGGTCATTAAGGTTGTAAAATGAAGCAGTGAACTGAAAAATGTTGGAAATGCCTAAGTTTGCACAAGCCCAGCTCACCCTCCCTGGGTGGATGTGTCTGACCCAGCCTGAAATCATTGGCTCATAGGACTTCTTGGAGGGGAGCCTTGGCTGATGTGGGCACAGGGAGCAGAGGTGCTGGCTCCAAAATTCAGCCTTTCCTTCTTGATTCAATATCTGTTGAGGGGCATTGGGTGTCAATAAACAGTTGGGAAAATACTGTCAACACTTCATTGTGAAATATGATGTTATCCTATGGCATAAAGCAAAATAATTTATTCTTGACCCCTTCTTAGGTAAGGTGCCAGAGGTGCTCTGGTTAAGGTCAGGTGTGTGAGTTGTGTACCCAAATTCGGTGGAAAAGAGGCTGTGTGTATACAACCAACAGGGGGCTTGGCTGGTTATTCAGTACCACCCCAGAGCATGCCCTGCTGTGCTCATTAAATGAGGTCAGGCTCCTGTAGAATGATAGCAAATTAGCGTATAATTCAGGCATGTGTGATAATGCATATGGAACAGAGGGACAAATTAAGGTTGAATAGGTAAATTTAATGGTATTGTTTTCTAGCTTTTTGCAACTTTAGCATTTTGTACATAGCTATTTTTAGAGATACCACATGTGATCTTCAGAGAGGGCAGCCACCAAGGCCAGTGGTTTCCATGGAGCACCTGTGGACACTGGGAGGGTGGGTGACTCAACTGGCTTGGCCAAATGGCTCCCATCAGCGGTGAGACTGGAGGACTCTTTTTGCTCATTTGCTGCATCTACAGGTTTGACAATATCCAGAGATCTTTTGTTTTCTAGACTTACTCCAAGTAGTGAGTTTTGTTATCTCAGCTCTGTGGCAGTTTGAGTGGCTGGGGGTCACTGGTCCTTCCCACAAGGGAGGACGTTGACAGGACGCAGATGTCACCCGTGGTGTGTCCATGTGCCCTTCCTTAGAGGCAGCCGCCGCTGTTTGAACAGCCCCCCTGGCTTTCTGTGGAGTGGGGGGCGACACAAACCTCTGAGAGCAGCTCGGACAGGTTGGGCTCTGCCTGCTCCTCCCCAGGGAGCTGTTTGTGCTGCCTCGGCTGGGAGGGGAGCATGGCCTGCTTAGGTCAGACTTGCCAACGAGCTGCCTGTCCCAGCGGAGGCTGAAAAGCCCCTAGAGCTCTTCTGGGGCTGTCTGCACCCCTCTGTCCCCACAAACCCAGCGGGTGTGCAGGGGAGATGGATGGGTGACCTCAGCCCTGAGAAATGAGACATCCCCTCCTGCAGCTGTTGCTTACCCAAGGGAGGGATGGAGCTGATGTCACTGCTCCAACAGGGATCATTATCTACACATTTGGTATTAGCCAGCAGCGGTGATGGCATTTCTCTGTCCTTAGGTGATGAAAGGTCTGTGTGGTACCTCTGGGCACACATTCTCACCTGGTCCTTGCTCAAGGTTATCACCTGGCAGCCCCATTGGCCCAGAGCGTGGCAGAGTTCAGTCTGTTGCCCTATAGCAAGGGATGAGTGAGAAACTCCTGAAAGAACTTAAAAAGGTTAATAAATTCTATGGTATTTTGTGAACTTGAAAGCCTTTTTTTAAAAAAATAGTTTATTTTAAGAAAGCTCTTTCCATCCCTGACTCTGTGCTAATGAAACGCTGGGTGCCATGTTCGCAGTAGGTCATTTCCCTGAGGTAAGAGCATGAGAATTTGTGAGGTGAAGCTCTCCCTGGCCAAATGATACCTTGTCTTCCTTTTTTTTTGGTAAGAATTTTTGTTACATTATGTTTAGACTAACAGTAGATAAACTAGTTGGACACATAAACCCCTTATTTGTAGAATCACAGACTAGTTTGGGTTGGAAGGGACCTTAAAGCTCATCTCGTTTCATCCCCTGCCATGGGCAGAGACACCTTCCACTAGAATTCCATATTTGTGTTTACTTACCTGGAAGGAATGTGGATTTATGGAGGGGAGTGTGTAAGAGGCTGGAAGCAGTGCAGGTCTTGGTGGCACGGACAGGGTGGCTCTGTCTGCCTGTGCCCTGTGCTGTGTGACAGCCACCACCCCAGACCCAGCCACATCTGCCTGGGCTTTGTTCACCAGGCACAGGGGAGGAGGTGCTCGCTGTGGTCAAGGGCCAAACTACATGTCATATTTCATTACCTTCATTAGCTACTACAGAAGGCTGTGTTCAGAGGGAGAAGGTTGTGCTTAACTCTTGAGCTGCCAGGAATTTTTTTCTAAATTAATTTTTAATTTTGCTTCCTTCTCCTTTCAATGTGTCTTATCTTTGTTTTGAGCTCATCAAACCCGTAATTCATGTTTATGCCCAGGTTTTGCCCCATTAGTGTGGAAGAGGTGTGGCTCCCGTGTCATTCCTGGCGCATTGCTCAGATGGTTGCTGAACCATCTGGAAACAGTTACAGGAGCAGTGGTGTAAACCCAAAAGGGAAAATGTGTTTAGCATTAATAAAACTTTCCTTTTTATTTTGTCCACGGTTGTCTTTTTGTTTTCCACCTCACGTTATTCTGTTGATTTAATATTGCTGATTTGCTCCAAGCAGCTGTGGCTGCCCCATCCCTGAAGCGTCCAAGGTCAGGTTGGAGAGGGCTTGGACCAACCTGGGATTGTGGAAAGTGTCTCTGTCTGTGGCAGTAGGGTAGGAACTCTCCTGATCTTTCAGGTCCCTTCCAACCAACCAGTGTGGGATTCCATGATTTCTTTTGGCTGAAGTAGGAGCCAAAAAGGCACTTTGTGGTTGAGGTACATTGGGGTGAGTTTGGCTCCTGATTAAAGATGCAATTTCTTATATAAACAAATATCACAATAAAGAATTAAAATTTCGTGGATTACATGAGACTCAGAACAGATATGTTTATAGCAGATGTCTGCATTAGGGTTACCTGGCTTCAATCAGTGTTTAGGCCCCCAGTCTGGGCAGAGCTGTGACCATATGGGTGTTCTGTCACACTGTACCATGGGCTGGTTTCACTGGGAGCCACAGGTGGGTTGGGATGGGCAGGAAAATAGGGTCCTCTCATCCCCAGACTGCTGGGGGCTGGAGGTGCCTTTGGGTGTCACCCAAATGATGTCTGTCTAGAAAAATTCCGGAATGGATTAACAGCTGCAGGTGTTCTCATTGGTGTTTCTGTATCAAATTTACAGTAGCAACAAAAGCAAATTGCATGTTAATTAGTAAAAATATTAATGAGCAAGAGACTATAAACCCTTCCCATTTCCTTCTTATTCTGTAAATCTCCTTTTTCTCAGGCAAGTATTTCTATTTGTTCCAGCACTTTACAGAGATGTGCTGTGACGTAATCTGCACCCAGGCAAGATAGCAGGAGGATTAAGATTTAGCTCTTTATCTGATGGCAACAACAGCACATCCAGTATCTTCACTATTATTCTGGAAATCCTGAAAGCCTCCATTCTGAAATTACTCAAATTTTTAAAGGGTATGTGTGAGGGGTGTATTTCTTTGTGACTCTGCCTGTAATGTCAAGCAGGCAGTGCTTTTTCTGAAAAATTTAATGAAAACTTGGATTTAGAATGAGGTTTTTACCTGGCTGTTGTCTGGGACAGATGATGGCTGTGTCAAATTGTAAACCTTTAGTAATAGGTGCTTTTTGATGGGAAAGCCCACACCATCATAGCCAGAGCACTGTGATTAAACAATGAGGCAGAACAGCAAAATACTGCTTTTAATTTATGATTTAATGGTAGAATAAGGCTTGTTTACTTCTTCTTCTTCATCTCCCATGCTCCTAAGACTTTCAGCCATTCTTTTGAAATGTATTTTATAATAAAACCTCAGTGGTTATGTTGCCTAGGGCTTTAGTGTCCATTTTCAAGAAAGGGAGTATTTTTAAGCTTAAAAAAATATTCTGCTGACCGATTACATTTCAGCATTTGAGTTGGATGCTGCTGCCTTGATCTATACTTATTATAGAGTGATTTAAAAATAATTCTTTGGGATCTTATGAATTCAGAAGGTTCAGTAACTCATGTGTTTTACATACAATATAATTTTTATTCTATTTCAAGCCATTAGTAGGGTTTCACATGGTAGGTGTGTGCTAGCTGTACTTATTTTTAATAACACAAATAAATCCAGTTGCATGTGTGTGGGATGTGTCCCCCTGACGCACCATGCCAGAGGTGCCTCTGGTCCCTGTGACTGACGGGAGGTGACAGGCCGAGTGTCTCCAGCTCCTGCAGCCCCCAGGGCCCCATCTGCCCCTCTCCTCCTTGGGGCTGCCCGGGGGTCCTCTGTGCCCAGCCAGGATTTGTCAGCCCTGGGGGCTGCAGCTCCTTTCTTGGTGCCGTGGGGAGTGTGGAGCCGGGTGTGCTGCTTGTGCCAGACCTTCCCCTGCCTCTGGTCCTCTGCCAGGTGAGGCTTTAAGGAGAGGGAGGCAGGTGAACCTGGTAGCCAGGCTCTTCTCAGAGGCTTTTGCTAGAGTCAAACCTAATTCTTGTCATGTGCAACAATTTTCTTTGCTGCATGTGCTGCGAGTGTTGGTGCAGTCCAGGGTAAAATGTTGTGCCCTTTTCATTAAGAGACTCGTGGACTTGACTCCCACAATTAAACTACACCATGCCCAGGCTCTGTGCACTGTGTGGTCACCATGGACCCATGCCAGCCCAGCGCTGAGGTCCTTCAGCTCCTGTGGTGTCTGGGAGCTGTTCTAATCACCAGGATGCAAATGCACAGGCCAGGAATTGTCAGGAGAAGCCTCTCAGGCTGTGGCTGTTGCAGCAAGACCTCAAATTAATTCTCCTCCATGTCAAGAGCTTTTGGCCTTAGACACAACAGAGACAGTCACATCTCATTGTGAAGTCAGGTTTCAAAGCCTGTTTGCCCAGGTGCTCATTCCATTGTCCTCGGTAGAAGAACCTCAGGCGACTCTGCACGGAGCAGAGATGAGCCCTCACGTGCTCCCACTGGGTGTTCCCTGGAGCCCACAGGGTTGATCTTGGCCAGTGCTGCCCCACCCTTTGCCAGGAATGCTCCCAGTGGGCAGCTCTGGGCATTGGGCACGTGCTGGGGCAGAGTGGAAAGGGAAGCAGGAACACAAAACAGGGGCAGTCAGTGTGGGCAGGATGTATCCAGGAGATGAGTAGGGAGTATATCCCTCCTGTAACTTGATCAAACTCTAATGCTTTGTAATATCAGTGTGGGAATACCCAAACCATACTCCTCTCATTTCCCCAGGGTGGAACAAATACCTGTGTGAGTGCTAAATCTGCAAACACAGTCCTGTTGCTGAAAGAGCAATTAAAGAATGTGCTCTGTAAAACCCAGATTGCTTTGCCAGGGTTACATCTGGGGAGCACACCCATAGTAGGGATGCTCCACATGGGGAAGGCCGGTAATTATCATGTGCTACAGACAGTTAATGCCTGGAATAATTTTCACAAGGTTTGCTTGATTTGTCTGGGCGTCTAAGCAGAAGGTTCAGGGGGAAGTGTGGAACAAGATGTGACTTTCTGACTGTGAGAAGACACAGGAGGTGAAATGTGGATGAAAGCACTCAGGGTCTGTGGAGATAAGGGGAAGGCATTTGCCTCCAGCTGCACAAGGCCTGTTGTATCACACAGTAAGGCTTCAAGGTTCCCCACTTATTGTCCTCTATGAAAATCAAGGGCTTTGTCTTCAAGATCAAAGAAAAAGTGAAAACTGAACAGCACTGAGTCCCCCAGCAGCAGAATCAAGAATCACAGAATATTCTGAGTTGGAAGGACCCACTCAGGAGGGTCCTGTCTCCAGCTCATGCCCCAGGAGTCAGTCCTGCCTGTCTGGCTTTGGAGGGGGCTGTGCCCACCCTGGGCTGCAGCTGGTGTTCACCGAGAGCCGCTTCTCTCTAGACAAATCACCTGAGTGTAAGTAAGAGTGGCCAAGGAAACAAAGCCCCTAGAAAATCAGTGTATGCTGCAGCATTCCTTTGATCATAGGTCTCTCTTTAGTCTTTCCAAGACTGGAATTCAAGGATGGAAAGGATGAGGGGTGTGGTACCTTGGCAGGATCACACAGGGCTGGAGGAATGATGTATTGGGGCCAACGTATTTGTGAGTGAGGAACGTTGAAGCATTGAACCAAAGTGCCTCCTTCCTGCCTCTGACTAGAGTATCAGTGTATCACTTGAAAATGAGAAGCTGAAATTAAAAGAAACCTGGCTGCATCTGGGACTTGTCAGAGATGCCATTGTCACATTTTCCAAGAGCCTGAAGATGTAGAAGATAATTATCCCATCCCATAGACAAGACTATTTGTTCCTTACACCAGTTGCTGTGCAATTTGAGTATTTATCCTTTTTTCTTCTCATTTAAAGGGTCCCACAGATTCACCAGGCTGCTTTACTTAGATTCCCTGTTTGCATATGCAGCAAACAAAAACATTTTATCAAGTTCAGTTTGCTTGGATTCCCCATGTCCCAGATCACCTTGTAGATCTGCAGATAAACCCACTGTTCATGGTTCCATGGCCATCTCCAGACTCCCTTTCCACTTAACAGACATGGGAAATGTCTCAGGCTTGGTCACCCCTGCTCAGAGGGATGCTGTTCAGTTTGGGTCTGTTGTAGCTGAGAGGGATGGGCAGGAAGAGAAGGATGTGGGTTCATCCCAGCTTTCAGGACTGTCTTGTGTGTGTTTTGTGTCATGCAGCTCCTACAGCACCCACACCCCAGGACATCCCCCCCGGGTGTAAATGCAGTGTCTGGCTTGAGTCCTGCATGACACTGAAAACAGACTGTCTGCACGGTCCCATGGCCTCCCCCTCCTTCCTGACAGCACTGACCCATCCCCAAGGATTCTGAGGAGGGAGCTGTCACAGTGACATGGTGGTGCAGCTGTGGGGCAGGATGGCCCCCAAATTCATTCTGTATTTTATTTACTGTTTGCTTGTATTGAAGTGACTGTAATGAACAGTCTGTTTTCTCACAGTGTCAGGTTTAAGGGGTGGATTCTTTGTGTCAAAAATCTTGACATTCACAAATATGAAATATTCTGCAGTGAAAAAAATCACTCAGAAGAATTTGAGCTGAGGTAAGTTTTTTCTCCGATAGCGAATTTTCTTTCTGAATAGACAGTCAGGTTCCAGTGTCCCGCTTGTCCCCTGCAGAGTCTGGGAAGGTAACCCTGAGAACATCTGGGTGGTGTGAATGGTAGCAGGAGCTGATGGAGTGCCTGGAAGCTTCACCAGCCCCTGGGTATCATCACAATAGCCTTCACATTTGGCTGAAAGAAAATTGGGGATGCCTGTTTGTACTGGTGAAGAAGGAAATATAGATTTCAGGAGTTGGAGGGAAGGGATTGTCTTTCTTTGCATTAATATAAGATGAAGATTAATTCTGCTGGCAGGATTCTGTCTGCTTGTCAGAATTCAGTGATTTTCCATTTTGGATCAGCGCGGTGCCAGAACGTAAATCCCATTGCCTTGTGTCTTTCAAAATAAAATCAAAAAGCCCCCCTGATTGCTTATATGGGCAGCCAGCACACCTTAAGAAGTACGAAAGGTTCAGACAGGAATATAATAAGGCCCAGGAAAGTGGCAGCATGAAAGGGATGACCTTTATTTGCAATCATAGCTGAGATTTACAGTTTATTACTGATAGCTTTTATAAAGAGCCATTCAGTTCAGAGGTGAGAGGTTTGTCATCTGGAAATGCAATTAACTTTAGCCTTATCCCAATCCCCCTGGTCTTAGTGTGAGAGCAGCACTTCAGCAATATCATGATTTTCCCTCTAATTTCTTTTTTCCTACATTTTTGTCTTTTCGATCCCTTGTTCTTTGGCATAAATGCAGGTGCATGTTTTTTGCTGCTATTCTTTCATTATTATTAGATGCACCTTTGAATTTTTTATTAGCTCCAACTTGATTATTGAATGAGAAGATTTCAAAGAAGAGTGACATTTAAACCTGAGAAGAACTAAGATCACTCATGGAAAGGAATTGTGCTATTTATGTCAAAAATTAATTACAGACACAGAGAATCTCAAAAAAAAATGGGAAGAGGGGGAAGAGAAACAGTTTCTTTTTAAATAGCAATGATCATTGCTGTGCACCCACAAAACCCTGGGTGATTCAGTCCTGGTGGTTGGTTCTATCCCCTTAGCCAGCAGCCGGATGTGGGAACACTGGCAACACCAAGGAATAGGGAGGAGACAAATCAAAGCAGTTTTGGTTTCCCTGCCTTAGGCATGCAGGAAAAGCCTAAAGGTCTATTCTGGTTTCACGGGTTGGCTTTTGTGGCCCCCCCCTTCTCTGCTGAGTCGGGTCTGTAGGAATTTAAGAGCCAGACTGGAAAGCAGGAATTCAGCACACTTGGCCCCCTGGTTGGTTGGCTGGTTGGGTTTCCCACATCCAGCCCAGGAGACTTGCTACAGTGGGCTCCTGCCAGACAGGTCAGCCAGAGGTGTGGAGCCTGTGGGGGGCTTAGGGGGGTCCCGGTGCCCCGACATTCCCTGGCCCTGCTCTGTCCCAGGGACCGGCCGGAGGCACCGGAATTCCTACGGGCTCTGCTCACTCTGGGGAAATGAGAGCAGAATAATTACTGCCACTGTGGTTTTCATCCTGGTTTTATTGTGGCTATTATTTTCATCAGTGTTAGAGGTTAATATCCCTATTTTTCTCCTCCGCTGCCTGAACACAATGGGGGCTTAGCATGGGCTCAGCCCAGGTAGCCAAGGCAGCAAAGGCAGCGCCACACTGGAGCTCCTGAGGGTCTCTGGCCTGGGAAGGAACAGCCCTGTTGGCCCAGCAGATTGTGGATGTGGAGCTTCTGTGGAATATTTCTTGGTTTATCTGGGTAAAAAGGACAAAGGGTGACTATGGGTGAAACAGGCACTGGAGGTATAACCCTTACCCTGCCCATCCCAGTGGTACCCAAGTGTCCAATAGAGTTGAGGGAAGGCAGCTGGGCTTCAGTGTCCTTAAGACACCTTTCTGGGGGGCACAGAAGTGTTAATGGGGAGTGAGCACTGCACTTTGCTGCAGATGGCTTTTGTTCTAGCTGCTCTTATCTTGATGATATTCCAGTCCAAAAAGCCTCCTCCTGCCTCTTGACAGCAATAAAGAAACCTCACTTGTACTTATAGATTTTTATTTCCCCCCCGAAGATGGGGCTGGGTTTGGGTGTCTTTGGGAATGATGCCTTTTATTTACTGCTTTGCTTTTTTTTTTTGAGCTGAGTGCTTTTATCTCAACCCTCCTGGTTGCACAGGAAGGCTCGTGCTGCTTGCAGTGCAATTATTTGTTTTGTTTGGAGGCAGAGGATCTGATTTTCCTGAGCTGAGAAAGGGATCAGTTTGCACATCCACCTGAGGTAAATCCACCCTGCTCCCCCAGACCAGGAGCAGCAGGTGCAGCAGGATCAAGTGGGGTTGTGACATAGCTGGGTTTGGGTTTTCCTGGTGTGGAATGGAAATGGAATAAGCTAAAATGTAAATAGTTGATACATTCTCACGTTGTTTTTAATACTGGAGACAACCTGTTCCATCCTGATTTTTATTTGTTTTCCTGTTCTGCGTATATGGCTCAGGGGCTGGTCTGCAGGTGAAGAACAATTTCAGTGGCAGTTTCTCTCACAGCAGCCAGGTCTATTGGTAAAAATCCAGGGGAAAAGACAAAAATAAAGGAACATCTGGGCTTGGAGAGTGGAAAGAGATGGGCTTTGATGCCCCTTTCCACCCAAACTGTTCTGTGATTCTAGTGAAAGGTACAAAATAAAATGTGACTAATTCAGGTTAACCTCAGAATCAGAAGTAGTAAATGCCAGTGGGACAGGAGCCAACTTTAGGAGCCCAGAGAAATGAGAAATATGTATTTCATGTACAAAAATGATGTTCAGCCCTAAGAAACGTAGCCTTGCGCCTGGACAGATGGAAAAGGAGCACAAGGCTGAAGTAGGGATTGAAGTAGAGTGAGTGAGGATGGGGCCTGTCGTGGGTTTCAGTCAAACCCTCCCTCTGTGCTCAGTGTCAGTGGGTTTCCATGTGTGAGTACTGGATTGTGCTTCTGCCCAGTGCCTGCTGGGGAGGGTGTGGAGAAACCCCGAGTGTGACACAGGTGAGAGGCTTTCTGTGCACGAGAGCTCTGGGAAGGGCTGAGCTGCCTTGGCAG
Organism: Xenops minutus; assembly: GCA_035221455.1. Classification (NCBI taxonomy): domain Eukaryota; kingdom Metazoa; phylum Chordata; class Aves; order Passeriformes; family Furnariidae; genus Xenops; species Xenops minutus. The sequence goes on from JAWWEE010000018.1 coordinate 19,941,980, forward strand.
AGGCAGGGAGAGAGGCTGGGAGTCAGCCCAGGGGTGGGGGGGAGCAGGGCCCTCCCCTGCCCCGACAGGCTGTGTCTGAAACATGGGGCAGCTAAGAAATGGTTAGTACATTTTATGGTTTCATTTAATCCACTAGAAAATATATTCCTCATGTGTACTCAGTGAGTAATCTGTTACTTTTTGATCACCTGAGAAGATAAATGAAAATAAATCCTGTGTGCTCATCCACTGCGGCTTTGAAAAAAATAAATGTGTTTTCAGTGTAATAAATAGAAGTGAGAGATTTCCTAAAACTTATGGAGACTGCAAGGCTGGTCATAGTGTGGCTGCTCCAGAGTTTGCATCTGTGTTTTTCTTGGGAGTGTGAGGGACATCTCTGTCTCTGGGTATCCCCTCAGCTGGTGCTCCCTCAGTCTGTCTGCCCAGCCTGGAGGTCACTGTGATTCCTCCTCTTCTCTGTGGAGGCGCAGTGAAGTTTTCATTACTACTTAGTGCATGTCATATCTGAGGGTTCAGTAGAGTTTTAATTGCTTTGAGTCTTTGAGGCAGAGCTGTTTATACAGCTAATTATGTTAAAAATGATGCACACATGGGGCAGAGCTGCCAAAGGGAGTTTGCACTGAATTTTTAGGACAGCTCAGAGCAGGAGCAGTAGGAAGATCTTTGGCTAAGGGAGCTGCTGAACTTCTCTTTCGTTGGTTTGTTCCCTTCACTGTGGCAGTGAAAGTGGATTTTGGTACGAAATATTGGCACCTCCACTCCCTGAGTGTGGGTTCCTGGGAGGTAACAGGAGGAACAGAATTACACACCTAACTCAGGACTATGTTAGTTATACTGTCTGTTTTAACTCCACTTGTTTTGTGGATTTCTTCAGACTTGAAAAATATGATAGTATTTAATTTAAACGTTCTGGGAAGTTTGTATCTAGAAACACATGTTAAATCCAAACAGAGCGATTTTTCACAACTGGGAAATTTGTTTTGAAGAAACACTCAACACTTGGCTACTGTTCACACTGAGGAAACAGAAACTTTAAGTCTTATATGCTGCTGCTACATTATTAAAATTTTTCCTCGTAGATTTGCTCACACTGATAATTTCTGGATGTTCTTTAAAAGCAGAGTAGAAATAGCACGAAAAATTATACATAGATTATATTCCATTCTGAAAACTCCTCTGGTCCCCTATGTGCTTATTGATATAATTAAAGCTGCATTAGTTGGGTGGATTATAGTTTTCTGGAGTCTTTAGGGAGTTTTGTCTCTTGCGACTGCCCCATCCCCAAATTTAACTCCATCACAGCCTGGCTCATCCCAGCCAGGTCTGGCTGCAGTTTTCTCTTAAACTCTTCTCTAGTTTGACTTGCACATGAGTGTGGGATGGGTTTGTGTCTTTATTAGACCTGAGTGTGAGTATAAATCCTTCAGATTTCCAACCCAGGGTGTGAGCAGGGATACACAGGGCTGGTTTAAGGCAATTTAGGAGTAACACCAGCATATGCAGGCTCAGACTGAGTAGATATTCACCAAATAGCAGAATTCCCAAGTTCAGCCAGATTTTTTGGGGGAGGGAATAATCATTACACAAAAGTACTTGTATGTTCCAAGATATTGAGATGCTGATTTACTCGTGGTAACAGCACTAAAGATACTCTACTAAATTCTAGTTTGCTCTGTTCACTAAGGCAATGGCTCTAAATAAAAGGATTAGTTGTATGAATCACAAGGATACCCACAAGTATATTGGCATTTGCTACCAAGGGGAATTTTAAATGAGCCCATCAGCCAAACCCAACCAAGCAATCAGAAGTGGTGATTTAAAATGCGTGTAAAATGCAGTATATATTGTTTGAGAAATTTAAAAAGTAAGCCTTTACTGAGACAAGTTTTGGGTGGGATTTAGGATGAGTGTCTGGCACATACAGTGAGTTCTTGTTTTTGGAGGAATCTAACCATAGATCCTGAGTGCTCTGTGCATGGTCAGCCCCTTGTGTGTCACCACTGTCCTTGTGGTGATGCCATGTCATGCAGCGAGTTCCTCTCACAAAGACTTCTTGGATAAAATTGCACAGGAATGTCTCTGAAAAGGAGTTCCTGTGTTCTGACACTGTAAAAATCACTTAATATCAGCTCATCAATAAGACATTACACCTTGTGCGTGGCACAAAGCCCAGCAGAGCAGAAGCACTGCCATGTGCTCCCGATCCCTGCAGTGCTGAGTTTGGTGGGGTTAAAACGGGCAGGGGAAAAATTATAGGGAATTCTTAGCAGTGATTTAGGAGCTGAATTCCGTTGAGGCTGCATCTTCTCCATCAGGAAGATTTTTATAGTAAAATCAGAACTAGGAGGTTCCCCCCTTCCACTGTTTAATGGGAGAACAATGGATGAACATGCCAATCCTACCCTGGATAACGGAGCACTAACAGAGGGTTCAGCTGAGTAACTCTGCACTCTTGGAGTTTGTCAGGGTGTGTAAGAACAGCAAAGCCTGGGGTAATGAAATCACACACAGCCACTTTGGAGGGAGGATGTCTGATCACACATCTGCTGCAAGACAGTGTTGGGAATCCTCACTGCAGATGGATCACCCCTTTCACATGGAGGCAGGATACAAGGATGTGTTCAAGGGAAGCTCCTTAAACAGGAGTTAACTCATAAGGTCATAGAATGGTTTAGGTGGGAAGGGACCTGAAAGCTCATCCCATCCCACCCCCTGCCATGGCAGGGACACCTTCCACCAGCCCAGGTTGCTCCAAGCCCCATCCATCCTGGCCTTGGACACTTCCAGGGATCCAGGGGCAGCCACAGCTTCTCTGGGCACCCTGTGCCAGGGCTTCACCACCCTCACAGGGAAGAATTCCTTCCCAATGTCCCATCTAACCCTGCCCTCTGTCAGTGAGAAGCCATTCCCCCTCGTCCTGGCACTCCAGGCCCTTGTAAAAAGTCCCTATCATTCCCATAAGCCTCCTTTAAGTACTGAAAGGCTGCAATAAGGTCTCCAAATTTGTCTCTTCCATTAAACTCCAAAACCACCTTGTTGAGTCTCTAAGTTACTTCATCTTTCATTATCAGGTAAAGGATCCAGCTTTGCTTCAATAAACACATGTCAACTGTCCACTTCAGTATGTGTATAGACATAAGGAAACCAACAGCTATAGAAATAATAAGCTGTGAAGCATCTGTAATTTAAATCTAGATTTAACACTCATTTCATCCCCAGGTAAGGCTTATAGTGAAATCAGGAACCAGGCCAGCATAACACCATGAGGAAATGCTCTCCTTTCCAGGTGCTATAACCTGCAGCCCTAAGACCTCTTTTTAAGGCTGATAAAGTTCTCAGTCTGCTCTGCTTCCTTATCCTCCACCAGCAGGAGCAAAGACCCACCCAGACCTGCAGGACCTGAAGGAAGACCCTGCCCTGCCCCACAGCAGAGTTTCCTATCCCAGCTGGCTGGCTTGGCACTTGTGGGCTATGGCAGCTCACCCCAAGCTAGCCAGGCACAGGCACTGGAGTTAATTCTTTAGGAAAAATACATTTTCCCTTCCGTGTATGTACAGGTTTTAACAGAGAAGCAAATGAAACGTTAACTGTGTGAATCTGAAGCACCATAAAAACTGAGCATGACAAAATATGAATATTTTCATCTTAGCTTAAAATAGACAATTTGTTTTGGTTTTCTCGGTTAACAAGAATTAACCTCCCCTTACATTCACGGGCATATCTGCACACTTTTTGTACTGTCACTTCGAAAATATACTAGAGATATAAGTACTTCCTATATGAGGCATAAATTACCCCCCCATACACCTTTTTCTATTTATTTTTCAAGTCCATGAACGAGCCAAGAGGTTTGGTTTTATTTGGTTTACTTGAGGAAGCACTTCATTCATACCCCAGGATAAACTCAAACAAACAAGTGTGCTACGGACCTGCTGGGAGGGAACTGAAGTATCAAGAGGCCTTTTAAATAGCAGCAAACTTCTATTTTTCAGTAATACAGAGCTGACAGCACTCTGAACACACACTTCAGCATTTTGTGATTGATTTTAGGTGAAGCAAGGCCCGGAATTCCAACCAGCTCCTGACAAATTCCCCAAGAACACGAATCCTCTGTACAGCCACATACACACTTCTCTTCAGCCCTCCTGGTGCTCGACACTCCACTGAATTCCTGAGGCACAGCTAAATAAAAAGCAAGTGCACACAGTTCTGTGACTACAAGAGCTGAGCCACAATCTAGGAAGCCAGTCCTACATCTCACTTGACTGCTTGCCAAGGGTATTTAGCATCATTAAGCTGACAGCAGGGAGCTCTCTCAAAGTCCTTGCCCTGGAGGTGCAGCGGGACGCTCACAGCACCTGGAGAGCATTGGCCAAGAGTGGGTATTAGTCTTACCTTTTCTTTTTTTATGCCCTCAAAAATGCAGTGCCTATTTCTACTTCCCTCCTATTCAGAAAGCAAGCCAAAGCACCTGAAGCTCTGCTAAATACCGTGATATTTATTTATTCAGCACTGTCAGACAGTTCTTGTGCCCGTGCATTTGCCCTCTGAAACAGGACGTTGGCAGAGTGCCATTAATTCCAGGGCATATCTAAGCAGGAAGAATGTTCAGAGTGGAAATATGCATTACATGTACTAAAATGCTAAACCAAGCCTAAGAAAAAACAGATAATGGGAGATCTGGGATGGGGAAAAAAGTTATGTGGCATTTTTCAGAAACTGCGAGTTCATCTTGGGTATGTCTAAGCAGGAAAACAAAAGAAATTTAATGGCCAGTTTACCCAGAACCACCGAGGAGCTGCATCAAAAGGAAGAGGGAAGGATCATACAGTCATCCCTGAAGTATGTTACTAGCACTGATGATGAAGTCCAAAGAAGCCTGGCCCCTAGAACAGCCCACACCCCATTGCTTGTTTTTGTCTTCAGGGTGTGTTGTGCCAGAGGTAGTTTAAGAGGCATGGAAGCAGAATTCAAGTTGGAATAAAGTAGACAAAACCTTTATAGACAGATGTAAACACTGGAAAAAACCTGCACCATAGGTCAGTCTGGCTCCAGCTTGGCCCAGTTCAGTATTAATTCTTAAGCAATACAGCAGCCACCTCTCAATGCTATCACCTGTGTATATAACTCAGCTTATATCACATGTATAAAAATGAAATTCTGTTGAGTATTTCCTTTGCTCTCTTCAAGAAGCATCAATTTTGGTGGACTTGTCAATGTTAGATCATTGGTTGGACTCTATCTTAAAGGTCTTCTCCAACCCCAATGATTTCATGATTCTTAGAATTTTGGTAATGACCTTCCACATCACATCCACTGCTCCCTTTCCAAACAGGGGAAATGAACAAAGCAAGTCTCATTTTGTGGAGGAAAAAAAGCTGGAAAACAGTTTATATTAGAAGAAATATTTGGTTACTCTAGCTTTTTTTGGTTTAAATAAGGCTCAAAATTCTTCTGATGTTCAAGAAAGTCTATAAAATCTATGGAGTAACACCCATCTGAAGTCATGCAGATGGGAAAAACTACACATGCATCTCACTTCATCATCATCATCACTGCCTGCCTTGGGCATCCTGGCACCTCTACAGCTCAGCTGGCAAAGGTAACAAAACCTCCTTGTAGCCTGTAGCCAAGGCAATGAACTCAAGTACACACAACTGAGTGTTTCTTAGGAAAACAATGTCGGGTTTTCAGCACCAAAATTCACTGCCAGGATCAACAGATTATCTACTATTGAGGCTGGAAGGGAGGAGGAGGAGGAGGAAGGAAACTGCTGGACCAGGCACACAGACTGAGGCAGGGAAGCTGAGAGGCTCTTGGGTAGCCTATGCATGGTATGTTTGTCAGCTCAGGGAATCCCTTCAGCTTCAAAACTCAATAGCAATGCTGTCATCAGCATTTGAAGGGCAAATATATTAATGCCTCGTGACGATTGGAAAGCTTCGGAAATCTGAAATATGGGTTATGAAATCTTACATGATCTTCTTGTTTTAGAAGAGAGATTCAAGAATAGGTCCCATAAGCCAATAAAAATTCCTAACCTAGTTTTCAGCTTTTCCATTCCTTTAATAAATGAGGGGGGGGAAAAATCAGACTAAAAAAGAAAAGAGTTTTGGCTGGGAACATCTCACAGAGCCTGAGTATACAGACATCTGTGTGAAAAAACAAACACAAAAATGATGCAGTAAGAGCCTTTCCTTGGAGGAAAGGGCTTCTCTGCTGGTTTATCCACAACATGAGGCTTTGCCATCTTCCAGCCTCTACCTCCAACCTAATCAGCTTTAAGGAGCTGGAAGCTGCATTAATCATTTCCACCACAACTGTAAGTTTTGTGATTTGGAAAACCAACAGTAGTTCCAAAAAACACCACACAGAAGGACAGAGGTTCTGTACTTCAGTCCTACCCCCTTGAGGAACATTAGGTGGGGGAACACAGGGAGCATTTGAAATCTCTGGGAGTGCCAAGGTTAACTCATCAAGCTCTCCAATCCAGCATGCAGAAGAGACAATCAACATCCAATTCCCAGTGAAAACCAAGTCCATAAAGCCTTACAACTAAAGACAATTATGGTTTCAACCCAAATATTTGACTATACACATGAGGGAGAATGAACTAGCACAGCATTTTAAATGTACAGTGATCACATCTTTACCTTATGATCCCCTGCAAACACTGAAGAATCTCATTATCAAACATCCTAGCAAAAAATGGACAGTTCCCTTTGAGAAGTGTTCAATTTTTCCATGCAAAGGGGATAATAAGGACACCTACACTAAGGAGACCTGACCAAAGGAACTGTTGTGGTGTTTCCCACAACCCCCCTAAAAGCAACCTAAACCTATTTTTCTTAGTTGCACCCATTCACACCCTGCAATCCTACAGAACTGAATTTGGTGGCAGATTTAAATTCAAAGTTTTTTCAGGGAAAGCTTTTCTTGCAAGGCCATTCCAAGAGTGATTTCTGATTTTGTTTTTAAAGTTTCTCAGAATACCAGGGCTTTGTTTTTCTCTTTCCATTAATTCCCAAGCACCAGGAGCAGGGAGTTGGAACAGCCTCCTCCCCTCTGACATGTTGATGGGTACCCTTATGAGTTATCTGTATTTAAGAAGGGTCAGCGTTCTTGGTCCTCTTGCTTAACATTTTAAGCCAAAAACTGGGAAGAGGAGGAGGGAAAGACACCCATAACTAATGAGGAATTTATACACGAACACTGTCCACTTTGGAGAAACATTTGCTTATGTGTTTGACAGGAAACACATCTCAGAGATCTAATTTAAGCATGTGACCAGAGGCTGGAAAGTCTTGTTGACACAGACCTTTTTTCCCCCCATAAAGGAGGGGAATGTTTATTCTGCAGTGAACAGCATGTACAGCTCTACAATGTAAGAGACAATTAAGGAGCTGTGTCCTACTTCATAAATTATATTGCCATGGAATCACAATACAAAAATCAAAATACAGTCTAAACAAGAACTGAGCTCCATCCTGAGCTTACATGGATTACCAAAGTAAATCTTGCCACAAAGAACTGATCTTGAAACACCTCTTAAAACTCAGGTATGTCATAGTCATATTCAGATCTTAGCCATGTTTTAGAGGCATTTATTATCTTGGTAAACGTGTTTGTTAGGTTTCCTTGTTATTTTTTTGGTTGGTTGGTTGTTTTTTGGGGTTTTTCCCCCCTCACCTTAGGGTTTAAAAGTGACACTTGTAAAATTTGCTGATTACTCAGGAAGGTTATACAGTCCCTTTCCCTCTGCTACCTGGTCATGTCCCTTCACACACACTGTAATAAAGGGCTTGTTGACAGCTTCTTCAGTGGCTTGCACTGGTGGGGTATCTGCTGCAGGGCTGGGTTCCCCTGCACACCAGGGCACTGGTTTAGCTGCCACTGGCTTAGCTGCAAACTGGATCCCACTTTCAAATGCACTGGACTTAGGGGAGGAGGGAAAGGGAAAGTGCTCAAAGCATGCCCTTCAATTCAAACAAACCCTCTCCATGAGAAAGACCCCAAAGCAGCTTCAGGGACAAGACTCAGAAGAAAATGACAGAAATCTGCAGCAAATCAGTTCTGTAGAGTCCTGTGGAAACACAGATTTTCATAAGCACTGTGACCCAGAGCCTGGAAAATGAATGGAATGGAAAGATCACTGTGTATACAGGGTGCACCACTTCCACTGCTATTTAGCAATTAGTAACTTGTGCTGTTTCCATGCTCTGAAAAAGCAAAATAGGGATAAAAGAACAATTGCAGTATAGGAAGATGGCTGGCAGCTCTGTAGGAGGGTGTTACAGCTTTAAACCCTCAGCAGATCTGTGGAGGTGACGTATTTGCCAGAGGACTAACCAAGTATCAACTAACCACATTTACGTCACTTCTTCAATTGGCATTTTCTCTCTAAATAGTTCCAGTCAATAAAGGGTTGCTGCCACAAGACAAGAATTTGGATACTCCTCTACAGCTGTTACCTCCAAGAGCAAAACCACATGTTTTATACACCCTGTGTAATGCTGCACTTGTGTATTTTAGATCAAGACTTACTCATGTAAAATAGTTTGGAGGGAGTTGACATTGACTTTGGAAACAGCTGGGTCACTCATACCAATAAAGCAATCAGAAATCATACCTAGAAGGAGAAAAATAAACAAAACTCCACTGTCAGCAAATAAGGACTGGAATGTCACAAGGAAAGCATAAAAAGCTTTCCAGTGTTGCCTCCTGAAATAGTGATTTACATGAAGCTGCATCCAGTGGTTTCTTCCACTTGTTTTACCCAACTGTTTTATAAAAAGAGAGAAGCTTTTCTTTTACAGTGACCTCACTGAGCCTTTTAGCTCTCCCTCTATGGCATCAGCAATGACTGTTTCCCTCATTTAAAATTTAAATAAAACCAAACCTCAGAATACCCAAGTGGAGTGGTTGTGTTCCAGAGTGCTTTTTAAATACTGTATTTCTGTTTGATTGTAGAACAGCCTCTGTAATTAAAGTCACACAGAGTTCACTGCTGACTTTAGAGAGCTTAAAGCAATCTGGCAGAAAGAGGGTTGTATGTGGACAGAGGGTACATAAGGGAGGTAAGAGCTTGTAAAACCCATTTCAAAGTGAGTCTATGGAATGTATACCTTCAAAAGGTTCTAAATCTTTCTTCATTACACAATGTGTATGTCTGGCAGCCTGAATTTGCACATGCAAAATTAATTCAGCCACTGGTAGATGTTATTGAAGCAAACACATTTGCCTTGACCAGAAAGTAAGCACAATAACCCTACCTGGAGACTGCAATAAACTGCAATATTTCATCAGGTTTCTTTACAGCCTAAAGAAATGCAGGAGGTTGGGGAGGGCTCCAGGGCTGGGCCAATGCCAACACCTTTTTATACATGGACATAAACAGGGGGTTTTGTTCCTGACTGGTAAACATATTTGAAGTATAAATTCAGGGACTGCTACAAGCAATGTAATCTGTGGGGATCACATTCTGGTCCCCACTGAACTGTAAATTTCAGCTGAATAAAAGCTGTCAAGTGTAGAACACAGCTCTGCACTTAGAGCACACTAAAATGTAGATACAAGCCCCCAGAAAGTACTTAAAACAACAGTTCCAACTACCAGTCAAGAGAAAACAAACCACAAATTTTGAAGTAAAGGTTACTGACACTGTTCTAGGGATTACCTGGTCTGTGACAAGAAGTGATATAAAGCACTAAAAAAGGGCATAAATAAAAGCTTAAATTCTTTTTTGTTTCTCAAATCAAGTCCACCTGCTTTTAGCACCTTACAAAAAACAACCCAAAACCAAAAAACCAAACCAAAAGGCCACCTTTACTTGCATCACAGTAAGAACAACTACATTTACAGGGAATTCAGTATGTGTCCACCAACACCACTGGGTCTCCACAGAAGCGTGGACTTTGCATGCAGGCAAATTTTAGTTTTGATTTATTCTTTTAAGGGCAAGTGAAATGAGGAAGTTTCAGGCCACCCCCTGAATACTCCCCAAAGCCTAGGGGACTGAGATTTAATACCCATATTCCAGTTCCTTGACAGAAACAGATCAACATGGGTTAAGTGATAGAAACTGAACAGTTCCCAATGCTGAGATAAATCATATTATTTTGAAATGGTCTAGGATTGGAATTAGATCATGTGAACTGCTGTTGTTTCAGTGTCACACTGATGTGGGCCCTTCCCATTTTGCAATAGGTCAGAACAATTTGTCTTTAAAGCTTCAGTGGGAAATTTCTGAATGCCAAGAACTAGTCAGTGAAGTTGTACAGGTCTTTGCTGTCAATTAGGCACAATTCCACTGAGAATTCACTGCACTTCACTTTCTTGTCCAGAGAACAGACTATAAGTCCCTCTGGAGGAAAACAAACACAAGCAAGATTCTCAAACCTTCAGACACAACACATTACACAGAGAGATTTTATGCCAGGAGAACAATTGAGAAACTACAAGAACAAAAAGCGTCCCCCAGCTACAGCATTTGTATTTATTGTATATACAGGAGAGCACATGGGAGGCAAAAAGAGGGGGTTTTTTTGAATTTAATTTTCAAGAGCAACTTGCATAACAGAGCAGCTCTCTGCAGACAAGAGCACTAGCCCATGGAGTGCAAGTCAGAAGTGCTGACTACAGAAGAGAAGATGTAAGAGATCTTCACACTGCCAGTGCAGCAGGCACTTGCTTGCTGAGTGTGCTACAGGGCTTCTCTTGGCTTTGACAAAGAAGTAAATCATACCATATACTAACAGTACAGCCAGCAGGGTAAGTCCTTGAAAAAAGGACTCCCTCCTGAAGAGCCTATAACCATCTAAGAGGACACTCCAGTCACAGCACTCATCCCACCAGGTTTCACTTACACCAGTGATGTCACATCTCTGGGACTGGGCCAAAGCTTTGAGCTCCTCTTGTTTGTTCCTCAGGCTGTGTCCATGAAACACTTCAGGTGTGGGTCACTGGAGCCAACACCTCTTGAAGCAGTTTGAGGGATGCTGGGAGTGCTGGTTTTCTCAAGTTTTGGCACACCATCCCATCACACAACACTGCTGAGCCTGGTTTTGCCCCTTTTTCCCCTTCTGAGCTAGTTTAAAGCTCTATCAGAGAGCCCTGCTGGCTCCTGTGCTAAACCTCTTTTCCTCCTCTGATACAGGTGAATCCCATCAGGTGTCAGCAGACCAGGTGTTGAGCAGATCATCCCATGGTCAAAAAACCCCAAATTTTTCCCATTACACCAACCTCAGAGCCACTCATTGACCTGATGGATCTGCCCATTCCTACCAGTATTATTCCCTGTCCCCAGAAGACTCAAGGAAATCACTGCCTGTGCTCCTGATCCCTCTACCAATTGTCACAGAGCCCTGAACTCTCTTTTAATTGGGGTACAGGTGGTGTTGCATTAGGAGGCCCCTCTTTCCCAGAAGAACCTTTGCTCACCTCATCAGCTGTCTGGACTTCTAGTTCCAGAGCCTCATACCTGTTGTCAAAGGTGCCAGTCCCATTGGAAAGATGCTGAGGAGGAGGAAGAACCTTCCTCCTGGTAGGTGCAGTGACCACCTTTCAGCCTTCATCTTTAACAGACCCTTGACTTAACAGTCCTTTCACTTATTACCCTGCAGGGTTCTGAGTCCACCCCCTGGACTTCTCTCCACTCACAGCCCCTTGAGCCTTGGTGACTGAGGGCTTGTCAGGTCTTCCTGCACTTAATTGTGAACTTCAAGCTTGCTTCAACTGGCCTGAACCCCACAAGAGGGAGCAGCAATCAAGCAAACAAACTTTTGTGTTTCTGAAGAGACAGCACTTCAACCACACAAAGCTGGATCCCTGAATTTTCATTATAAGTGTTTAGTTACCTGGTTATTCAGTCATTGAGGATGGGAATGACAATTATTGGCACATTTGAATCTGACCTTGGGTTAACAAAGAGTAAGAGACCACGTAGAAAGGATACTCCTCTGTATTCCTACTGAGGACATGGCAATTCAGCCTTAAATTAGTGCCATTACCAGTTACATTTCAACCCCCTATATGAAGGGACAAACCAACAAAGGTGGCAGGGGAGTGGTGATATTTAAAGTTTGTGTTAAGCCTCCTGATTCCCCAGACTCTCAAAAAACCCCCCAAAATCCTAGCTAACTTTATTACCTCAGTCATTCCTGTTCTGTATCCTCTCTGCTCCAGCAATACTTCTGAAGAACTTCAACAAAACCCACACAGTTTTTTCTTGAACTGTCAGCCTTTCCAAAGGCAACAGCTTCCACATTCAGCATCACTTCAACACAGCAGAAATAAAAAACCACTAAGAGGTTTAAAAAGGTTCACAGTATTATTTCTTGCAGGCTCCCAACAATCTTGTTTCTAAGTGGAAGAACAGACAGCAACATGCTTTGCTGACAGCTCGATGGTTTTTAAGTAGGAGCTCAAAGCAGAAGCTGAGGACTCCACTAAATGCTTTCTTAGAGGCAGAACCTCCTGCATTGCTTTGTCTCTTCCCTCCCAGCTCAGTATTTCAGGAGCTATTAATAATTTATCGCCTTTTCTTGAGAGCAGGAATTGTAAAGAGAGCACATTCAGCTACACACTGGCAGAAAGGTTCTGACAGAAGAATACTTTGAGACAGAATTTCTTTTGTGTGTGTGTGTGCTTCAGTGTGACCCCAGGAGTCTCCACAAAGCACAGCTGAGCAGGTCACTGTGCAAGAGCCACAGCATCACTCAGCTAAAACCCATCCTTACTCCCCCTGACAGCTCCTGGAGGGTATGTTTGGTCCTCTTGGCATCCCCAGGGTATTTTCTTTTACTGCTCTTCCTTCCCAGGTTTCTCCCTCTGGGTTTATCCACAGTGCCCTCAGCAGGTATTTCATGAGTTTAGCACCCTACTCACACGAAAAAGGGAGAGAGGGAGGGGGAGAGAAGTGGAATCTGAATTTAAATTAAGCTATGCCTTTGATCATAAAAAAAAGGTGAGGATTTTACATTCATCTGTAAAATCCAACACAGTGCCAATATCACAGACACACACAAAACCCCCCAAAAATCCAAATTCATGCAAGCCATTTTCACATGTTTGGGGTTCCTCTGGCAACAGACCTTGCACACATCAGTTGCTCCTACAGAGACTTTAAAAAAAGCTCTGACTGCCTCTCATGCTTCCCTGAGTTTTCAAAGCTGTCTGTTATGGATGTAGAAATACTTGGTGCTACAGACATACAAAACATAACTGGGTTTAGAGGCACGTCTGCCAAAGAATACAAGATTTGTTGGTAATCATTCAAGAATGTTTATGTCAGGTATTATTAATACTCACAATAGTTTACTACTAAAGTTAGAGTAGGCTTTTAGGTTATATGACAAAGACACACCACAACAAACAATACATAAGGAAGTTATCCAAAGAATAACTTCCATTTATTTCCTTAGCTCTGACAACAATTTCCAAAGGATTCACAGCAACTTCTCCCAAGCTTTAATGATGCTTCTGTCCCCTCACAGTCAGACAGCACAAGAGTTTAAACCAGCTAAAATTTTGGGAAAAGACCTCAAAACCTTCTGTGTTGCCAGAAGATGCTTTCATAGGCAGCAAATCTCCATGGCTCAAGAGCACCACCAATTAGGCAGGGAAGTAACAGAGCTCTTTGAAACCTGAGATGCTGCCTGAAAGGAGAAAAAAAAAAATCTCTGTGAGGTCACTGAGAATTCCTTGTGACCTTTTGCAAAGGCAGATAAACCCATGATTAGTTTGCTGCTGGTGAACTCCACCTGCTCTTCCCTGGCACTTACAGGAGGACACGGTGCCAGAGTACTTTATATACAGTCGAGAAGCCCTCCTGCCTCCCACATTACAAGCAGTGAGCTGATCAAAATGTGCACTTGCCAAGCCAATTCCAAAAAAATCAATCAGTTGAGACTCAAGGGCATGAATGACAAGCTTATTCAGCTACTCACAGCAAACACCAGTGAGGCAAGTAACACCACCCGACCATTTGAAATGACTCAAAAGATCTAAGAATTGTTGCTGATTAGAATATTATCTAAAAAATCGTATGAATAAATTGAAGATAGAGCTGCTGACAGTGGCTAGCTACAAACTGAATTAAGGAAAGGCTTATCTGCCTTTTTAGCCCAGCACAAATCTTTTGTTAGGAGTGCATTTTAAATACACTACACCAAATCTGCAGATATTACTTAAGGAGTAAAACTTGCTGGGGAACCAAAGTGTGTAAATATAGCATGTAGCTTGGATTTGCTCCATGTAAGAGTAACTGAGAAAGCCTACTTTCACCTCCCAAAAGCATTTAACACTACTTTACATCTAGCCAATGCTGAGGGACAGACTGGTGAGCTATTTATACACAGAGATAAAGGTGCCAAAAAAGGTTGTAAAAAACCCCTTGAGATCATCAAGCCTCAGTCTATCTAGGAGATGCCATTTTCCTGTTATAAAGCCACTTCTTCACAGAGTTGCTAGCAGAGAACAAGCAGAATAAAGTAAAACAGGGAACAGTGCACTGTTTCTCTGCAAAACACATGTTAGTAAGTGAAGACAGAGGCTCAAAGTGCTCAGTACTTGGCCACTATATGAATGCACCCAGCTTAGTGCTCTATGCATGAGTTAAAAGCAGGTTTAAGGTTTCCTTTGAATAAAACATGTGGAGCTGCAGATTTTACACCATTACTCAGTTAATGAAACTGTCACTTCACAGTGGGTAGCAATATCACAAAATCACAGCAATGTTCCCTTCATGCAAGGGGGGAAAGGCTGTAGAGTTCTATTGTTATGAACCCAACAGGGCTTTTGAAATTCTGGCAGCCTCAAGGTTATCTGGAAACCACCTTGAACATTCAGAGGACGCTGCCCAGTTAAGTTAATGGCTTGGCAAGAGCCACAGTCAGCAAAGTCTGCTTCCCTGAAAACCTGTAACACAGAGACTGGGAAAGCCATTGGGTGTATAACTACAGCTTATGCAAAACACAGAGCAAGTCTGGGAAAAGCAAGGCTGAAGCTCTTCAAACGGGAGAAGCTCTGCTGTAAATCCAGGTACTTACCAGGAATCAGGCCAGGTTTTGACAAAAAGGCCTTTGTAACCATTCTGCTGCAGCAAACTGCTTGGAGACACTCCCATGGTAAAGGAGTATCTACTGGATCACCATAGCATGGCACACTACACCTGAGACCCTCCAGCTAATAGTCCAGACACAAGGAAAAGTTATATCCAAGGATGGGTCACAGTGCAATCTGGATCAAAGGCACACTTAGGAGCCAGAAAATAGGATGCCACAGAATATTTCTAAGTGTTATGATTTTTTGAAGTTTTTCCTGCTATATTCTTTTTATCTGAGCAGCAGGAGAGAAACCAATCCATGGAATATTTAAGAGACAACAAGCACAGTGGCATCCAAAGGGAGCTCTACACACAAAGATATGTCTGCAGAAACAATTTTTCAGCTGTGCAAGAAAAACTCAAATTGCGTGGTTTTTGCAGAAGAAGAATCCAGGAGTAACATGTCACTTCAAATTAAGTATATCAACATCTGCTTAACATTAGGGTAAATGCTGGACACCCATCCTCCTGGTCACTGCAGAAGCAGCAGCCAGGACAGCCAGAGACCAGGGAGATCCTCAGCCCAGCCTCCATTCCTCACTGGCCAGTTCTCCCACTCCAACCCAGTAAAAAGGTTCCCCCAAGGATTGCCTTGAGGGATGGGAGGGAAGGATGCCCCTGCTCTCCCCTGCAGCAGAGATGCACAGGGGTTTCAGCAGGGAACATCCCAAAAACTTCCACCTTTAAGGAATGCCTTGGGGCCCTGGCAGGCAGCCCAGCAGCACACACTGCCACTGTCCCACCTCCCAGTGGAACATCAGGCACTGAATCCAAGCCCTGCATTTCCTGGTATGCACTGATGGTATTTTACTCCCTACATCAGAAGCAGGACCCTGCTAAGCTTATTGAAGGCAGAAAAATAGACACTCACTTTGCAGAACTGTGTCCAAGCTTGACTTGGGAGGTGCCCTTTTTGGGTCAAGAGGAGAACCCACCCACCTGAATGCAGAGGAGTCAATCCACACATGATGATGCTTAAAAGTCTCCTTCTCCAGTGGCCAGTTTTGCCACAGAAATTATTTGTCACGGTCTGACCACCTCTGACAGATTTCCCCACTAAAAACACAGGCAGGAGGACTAATTTTAAGAGACTGATAGAAAATTGCCCTTAGTTTTTCACCAGGCTCATGTTTAACACCTTTGGAGATAAATCATACAGGTTAAGTATAACAGAATATTGTTACAGTTCTGTTGCAATGTTTACTCTTCACAAATAAGTATCATTTAGATGCTCATGTTTTGGTGACATTTACGTGAGATCACAGCTTACCTGCCTAAATATTTACACTATATAAGGTACTGTGGCTGTGATGGGCAATGCAGACCAAATACAACACGGGCACCATTACAGGGTCAATAGTACCCGAGTTATCAAATAAACTACTTGGCTGATCAGGATTAAACATGATGTTTGCTCTATATGAGATGTTTTGCATGGTTTAGCTTTTGTGCTCAAAATGGCACATAGAGAGCAAAGTAAGTGACAGGCTTAGTGTGCTACTACTAGAATACATTCCTTCTTTTCATGCAGATTCCTGTGTCTTAAATACTCTGGAAAAGGAAAGCTTTCTGCCACAGCCACTGTAAAGTCATATATTCCCACCTCCTTACAACAAAACATCATGCTACTTTCATTCCAGCCACCTCTTTTATGAGGAAATTAAAGCATTTATCACATTTCCTTTGTATAGATTTTTGTTAGTCCTGCAAATTCCACATAAATATCCTGTTGGGAGAATCAACTGTTCTCCCCATACCTAAACCCATGTCGATCTGACCTTTTAAATTTTGCTATGATACCACATCAGTTGTAATAAGAGCCATCCCTCAGCACCACCAAGCCAGATGAAGGGTTTATTCCCCCGTAATGACGCTCAGGATTGAGCTTCTGCCACATTCTTACACCAATTTCACCGCAGCAGGGAGAACCCTGAATAGTCTGATTATCACCGATGCCATAAAAACCTCCGTGCAGAGGATGAGCGAGGTGCACACACACCAGCCCACAGTGAAAGCCCTGGCAGCTCCAGCAGGAATTCACACGCTTCTCCAGCGCCCAATCCGTCCCTCCTGCACTCCTGCACTCCTGCACTCTTCCCCTTTCCCAGCTCAGGGACAGGCAGGGCTTGATCCGACCTCCTTAGGGCATTAATCCACACTGCAGGCACGGCAGCTGCTGCCTGTCCTGCTTGGCCTCCGGAGCAAGATGGAGCCCAGTGACAAGGGACAGATGGCAGAAGCGCCCTGGCCATGTGCTGCTTTCTGCAGGGGACAGGCTCCTGCACAGACCTGCTGCTCCAGGGAACCAGCCTCCCTTGGGCTGCTGATGGAGGCCAAGGGATGCTCCGACACGACAAGGGATTATTACAGCTCCCTTTCCCTTTGTTCAGCTCTCAAACCCACAGCGGAGCCAAGAGTGCCCCATGGCTCCTTGTCTGTCCCCAAAGTGCCCCGTGGGGTGGTGAGGAAATGACTTCTCTGCTCATTCCCCTGTGGTGCCCCTCAGTAAGAAAAGAAAAAATAAAAATTAGCCTTTTTTGCCTCATATTCACGCTGTGAAGTTTCCCCCTGACAACACAGCTGATTTGAGCAACAGTTATTGTTGTCACCAACAAAAGAAAAGAAGGATCAGGAACAGCAGGCAAATTGAGTAAGAATGGGGAAAAAAAACACCACCCTAGTGCTGGCAATATGATTAAAGTGTTAAAAAATGGAATCTGATTCTTATAGAATACAAAACCGGTGACAACCAAGTTCTTTCACTTGTTTGACACTATCTGGCAGAGGGAGAAGAAATGAGGCTTCAAAGTCCTCTTTATTATAAAATCTAAGGCCTGACCTAGTAGTGAGACTAACAAGGAGAAAACAAATTTAAGTGCTGACCTATAGGTCTAAAATTAGTTTCATTAAATGCATTGACTACTAGCAAATGCCATTCTGATGACACGAGAGCCAAAAGAGGACTCTGGAAAGCTGCATGTTCCTCACAGCATACATCACTCTCCAAAACTAGATTCCTTCCTGTCTAGTAGGTATCCATGCTCCTTATAAAGGTAATTATTAGGAGGTTTTCACAGGCTTTTCTATGTTGTCTTAACGTGAGCAGTACTGAAGTCTCCAAGTTGGTGTTCCTTCAGTGTCACAAAGCACCAGCACGGTTCTGAATCCAACAGAACTGCCCACAGCCTTAACAATAAGAACAAATGTTCAAGTGTCCATCCAGAGACAGAGTTCTGCTAAATATAAGTAGAATTTTATAGTCCTGGTCCTAAAGAAGCATCAGAATAACAGTATGTGGCCACGCTGTTTCTAACACACAAGCTATATAAAGATAGTCTTCCCTCCTTAAATCAGACTTTTATGCCTCACAGTGACATTTAAACCCTTTATGCTACAGGGGCGTTTCATCCTGAATTCAGCACAGTTCTTTTTTTAACCTTCAAATGTGTTCACAAAAGCACTCAAAGACCATTCCATCAGATTCACCCCACACTTCCCCCAGGCATTCTCAGTCCCAGCTTCCCAAGCAATGCTCCATCTACACATTACTGGGCTTTCTAGGAAACTGTTTCAAGGAGAAACTGAAACACAACAATTTACTGAGAAGTTCTCATTTTCATTCCTTTAAAAGATAACCACCAGTTCTCTTCTTGTCACCACCGTCACCAACAACTGCTCAGGCTGGAAATGATGAGAATCAACCTTGTAGATAGGAACCATTTTCCTTGGAGTCAGATACTTCTACATGGGTGTTCAGTCTCCTGGATGCAAACCTGAAAGAGTCATTTACCTAAAGCATCCAGGGAACACCAGCTCAGGATTTGTGCAATGTTCACATCAGCCTAAGACTCCTGCCCCAGGACCTCAAAGCTGAGCCTTTAACTGCACAACCACAATGACAAAAACATGCAAGCACGAGGTGTTGTTAAGTCACTGAGTCCTAGATAGTCAGGAATGTATTTTCATGGATCTGAGCCTTGGGCCTTTGATTTCAAATTCACAGGTAGCTGGAAGGTTTCAAGGTGTTGGTGCTGCTCCAGAAAACCTTATGGACAAAGTGGTCTTAGGTAAGAAGTTACTGAACTTTGTCAGTGCAGAAGTACTTGAAGAATATCGCATTTAAAAACAGTGTCTTGATTTAAACCAACAACAGCCTAATAAAAATGAGAAATACTCATCAGCTACACTTTGCAACAAGTTATAAAAATTTGACATTTCAGCAAATTCAACAAAACAGCAACCTTGGTACATGATAAACTGAATTTCTAACCCAGTTCTCCAGCAAAATCCTGGTTAATCCAGTAAAAATCCCTTTATTCTCATCACGTGCTTAGCATGCATTTTGTCAACTGATGCTGTCAGTTTGTTCCTACACCTGGACAGAAAAAGGACAAGCTCACAAGAACAGCCAACTAAAGTCATCCTTCACTCCCACTGTCTAAGCATCCATGAGATCCACAGCCCTGCGAGGGAATGGAAGAAATTCAGTCCTACAAAGCACAATCCGTATGGGCTAAATTCCTCATGAACACTTGATTTCACCTGAAAGAATGTTTTTATTCTCAGCTGCAGGGCTGGAAGTGATGAAAGCCACAAAAGGCTGCCCAGAGACATGGAAATGTGTTCTTGCTTCCACCAGAAAAAGAACAGCATCTGCCTAAATTTCACTTCCTTTGACAGAAATGAGACTCAGCCATGCTGGAAACAAACTGAATGCAAGGGGTTTGTGGTTAAAAATCTAGGAGTGAACATCCTGTATTTGGATGATTAAGATACTAAACTCATGTTTAACCTTTAACTGAAGAAATACTTCAGGAACAGGACCAAGACAGGTATAACATCCAGAATTTTAGCACCTTCTTAATTATGGTTAATCAGAAGAAGTTGTAAAATACTCTCCCTTTCTTCCTTCCACAGGCTTTGTAGGCAGAGGTGGTGATTAACTTTTCATTAACAGGAAAAGCATTAGCAGACTACTCACAAATCTGCCTGGAAGGCTGAGATTACTGAGAGCCCTGGGGGCAGGTTTGGGCACCACAATACAAGGAGGATGTGAAGTTATTAGCAAGTGTGCAAAGGAGGCACTAAGGAGCCTCCATCAAACCATCCCAAGATGAAAAGTCGAGTTTCTTTTCTGCATCTCTTCCATCCTAATTGTTTCCACAGGCATCCAACTGCAACAGCGCCTTCCTTATCAATACAGCCCTGACAGCTGGAGATGAGAGTCTACAGACCCCCCATTAATGCCTAAGGCATTAATTCCCTTCCACAGTATCATTTTAAGATTATTAGAAGTGCTCAGGTGACTAATTTATGCATTCAGTCAGTCAGAGATTAAATTAGGGATTCTCTATGTCAAGGCTGCAATCCAAGGAGAAGCAAGTGGGACACAAAGAGCAGAAAAGCAACACAAATTACCTAATTTGGCATACTTCTGGTTGAAAAACAACAGCTGTTGGAAGCTGTTACAAGCCCACAGACAAACACTTCCTCTGAAATACTACTTTGCACTGGTCATCTCAGTGTAGGTGCCAGCACTTCATTTCCAGAAATCCTCCTAAAACCTGGATGTCTGTGTTCACAGAACTGTTACTAATTTAAGAGGTCCCCACCAAGTGCCTAAAGTTGACTAATTCTTCTGATTTCTAATGTGGTAGTAATAGGAGAGGTATTTTTCCATGTGCTCAGATATTTATATAGGCTTATTTTTGGGATGGTAAGCTGTTTGAGGATTTATGTACAACCTATGGCAGAGGAAAAGGAAAATATGCTCCACTGTCTATTCCCAGAAAGCCAGCTATGGCTTTGGATGCCATACTTCATATATTTAGACTCAGCAAGAAGCAACTTTACCTGAGTGAAGCAGCTAAAAATAGTTTCATTTAAGTCTTATTAACAAATTTGAAAGTCCTTTTTCTTATATCTGTTTTGATTATGTTTTCTTATTTCTGTTTTAAGACAAGTTATTTGATTTCAGAAGAAATTTACCTTAAAATGACCCCAATTCTGTTTCCTTTGTCACGTTTATCTTAGCAAGAGCTTGAAGGAGAGGACATCAAGCTTCTACACCGATACACTGAATAAAACCAGAAACTCCAGAAACTCTTTCACTAGCAGGAAAATCCCACATGGTAAGCAACTATCAACATGACTTTTGGAAGGGAGGGGGGGAAAACCCAAAACTAAAACCAAACGACAACAAAACCCCACGGACTTAACTCCAAAATTAATTTCAGAGATCATGAGCTGCCTCTCTCAGAAAAAGTCACCTCCTTGCAAGCTCTTCACCCTCCTCTTCCACCTCACAATCTCTTTCCTTTCCAGGGAAAATGTCAATGTTCTGGAAACTGCTTCTGCACTAAGCACAAAGCTATCCACCCCCTTTTCATATTTGCCCTTCGTCTGCAACCCCATAGACTGGACAACTCATGGCATCCATAGTGCAAGCTGCTTTCTCTTCTTGGCCTGTGCTCTCTGCAGCTGGAGTTCATTCAAATAAGCACTGTGGCCCAAAGAGAACCATCCACACTCGAGCAGAGCACTGCAGCTGTCGACAGACTGGGCCCTCTCCAAATACCTCCCATAACTTCAGCAGGCAACACAGCCCTCCCTTATTTGTTCGTGTCCCTGCAGGGCAGTGAGAGCAGGGGAGATGCTCTCAGCCCTACCAGCCAACAAGCAAAAGGGGAAGGAGGGTAGAGCAGGTTCAACATGAGCTTGTCCTTCAAGTCTTCAACAAGTCAGGCAGAGATTGGCAACATGAGCCAATACTGGTATGGCAACTCTTTAATGGGGGACTCTTTGCTTGACCATGTCTATAGAAATAGTTTTCTAACACATTTACAATGGGAGAAAGAGGAGGGGAAAAAGGTTATGTGAAAGTTTGGTTTCATTTTAGAGCCTGACTTCCACTCCCCACCTCGGGAATCACAAGAAGCTCTGTCAAACAGCCCCTTCCTTTTGTCAAGCACACAAAGTCTTAAAGATAAAAGATAAGGCTGCTTTCAACTCAGTGCCCTTAAAGGCTGAGTGTTGAAAAGCCACATAGATCGCTACCACAAAAAGCAATTTTAGGGACTTGGACACACAAGGACTTAATGTCATAGAATCATGGAATACCCTGATTTGGAAGGGGCCCACAAGGACCATCCAGTCCAACTCCTGGCCCTGCACAGACACCCCAACAATCCCACCCTGTCCCTGAGAGGGTTGTCCAAACCCTCCTGGAGCTCTGGTAGGACTGGGGAGCCTGGTCAGTGCCTGACCACCCTCTGGGGGAACCTTTGCTGGGATGCTCCTTATGGGTCCCTTCCACCCTGAGATATTCTATTCTATGATTATAAAGCTACAGTTTTACAAAGAAAATGAGAGCTAATTTGAATATTCTTGTTTGCACTTCCAAAAAAATCAACACTATTTATATGACTATGCACACCTAGTATATGTACTATTATGAAGCGATTCAACACAATGATTAATTTTGATGCACAGAATATATAAACAATATTTACTCAAAGTAGAAAGTATCAATAAAATCCTTTCCAGACAGCTGCCACCTTCTCTGTGAGGCCTTGTTTTTAAATCACAGTTCTACTAGAGCTTTTTAGTCCTCACCAACACAGCCACTTAATCTTTACTTCTCTAACATGTAATTTCCTTTAATTATATTTGCAGAATACTTATAAAGTTATTAACATTAATTATACGAGTCAGAGAGGTCTTTACCCACAATTACCAGTACAAATCAAAGCCCTGAGTAATTTTTTCAGGGTTTTCTTGTGGTTATTTCTTTAAAGAACCAATCTGATGATGTGTCATACTGAATTGCTCAGGATGATGGATCTGTTTCACTCCACACAACAAGCAGCTGAAAGAGATGAACATGAACATCTTTGTAGACAAGTTTCAGCATCCAACTACGAGTGTGTTTTCGCTCCTGTTTCAGCAAATCCCAAAATTCAAGTGGAGATATTAAATGGGCTTTGAGAAAGCATCAGAAGGATCTGATTCTTGTTTGAATCTTTTTTACTTCCTCACCTAGTCTGGAATGCCATACTCCATATATTTAGACTCAGGCAGGTATTTCGACTCAGAGCTTGACTTACAATTTGCAGCAATTAGGAAATCTAGGGGGTTTTTAGGTAAGGAGCTAGGCTCAAGTGACACCTGAATGACTGCAAGCAGCAGGGGTCTACAGGGGGACTGTCAGAACAGGAAAAATAGATGCTGCAACCTTTGAGGAGGAGAAACAGGGGGAACTTGGAGCTGCCAAGGAGGGAGGCCACGGAGAGGTCTCAAACTGGTAGTTCAGAGGCTGGTTCAATTGTAGTTGTCATGCACAGATTTACTATCACACAGACTTCACTCTCAAAGAGCAAACCAGCAGAACTACAACCTGGGCTCACCATATGGTAATATTAATACTGCATCTTCAAAGCAGGGACGTGTCTCCAGAGAATCCTGCACAAGCCCTTAAGAGCATATGAACTGCCACAAGCATGACAAGTCCCTCTTTTAGGTGTGTGAATTTTTCAGCTCTCAGCTGTCACTGTCAGTGTCTTTTCTGACAAAGTTCTAGCTTCAGATGGCAACATAATCTCCTAAAAGAAATTAGTAAGCTGTCAGCCTTCCTGCCTAGGGGAAAGCCCCAACTGCAGTCACGGTGCAAAGCTCTAACCTGGTTTCTCAGTGTTTTACTAAGACTTTTTACCAGAATTAGGTGTACAGGAGCATCCCCAGCCCATTCAGAGATGTCATTTGTTGCCAGCAAATGAGCTCTGCTTAGCCCCTTTGCTTGAACACACCTCACACATCCAGCTTTGGTCACTCTGAGAGTGGGAGGAACAGGTGCAGTGGTAGTTCTGCTCCTGAACTTTACCAGGATGCTTTTTTAGCTCTTCTTTTAAAAAGCTCTTTGAGACTACTGCTAAGCAATCCTGGTCTAAAGCCTCTGCAGCTAGATCAAGTGGAGAGCCAGGATGCCAAAAATCTTGGATGAGAGGAAGTGACTCCAGTCCAAACTCAGTGATAAAAGGTACACTACAGAGAAAAGCAGCCAGAACTAGTAAGAATCTTTTGGCTTGTCCTGCCTACTCTTTCACCTCATTCATTAGCTCCTAAGTCCCACTGGTTCTCTCCTCCAAGATTAAATATTTAAAGTTATATAGTTTGAACTTGCCAAACTCTGGGGACACGCACACATCATCTCAAATTTGTGCTGGAAAAAGGATGTATTAGAGGAGGAAAAGAACTGCCAAGCACAAGGCTTCATTTTCTCTAGTTTTCACTAATAAGCCAGTATTGCTTTTAAATACATTCCTGTCTTCTAGAAGTATCATAACACAACATCTGTTGCACCAGGGAGCTTATACTCACAGAAAGTAGGTCCCCTGCAATTTTTGCTTAACTCAGGCTGTGCTTTCTGAAGTGCAAGTCTATCCAATGTAATCATTCAATAATAAATTTCAGATGCTAAAAGGCCAGCACTGGACTAAATCCACCCTGTCATGGAGATAGGTGAAGGACTGGCTGCATCAAGGTTAACCTTTCAGTCAATTCAGCTCAGTAATGCTTCAATTTCAGCTTCCTATCTTGCCAAATCTAGGCAGGAAAAGACAGGTCTTCCACAAAAAAAAAACCAAATGCCCCAGATACTGAATCCAAAAAAGCTGCCAAAGATCTCTAACCTGTTTCAGAATGGAATTGAAAACTATCCAGCAGTGTGCACAGGTAGAAAACCTCTGTGGCAGCTGAACTGGAGAGACTGAGCCAGTTCACAATCTGACCTACTTCATCCTGAGTAACTGCTTGGTACATCTGCAGGACTGAGGCAAAATCCAAACTCCAAACAGAAAGAAAAAAAAAAGAAAAAAAAGAAAAGACAGCAGTTTTCCCACATTCTGCATTCACAGAGAAGTTATTTTCACTCTTTTAAGGGGTTAACTTTGCCATTTGATCAAACTGAGTCAGCCTGAAGGGGAAGGAGACAGAAGCTTAAGGCAGGAAGCTCATTCCAGTGACACCTACTTAGCTCAACCACAGGCTGAAAGCTGTGCCAGAGCCAGCACTGCTCCCCCTCCCCAATGGGAAGCAGCAAGGTGGGGGAAGCACTGCCTGGGAGTTAGGAAAAGGGGGATAAAGATGCACCACAGCTGGGTTCTGTTCTCATGGCAAATCAGGCGAGACTGAAGCAGTGTCTTCCCCCCAGCCCCCAAAAAAGGGTCACAGTACCGTGTCCCCTCCCATCACATCACAACAGCCCCACTTCCAAGGGGCTGGTAAAATCAACACCAACACTTTGCTGCCAAAGGTGTTTCAAGGTAGAAGACACCTCCCTCCTTTTTATCCTCCCCTTTTCCATGATCAATTTATTCTTCCTTTTCCCCCCTTAGTCCAGTGTAGCATTAGACTGCCCAGCAGCACAGATTTTCCCAGGGTTCTTTGTCAGGATCACTCTGCTCTCACTTTGAGGCAATGCCCTCAAGTGAAGGAAGTTCACTCTGCATTTCCATTCCAGCCATAACCCTTTCCCCTGGAATCTTCAACACCACCGTGGCACAAAAAGCCACCAAACGACAAAATGAAATTGTTTCTCTTGTTTTCTGCACTTCACTGCGACCAAAAAGAAGAGTAAAACTTCTGGATTTCATGAGCTTAGGCTATTCCATAGTGAAGAGAGCTGATGTGAGCACGGGATGCATGACAATGAGAAGGCAGTGGCACAGAACATTGATTAGCTTCTAAAAGCAGCAACATTAAACTGCATTCAAGCAAAACAAACCCAGAGTGCTTTGACATCTGACTGCTGAAGCATTTGGTGGCATTACCATCATTTTCTCTCATGCCCCTGAATTAGCCCATTTCCAAAATAAGCACTGACCAACCAACTTCCAGGAAGCTCTAAGTGTGGGGGATTTTTGGTCTTGGAATTACATTTTTATGTAACATAATCTCACAGCATAAGCAACCAAACAGGATGAGGACATAAACCAACAGAGGGACAATTCATTGCTGTGCTCACACTCTGCCCCTCAGTTTGGAGACCTTTTATTAAAGAGAGACCTTCACGCTGAAAGTTTGATTTCATTTACTTTTTAGGGAAAAAAAAAACATGTTGCCAGCCACTCAATCATTCAAGGGTTTCCATCTCTGATAAAACTTGGGAAAGAAATAAAGGGAGCATCTGTATTGACTGAGCTTGCATGGTGTCACACGTGGGAGTGGCCCAGCCAAGCTCCTCAATGAACTGCCTTTGAGAACTGGGGAACTGCAGCATCTCATTAATGAAACAACACTCAGGAGGAAGAATCATGTGTAAATAATTATTCCTGCTTCTCAGAGATAAAAAAAAGTTTGAATTCAGCAGAATTAAGGCTAGCAGATGATGAGTAAGAGTGCAGAAGTTGGCTGAGAGCCATCACTTTAGGGAATAAAAATATTTATTGCCGACTCCCACCCT
This sequence comes from Xenops minutus, assembly GCA_035221455.1. Taxonomy (NCBI): domain Eukaryota; kingdom Metazoa; phylum Chordata; class Aves; order Passeriformes; family Furnariidae; genus Xenops; species Xenops minutus. Next base: position 19,968,541 of record JAWWEE010000018.1, read on the forward strand.
GCCTAAGTATTTTCATGCACTATAAAAATAGAAGTGGTTTAAAAACTATTGTGCAAGAAAAGCTATTTCAAATTAGTAACTAAGAGCACAGAAGACTAGCAACAACAGCATGTTTTCCCAAACAAATCTCATTTCTGTACTTCATCAGGTGTTCCCTGCACAGTCAGGTCACACTTCACAAAGAACCCACCACAATGCTACAGAATTGGAAATTAAATCCATTTATACAATTGTCCTGGTTTGGCAGCATCAGGATGAATAGTGCATCCCACTGCACCCAGCCTGCCTGCACTCTTGCAGAACTGAAGGAAAAGCAGGCTGAAGACAGTGGGACAATAAACAAACCAGTAAATCACACGACTATTTATCAGCCATTTTTAAAGCATGTCGAATATTTTGAAGGAAACAATGTGCCATATGATATTAATTATCTGTATTTTCCTTATTTGCCACACCACACTTTCCCTCTTTTCCTCAGTCTTCAGCAGCTAGCAAATCCAACCAGGGTAATCACTTACTGCATCTCAGATGGAATTCTGTCAAGCTTAGCACACTAAAAGAGGGTACTAGAAGTGTGTTGCTTCTATATATAAACTGGCTGTCTGGTGCACAGTATGTCTGAATAATATGGCCTGCCTGATGCTGGAGGGAAGCTCTCCTGGATGAGGGAAAAAAAAATCCCCTTTTGGATTTATTTTCAAACAAGAAAAGCACCTTATAATGTTCTCAAGGAACAAGAGTGAATAAAGTCTTTGGAAAAACCCTTCTTACCTACCACTTATACCTCATTACTGAGTTTCTTTGAGACACTAAAAAGCCTTTCATAAAGCATGCCATTCAAAGCAGGAGAAATAAAGATTTGAGGACAGAAGCAGACAAAACACTTCAGGAGTTACAAAGTGGTACAGAGGGTGACCTGCCCACTATCTCAGGCTGCAGCATCAGACCTTGCCAGCTGCTCCTTTGCTTCCTACCAGCATCACACCTTTCCCCCAGGAGGCCTTTGTTTCCTTTCCCTCTATCCCCCTACCCTTTCTTTTTAAGAAACAACATATTAAAAACACACCCAAGAAACCATCATGCCTTTACTCACAGAGGAGTGTGGGGTTTATCCCACTCAGAAATAAATAACACTTAAGGTTTCCAGCTGTAATGTGACATAATACAGGCATAACACAGTTATCCCTGATAAAATGTGTAAAACTCTGCAGGGCTTTTGCAAAGTGACACTTGGAATTTTGGCTGCTGGGCAGGATTTCCTGTAATGCCCATGGTGTAAGTTCTTGGAACTTCCTGGAGTTTAATGTCAAAAACTCAAATGAAATGAATTTTTCTAATGACCACACCTGTTTTCCAGAAGGCTCCTCCTCTGCTTCAGGACATGTCTCTCCAGAATTTGGGAAGCACTGGCTGCTCAGTGCCCTGGTACAGCTCCTCTCAGGTGTTACACAGCATGCTCTTTTAAAGGGAACACTCAATATTGTTTGAGCACCCTTTAAAAAAACTTCAAGACAACTTTTTAGTAGTGCAAAAGGTTTCAGATGCACTCAGTGGTATTTCCCTTCCCTAGTCATGTATTTGAGAACCTTTTTCCCTGGAAAGGGCTGACCTAAAAAATAAATTAAGGTATTTAAAAAGCAAATTACTGTTTGGAGTTAAGTACTTTAATAAATGGGAGTTCAAAACAGAAACATTCAAGTATCAAGTAAGAACAAAGGGTTTGATGTTTGTTTACACAGAACTTTCATTTCAGTATGTAATAAAAATCTCCAACTACACACAACTAGACAAAAGTATTTCCTCAAGCATTATAGGGATACTTCTAATTTCTGTCACAAAAGTCAGGGAGATCAGATCAAATAATTAATAATAATAATAATAATAAATCCCTAAAAGTACATCCCCACCTGACTTCAAGCAAATGAAAGATAAAACAAATTGTCATATGCAACATTAAAATTCAAAATGGGAGATGACCTTTAGTGCACCTTTCCTGAATGGAATGTTCTCATCCACAAGCAGATTTAATTAAATTTAGCTCTTTAGACTGATTAGGGTTAATAAAGCAATTTGTTAATAGATGTTTTATTATGTTTACAGTACGATGTTTTGTTGGACACAGTGGAAGGGTTACAAGCTGCAAGGCACTGGGTTTTCACCCTCTTCAACTGCACTGATTTGATATGACATTTACAAGAAGGATCCAGAGGCACCATAAGCACTGCAGAAGATCAGAAGTCTAGTACATAAATTAAACTGTATGAAGGACCCTACAAGAGATGTAACCATAGAGGATTATTTGGATTTTATATATAAAACACACCACATTTCAAATTCACTACCTACAAGAAAACTATGGCAAAAATAAAAATTCACCACATGCAAGAGAACTATTGTAAAAATTGTTATTTTTCATGTCCCTCACCACTAAAGACTTCTGTTAAGCACTGGGTGGCTCCTCTGTGTAAAAAGTGTTTTGGAAGAGCCTGGTAGGAAAACGTTGCATAGAATTCTTCAAATTGTACCACCTTCCTGCAGAGAGACTGTTATTATATATTCTTATATATTCTGCTACAAGAAACAGCCCACAGCTCTCCCTCAGGCTACCCATATTCCCATGGAAAAGCCAGGACACTTCAAATACAGGCTGGAATTCTCCATTTCTAACACCCACCAAGGACATCTCCAAACCTGCTTGAGCAAACCTGATTTAGGGAAAAGTGTCTATATCCAGAGACACTGGATATAAAGAGCCTGGTGAAACTGCCTTTCCTTGTTAGTACAGCTGCTCACTGCAGAGTAGGGCTAACAGCTTCCACTACACCGTGGATTTGCTGTCCTTCAAGCACAAAAATCCAACTTCAAACATTTCCCAGCGGTGCTCTGACCACATCTCTTCAAGAGGAGCCAAGTCCTACATTCAGCTCGCAGGAAAAGCACACGGAGGAAATTTCACAGAGAAAACATTTTAAAAGCCCACCCTTTTCAATTTCAAGAGACCTGCCAAAAAATATATTTAAAAAAAAATAAAATAAATGACACTGTGCCCTCTATCTCACTTTTACAACCTGTTCAAAAAATGTGTATCTACAAGAGACACTCACCTGGCCAGTGATGAACAAGAGTCACCCTCTCATGCTGCTATCATTCCACAACCCATTCCCTCTTGGGAAGAGGAATTCCCTGAGGGAGCCAGGACATGCCAAGACAACCTGCCCGGGGTGTGATGGCGCTGAACAACCCACGAGCTCGGATTAAAGCTGAAAAAACAGCATTGTTGAAGAAATGATTGGACAGCTTTGGCGTGGGGGTGGGACGGGATTAGCGCATCCAACCCGGGGCTGAGCCACAACAGATTACCTGGAGAATCCCTGTCCTAACCTTACTAACACATTAGGGTAGTTCAAATACACTGCCAGGCTACACACACCTTGTACAACAACAATTACCTTCATGGCTATGTATGGGAGCCTTGGAAATCAAAGAATGCCCCTTGGAATACACCAACAGCAGAAGGCAGAGCCAGTTCCTTTCCCCAGTCAGGTCCTTTCTTTGCTTGCTCCATTTTTCCCCCAACAGCAATCACCACCCAGCAGATACAATTACTTTAATCCTCACTTTCACAGTCTATTTAACACTCCGGTTGTGTTGATGGGTACGTTTAATGTCAGGAACAGCTGTGTTTGAAACATGGCAAAGCAACAAGAAGCAGGGAGAGAACAGGATAAGGCAGCAGCAGCAGCTCAGCCCTTGGAGAATCCCATTCTATTAGAGGAAATGACAATGAAAACCCAATTCCCTTAAGGTTTACTCCCAGCTCCCAGGGTGCACCTAGCAATCTGAGAAATGTTACACACAAGGGGTTCACACCTGATGGCTGTATTCACACAGCTCTTACCCAAGGCTGTATTTTTGGCCCACTGTAGTGATTTTATAGTGGGAGGACTGAAACAGGAGACTTGTAAAGCCAGAAGCACAGGTAGCACACCCCAGAGCAGCATCTCTAGGTAATGCAGATCTAAGAAGTTTGTTTCTGTATTAACAGGCTGAGCCTCCTCAAAAAAGGAGGCACTACAAAACCACTGATCTTTATTTTCTAGTGCTAAATTTGTAGGTTGCTTGGTCAGACAACAAGGTCTGGGTTATCTCTTGCCTGAAAACTGTTGTTAAGTGTGACAGGTTATACCTATTCCATCAGTGATACAACAGCATTTCATCAGCACACACAGAGAACCTTCCTTTGTTTGCTCTAGTTCACCAAATAATGATTTTTTTCCCAAGGCAATTAAACAGGAATGTACAAATATTACTAAAACTGCTGTGTAGCCCTCCATAAATAAAACACTGACATTCTCTACATACACCAACATTATCCCTTGTATCCACACACAAGGACACTATTTCCCAGAGCCCCCGGATTCCTCCACAGTTCATTGAAAGGTTAGGTCACATCACTGTTTCAACATACTCATTTCACATCAGGGCAGATTTAAATTTCATATTTAAGAGACAATGGAATAGCATGACCTTTGGGTATCCCAAAACATGTCCCAAAAGCCCACTTTCATTTTCAACAGATGTTGAATCAACATATTTGTCCATGTAAATCCTCTTAGAGCCCAGCAGCACACTCAGCAAAGGAGGAAAATCAAGATGAGCACACACACTTTTCATATGGGAGAATGGACACTTTAAGGAAAACAGCTTATGGGAAATACACAGCTGCACAGCAAAGCAACAGGATAGTAGACCATCAAACTTTTAACTGACTTATTTCCTAAAAACACATAAAGTTAAACCTACTGTTTTCCTAGCAAGTCCATTGAAAGAACTTCAAGTTTGCAATCAGAGAGAAACAAGAAACAAATACAGATTTAAAACCAGAAAAAAACAGAAAAAACAGTAGGCTATTTTCTTCTAGTGTTCACAGTCAGCAGAAGCAAATATGATTTCAGGGGTTTGAGTGAAGACTGTAGCACATCAGCACTGATAAAAACAGCCATATCTGAACTATCTCGCTCTGGAGCAACATGTGTTTTAAAAAGGAAATATGTGAAGCCACAAGAGTCCGATAGGAGAGCAGAGCCCAGGGAATTTTCTGCATGTAAAGCATAGCAAGAGCCTTTCCTTGCTCTCCTGTCATCCCAGTATGTTAGCTGATAAACGCTCCAGAATTAGAAGACCCAAGTGGGGATGCCTGAAATCCATCTGACCTGAGGGAACGAGTTTAAAAACCTGACCCAGCTTTTAGAGTGCCAGATATCGCTGTATTACATTTCTGTCTACTGGAAGGGGCTGGCAAAGGCAGACAAGAAGAGACAGACTCAACTAAACATGGTATTCAAACGTGGGATTAGGGAAAGGTTATTTTGGGACGTAGGAAGTACTCAAAAGAGGAAAGCAAAGAAAAAAAAGAACATTAAATTTAAATCAGATCCTGGCGAAGGGAAAGGTCACAAGATACGCAAAAGCAGATACCAAGAGGGAAGAAATATTACTTCTCTGCATTCCCTGTCTGTGCAGAGCTCTGCACTGAAGGCATCTGTTGGACTGAGGGAATGCTTTGCAAAGAGTCACCAGTGGGACAGAGGCATCACCACTTCACTGCAGACAGTATCAACATACAAGTCAGTGCCCAACCAGTTAAACCAGTAAGCACGCAAATAAACTGCATTTGTGGGACTCTGTTGCAGTAAGCTTTTCTATTCTGGGAGAGAGAAATCAATCTGACACTAATTACATCCAAAAAGTGCAAGTAATGATGTTAATGGTAGGAAAAGCCCAACTCTGAGGGATGTTCTTGAGGAAGTCAGTCAGAGATATCACCTTGCTTGTTTCTTTGATAGAAGTTTGAATACCAATTGAATAATCCCCTCTCACTCACATAAACCTTCCAACAGCTAAAGGAAAACTCTTGCTCTGGAACCAAAGCATCATTTTGCCATTCTTCACACACCAATGATAACAAACACTGCCCTACCTAATTACCAGGTATCAAAAATAGGAACAAGGCCATGAAGATGCACCTGGCAATTTTGGTTTACCAAAGGCTCTGATTTCTTGTACAGCAGCATAGAATACAAAAATAAAATCTAAATATTTTCTCCCAGAGCACAGGAGCTCATGAAGCAGCCGGTGTTCCTGCAAGTATAATGTCAGGACTAAGCTGTGTGACAAAAGAAGCTCTAATCTTGCAGAGAAAACAGCATGGAGGAAAGAGCAGTGATGAACCAGCAAGGAGCAAGATGCTCTAGGAAATGAAGAGGCTTCCTTGCCACATCCCAGACTGGAACACAGCTCGGATTTGGCACTGTCACATCACTTTCCTTGTGTCCAGCTCAACTCTTACATGCTGCAGTATTTAGGTGGATAAAGCCATGGTCCATGCCAGGTTGTTGACTCTTAGGCTGCAGGCACACAGAAGGGCAAAGCAGATGCGACTGAACAAACCCACCTCTCTTCAGATCATGCCCAGGCTATTTCATACTCAAAGGACATCTCAAAGCAACCAACTTTCCAGTTCTAGGTCAGAAATTTTTAATGAGCAATTAGCTCATAGACACTCATTTTTCTTGGTATCGCACAGTACCTTAAGTCCCTAAATTAACACAAGTTATTTCAATGTATTCAGTGAAACTTTCAAGTCAGAACTAGTCACTCACAGTTTTAGACCAGAGCTGTGCCCTTTATGTACAAGTATACTCAAACCCCAAAACATTCATCCTTTCTTAACCAAGAAATAGCTAGTTTGGTCAAAACTTTCAAATTTTTATGTCTGAGAATAAAGCCAACATTTTTTTTTCTAAGTATTTGAGGACAAACATCCCCCCTTTCAGAATCCCACACCCTAAAGTAGGCAAACATGAAACATTGAGGGGATGGAGGAAGAGAGCACAGCATTGCAGGCCAGATGCCCTAGTGCAAGTCAAATCCATCTTGGGAAGACTGGGCACTGCTTCATTTAGCCAGGGACACACCCTTCTCTGCCCAGTTTTTGGGTTAGGCACACATCCACATCCCAAAACAAGCAACACTCAGTTTTGGAAAGAGCACTAGTCAGAGTCAGCTTGTGCCTTTTCCTCTCCAAACACTCAAAACTCTCAGCTGATCAGGCCATAAAAGTGCTCTGCTCATAAGGAAATATTTCCCAACCCCTGCCCTTCAAGCTGCCCTCTGCACTTCATGCCACTAAGTTGTTTGTTTAAAGGCAGCATTAGAAACCACCCAAATCTTAATAGGAAATGTCTTTGGTGCTGAGGTTCAACCAGCGAGTACTCTGGGTAAGGACAGCTGTCAAATTCACACAGTGGGCAGAGTTTTGGCACTTTCTGCCAACGTGAAGGTGGCACTTCTGTGTTTTTTTCACAGCCTCAGAACACATGACTTTTGTACCCTCTCTGCAGCCTTCAAAAATCACTAGTGTTTGACCAGAACTTCCATGTTTTCATACAAGAGGATTATGTCATATGGTCATTCAGCTCAATGAAGTCATTTACACACTGCAAACAATGCATAGCTCTTCTTGCATAATTAAACCACCACGTACCTACCAGTGAAGTATTGCTGGGTTTAGTATTTATTATGCCACACCAAGCTTTAATTTCAACAGTTAAACCTTCTACAACCAGGCCTCTCAGAGGTGCCTTACATTTCATGTAACACTGGTGGTTCTCCATCCTCAAAATACCTACGCTCCAGCACATCAGGCTGTTCAGTTTAAGAGGATACTGTCACTAGTCTTACTCTCCTGTAAGAGGTGACGCTGCTCAGAGTGGCACACAGCAGCTCCTCACCAGCAGGAATTTACCTTACAGCGTCTTACTTTGAAGAGTTTAAAGCAAAATTAGGGACAGAGATGCTAGGCTGGAATGTAGGGATCAGAGTGCCCTTGAACTGCAGTGATCCATACCACAACTCATCCAGCAACCCATGGTATGAAAGACACGTTCACTAGGAACTGGCCAACACTGACTGCAAGATTCTACACCAAGCCTGCCATAAGGATGGATTTTAAATGTTTTTTTTGCCTAATTTCAATGCACACACCAGCTTGTTTTCCAGAATTATCTGGGAAAGTTCTACAGCCTACTTCTTGTTCTGTAACTGAAATAAGGTGAAAGGAAAGGAGAGTGCCTCAGCAGTGGATGGCTACAGATATCGTCACACAAGACGCCCTGAAGCACTTCCCTCTTCTCTTCCATTTGATGAAGCCCAAAAATCAGCTATTTTTCTACTGCATGCAAGGCCAGCTATGACTGTGGTGGATTCAGAAGGATGAGCAAGAGCACCAGATACCATGGAGCTTTCTCTGATATTGAAACGACCATGCACCTTCCCTTCTCAGAAGCATCTCCAGCATTTAAAATGAACATCCCAAAGCCACCTTACAATTTATCTGAAGGACAATTTGGCTTGCTGTAGCTCCCTTGCCCCTTCCCCCACACCATTCCAATGGGCAGCTTCCCCCCAAAAAGTATTTCAACACAAGCGAGACAACAGCTGATATTTCAGAGATGCTATTTTAAGGATTGCCTACGAGTGCTTCTGTCTAGCTAGAAAGATTCACTGCCTTGGCAACCTGCTGACTTGACAGGAGGGGCAGATACCTTGCTTCACAAGCCCCAAATATTATGTGGATTACTCTTCTTGCAACCAAAGGATGAAAAAAAAAAATGTGAACAGTGTTGAAAGCCTTGCAAGTACATTTGAGCTCCGACTTCATCCAGCAGCAGGCCTGGAAAAACATCCTTCTAGATGAGGTAATGATTAGTATTACATCCTGCAGCCAAGCTCAGCATCTGGGCTTGCAGAGAAAGAGGCTGGTTTTCCCATGTTGTTAATCCTACCAGTAGTCTCTTGCTTGACTGGAACAGGAATCACAGTCCCTAAACAGCTGTTTCCTCGGACAGCAAGAGAACAGCTGAAAAGGACTCAGGCCAGGCATGGACACAAAGGCAGGCAACTAATTCCTTCAAGTTACAACAGGCACACTGTGAGGCAGACTGGGCACTGGGAAACAGGCTGCAATCACACATTTAACTAAGGGGAGATGGGTCTTAAGGTTTTTATCTTGCTTCTCAAACCACCCAAAGCTGCTCCTTCACACATTTCTTTTGGAAGAGACTGTAAGTGATGCCAATACTGTTTGCTGTACATACAGATGTGAAATGACAAGGAGTGTTCGAAGAAGTACATATTTGCTACATAAAATCATCTCAAAATTGGACCAGTTCCCCACACCCTACTGGCAAGGATCGCCTACAAAGTCCTCCTTCCTTCCTATATTTAGGTCAGCCGGGCTGAGTCAAACTCTCCAAGAGCATCCCTTGCTTTCATAACTTTCTGTTCTAGAAGGGAGACTTACAGCCAGACGTGCTTTTTTTTACATCATACGTTAATCTTCATACAGGCAGAAAGTAATGCAATAAGAACATAAGTCAAGTTCTGGTGCTACATAAGCCAGACTCTTTCTGAGAGCTTCTCTTGGAACATTCATCTGGCTTACAAAAGCCTTCACACATCTGTAATGCCAAATGCTGCTCAAAAAGTTCCACCACTATAAAAGAGGCACACAGATCTTATATGGGCATTATCTCCTGTATCCTTAGGGAACACATGGCTTTAAAAGCTCTGGTTTGCACAACAGTTCAATAAAGTTTGAGTGGCTTGTGTTCACATATATAAACATCCATTCTGCTTGGTTTAGCTTTGACTTTTACTAAATTGTTTCCATCTCTATGTATGGAAGTCACCCAAATTGCTGTATAAACTAGAGATTTCTCCCCCAAATTATCCCCTCAATTAAAGGATTTCACATTCAATGATCACAGCATCTCTTCACTGGTCCCAAAACTCCAATTTAGGCTTTTGAAGTTCCTTGATACCTTCTTACTGCAACCAGTAAAACCAGCCAGTTGGTTTCACCTGCATTTTGAAAATTTTCTGATCAGTGACTCTTCCTGCTCCTTCCCAGGAGTGTAACATTCCAATTTTTGAATCACTAGGAATACAAGCTAGTGCCCAAAATAAATACTTCAGTAAAACAATCGAACTAATGATCCATTAACTGATGGGTCCAGTTACTTAAAAAGTAACACTTATGTACGTACAAGTACATAGATGACAATTCTCAAAAGTGACATGAGTGTACAAAGAATGAAGACTCAACTGTCATAACATTACTTTAACAATAAATTATTTTGCTTGAATCACTAATTTCAGATTAATTAATAACTAAAGAGTTCTACTCTGTAAAATGATGGATGAAAAAGATTTCTAGCACAGGGATGACACAGGGCAGGATTGTTTTTCTCAGCAGTGTTTTGCAAACACGCTTGTTTGCAAAACAGTGGCAAAACACAGTGTCAATTACTTCCCTAAGAAAAAGAATAAATTGACCTTGTTCTTCCTCATTCAAGAAAACAAAAAACAATAACCAGTATTACCTGCCTGTAAGAAAAATACCTCATCTACACAGATGGCGGTTCCTTCTCAGATTTGCAAAACTCCTTCTGCTCACGTAACACTTAATTATTACCACAGTGGAGGTTAGCAACAAAACTATTCCCCTCGGAACAGTGTCCTAAGTAATCCTATCAAACACAAGGAATCCAAGTGGGAAGCCAGCTCCTGGAAGGTTCAGCAGCCCAGGACTCTGCCTTCCCAAACCACGCATGCACCAGAGAGACGATTGCGAAGGACACAATTCCCCCTGGCTGTGCTGGCACGGACCTTGAGGAGTATCAAACTGTTTGGTTTTGCAAACACTGCTGGCACGGACTCACCGAGAAATAAAACAGCCCCAAAAGTTTCCACTGACCTAAACACAGAATAATCTCCTGGCGTCAGGGCGGGTGTGAAAGCGGAGAAGCCGAGCATTGATCGGCTTCGCTGTCATCTCTCAGAGCTGACAGCCGGGGAAAAACCAGCTCAGCAATCCAAGCCAGGTGTGCCTACAGCAAATCCTGAGTGGCAGTCGTCTGTGGCTGCTAGAAACCCAGCACATGGTGTTCTCCTGTTAATTATATTTACATATTTACCATCCACTTAATTACCATGTCTGTCAGGAGCTCTGCAGCCAGATATAGCGGTACAGCATAGCACCTTCTCTCTCTGCTCTAAATAGGGCTAGACAAGGTGATGAACCACTCACAGCTGGTCCAGTTCAGAAATTGCCTCAAACATTACAACCCACTACTACTGATGAACACGACTAATACTGCTACTAAGCCCTTGTCACTCTAATGTGCTTCACTCCTACAATTCCCTTCCACTTGCTTGGTTACTTCTCCTCAAGACCAACCACTCTCACGTCCCACGGGCGAGGACTGCCCTCCTCACCACACCAGGCTCTCCCTTGGTCTATGCAAGACTGCACACACACAGCAAGACAGCCTGGCAGCAAATTCAAAAGAAAAATCATGCTTCAAATGGTAGGAGTTTAAGAGAATGCTTACGTGTCTTACTATCTCCCTATAGGAACATGTGGTAGAGCAAGAACGGTGGATTTGCCAAGATACACTGACAATCACAAAATAAAACTGGAAAGTGTCAAAGCAGCACAATCCTTCTTGGAGGAAAACCAAAAGGAGAGAAGATGCATGTCTTTCAGCTTACTCCCAGGGATCCCAAGGCAAAAGCACCTCTATGGTTTGGGTGCTCTTTTAGGCTCCCGTCTAAACATAGGAAAAATAAGATTCTAGGATCTGCAAATAACTAACAAGCACCTCTGGCTTTTGAGTAACAAAGACCAAAGGAAAGAGAGGAGTGAAAACCTACATGCAAACACAACATGTCTATGTCCCAGCTTTGTCTAAACACCTGTGGGGAAGGCTGGGAAACCCTAAATGTCAGTAACCCTTGCACCCTTCTTAACATCAAGACTATCAGCATCCTTATTAGGAGGAGACAAAAGGCTTAATCTACATTTTTTACGAGTTCTTAAGATCATACAGAAGCAATCATCTGGGATCCTTTGTGTGGAACACAGGCAGTTAAACAACAGAACAATAGTAAGTGCATAAAACCCAGAGACAGTGTAATGCAAATAGTTAAAATAATATGGGAAAATGCTGAACCTTGAACTTGGCAGTTCACAGTTTTAGCACTCAAGGGAAAAGATAAAAGACATGCTTGTGTTGGGCTTTTTTAGCAAATGCAGTTGTCCTTTAAACAAACCCCAGGAGAAGAAAAAAGAAACCACAAAACACCACCATATTTGAGGCCTCAAACCACTGCACAGTGCAGTGAAAATCAGATCTAAGATAAAGAAAAGAGAAAGTGAGAGAAAAACGTGCAACAAAGGACAACCTAAGCCCCCTGCTACAACCTGACGTTTCCCTTGATCAAATGAAAGCACAGCCAGGACATAGCTGTGGAATTTAAAGTCTCATCCCAAAACAATTATTAGAATATTATCATGACTCAAACTCTAACAGTCACTCTTACTTGCTATCTTATGCCCAGACAATGAGATATTCTTGTCCTCCTGCCTCAAACTCCATCCCCAGGAACTTTCTCATCTTCTCATCATAGTGCCACAAAAATCTGCCTTCTGGAAGAATGTGATGTGCCCCACTATCTGAATCACTCACACAAAAATCATTCTACTTCACGTATTCCAAAGATGCTACAAAACCCTTCAAAATGGTACATGAGAACAGTAAAGGCATTACTGATAATAAGGTGCATGATGCCACAGATAACTCAACCTAACAGCCCGTGCCACCAAAAATCAGCTGCACCTTAGCATCCTTCTTTATCCTGCTGCAGCTGTGATTCAGGAAAGGAAACCAAGGGAGGCTTAAATCTCTTCTAGAGGAGTGATTTATCTTGTAGCCCATCTTGGGGTCAGGCCAACACCAGGCGAGGAGACACACATAACCCACACTAGGGGAAGCAGATGGCCACCTTTGGCAGCTGCCAGCACCAGAGCAGCTTAGACATGGTGAATCATGGCATGGGTTGGGTTGGAAGAGGCCTTAAAGCTCATCTAGCTCCAACCCCCTGCCACGGGCAGGGACACCTTCCAGTAAACCAGGCTGCTCAGAGCACCACCCACCTCCAGGGATGGGGCTTCCACAGCTTCCCTGGGCAACCTGTGCTGGTGCCTCACCACTCTCACAGCCAAAGATTTCTTTCTAATTTCCAATCTAATCCTACTCTCTGTCAATGTGAAGACATTACCCCTGGTCCATGCTCTTGTAAATGGTCTCTCTCCATCTTTCTTGTAGGCTCTGTACTGGAGAACGATCCCAGGGCTGCTTATCCCAGTCTCAGGCTGGGGTTGCCTCTCTCTCCTACTGGAAGGCTGTGTGGGAGCAAGGACGGAGAACAACCTGTGCTGGATTTAGTAAAGGCAAAATCCAAATTCACATTATTCTGGTCTCCACTGGTTAAAGTCACATTGAGCACAATGCAGTGTCTAGTGGGCAGCAATGCAAATGCACGTCAGTGTTCAAGTCAGAGGGTTCACTTATGCCTACACCCCCAGCATCACTTTGGCAGCATTCTGGTTTTATTTATTCACTTCCAGCCCTGAAAGTGTCCAAGGCCAGGCTGGACAGGGCTGGTGGAAGGTCTCCCTGCCCACGGCAGGGCATTGGAACCGCATGATCCTTAAGGTCCCTTCCAACCCAAGCCACTGTGTGATTCCACGACTTACAAGGATCCCAAACCCGCCCCAGCGGCCCGTTTTGGGTGGTCCACGGGGATCTCGGTGGTTCCCAGCAGCAGACGATGGCTGTCCCCCCCCACCAGGGACAATGCGGGTTGTACACCTCGCCCTTGAGCCCGGGGGAGGTGGGAAGAGAGGGAGGAGGAGGATGGAGAGGGGGGGATGGAGAAGG
>JAWWEE010000018.1:19982487-20029310 GCA_035221455.1 Xenops minutus
TGGCCTTGGACACTTCCAGGGATCCAGGGGCAGCCACAGCTTCTCTGGGCACCCTGTGCCAGGGCCTGCCCACCTGAAGCAGAGACAACCAACATAAAAAATACAGGTTACAACATGTACCCAGCCTGGAAAAATTCCTGGTTTGGGCAAGAAACCTTTTCTTCTTCCACTGAGAAGATCATGGAGTGGTTTAGGTTGGAAAGGGCCTTTAAGGTCATTGAGTCCACGCATGGTGATTCTCTGGCACAAAGGTGGGAAGTCTGCACCCCTTCCCCTCACAGCCCTCAGTAGGGGTAGAACTGCTGTGCAGTGGTCCTTGAGAGAGCAAAATCTTCCCAGAGTCTTGGATGCTGAGGTGTCCTAAATATCCCAAAGCATATTTCTCAGCCAGGAAGGTCCAGAATGGGTGAGATCAGCCCCTGCCAAAGTAAGCAGGGTGGTCAGTGTGGCTCACTTGGACCCTGGGCAGCTGTGCTGTTCCTTTCTGAGAGGTTGTCACAAAAAAATTGAAGGCTTTGAGTATCTGACCTTTTGCAGGAATTACTTCAACAATGGTTTATTCTACTGTGTCAACTGCAGTTGTGGTTGTAACAATGGATTCCACTTTGAGAATGCAAATTGAGTTCCTAATTCTGAGACTTAATTGGAGCTGTTCTGGGTGGCAATCGCTGAGTTGTTTTGTTCCTGCTAGAGTCCAAAGTACTGCTCCAGAGCTGGAAATACTGTGTATGTGGAGAGGAAAAAGGGAAAAACAGTGAGGGTAATGAAGACAGCGCTGGCATGGGAAGGAAAAGGCCCCAAGAGTTGTGAGACAGGGAACTTTTAGATACATAGGCGTAGATTTTCATGGGAGTTCCTAAGGGCACCCAGGATGAGAACATCTGGGCTCACCGGCAGCCCCACATGTGGCCACAGAGGCAAAGAGGAAACTGCTGACACACGTCCCTTGGCTGGCAAACAGTCCATGGGCAAGCTCAACTGTGCACCTCTGAAAGAAGGAGTTTAATCAATATTCAGATAAATTCTGGGCTGTTTTTTTAGTGCTGAAAGAATAGCTTCAACCCACTGGCAACTCGTCTCTGTGCAAACTCCAGAAGGTTCCTTGTGTGTATTGGGGGAGAAAGATACAAATTGCCAACATAAAAAAAACAAACAGAAAAAGAAAAAAACAACCAAGCAAAAGAAACAAGCAAAACCAAGACAGCAAACAAAAACAAACAAAAAAACCCCAACAACTCTCCCAAACAAGCAGAAGGACTTTGAGTCATCTTTTAATTGCTGAAGATACAGTTTTGGAAGTTTTCTGAACCAGGTACTCGATATTTTTAGGTCCTGGAGCTGTCACTGTGGGCTTTGCCAGAGACATTGGTATGCCTATGTACACTGAGCCAAAATACCCCAAACTGTGATTAAATCCCACTGTAGGAGCTGTACAATTCAATGTGTGTGACCTGTGAAGACAAGGATTTAGTGACATTTCTTTGCATTTTTCCCAAACCAAGTATCTGATTGCTGTGACTTATCAAGAGGCTTATTTGGATAATGACTGCAAATTTGGAACTACTTTTGTACGTCAGAAGGCATCACGCAATTCCAGTGTTATGCCCTTTGGGTTCACATACAACCAGAGTCTTTTACAGATTAATGAACCCTGTCTTGCAAAGATTAATTTATGAGATATTTGTTGTCTGTTCCTATGAAGTCACACTGGCACCGTCTGCTCAAGCACAGTATGTGTGTGGATGGCTGAATTTGAATGGGAAACGCCAGGGAAAATTAACTTCCTGTGACATCAGGTCATGGTTTCAGGAATGACAGAGCATCCTGCAGGAATGGGAAATGTTCTGACATGAAACATCCTCCACTGCTGGGAGACGTTAAATAACAAACAGGAGGATGAAACCCCTGCCAGTTCTACCAAATTTACTTCATTTACAGTAAAGATAAAGCTGAAAGCAGTGTATAGGAGCACCTTGGCAGTGAGTAGAATATGTAAATAAACAATAAAAAATAAAAGTTGTGGCTGCCCCATTCCTGGAAGTGTCCAAGGCCGGGTTGGATGGGGCTTGGAGCAACCTGGGATAGTGGAAGGTGTCCCTTCCCGTGGCTGGGGGTGGAATGAGGTGACCTTTAAGGTCCCTTCCCACCCAAACCATTCTGTGATAAACAGAGTTGGGTTTGATTTCTCCACAAGCTGCTGTAAAGTGATAAAATTAATTTCAATGAATGTTGTAATGGAGAACTCATTTTGAATACTGAGGCCACCAACCTCATCTCAGCTCTGGATGTCAACAGATGGATCACTTGATTTGCCAATGGCTTTATTTGAACTGTGCTACATTTTCAGGTAAACTGCTGTTTTCACAGAAAAATCCAGTGCTTTTTTTGTGTGTGTTTCTATAAGTTTAGGGAGAGTTAAAAAAAGTTTTTTTAAAAAAATCATTTTCATGGGAAAACAATTCTGTTGTTCAGCAGTCTAGTGGAGGGTTTTCCATTGGTGATCTTTGTGTGACATTGATGGATTGATTTCCACTCCTTTTTTAAATTTGTCTTTTTAACAAAATACGACTTTTGACCAGTATTTGGGTTTTTCTTGTAGAAGTCTGTTACAAGTCTGGTTTGCTCCATGGTATTTGGATCTTGATGGCTGGGATGGGTATTTCTGAGTGCCCTGTGCTCCCAGGGTCCTGCAGGACATGAGGCCATTGTCCCACCATTGCCAAAGTGGTGTGGGGCTGGGGTGCAGCAGGAGGCGGGGATGAACCTTTTGTGCACAGTGCCAGCCACAGGAACCAGCTGGGTCCCTGCAGGGTGTCTCTTGGCAGGAGATGGAGGGGACTGTGCTGCTTACTGGGTCTACAAACAAGAGAGCAGGCACCAGAGGAGGTGCTCTCTGGGAGCACAGAAGAGCCATCCCGAGCAGGTCCCCAGCCTGTGCAGGAGCACATGGAACAGTGGAGCTCTGCTTTTCCGCTCAGCCTCTCCTGGCTCTGCAGGCAGCAGGATTTGGTTTCACTGAATAAATCTTAGGGCCCTTTCATGAAAATTAGACAGTCTGTGAAATGAAATGTAAGCATCTGACAGATGGCTTGTAAAACAAAATCTGGGGAACCACCTGGATTTTAGGGATGTGGGTTACCTGAACTGAAAGGAGGTTTTCTGGCATTGCTGACCTGTGTGTGCTTTGCTTTGGAAACTTCACATGAAACCAGTTTTGCAGATGTTGGGATTTCTGTGAAATACCGTGTGTTCCCCAAATGCAGGCATACTGTCACCCCTGTGATTGCCCTATGAAAAAGAAGCCTCACATCTTGCTGGAGGATTTATGGGGCTCTCACAGCTCTTCCAAACAGCTGTCATGGTCAGGGCACCAGGGAGCTGAGCAGAGGGGAACTGGGGGCTTGGAATGGCAGCCGTCCATCCCTCCACAGCGCCTGGACCTGGGATGACCACAGGGACAGATGCTGGGTTAGACTTGGTTCACACTCCCCTCTTGAGAAGTGGGTCTGTGCTCCCCCTCCTCTGCTTCAATTCTGGGGCTGTGTATGAGCTCCCCAGGTCTGTGTGCTCTTCTGATTTATCCAATATGATTAGACAGTGATTGAATCAACCAAGGACTGGCTTCTAAGTGTTGTTTCTCCTTAGCAAAGGAAGTAAAGCACAAGTAACTCTAAATAATGATCTTGAGCTTCAAACACTGTCACTGGAAGTAAATTAGGAACTCTGAAATTGTTTTGTTCTGCAAGACATCTGCTTTGTGTCTCATCTTTCTCTATAGAGTTAGACCAGTCTCGGCTAGGCAGGACGAGCCCACGTGAGTTTGCTCTGAAGGTCATGAAGACCCTCCTCGCAGGCTGCGGGCTCTGCCCAGGGTATTAAGTCAGCTCTTGCCAATTTTCTTATGGCATCAATTGCTGTGGAATCTCCCCCTTTTCCATCCTTTTGGTGATTGCCTTTTACCTGACAGATCCTTTCTTGCTCTTCCTCTGTGTAGCTTGTCACTTGTTATTTGAGAAACTTTACTTGAGGAATTTGGAGTGTCGTGTTATACTTTGCACATCATCGGTTTATGTGTGTGAGCTGCAGCAAAGCACAGTGATTGCTTAAAAACACTATAGCTACTTAAAAGAGATGACTTTGATTGTGTGTTTTTTGTTCCCATCACAATAACACTTTGCAGGTGATTATTAAATTAGAGATTTTCTTTGTTTTTCGAACAAAAAAACCCCAACCTTTTTCATGTCAGTGCCAATTATGAGTAGTAATTTTTCACATTTTACAAAAGAATTTTCTGTCCTGCCTCCACGCCCCCCCAAATAAAGAAGGGCTTTGACACTCTATGACAAGGAGGTGGGGGTAGGGTTTTTTATTATTATTTTTTGCAAACACAGTGCTTTTGACTTTTCTTTAAAAAAATCTGTTGACTCTATTGAAATGTGACAGGGCAATATTTAACCTGAATAGAGGCATGTTGACTCCTCTTATTAAAACTGACAGTTAAGGACATTTCTCTCTTTATTCCTTCTGATACACGCAGACAAGTCTTCACTGCTAACTAGTATACAAAATCAAAAACAAAAAAATAGCGAGTGAGGAGATGAGTACCTTATAAACAATATATGAATGACAATTGCAAGTTTAATCTAGCAAAGAAACCTTTTTTTATCCTTTAAGAAAATTAAAGCCCTTTCAAATTAGCTTGATATATGAAGACAGGCTGACATCATTAATTTTCAAGCGTTCATTCCTCTTCCCTGGCTGCCCTGGCACATGGGTGTGCGTGTTCCAGGTGTGCTCATGGGTCCACAGCGACACCTATAGCAAGAGGGGGACCGTGCCTGGGCTGGAACCCTGGGGGGGGCCTGGGTGGGCTCACAGGTGGCACCTGCTCCTCCTCTTCCCTGGGGGCTTTCTAGGGCCTTCACTTTGTGTTTCTTTTTGAGGAGAAAGACAATCCAATGGTCTGATGGTGAGATCTCATCTGATCGGGTCTCTCTTGGGGTTGTGCAGCTGGATGTGAAGAGTTTGTGGACTCCCCATCCCTGGAGGTGTCCAAGGCCAGGTTGGATGAGGCTTGGAGTAACCTGGGCTTTTGGAAGGTGTCCCTGCCCATGGCAGGGGGTGGAATGAGGTGAGCTTTCAGGTCCCTTCCAACCCAAACCATTCTATGACCCCCTTGGCAGCCTGACCTACACAAGGCTCTTTGGAGAACTTGAAGTTTATCCTGATTTGTGTATCTAAGGCTGAAAAACCCAAGTTGTTCAGTATTTTCCTAGTTACTTCCTGGAGCAATTGTATAAATATCTGTACCCATAGGGTATGTTGGCTGCCCTGTGCCTGTGGGAGGTTGGTTCCTTCTGGGCTAGTGGCAGCACTTCTGGAAAGGGAATGGCTTCAAAGTAGTATTAAATGGAAGTTTATACCCTTGAATGTTGAGGAGTTGAACATCAGAGAGGCAAGAGACAGGAAAGAGCCTGTTCTTAACCTCATCCCATCTGGTTGAAGCGCAGGAGTGAGGCCTGACAGAGGGTGAACCAGCAGGGACGGTGGTTGGGCCAGTCCTCTTTGCACCAGTCAGCTCATCTGAAAGAGGGAGCAGCCTGATGTGTGTTCTGTACCTGTCTCAGAGATCTGGAGAATCTCTCAGGCTGGTACAAGAAGGGGGCTGATGCACAGCATGTCATGAGGTTCCATGTTGGGCTCTGGGGTCTGTAGATGTTTTCACACAGGTTTGAGAGGAGCATGGTCAGACAATCATCTGTATTGTTTGGAAAATCCTGAATGGGCAGTCAGTAGCAGCAGAGAGGACTGACAGAAGAAACGGGAGACCAAAACTAGGGATTAGGGAATTTATGGTGTTGAACCTTATGTAAAACCAACTGAACTTAAAGAATAAAAGTTAACATCTTTATAGTGGGAGTCGCATTTCAGAATTAAGCTGCTACTGGATTTTTTTTGGAGCAGTCTTGCTTCCACAACATGTGTGCATCCAAGCCACAAAGAATATCCAAGTCTATATGGAAAATGTGGGATCTGATGCCTTGGTTGATGTGTGTGGTTAATAGTCATGTTTCTACAGATAGCAAAGGGATCAAAGACTCTGGGTAGAAAATTCTCATGCGTTTAGGCGCAGGGACAAATGGAAACTGTCAGGTGACTGGCACAAGAGGTGGGGAAAGGACATGTTCCTCATAAAGCCGAAGCAGTGATTTTGTACCAGCTGGCCCTTGGTGCCCTGTTAGTGTTATTTTGTTGTTTCTGCTCTCAGGGCACCCCCAGGCTCTAGCCTAGCCCCAGCTGTACCTGTGACCCACAGCCTGCTCTGCTTCGTGCCAGGGCTGTACGCTCTCTGCCCTGGCAGCCAGGAGGCTCTCGGAGCAGCACATGACAGGAAATGGCCTTGAATTTCCACAGTGTTCCTCATGCTGCTCTGTCCAGGCATAATCAGAGGAACGTTTTTTTGGTGATGAGGGCTGTGCACTGTTAGAGGCTGATTCTCATTTGCTTCTTGTCTCCCTTCAGTCCTGCAGCTGAAGTGAGGTTTAGTTTAGAGGCCTTAATTTCAGGGTTGTATATAAGGCTTTTAAAAATACATCTTTCTTCTTCAAAAGAAGTAAACTTTTATTGCACTTTTTCTATTGTTGTAAATTTGATTGGCCAGATGTTGTTTACGCTCACTGTGGTTTTGTTCAAAAATTCTTTCTGTAGATTTTGACGGGGGTCTGGTTTGGTGAATGAGGAACCTATCAAAGGGGGAAATAATTTTTTTATTTTTTGTTGCACCTTAACTTTTGCAGATGTTGTAAGTCCTATGATTTCCAACATTTTCAGCACATCTTTGCTTTAGTTAGATGAAACAAAATATCCTGAGTCTGCAGAGGTGAAGGGTGACAAGCTGAATGTTCTCATCTGAACATCTCCTGCCTGGCAGGAAAGCTCATCCATAGCTGTAGGTCCATCCATGTGGGAATGGGGCCAAGGCACAGCTACAGGTGTGCTCTGATCCCATCTCCTCCTGTCCCAGCTCCAGGCAGGTGTTATGCAACCAAAGGCAGAACATCCTCTTTGGGAGTGAATTAGGAACCTGGTGCAGTCTAACACTGGTGGTGTTCAAACACAGAATTTAGATAGGTCATCTCCCCTTGGGATGACGGTCAGGCAGTGGCAGGGATTCCCTCCTGTCATCCAGGGTTCTCCCCCCTCACACAGGTATCTTCCTCTCTGTGTATCTTGCTAAAGGAACATTCCATCTGTAATTTAGAGTTGATAGAGTTGACTTTGCACCTTCCTGGTGGTTCACCTGAGAACCGTGATCAGCAGTAGCAGGTGAGGGACAGCAGGTACTGACGTCGAGCACACGCATCACTGTTGGCCTGACTGAAATACAGGCCAAAAAACCAATCACAGAAGACTTTGTCTTAAAAATATCCATTAGTTTACACTTTTCCATGTTTAAGAATAATATTAATGCTGTGGTTGCAAGTGTAGCTGCTGGCTGGGAGTTGACAGCACTGAACCACAGCCCAATGTGAGCTCAGATTCAAGGACTAAGGTTATTCCTAAGCCCTTGTACTGTCCTTTTTGGTCCTTTCTTATTAAGAAGGGTCATTGAAGAGGCAATGTTGTGCATGTCCATAGGAAATTGCATAAAACCATTCTGATCCATAAATAAACTTTAGTCTTCATTGATGAGAACTGCATCTGAATACACCAATGTTTGCGCATTATCTGCATATAGGTGTTCTTTATTTCCCCTGCTAAGCGCCCTGTGCTTCGCCCCTGAATTAGGATGTTCTCTCTACATTCCAGTTTGAGTCCTATTAAGGAGAATTAACTTTGGTAGCACCACGTTGGAGCAGAAATGGCTCTCTCAGCTCGGCGCCGCTTGGGGTCCTCAGGTCAACCTCTTTAATTAAGTCTTGTAATGTTAAGAGTGAATTCAATACCCATCCTACCCTATCAGAGCTAACACTCTTTCCTGCGCTGCTTTTATCAGCATGCCCAATTTTCCACCTGGAATTTGTTTTAACGAAGCCCAAATCCTATTTTGCCAAACGCTGGAGGCTGTGTGGAACATTCTGCCCGTGATTTCATTCAGCCACACTCTGAAACTCGGGACAAAC
Organism: Xenops minutus; assembly: GCA_035221455.1. Taxonomy (NCBI): domain Eukaryota; kingdom Metazoa; phylum Chordata; class Aves; order Passeriformes; family Furnariidae; genus Xenops; species Xenops minutus. The sequence continues at coordinate 19,990,611 of JAWWEE010000018.1, forward strand.
AAGCTGTAAGCTGCGTTTTGATGTCAGGTTAAGCTATTATGGTACAAATTGTGTTTAATATATTTTTAAATACTTTCTTTAATATTTTATAGGGTTTTTTCCCTATTGAATTAGCAGTAAAACAGCAGTGCTTCATATTTCAGATCTTTTTCCACCCTTTGGAGGCCTGTGTTCCACATGATCTGGTTACCAGCTGGACAGCCAGAGGCTGAGCACAAAGCAGCACAGCAGACTCAATTTCTGCCCTAGTGTTCAGCCAGAGTGTTTTTCCACAAATAACCCACTTTCTCATATACTCCCTTCCTAGTCTAATTCCACCTAAAAAATAGAGATGTTTCTTTCCTCCAACTTTTACTTCATGCGCCGCCAACACCATGGAAATTCAATACATGGGGTTTTATCTGTGAGGAGGGTGCATCACTCAGCCTATTTGCTTATTTAAATATCCATTTAAATTACACTTTCAGTTCTATTTACCCCTTCTAAGATGATCAGTTCTCTTAATTTCTCTTTATATTTTATTTGTTTTATAATTTATCTGTAACGGTATGCTTGAAGTGTAAATGAGAACTGTGGCATGACATTGTCAGACTTCAGCAAACATGAAAAGGAATAAGGAATAAGGAATCCAGGTTTGACAATGGTTGGATTCCCAGTAATGGCAAGCCCAAGGAAAGTAGGAGGGACACATGAGAAATGGATTTTGCTGTCTCCTTTTTATTAAAAAAAAAAAAGAGGGGGAGTGGGGGTAAGCCTTGGGAGATCTCAGCAAATACTGTGTGGCCAAAGCAAAGCATTGCTGCAGGTGGATCACCTCGGGTAAGATCCAGCTCAGCCCACAGAAGAGTGTCCTTAGAATTGGACCTGTCTCTTTGTGCCTCAGACCTGACAGAGCTCAGCAGACTGGGGGGTATTGGATGGGAAGCAATACCACCCATTTACTATTATCTGCATTGGCACGGGATTGCAGAAATGTGGTGAAGAGCTGTTTTGTCACTAAAGTCAGTGCACTTGACCCTGTTTGCACACAGGGAGAGAATTTGTGAGTATGGAGTTGCCATTTCTGGAGAGATTTTTCAGAGTGAAGCCACACTTAATGCTCAGACTGGAAGGAAGAGGGGTGGTCTGCATGTGTTGCCTTGTCCGGAATGAAATCCCATTTGTTCCCAAATGTAAACATCGGGGTGTCAAACCCTTGAACTTGTCTGGTTTCAGCACATGCTCCTCTTCTGATCATGGTTAATTTAATATAGCTTAAAATTAAAAAGTTAAATGAGAGCTGTTTTTCTGCAGGCTGTTTTCCAAATTCTGCAAGTCCTCCTGTTTTACTGTGCTTGTTCTGTTAACCAGCAGCCGTGTGTGTGTGCACATCTGTGCCAGGCAGGCATGCAGTGCCTGAACATGTGTAGGGACAAGGGACAGTTCAGTGTGGGACAAGGGGGGGCCCAGGAGGGGCACTTGCTGTGGCACTCGGGGCGTACGGACCAAGGAGCAGAGCCTGGAAAACAACTGCCATCTCACAGGGACTTGGTGGAGCCAAAGAACAAACTGAACTAATTTCAACTAATATTTCCCTTGGGATGGGAATTCATTGTCAGGATTGCCCTGTTTGCACAGTGGAGTGTGTGAGATAAATAGCAGTAATAGTCATTTATATAATTATAAACTAGCAAAAATTTTCTGATATGTTTGATCTCTATGACAAAGTTTATTTTTTGCTTTGTTGTGGAAACCAGGTTGTCTTTGATTTTTCTATAGATACTTGAGGCACACAGAGCTCATGACTGGGGTGTTGGTCAGAGGGTCTGGAGGCAGTGGAGCACCAAGGGGTGGGTGCAGCACTGCCAGCCTGTGCCTGCTTGTCCCCATCTCCACCTCCCACTACCTGCCCATGGAACCACAGACTCACAGAATATCCTGGGCTGGAAGGGACCCACAAGGAGCATCGAGTCCAACTCTGCCATGAAAGGTGCTGGCTTTTCACTGTGAGCAGCAGTGTTACCTCATGGTCATATTTGTGTACCTAGAAAGACATGTCTGTTGTTTTGAATCTGCTTTTCTTTTTAACATAGTTTTTTATATAAATACATCAAGTTAGGAACAGATCAGAAATATTTGCAGAACACAAAGCTATCGCTATGATGGGTCCAAGGACACAAAACAGGCACATGGAGCCAAGGCTCTACTACTTGTCTTCTAATTCAAAAAAACTCATGTGGGGCAATTGCTGCAGAAGAATTTGGGTGTGAATGTAAGCTGGCTTGGTGCTGATGCTCTGTGTGGACAGTCTCAGGGCAGGGACACATCCTGATGGAGGCAGCTCCCTCCATTCCCCACAAGGTGGGATGTGCTGAATGCCCCGGCCATCCTTGGGGGACTGGGGCAGCACATCCAGGCACAGGGACATGGGTTTGTTCCAGGACACGCTGCTGTGCTCAGACAGCACAGCCAGCTACAGGATGGACTGAGAGGTGCATTAAGGCAGGATGTAAAGACCTGGGACCTGATCCTGGAGGGCCCCGTCAGCCCAACTTGTGCAGCTCTGGCAGCGGAAGTGTGGGCAGGTGGGATTTTGGTCGGCTCAGTGGCGCTTGGAGCCCAAGAGCTGTTGAAAGCACTTGAGCTGCACTGGATCTGGCTCCATTTATTCTTAATCCACCGCTCAGTAGAGTATCCACTTTACTTCTAAACCTCTTATATTTTGCCAGCCTGCATCACATCCTTGTAATTACTTGGACAGGGGACTGTTCCTGTGCCTTTGCTGTGCTTGCCTGAGAGCAATGCTCTGATGTTCCTGGTTCTCTCACAATTTGCCTGGCCTAATTGCAGCTTCAGCATTAATGTCCAGATCTGCTGGAGAGTCCAGGGCCAGACAACATGGGTTTATGAAACACAGGCCTGGCTTGACCAACTTGATGTCCCTCCATGAGAAGATGCCCAGTGGGAAAGGCCTTGGGGGTGCTGGTGATAGCAGCTGAATATGAGCCCAGGTAGGCAGGAAGGCCGATGGCCCCTGGCCTGTCCCAGCCATGGGGTGACAGCAGGACCAGGGCTGTGCCCGTCCCCCTGTGCTGGTGCGGCTGAGGCAGCTCTGGTTCTGGGGGTGGTTCTGGGCCATTCACAGAAAGAAAGACACACACAAAGGGGCTGGAGTGTGTGCAGGGAAGGGAACAGAGCTGGGAAGGGGCTGGAGCAGCAGGAGGGGCTGAGGGAGCTGGGGGGGCTCAACCTGGAGAGAAGGGGGCTCATGTGGGACCTTCTGGCTCTGCAAGTCCCTGCCAGGACGGGGGAGCTGGCAGGGGTCAGGCTCTGCTCCAGGGAACAGGGACAGGAGCAGAGGGAAAGGCCTCAGGCTGGGCCAGGGAGGTTTTAGGTTGGATACTGGAAAAAGTTCTTCATGGGAAGGGTTGTCCAGCCCTGGCAGAGCTGCCCAGGGCAGTGGTGGAGTCCCCATCCCTTGGGGGCTTTAACAGCCCTGTAGTTGTGGCACATGGGGGCATGGGTTAGTGGTGGCCTTAGCAGTGCTGAGGGAACAGCTGGACTTGATGTTTTTAAAGTCCTTTTCCAGCCCAGGGGATTCTGTGATGTTCGTAAGTGCTTGTGTGGAGGGTCAAAAAGCCAAGTCGTGTCTCCTTTAGTGCTAGTGCTCCTGAAGGACGGGTATGGTGATTTAAATTTTGTCCTAACAAGTGTCCTTACAGAAAGCACCACTTGGAAACAAACTTCACAGATCCTCACTCCTTACCAAGAGCAAACTTGCTGCTTTTCATTAAGCTGTTTGATTGCTATCGAGCTCCTCGTGTCAGTGCCAGAGGCAGGCGGGCTTTGTGCTCTGCGCTGGGTAATTGTGCCGTTTCTGTGGCCCGCTTTGGAACAATGGCTCATAAAAATCTTAAGCAGCTATCACTTTTCATGGCTAATGAACTGAGGATCTGGGAATTAGATCCAGAGCCAATTCTTGGATTAAACCTTCTGAGCCCAAAACAAGGCTGTCTTCAGGAATAAAAAACAAGGCAGGGCCGCCGGAATAGGGCACTACAGAGTGTGACCTTCAAGATGTGAGATAAGTGACCAACATGAAGGGTACAGCAAAAACTAATCAAGGAGGAGGGCTGAATACCAAAGGGCTTGTCGGAGAGTCAGCAATGCAGGCGAGGGGCAGGGGGGAATTGTTTGTTTTTAGATGTGATTTCTAAAAGGCTTTTTGAGTTTCAGAAATATTTGAAGTAAGTGTCCCTCAACATTCACATGCTGATCAGGGGCAGAATGAGTGTGGTGGCCTCAGCCTGCCCCAGTGAAGAGAGCGGGAGAAGCCCCAAAGGGGCTCTGTGCACAAAGGAGGGAGCAGGGCCGGCAATCCCGGGGTGCTGGGTGGGTGGTCTGTGCTTGGGGGCAGCTCGAACAGCCCATTTCATCTGCAGACCAAGAATATTTAATAATTGCAGCCCAGAACCCACAGTCTCCTCTACACCTCAAAAGCCAAAGCAAATATCAGTATAAGGGATAGATTTCAGCACTTCCTGGGAAATGAGAATGTTGAGAAGAACTGGAAGAGTTGTAAATAGCAGCTTTAACAGGAAAATTCCAGAATGTGTTCAAAGTAAATTAGCTCCTGCCATGCCTCCCGCACCCCCCTTTCCGTCCTCCCCCCAGCCCACTTTTATTTGCTTTGAATTTCCCTTCCGCTCTCTTAGTTGACAGCATTTGCACTTATTTCTGTTAGGGAACACGACCATTCTTTTTTATGGCAAGGTGAAAATAATTTTATTTTCATCACTTTTCCCCCACTCCTGTGATGGATTTACTTGAAAAAAAATAATGACGGGCTTCACAAACTGGCCTGACAGTTGTGATGCAGAGAGTGAGCTGGCTGAGCGGGGACAGTGAGGCATCTCTGTACCTATTATGGCAAAAATCGATAATGCTTTCTGTAAATTGCTCCTCCCAAAGGAGATGAACAAATGCAGGAGACAAGGGAAGCCATCATTCTGTATGAAAGCCCTGCACATTTGGACCAGTGCAATTATCAGGAAGGACTTTTTTTTCCCTTTTCTCTTTTTTTTTTTTTTTGAGGGGGTGGGGGGGAAGGTGGTATGTGGAAAGTGAGAAAGAGTGGGATGCAAGAACAGAAACACTTCTTTCTCCAGAAGTGTAAACAGAAGGCAGAGGTTCTGGGGCTTGTCCAAGCAGATTGCTATGGGGGGCGAGGAAGAAAGTACAATAATTTTTGGAAGTACTTTTACTTTCTAGATGTCTTTCTGTTCCTACAATGCATTCAGGCTTTAGTTTTTCTGAGACAGCAGTTCTCTCGTCATCTAGAACCACAAGGTTCTGTTACTGCTCACCAACATTCCGTTGCCCTGAGTGGGAATTCCACAGAACACCAAGAACAGATTTTTCTTACTGTGGAGTCATAAATTCTATATCAAGTGATATGAAAGGTCATCAGGATCTGAATAGAGGAGCATGTGATGCCTTTGCTGCTGTGAAGAGTGGCAGGGGTAAAGTCATTATTTGTCCAGTAACCAAGGAGTAGCAGGGAATATGAGAGGAAGTTCCCTTTGTGAATACCTTTTCTTAAGGAAGACACAAGTTGAGGTTGTCCAGAATGGATATAACATACCTTGGGAATGAGGGTCTTCATCACTGAGGCATTACCTTATGTTGTGTGAGGCCTTTGGCAAGTCCTGCAGTTTCACCAAGTCTCAGCTCTCCCATTACAGAAGTGAGTTCATAATGACACTTAGCTTTGTTAGGCTCTTCACTTCTTCAAACAAAACCAGTTGAATGCTGATGCTGTTATTGATAGAATTTGCTCTGCCCAGCAAATAGATCCTCTGTTGTTGTGAGGACAAGTTGTGAGACCCTTCCTGCCCATGCTCTGAAAGAAGAGCATGAAGCTCCTCGGCAACGTGGCATTAAAGTATTAGAATTTGTGCTGCTCTATCACCTTTCTCTTAGGGTGACATTGCTGTTTCAGTGAGAAAAACAGTGAAAATAGCGTAGATGAATAAAGAGTCTATCAGAGCTGGTTTTTATCAGAGGTGGAACATACAGAAGTGAGGCTGCAGGCAGGTGCCCAAATTTCAAGTGCCCTGAAGTTCAGAAAGACTTTTCACAAAGACATATTTAGAAAGGGCATTCAGCAAGTTAAAAAACAGCCATGGTAGGTAACAGAGTACAGCACCTATCACCTTGAATTAAATCAGGAGTGAAAGGAGAGGCACTGGTGAGAGACGATCAGAATGTGTCTTAGAGCTGTTGTCCCAGGAACGCAGTTAAAAGCTCAGGGATGTGTTGCCAGATGTGAGGACTTATCAACAGCAGGGAGAGCACAGTAAAGCTCTCACTGTGTGGGGTATGTTGAACTGGTGACGACATGTCGGAGAAGTTAAGCTGCTTTTCCAGTGCTAAAGGAGGTGCATGTTGAGTGAAGAGGGATAAATAGCAGGCAGGAAGGCCATGATGGAAAAGAGATGGTTTTCAAGAGAGAAATTATTTATTCACATGGATTTCCTAAAGTTAGTTTTCTAAATTTGTAAGTCTTGCCTTTTTATTAATGTCAATTTCTCTGTTTTGCTCATGGTTTCTAGGTCTCTGTTTGGAGGGCTAATGGTTGCTTCAGAGCTGGGGGGGAATGAAAGCCAACATTGTCATTGTAGCAAACAGTTTTGTTGGAGCCATTTCATGGTTTGTTAAAAACACAACAGCTGTTTACAGTTTGTGTGCATCTCCTGCACCCCACAGGCGGAGTGTTGGTGGGAGCCTTTCTGTCCTGTGCTCAGCACAGTAGGACTGATGAGCTTCTCATGTTGTGTTCTCAGAACCTGAGAAACAGCTTGAGTTTCTTCTTCTTAATACCTCTGGCACGGACTCATGTTTGCTGGTTGGTAGATGTGTCGGATCAGGTTTCTGCCTTGGCAGAGACAAGCCATGAGGAAAATGCCCAAGTGGGTTTGGCAGGGGCAGCTGGTCGCTGTGAAGGGACATGTCCTGTTGTTCCCACTGTTGGGAGGTTGAGGAACTGTGATGGAGCAGGGAGTGAGGCCACTCCTCCTTAAGCCAGTGTTCTGTCTCCCTCTCATGGAAGGGAAAAGCATGGCTTTGCCATTTCTGTGAGCACAGGAACAGAACAAGCAAAAATGATTTGCTAAAATCAATAATTCTCATGTCATCTTAATGCATCTAAAATATTTAAAGGAAATACGTTTAAAAGCTATTATTACGGTTTACATCTACTGCAAGTTTTAAATAATGAATTTGAGAAATGCTCTTGAAGAAGAAGGGTGGTTCTCATAACCAGGAGGCAAGTCTGGGAACGCAGCGGGCTACAGGTCAGGAAAGGGCAACTGGAAAGGTGACATCCATCACCCGCTGCCAGCGGCGGGCGCCGGGATCTGCCTCCGCTAGCAGTACTTATTCTTCTGAAGGGAAAGCCTTCTAAACAAGGCTGTGAATTGGTTTTCATGCTCGCATTGACAGATTGGGAAAGCAGTTTGTTCTACCAAATTTAACAATGATATATCATTATCACAACTTTGGGGGAAATCTATAAAATCAATAAGTTTGTAGCCTGAACAGGATTTGTATCGCTTGCTTGCTGTGCTGGTGTCAAAGCGTGAGCATATGGATTGAGTCACAGCCCGAGATCAATGGAATTTGTGGACAGTAAGCTCAATAACAAGCCCTTCTGAAAAGAAATAGATGTAAAAAGCAAATTTACTAGAGTATAAAAAAAAAGCTAATATCTTTTCCGCGCTGGCTGTAAAGTGCTGTTTGGCTGCCGATGGCTGCTGGTACTTTGAAAGCTGTCTGGGGTATGTGCTCGCAATGCTGAGTGCTGCTCCCACTGCTTCATGCGTCGCATGTACAGTTGGATGCTTCTGTTTGGAGGGCTTGTATTAGGAAACTCGCCAAGAAGAGGAGGAGGGGGGAAAAATAGCCCTTTATATTGTAAACTGAATAAAGAATAAAAACAGTCAGTGTGTCTGCTGGGGAAAGACCATGGTGGCTTTATTTACTTTGTACTGGCAGGGCTTGCTAATGGAGAAAAATAAAAAGGCATAATTAAATAGTTTAATGAATTCGCAGCTCTTTTGTTTGAGTGGGGCTGGGAATGCATGTTCCAGAGGGCCTCACAAAGAGCTCGGCTGGTAGTGAGTTAAAAGTAGGAAATCAGTCCTTTGAAGGCATTTTTATACTTCATTATCCCAGCATGTAAAATGACTTGTACTAAACGATTGAGGATTTTTTTTTCACTCTCTCTCTTTCTCTCTTCTTTTTCTAAACAAAGGAGAGCATCAGGGCGGCAGGAGCATAATTCCCCTCAGTGTCCTAGAGCCAATAGATCAGCTTGTCAGCAAATTGGTGGGCCTGTACTTATGTTTCAGTAAAATATAGGGCTCTGGGAAACTGTAGTGAACAACGAAACCACAAGCCAACCACCACAGAAACACACATGCTCTAAGAGATCCTGGGGGAACGGGGTTGGTAACACCTCCAATTTCACCTCAGTACTTTGCAGTAGGCAGATAGTCACTTTTAAAGGGTGTTTTTTTGTGTGTGTATGTGCAGTAAAAAGAATAATGTTACATTTTTTTCCTCCAGGTTTTTTATTTCTTCGTTGTTATGGATGAGTAAAAGGGGTTTAAATAAGGTGGATTCTCTTCCTCATGGAATGCCAGGTGGTAGGATGGAGAATTAAAATGAAAGTAGCGGCATTAATGGGTCCTCTTCAACTGTTTTGCACCTTCCCAATCACCCAATGTGCACGGGTGGCTGTCCTGCAGTGCCAGGGACAGCTGGCACTGAGCCAGGCAGGACTGGCTCGGCCCCACGTCCCTGGCCCTGGTGTTCCAGTGTGTGCCCTCTGCTACACATCAGCCTTTGACTCTGGCTTCTCAGGGCCTTTAGTCTCCACGTGTGCAGCATCCCTGGATTATTGTGTCCTGAGGCTGTGGAAGGGTGGGTAGTCCCTCTCACACCACCCTGCTGTGGCAATCAACTTTGAGTTGCTGCTGGTGTTAAGGGTATGATCCCACTGCACTGCAGGGACACTGCAGAGTTGTCCTGGGGCTCAATCTAAAGAACTAATTTCATTAAAAGAGAGTGTGTTGCAGTACCGAGTAAGAATATGGGCAATTTCTGTTAAACAAGATGGCAGTGGGAAAGCAAACCATACTGAGTTTAGGACCGTCTGGATCACCCCACTCTGCTGTGCACTGGAGGTGTGTTTGGCAGAGTCTTTTTGACTTATTTGCTGTTAGATCAGACTTTTCTTCTATCTTGGCATCCTGCAGATGTTGATGTGGCACCTGGGGACATGGCTTAGTGGTGGCCTTGGCAGAGCTGCATTGGTGGGTGGACTTGAGGAGCTTAGAAGCCTTTTTCAACCTAGATGATTCCATGATTCTGTGATTAGTTGTTGTGGCCATTTTCAGTATGGACACGACCAGGTCAGTCGTTCCATGCGGTGGAGAAGAGCTGTGAGAATAAATACCTTTGCAACCAAAGGAGTGTTTTGCCACTGCCATCCTTGGGCAAAGCCACTGGCTCCAGTGTCACCTGGCGGCTGGAGCTGGTCACACTGTGTGTGAGAGCCAGCTGCAGGCAGCAGGAGGCTTCCCTCCAGGACCTCACCTGGACCATGGGCAGGCATTTACAAAGCATTCCCTGGATTTTACAGCTCAAGTTTGCTTATAAACAACACGAACTGTTTGTTTCTTGTTAAAATTTACCTCATAAACAAATTTTACAGCCTTAGTTGCAGGCAATAATTGTTTAATCCTGACTTTCTTATCCCCGTGACAGGGTGACTGTAAAGCTGTGGTTGGCACTTTATAGAATTTGCCCGTGCTCTCGGCAGTGTCCATGGTGCCACGTGCTGCTCCCAGGGGCAGGGGGATCATCCTCCTCCTCCCCCTCGAGGAGGCCCTTAGTGGGAATTGCTTTACTCTGCCTGGAAAGAATTAAACCAGAGAAAATAGCAAAGGAAGCCCAAAAGTCTGAAATGAAGGCAGCTTCCTGTTCCTGAAGTTTGACTTTCTGGGATAGCCTTGAAGCTGTACCGTAATTTACAGCCCAGGGCTGTGTCTCGTCCTTCTTGTTGAGTAGCAGGGAAAGGCTGTCGAAGTGACTGCTTCTATTGATTAGCAAGACAGGAGAGAGTTAGAGACCCTCAGCACTGCCACTTACGGTGGGCAGGAAACCCAAATTGACTAGTAATAAAGTGTTTGGTTGTACAAGGCGGCTCCTGGGGAAAGGGCCTTCTCGGGCTGGGGATGCTGGGGGTGGAAAGCTGTCACTTCCCCGGGTTTGATGAGGACTAAGTGAACCTGCCTGGGAAATGGGAGGGGAAACATGCTGGGCTGGGCTCCCTTTGCAGAAGTATTTTTGCAGAGTTGGAAGGATGGATGTTCTTCGAGCCATAATAAGCTCGAATAAGCACTGCCAGCACAGCGAGTGCAAGCTTGGGCTTGGTTCTTCTCTTTGTTGTGGCCTCCACTTATAGACAGGAGAAAAGTGAAAACATTGCCAGTTCCCCACAGAAGAACAGTGTACAAAACCCTGAAATCCTTGCTGCACTGCAGAGTGAGTCTGTGAAAGAAACGCAGAAGGCCAAGCCAAAACTACTTGGGCCATCACGGGCCAAAGAGCGGCAAGGTTTGAGCTCAGTGAGCAATTAAAAGCAAAGAATAATCAGTGACAGTGATAGTCTTGTGACAATTATTGGGAATTGTCTGGACCTTAAAACTTAGATAATTACACAGATGTGATCTTTTTTATCAAGCGCAAACTATTCTAGTGTAGAGGTTGGATGTCAGGTGTAAGAAACCACCTTGCCGATTGCCATGAACGAGTGTAAAAATACAGCAGAGCTCATCGTGATAAAACAGGAAAGGCCAAGTCATCAAATAAAAAGTAAGATGTATCAAAATAGCAAAATAATATTACTAAGAACAACAGTAAGAATGGGAAAATAAAAAAGGTGTGGGATCACCATTCAGTGGAGAGCAAAGAGCATTTCGAGAGAGCAGAATTTTTGTGTCCTCCTCCTCTGAAGGTGGTCCATAGGACAGCAATTATTAATTAATGCTATTGCCAAATGGGTGAGATCTGAGTCCTGAAGAGAGAAGAAACAGCTGCTGTCAGAGCAATTGCTTTCAAAACTCATTAAAAGAACACTTAAACCCAAAATAAACTCAGAACTAGCAGTGGCTGGTTTTGAAAACTCATGTGGGGAAGGTGAGATCCTGGAAGACAGTGCAGTGTCCTCAGTTTAGACAGGAGCTGTAGATGAGTCAGGTAACCTCCAGTTCCTGCAAACACTCTAGAAAAAATAACCACACTGTGAGCACTTGGAAGATGACAAGGGAATGAATAACCAACATGGAAAAAAAACTGTCTCGGCAACAGAACCACTTGTATGTAACAGATGTGGGCAGGGCGGGAGCAATCACTGCCACATACCCCAGTTTAGAGAGGGTTTTGACACTTCTCACATGACTTGAGTTCTAAGCAAGCTGAGCAAGTTTGGTTGAGATGAGTGCAGGTGTACAATGGGCTGAAGAGTCATTTTTAGAGCAAACTTATCGCTGTTGGTGCGGAAGGAGGTCTGAAGCGAGGTTTGGCAGGGTCTGCCCTGACCCTGGGTCGCTGCAGTATTTGCATTTGTGAGCTGAGTCACAGAGTAGGAAATACACTTACTGAGCTTTCAGACATCAGGAAGCTGAGCTAGTGACTACATTCCGTGATGGGAGCACAACTCAAGAGTAATCTGACACGTGGGGGTGATGGTTTGGCAAAAACTGAATTAAATTCTATGGGGACAACTCCAAGATCTTCTCAGGGAAAGTTTGGGATGCGCACAAAAGATGTAACGCGTTAATAGTTTCTTGGCCAACTGCCCTGTTGGAGGATTCAAATCTCAGGTCATCCTTCTGCTGTAAGAACTGATACTATTTCTACTGTGTCCTTCCAGTCTGGTTTTGTTTGTTCTTTTATGAGTAAAGTCTAACATCTTCCTCAAATTCCCCTGAGATCCTTAAATCCGTGTGTTGCATGAAGCCATTCAGTTAGAGACAGTCAACAATGCTTCCTTACTTATTATTAATTTGTTACAAGCAAAATTCCCTCTCTGTTTTTATGGTGTTTGTAGTACTGTGGGCATTCCCTCTTTTCCCCTTCACTGCCCCCCTAAAGCTCACTTCAGCAGTATGAAGTGAACCATGCTTAGAGTGTTATTAAGTAATATTCCTTATTACAAAAAGCACAGGGCTCCCTTTAATGAGAGCCTTAATGCTCCCCACTCGTGTCACTGTCTGGGGAGCCCCTTTCCTTTGTCCATAACGAGGAGCTCCTCATTTGCACTGTTCCTGGATTTATGGAGGGACAGGAAAAAACCTTCAATTTATTACATCTTAAATGAACTGCTCCCAAAGCAAAAACAAAGAGGGCAGTAAACTGGTGCCTGTGCACTATATAGTTTGATTTTTATGGAGCTGTATCGTGATGATGTGCCTCACCTAAGCAGAGTTAGCATGAGCTATAATTACCTCTTGTGAACCCCATTTTCTGATAACCTCCCTGGTCTCTCCCTCTTCCAGATGGCAAATCTGTCCATTCGGGGGTTTTATTTGTTCTCACTGGTGGGGCTGGATATGCTTAGAAGCAACGAAGCTCATTTGATATCTCATTTGCCTGAAAAAATGGGGCTTGCTCCCTGAATCTGAAACAGGGAAAGCATTCCTCTTCAGTGCATTTTATTCTCCTGTACTTCAGGAATTCTTTCTGTTAATTCTCTCTTCTTAACGTTCATCCTCACCTTCTCCTGCTCCAGCTGAATTGTCAGTCCCCTTCTTTGGCAGATATTCCTGTGTTCTGTAGGAGTTCACCAAAAAGAAAACAGGTTTTAATTGATGAGTCCCCATTTTAGAAGAAAGGGCTCTAAGGTCAAAGCCTTCCTTTGTGGAGGGAATAGCCAGGCAGTAATAGCTGTGTTCCAGGGCTGAAAGAAATTCACTGTCTCTTGTGAGAGACGAATCCACATAATGGTGCTTTCCTTGCTTTTCTGACTTAGGGAAAAAGGTACGAATTCCCAGAATTTTATATTAGAATTTGACTTCTTTCCAGGAGTGCTCTGGATAAACAGAACTGTGTATTTGATGTGATCAATTTTAAATAAAATCTGAGTTTTAAGAAGGTTTCATGACAAGGGGTTTGATTTGTGTTTGGTTTTCTTTTGACTTTGGCTCACCTTAGACTCCCTTGTATTCTGAACTGTGAGCCACTTGAAACATATTTTTCATGTAGATAACAGTAATTTAGAACTGTCTGTCTAACCTATGGCAAAAAGCAGAAATCAATAATAAATGATCCGGTGCCTTCCTGGTTGTGCCATGTGTGTGAGTGTTTTCTCTGTAGTTCAAGGGTTAAAGAAATTACCGTTGACAAATCCCAGCTACAAATAATACTTCTAGCACTTTGCATAAAGTCTTAAAACCTTTTTATTTATTTGCTTTCCTGCAAGAGTCAAGTAAAAGTAAGAGGCTTTTACACACCAAGGGAAGGTTTTTTTAGGCTTAAACTTCAGAATATTTTCAATATCTGCAACATTATCTTTTGAATAATAATTACCTCTTATATTAAATTATAAGACAGCAGGATTCAGGATTAGATCTCTGCATATTATTCTAGTGAAGGAAATTATGACAGGGGTCATTTTTTAGAATTATGTAGGAGGGTAAAAGGTCCCAGGCAGCATTAGAAGGGAAGGCGTTTATAATTAAATTGTAATTTAGGCCTATGATTTATAGTTTTCTCAATGAAAAATTTGGTGCTGGAGAGAGATCCTAGGAGGAACTTTAGTGAGATACAACTTAATGAAATAATAAAAAGAAAAATGATTCTGGAATAGACTGTATTGCAGTGGTCCCTGTTCGGATGCTGCAGTGGAGCTGCAGTGCTGCCCTGGTTCCCTTAGAAACTCCCTTTTCCAGGGCTTATTTCTGGGCAGTGAAGTTTGGTTTAGGCTGAAACATGGCATGGATGCTTTCAGGTCAAGGTGATTTTCACAGTGTATCCATTTTTAACTCGTTTAGCTCATTAAAACTTAGGGAAGTGTTCCGAACCATACAGGTTGTCAGTTCGAGACAAACCGCTGCTGCTTTTTGTTGTTGTTAGTCATGAGATGCAAGAAAACTGTGAGCCTTGTTCTTCATAATTTGTAAAGTCCATTAGAGTGTGGATGCTGGAAACCTGCTCTGAAATAGCACCCACTTAGGTAGAAACAGCTCATTTCTGCATAATGTGCAGAGTGGTTTGGAGTTCAGAATTACTCTGTGGAGCAGAATTAAGGAAGGAGCATTTTTATAGCTATTTTTATTAATTAATGGACTAAACTCCTCCCTGCCATGATGAAGAACTATTGTCCTGGCAGGAAAACATGAATACAGAAAGGTTTAATGGTTTGCCAGGGGCCAGGGAGGCAGTGAGTGCCCGCTGTGCCCCCAGGAGCCATCTCTGCCCGACTCGGTGGGCAGTGAAGCTGCTGGGCTTCACTGGCACTAAAACTGACTTGGGGACGGGATGCAGGTTCAGACGTTGCCTTCTCGACAGCATTTCCTGTGCAAACTCAGCCGTTGTTCTGACAAATTGTTTATTTGCTGGCCCAAGCTACAAAAATGTCTCTTTTTCCCCCTGCAGCTACTTGAATTTTGTGGAAAGTTGTATAAAGTCAACAGATGAGTTTAGTGTGGGGGTTTCAAGATCTGCTCCTGGATTTTACTATGCTGAGATTGAGGCACCTGGATCAAGCCTTCTGATAATTTTTTTTGTAGTGACTTAGAATTCGAATAATAACCGCATTAAAACAAATGAAACTGTGGAAATTGTAGCTGGGCAAAGTGTGACACTTCCCATGTCACAGAAGGATGGGAAGGAGGATGTGACTTAGAAACAGCATGGATGGGACTCAGATGAGGATGGGGCAGAGGGGACCCCAGCCCAGCCCTGGCCCTGAAAACCCTCCTGGGAACCTGTGAAATGCTGTGCTTTGAAAGAAAAAAATCTAGTCTAAGGTGGCTTAGAGTGGATCCCAAAATTAATAGACATATTTGACCTTAATCTGTCTTCCTGGACAAGTTTAATTATAGCAATTTCTTAACTTCAGCTCATGCTCTGGTTTTAGAAATGTTAGTGTTCGTTGAATGTGTGGGATTTTGTATTTAATATCACTGTGTTTTCTAAGAAAAAGCAAAAATCTATGAAAATTGGCTGGAGTGGAATAACCCAGGACGTTGGAGATGCCCCAGACTAATTTCTAAATAAATTACTGTTTCTGAGATGAGCTCAAATTGGGGGCAAGGAGAAGGAAGTTAGGAATACTGTTTTAGAGCCAAACTTAAAAGTTTGGGGGTTTTTTTTAATTATTTTATTCCCTTTATGATCACAGCCTGTCTTGGCAGGAATCTTTCAGTGTAAACCATTGGGTATGAGCTGATGATTAAAACGTGATGATGTACATGTTGATTTACACCAACTGGATTTGTAGCTTTTTTTTGGTCTTTATTTTTTTGCCTTCTCTAACTTAAACAAAGATGTAAAGGCTGTGATAGCAGTGTGTAATTTGAAACATAAATATTTGGCAATGCAAAGTGTGCCCGCAGCAGCAGTGTGTGTGCAGGCGCAGTCCATCCCACGGCCCCGGGGATGCAGCGGGGCTGGGCAGGGTCCCCCGAGCCCCTGGGGCTGTGGGCAGCACCGCCAGGGTCCTGCTCTGCCTCGGCAGCTCGGGCACCACGGGCACCACGGCCCGCACTGCTGCACGGGGCGGCTTTGGGCCAAGCCTGCTTTTTCTTGCTTCTTGTAGAAAAATGCGTTTCTGAGGGCCCACAAGTTTGGAAAGAGATGTTTCATCGCTTATGTGATGGGTATGATTTTACCACATTTTACTCTTTCTCTTTTTACAAGAAAAATCTGAAAATGCAGAATTTTAGACACAAACAGCAATTTAGCATCTCTCTTTTCCTAGATTTGACACCTTTAATAGAAAACTTGAGATTATTTCATATGAGAATTGAAAGAAACCACCAGTGCCTTAGATTGAAGCCTCTGAGGAAGCAGTTTTGAGCCATGCTGATGCAGAAAAACTCCTGGGTTATACATATAAAAAAATTAAACTGTTTTCCTCTTTCTTTCTATAGGGCTGGTTGTGTGAGTGGGATTCTAACAGAGCAGAAGGACTCATTGCTTGAGTGCACTTACTTTAGTTCCACATCTTCCCCAACTCCAGGAACTTGAACTTGTCATTATCAGCCCCAGAAGGTCAATGCATTACCCAGGGTAGTGGCTCTTTCATGTGGCCTTTCTGAGGAGGGAAAAACCAGCTTTTAATCTTGGCTTTTATAAAACACTGTGTGTACTGGATACATCCTAACTTGTCATTTGCTCGTGTGTTTTAGTGCTGGGGGAGACCTGCAGATGCTTTGTGATGCCACACAGATACACATGTCTGCAAAAGGCCTAATCTGAAGTGAATCTTCTATAAATAATAAACAACAAATAGGTTCCTTTTAGTTATATTAGCCCCAAAATAGGTCATGTACATTTGTTTTAAATGCAAACTTAACAATAAAGTAAATTCCCTAGGTGGAGAATTTGATGTGTTTGTGCAAATTTTCTGGACACAGTACAAAAAAAAAGCCAACACCTATATTTTACCATTTAAAATATTTATACATTGTCTCTTAAAGTCCTGTGTTTGAAATACTGTTTATAATAAACTCCCTAGGAGAGAACTAAAGTCACAGGTAAACACTTGCCATTTGTTACTTAAACATAAACTAATCTCTTAACTTTTTAGTGTTTTCTATTGCTACCTGAAAAGTTGTCACCTTTGTCAGCTTCCTGCCTCCACATAATGTGACTTTTCACCTCATGGGCCCCAGGGCTGCTGAGGCAGGTGGGCAGGAGGGCGAGCCTTATGTCTGAAGGCTCCTGCTCTCTGGGCCCTCTCCCTCCCCTGGAAATATTCCTATGGCTTTCAAAGAAAAAGGCTGCCCAGGCAACTCTGTGGGAGTCCCCCAAATATAAACCTGGCTGTGTTAAATTCTCTGCGTAATTACAAGACAAAGGAAGGAATATCTGAGAAACAGGTAATTTATTGTGGTTGTTTGGAATTAAAATGGCTATGGCACCTATTGTATTTTTGGTACCGTTTCTGACTAATATAGCAGTGTTTGGGTTTTAATTACCATCTTTAAGTGCTTCTGTAATACAAATAATACATCCAGGTTGTCTCTCAGAATCAGACAAAGGTAAAATGCTAAGAATTGTCGTGCCACATTTTCCAGCCCGTGCTCTTCTGAGGAGCGAGGCAGGATCTGAAGTTCTGTGCGTCACCCATTGTAACACACATAATTTCTCCGTCCCTATTCATTTTCATCCCTGAGATGCATTGTAAAAGTGTAAATCCATCACTAGATAATTTTCAGTTCCATTATTTACCAAAATGAATAGTTAAGCAAGTCATTGTTATTGGTGGGATGCTATTGTTGTTTCGCAGAGATAGGCCCTGCCAAGGGCTTGAGTGATGTGCACTTGAGTGTTCTTTCAAGATCCTTGTACCTGTTTCATTTGGGAGGAGTTTCACTCATGTAAAATCAAACAGAAACAATTTTAGTAGCCTCTGAAAAGAGAAGAAGGAAAAATGGATATTAATGAACTATTTAATATTCTGCTGTGGCAGAGATGCAGTGATTTTGCTGTTGACACTTTTGCATGGAATTAAAGAGATCTGGTGGTTGTTTTACTCGTCTGTCTTTGTTCCTGAAAGACTTCAGTGTCATCAGATTTGGTTTTGTAACCTGAGAGAGATTTTACAGACGTGAAGACAAGAAAAAAAGTGCTTCTTTTTCATGAAATTCATTGGTATTCAGAACATGGCCCTTTGATGAATTAGAAATTTTGGCTAAAGCTTTAATGAGATTTTTATTTCCTGAACTTAGGTTGGAAAACGTGTGAGCTGCACGATTCACAGTTCTGAATAAGGGTGGGTTTAGTTTTTGGTTCAAGAATATTTCTGGCTCATTGTTGCACACTATTATGGATTTGTGAATTGAGGAGTTTGTGATGAAGGTGGAACAGTTTGGAGCCACAGATCTTTACTCTGTGACACAGACTGTTGTGGGAGCAGAGCCTTGGGTGCGTGGGTCCAGGAGAAGCTGTGGAGCCTCTGCCAGAGGAATCTGCAGCAATAGCTGCCTCCTGTTGTCTGTCACCTCTTTCCATCCCAGCCTTAGGCAGTCCTGCAGGTCCCTCAGAGTCGTGGGCTGCTGCTCCTGTGAGGGCACTGCCCTGAGCCTGGTGCATCCAAGGTCCGGAGCTGTGAATGTAGACAAGCACATTTACATGCTTGCTGCACGAATGGAACCAGATAACCATCTGTATTTATTTCATCTTTAGTAGAATCTCTCGTCATGTGGCTGGTTGTTCCGTGGCACGTGGACAAGTAATTTGGGAAGTGTTCCAGAAGCTGTCATTGAGTGGTCTTAGGTTTTATAACTTCCCTTGTGTTCCAGAACTGTTGTACTCACTGACGTTCTCATGACTCAAACCCACTTGTTGTATGTGACTTGCCATGTTTTGATACTTACGCGTTCCAAAATGTTAAAAATATCGGGAAGTTTCAAGTTAACATTGTACCTTGTCCTTTAATGTTCTTAAAGGTTTTCAGGGTCACAAAACTTACAGAAATGTTTTGGTGTTGACTGAAAAGAAGGGTATATCAGTATAGAGGCTTAGCAGTTAGGGAAGATTTTTTGTTAGTCATATGGACAAGAAGAAATTCTGTTTGTTCACATTCAACCCCAGCTAAATCTGTGTTTTTCATTTCTTTGTGCCAGCTACTTTCTGGATTTATCCTGGACGAGAAGTGAATTAATGCCCAGGAAGGGAGTGTCCTGTATGACATACTACAACCCAGAAGTCCTTCATAAATGGTGAGTAAACCTCTTGCTTTGAATTTCCACTCTGAGTTTTTAGTATTATTTCAGTGAGGTTTAGGACAAAGCTGTCTGTTTTCCAGCTCAGTCTGGAAGTGTGTGTTGTGGCTGCAGTTGGAGTTGCAGTCTTTGCACACAGGTTAGGAGTCCTGTATTTTCAGAACTTAGTTCTGTATTTGAGCATTTCAGGACTATTCCAGCAATAATTATGATCTTTACAATTTTATCTGTGGCAGTTGCAGTAGTCAGTGATGTGCCCATGTTAATGGCCCCAGAATATGAAGGTGATCTCTGTCTGAACACTGTTTTTGCAAGGACAAGCTTTGTGCCATGCTTTGACACTGTCCTGGGAGAGGAGTTTCTGAAAACAGGATGCAAATGCAAATCTGTGTTAGAAATATTGAAACACCTGTGTGCTAATGCTGGTTCCTTGCTGTGGTGTGTTGTTTCTGGGGTCAGTTTTGCTGATGGCATCGCTGGTGTAATTTTGTTTTGATGTATTGAAACCAAGATGCAATGTTATTTGAAAGTGTAAGACTTTGTTCCTTCATTACCTAGTGCTAAGTGTGCTTTGCTTCTCTGTCATCAGTGGTCTAGTTGCACGTTGAATTTTGGCCAAAATAACTTTAATTGGAGCAGGGGTGGAAAAGAAGAAGGTGCTTGTAGACAGGTTTGTGGAATCACTGCAGCAAGTTTTAAATGATGTATGAAATGAAAAATTCCTGTCTGATGCACAGGGTGAGCAGAGCCATTGATGTCTGTGAAATTGCTGCCATGAGAGGCTATTTCAGAGAATCGCAATATGGTTGGGTTAGAGGGACCTTAAAAATCATCTCATTCCACCCCCCTGCCATGGACAGGGACACCTTTCACTAAACCAGGTTGCTCAAGTTCTTCGAATGCTATTTCAGAAATGCCAACTTTTAGTTTTTTATAAAACTCTTCTGCTTTTATGTGAAGACAGAAGTCTTTCACAGTAACAAAAATTCATTAGAAAAATCTGTCAAGATGCTGCATCAATAAATATCCTAAGGCAGTTTTCTGGGCTTGGGTGCATTTTTGAGCCTGGGCAGCTTTACTTTACAGAGCACTATGTGGGTGTAATGGTGGTGGTGAGAATGCTTTGAACTATCCTAAAGTGACAATTTTAAAGGCTGAATGATGGGATTCCAGTTTTGGAGTTCTGTGGTTTGTTTGAGAGATAGAGTGGGTTTGGGAACTGGAGTGGAGGCAGCAGTGACACCCGCCAGAGAAGCAGGAGGACGAGGTTTGTGGGGCAGACATGGATGGTGGGTACAGGGCAGGAACTCTGGGCAGCAGCAGAGGCAGGACATGCTCCAGTTTCCTACCTCAGTCACCCAAACTGACTTCCTGCATTTGGTGACATGGCTCCTGCGGGGAAGGATGAAGTCATTTCAGTTAAAGCAGACATACAAGGATCCAAAGTAACATTATCCTGGTTAGTTAAACATCTCTACTTCCTAGCAATCTAATCTGATATGTCTGTGTCAGTCTGAAAATGTAGTTTTGAAAATTTATGTAAGGAATGTGTGCACAGGTAACTGCATACATGTAAAATACTGAGAATTATACAGCACCCTTCAGCAGGTTTCACCTGTGTTTTCAGTAACCCCTTGGTGTAAAAAAACCCCAAGTAATTGCACCACTGAGTTACACGGACTGTTGACTTCAGAAGACTTTTGTGTTTTGATTATGGATGTCCTAGAAGTGATCTCTGACGCACAGGAAGCACATTTCAGCACCCTTTCTGCTTAGTCTTTGCATGTATGATTCTCCAAGTCTCTTATCATAGAATTTTGTTGGTTTTTTTTAAATTGCTGGCGGTCAGGGCTTTTTACTATTACTATTGAAAACAATTAATACTGTAAGGGAAATAATTTTTAGGTTGTGCTGTCAGATTTCTTAGGAAATTAAAAATAGTGTCTGAAGAGACTGAGAACACTCATAAATCCTGCTTGGTTTTTTTTTTTTTGCCATTTTCATGCTATTTCTGCTTTCTAGAAGTGTGTACTTCCTTCCAGCTCTGCTGCTCTGCTGATCCAAGCAAGCTTTTCAGTGCTTAGAAAAAAGATGATAAGAGAACTCCATATAGATGGCTTTTAAAGCTGATTTGTTTGTTGTTGTGAAAGTCAGTATTGCCCTTTTCTTAGTTCCTCGCTATTGTTTCCTTCATTCAGTATCTGGGGCTTCTGAGCTGCCTGTCTGATCCCCCCAGTGCAATCTCCCAGCTCCTGAGCCATCCTGTCTGAGCACAGGTGCAGGAGCAGTGGAGTGATGAACAGCTCGGGGCATTCACTTGTGCTGGCTGGCACCAGCACTACCCGAGCAGTCGGTGCCCTCCTGCCGCAGGGCCCTGGCACCAGGAGCCCGCTGTGTGCCCAGTGTGTGCCCGGTTGGCCGGGGCGGGGGCTGTGACCGCTGGTTCCAGTGGGCTCTGCTCTGTCCTGTCTGCTTGGCCCGGAGGGAGCACTCCCAAGAGTGGCCACTGCTCGTGGTTCGGGGATGGGGGGCAGGAACTGCTCCTGCCTGGCCTGGTTCTTCCAGCTCTGCAGCTCTTCCCCTCCTGCCCCTGCTGCAGTTCTTTACAGCTCCCAGCTCATAATGCTCTTCTCAGCCCTGCCTCTTCCCCAGCTCCTTGGGTCGTGCCCTGAGGGAGTTCCAGTTCCAGAGCCCTGCAGGGAGCCCTCCCGGGAGCTGGCAGCCACTACAGTCACCTCAGTAAAGCTGGCTCTGGTGACACAGCGAGGTGGAACCAGACCTGCAGCTGGAAAGCATTGCTGTTCTTCTCTCCTTCCCCTTCCTTCAAGTTGTCTTGGCTCCAGTTACTGAATGGCTTTGTGTCTTGGTTTCACTCTTCGTTTTGAAATGTTTTGAAATCTGTAGAGAGAAATCACTCTTTTAAAAGTATTGATTGGTGTTTCAAGTGTTTGTTAATGTGCTAAAACGTGTCTTGTTCTTCGGAGGAAACCTGCTCTTTGTTCCAGGTCATAGTTGTCTTTTGGCCTTGAAGCTGAAAAAGGTGTTACTATTAAGGTCACTTACTGTGGATAATATTTTTTGGTGTGTTATTACAAATATTTAATATTACAATGTTAGACTTTACTGGAAATGAATGGTTTTGCAAAGCATGCACTCTGAAAGAAAGGGAGTAAGGGGTGCAGTGATAGTTTAGGTAGTTGTGGTAAAATACGAAGCAATAGCATGAATTAACCAGGTAATCAACCTTTTTTTTAGTAAAATTGACACAAAAAAAGGGTACTGCTTGGTTGCTGCAAGGCAATACTGAGTCTGAACCAGTTTTGACCAAATTTGGGTGTGGTTCTTAGTCTCTAAAAAATATTCTCTTTAGAAGGTGCTGCAAGCTCGTCCTTTCCTGAGTCCTGCAGAGACACTGACACTGTCAGCCCATTGAAAATACTGTTTGCAGCAGATTGTTTGTAAAAACTGGTGTGCAGATAAGAGCGTGTGTGTGCTGAAAATTAATTTATCAGGCTGGCTGGAAGTTACTTTTTCCTCAAAGATCAACCCTTTTTAATACATCTTATTTGTAACTCTTGTATAAATGTCAGCCGTGGTTTACTGAAATCAGGCTGAAGATCCAGCGCTGAGAGATGCTGTTAATGGGGAGAGAGTTTGGGATGTTAAATAGGAAGAACTGGGTGACTTTGAAGAAGTGATGAAAATAAGGTGAAAGCGAGTGGAGTGTAGCAAGAACAGCTTGTCTGCCTCTGCAAGTGTAGTGTTTTCATGGGGGGAGAGGGCATGGGCTGACAACAGTGCAGCTGTGCCACCAACCCCAGGTGCTCATGGAAAAGCCAAGTGCAGCCCTTGAACACACAAAGGAAAAGTAATTCCAGAGAAGTTTGCAAAATACTGGTGCTGTTCTAACAGCAATCGGAAGGAGCTCATCTATTTACAGAGGAAAAATAGGAAATCAGGACTATCTCTGTCAGAGAACAGTGCATGGGCATCTCTAGAGCTCATCATTACTCAGGGCTGGAACAATTAACACCGAGTCAGGACTTCGTCTTTAACAAGGAAAGGTCAATGGGTCCTTTATCCTAACGATGCTCCTGAATGCATTTGAGATAACTGGTTTGGTAATCTGACAGATAGGAAGTATAACATGAAGTGTGTAAGATTACTTTCTTTCCCCTCCTGAAATGCGTTAGAGCCACTATGACACTGGTAGCAGGTGGAAGAAGAAAACAGTTCTTGAACTCTTTGCTAAATTGATATACTAATCAGAGTGCCTTTTCCAGGAAAGAAAGAAGAGCCCCATTTTGCCTGGACTCTATCTTTGCTATTTTCCTTTTTCAAAATAGAAGATTAGGAGGTGTCTGCACCGATGTGATAAAATGTTCCCGTGCAATTGTATTGTATTTTCGCCTTGAGTTGCTGGCAAAATGAAGTTGTTGGCTTTCAGTGATGCTTTGTTTTTGACCCCTTTTTGTGAATTCTCTGAGGAAAGAAACATATTCCCATCTTTTATAGTAATCAAATTTATCTGGCATCTCTCAGCCTCTTGCATTACTTATGCTACAGTTGGCCAGCCTTGGGAAGGCTTTAGCAGGTTTATTTATTTATTGTTCTAAAGTGAAGGTTTTTGACTTGAGGTCCTCACATAGTCCATGGGGATTTGAAGAGAAAAAATGGAAGTGCTTTCTGCCATTATTCTGCTATAGTTATGTTCTGTGGAACTGTTTAAAAAACAAAACAACCAAACAAAAAAAACCAACACACCATACCACCCAAAACCTAAACAAACCCCCCTTGAGTCCAAAAAGCTCAAGAAACATTGAGAGAAGAAACTTGGTTAACTTAGTCGTGTTGAAAATGTTCTTGTTCCACTGGGAGGAAGTTGATGAGTCTGATGTTGCATTTGTTTTGGAATTTCACCTTCATAATTGTCTGTGTGTGCTAATGAAATGTTTTAAACCTGTCTAATGGCTTTTAGTGTCCTTGTGTTTAATGAATTGCATCACAACCTGTAAGTCCTGGCTCTGGGGAGGGCTGTGAGACTAGAAATGCCCTGCGATCTCCCAGGTTGTACAGGACGCTCGAAGGCTGAGCTCGTCTTTGGAATACTTCTGAAGGTCTGCCCACAGTACTGACTCTTACAATCCCAGGCAAAAAACAGGAGCAACCTCTGTTTTAAAACACGAGAATCACTTAGAAAATATGTCACAGTAATAATCAGTTAAATGAAAACTGATGACTTTGTCTTGTTCTGAAACCCCACTTCTTTTAGCAGAATGCCTGTTGACCACATTCAACTTTGTCAACTTTCTTTTGTATCTTCTGTTTCTCTTGGTGTTTGTTCATCAGTTTATTTCTATGCTTGAAAAAATGAAAGCTTGATTATAAGGGAAATCTGGGATATCATCAATTATTTTGCTTTCAAATATGATTTATTTGACTAACAACCTTAAAAGCTTGCACTGATTGAATTTTATTGTATGCTCATGAAATCTGCAGAAGGCTGCCCTGGCCATCTTCCTCAGCTTCTGCCTTGTAAGTCTCACATGGTATTTCCCCTCTGATCCTTTGATCTTACAGAATTTTTCTTTGAGGAGTAAACAGTGATAGTATGAAGATGTTCATATTACATTTTCCATGTACATACCCTGTAGAGGGATTTTTTTATTGCAGGAGAAAAATCAAATCCTTGTCACCTAAACTGCTAATTATGTTTGATAAATGTATGGTATATATTTAATGCAAAGAGAATTTAGGAAATAATACACCTTGTGTAATTACAGCGACCGAGCTACTTCCATCAATCTAATTTTTCTGATTCAGGTTCATTTGCATTGCATTATTTTTATTAAATGAGCTTTCAGTGGAAGCCCTGCTCTCTGTCAAGAAGAAGAATCAAATGCTGAAATATCTCAAGGTGCATCAACCCAGTTTGCACCTCCCCTGGCTCATGCACGGCTGCTCCTTCATGTCCCCAGAGCCAGGAACAGCCCAGTCACCCCACAGGTGTGCAGGTTCCAGCTGGGAACACGCCTGCCCAGAGCAGAGAGAGCAGCCTCCCCTCAGCTTTGGGTGTCTCGGGGTGCTCACACAGCTGAGTGGAGCCACAGCACTTTCCAGCCCCTCCGAGCGCTGCAGGAGGAGCTGCAGAAGCTGCCGCGGGGTGGGTTTGGAAACCCTTCCACTGGGACACTGCTTATAGTGCCTGGCAGCGTGTTCTGGGGGCATCTGGGCTGGCTTCTCCTGGCCCCTTCCTGCACTCGTGTTCTTTGCCTCTTCTCCAAGTGGCATCAAATCCTGTTCAGTCATTTCAGTGTCATTGTGCTTGTTGCTCTGTGTTGTTAAAACAACTTGCCAATTCAGCAGGGCTATTCCCTCTCTTAGAGAGTGGAATGAAGGTGTGATTGGGACGGGTGGGACGTGAACAATGAGATCTGTTACAGGTGTGCACAAGTGGAATTGCGTCCAAAGGCTCAGGTGCCTCCCTTTGCCATTGTGGCGATTTGTTGCATTGTACAGGTGTGTGACTGGGAGGGACAAACAAACACGGGCTCTCTTGCTCCCCTGGAAAATAAATCAGTTCATCTTCCTATCTGGAAATAACATTTCCGAAGGTCGCCCTTAGTTACGTTTCCCAGAGCCGTGTGGTAGGTCAACATCCTGCTTTATCCTGAATCCAAAAATGTTGATCATAGAGCCAATTTATGGCTTTCCCTTGTCTGGGAATCGGTGTTGCTTCTCTCAGTTAAACACACTTCTCCCCTGGGACCCTTCTGGGACAGTCCAGCAGACCAGAGTGAAAACTTCCTTTTTTCAGAATAGTCCTCCTCAGTTACAGATGAATGTTGGGAGACTTTCCTTTAAAGGACACCACCAGAAGCTTTCCTTACTTCAAAATAAGCAGAGGACATTCCTCATACCTGCACTAGGTGTAATGATTATTGTTAATAAAGACTTTTTCCCCCTTAAAATAACTGAAATTCATGAAGTCCAATTCATTGGCAAGAAGTCTGTGAACTGACTGCAAACTGTTAATTCTTGGGACTAGTTAAAAAGAATCATCATGTGTGGGGATTCTGTGGAAAACAAACAAACAAAAAAATTTCCATTAGTTTAATGGAAATAATGAGATAATGGCACAGTTTCTCTGGTCTGTTATAATCATGTAATTTATTTGAAGAATAAAATACTAGGGTACTCTAAAGAACTCCATATGGTTACTACTAGTGTAAACAATCGTGTTATTAAAGTAATTTTTTTTTCAGATCTAAGCAGTCACCAAGAATTGTTAGAACTCTTGCACCAGACACCTGATTTTTAAATTTGGGGGTCTTTTGAGATCTTAAACCAGTAATTAGCAGCCGAAGAGGAAATGTGGAAAATGATTGCTTACTGTGATCAGCTGGCTGGAGCAGCCAGGACTTTGCCAGTTTTTGGGGTGTGCAGCAGCTTTGCTGGGGGTGTTGGGTCGTGGAGCTGCTCTGGTTCACTGGGTGGTGCAGGCTGCTCTCTCCATGCGAGTGAGCCGGGAGCAGAGCTCTGGCCACCCCAGAGCCCTCGTGGGAACACGAAAGAAACTGTCTGAAGTGCAGCTAATGGACTATTTCATTGATTATAGATCTTAAGGCCAGAAGGGAGTGTTAAATCATCTGATCCGACTTCCTAGATAACACATGACATTAAAATGAGCCCAATTAATTCTGTATTAAGTCTTAAATTTGGGGTTCAGCAGAGTCTGTGTTGTGCTGGTTCCACTTGTGTTGGTATTTCCAAGTAGGAGAATCTTGTCAGGCCAAGACTTGTTAGACTTGTCAGTCAGCTTGTTCTCAGAGAATCCCACACTGGTGTGGGTGGGAAGGGACCCCAAAGCCCACCCAGTGCCACCCCCTGCCATGTGCAGGGACACCTTCCATGAGCCCAGGCTGCTCCAGCCTGGCCTGGGACACTTCCAGGGTTGGGGCAGCCACAGCTGCTCTGGGCAGACTTCTGAATTGATTCTCCTCCATGGCTTATTGGTAGATTATTGTGCAGATGTGTTAATTAACCTTTTTATTGTGCTAAAAAATAAGAGAGGATGTTTATCATTCACAGCACCATCAGCTAAACTTGTCTTATCAAATAAAATCTGTGTGGTTGTTGTCTCAAAAACCTGGATTTTTACTGCTTCTCTCTGTATTGTTATACCTTGATGAAACAAAATTATCTGTTACTTCTTCAGTGGCTTCAAGTTTGCCATTAAACATATTTAGATCTAAACAAGACCATATTTTCTTCTATTTTTTTTAATAAAGCCAAACCAGTAAATATCCACTTTAATGTTTTGGCAAACTCTGACACTGGGGTTTTCTCTTCTCTGATTCTGTTCTCTCTTCTTTGATTCTGTTGCCGAGTTAACTCCCTGTGTAACAAGGAAAATGTTTTGTAACATTAGGAAAAATGTGTAAGGGAAGAAAACACTCAATGAGCTTTTTCAATGATCTCCAGAGAAAAACCTGGGAAAAATAAATTACTTTCTCAAGTGTTGGGATGTACATGTAAAATATGATCTGGCAATTTATTGGATTATTTGAATTTTCTTTTTAATTGGTTCGGTTTTATTGAACTATTTGAAGTTTTCAGCTATATGGTATTTCTGCTATTTGTGTTATTAAGCTTCCACTTCAATTAGCTTATGGAGCAATTAACAGGGTGTCAGCAGGTGATTTAACAAAGGGATTAATTGCTGCTGGTGTAGAGCCTGGGAGGGTGAAGGCACCTCTGCTCTGGGCTGTGCACAGGGTGATGTGTTTGTCTCGTGGTTAAATAATTCTGCCATTGCCTCCCTTGTGACATAACTTAATGCCAGAATTTCGATAATTTATTTTGGAACAGGTTGTCTTCTTTCTTTAATTGGACCTGAAATGTATATTTGGCAAAAATCACAGTTTGGATCAATCAATTTTTTCAGTCTGATCAACTATAGTTTTTACTGAGTCGATCGCTAGGAAAATAGTGCTGTTTATAACATTGAATAGATTATGCTTTAAAAAAATATACTAATTGGTAATTCAGAGAAGCTGAAATCCTAAATGCCATGGAAGTGTATCCCTGTGGATGTCACTGATAATGCTTTAGAAATTCAAAGCCTTCCTAAGGGTTTCCCTGTCTGGCATTGCGGTTTCCCCACTGTACACCAGCAAACCTGATTTTATATCTGAAAAAAAAGGAACTGCAAATCCCTGTGAACTGTGGCATTGGCTTTGGTGCAGGGCATGAAATAATTTTTCCATCTTAGCCTGCCGTTCTCCGAAGGTCAGCCTTTCAATTGGGCTGTTACTGTCTTGCTGCAGAGTTTCCAAGCTACGTTAATTTTGGGGCTGCCAGTGATGGATGGAGCAGTTGGAATTCTGACACGCAGCAGCCTGACTGGAATGACCTGCACAGGCACATGTCGGCCTCTTATTTCATGCCCGTTTGTCAGGAAGAGAAAACAGCCTTTTTTTTTTTTTTTTAAAGCAAGTCCTGCTTTTAGCCATGGAGAGAACACTTGTAGGTGGGTGTGCTGTGATACATGTAAATAAAAAAATATAAAAAAACCCTGTAAAAATCACATCTATTTATCATTGCTGGCAAACATGAGGAAGTCTCCTCAGAATTTGTCAGTGACCAGCATTGAGGATGTGCATATTCTGACATTTTCTGTGCTGCAAACCAGTGTACAAGAACTGGCTGGAGAATTTATTATTTCATGAAAAGGTGTTGTTTTGCCCCCAGATAAGCTGAGAAAATGAACACAGCTCCTTTGAGTTACCCGTGAATGTCCAGTTGCACAAGAATTTACCTGTGATGTTTCTGCAGATTGCTGGTACCTCAGCAAGGCTTTCTGTTCCTTGTCCAGAGTTCCCCTCTGAGCATGACAGGGACCCTCACTGGGTGCACCAGCCTGCTCCTTTCATGCTGCAGCCAAACCATCATCCAGGAATGAACACAGGGAGGGAGGGTTTTCATTAATGTATAAAAATCAATTTAAAGGACTGATGGAGACAGAAGGAGCTGAACTTTCCCACTTGAGACTTGGCTTGTACAGAGTCCTGAGGGAGAAGTAATTTATTGGGTTGCTGTGGGTGAAAAAAAATGGAAATATTTAAATTAAAGAAGGGAAAATCACTATAACTGTCAGGGTTAAATGTGAGCAGATCTCAGCAAAGCCTTCAAGTGTCTGTCCTGCCTTTGGGCTCTGCCAGGGACACGGAGGGGAGGAACTCTGGGCTGATTCAGTCACCTTGATGGGGTGAATACAAGTTTTGCCACTGATTTTGGTAGGATCAGAATTTTGCCTTACGATCTTTCCTTTATCTCTTCATTCTCCAAATGGGATTACTTTTCTTGGTAAACTCTAAATTCTTAGTTTTAATTTTGGAACTAATTCTTTGTTTCTAAAAT
The DNA here is from genome assembly GCA_035221455.1 of Xenops minutus. Classification (NCBI taxonomy): domain Eukaryota; kingdom Metazoa; phylum Chordata; class Aves; order Passeriformes; family Furnariidae; genus Xenops; species Xenops minutus. Next base: position 20,020,034 of record JAWWEE010000018.1, read on the forward strand.
TGACAGAGGGCATAGCACAAATAGCTAGAAAAGAAACATAACTCATGCTCATGGCATAGTTGGAATTACATTTAACAGTCAATACATTAATCATAACGGTATAAAACAGTAGTGCAAATGTTCAGATAACAAAAAAATTATAGAAGTAATGTTGGGTGCAGGTCCATTTTAGTGACAAACCCAAAAAATCTCTAAGGTCATATTTTGTTCTTAATGTACATTTTAATATTGGATAATGTGAAGTTCTGCCTCTGTTTAAAAAAATAAAGAAAAGAAGGACCGTAAGTTGTGAAAATAGGGAAGCAGGGGAAGAGCAGGAGCCTGATCTGTGTAGAATGTAAATAAATAAAAGATGTGTGGTTTTAGCAGTGAGTGTCCTCGTCTGCTAAAACTGCATCACTAGAGATCGTGTGATCCCTGTCACTGAATGTCTGGAGTTTCAAGGCTGGGGGGTTTTAAGGGTTTTTCCCCTGTAACTGTGTCAGCTGAAGTAGAAATATGGGCTTGGTGCAGAGATTATTACATGAGTTCCTTTGTCCAGAGATCTGTGGCAGACAATATGGTGCGGGTTGACTCTTTCTCTGGGTGCCAGCAGTCTCTAATTTCTTGTCTTTTAAAGTGAAAGCAGAAAACAGGGGAAATGCTGCTGGGGAACATGGGGCTGGTGCTGGTGGAGAGCCTCAGAACACACAAAAAAGCAAATTTCTGGAAATGGTACTTACAGCAGTTGGGCTTTGACTAAGTGCACAGAATATCCTCTTGCAAATAATATATAGGTGTTTATTGCAGAAATGGTGCTGAAAAATGTACCTATTTAAAAATAAAAAGTACTGATTTAATTGATAGTGCCTGATAAGAGAAACCTTCTCCCCCTGGTTAAATACCTTGAGATCCTTCTGAGTTCTCTGGCTGTGGAGTCTCTGGCCTCTGCTCCCAAGAGCAGGGCTGTTCTCCTTGGGAGTTTCATCACTAACACTGAAAATGCTAAAAATTGGTAAATCCCAGCCTCAGCGGTGCAGCACTGCAGTGGCAGGAGCTGAACACAGTTTTCCTTATTGCTTCAATATTTTTCTGAGTTGCTGATGTCTCTAACAGTTTTCCACAGGTGGGAACCCCAGTGTTGCAAATCTCAGGTGTGTTTACAAAGTGTTTTCCATGGCAGTAAGAGCACAGGTCTGCCCGTGGATGGTGGTGTGGCAGCTGTGCCTGGTGCAGCCAGGGCAGGGTGGCTTTGGCTTTGGCTTTGTCCCTGGGGTGGCTCCACTTTCCTCCTCGTTTGCCGTTTGCATGTCATTATCCCAAGTGATGCTGAATGCTGTAGCCTGTTTGTTTCCGAGGTTTGCCTCAAAATGTTGCAGGTTGTCATACAAGTTGTAATTTCTGCTTCAGAAGTCGCTGGTGGAGACAAAGCAAGCCCCTTTCCCATGTTGTTCCTCCCTTTCCCACCGAGCACCTCAGGACATGGACCTGCTCACCTCAACAGTCTCATTGCTGTGTTGGGTCAATCCCTTGGGTGCTAAAAGTAAAAAGAGGTTGATGACACCTCTCTCCTGTCCATGTTTGGAATGACAGAAGGAATTGGGTTAGTTAAAATTCTCTTTGAAGTTGTTACCATAACCAGTGCTGAGGTTTTGCAAACATACTCCGTGCTTTATCTTTGCTCTCTGGTGAATGTAGAAGCGAATTCCTCTGTACAGTACGTTTCTCAGTGCAAACCTAGGAACTAAGTATGCCTGTGCCACTTGAAATGCCAGTTAAAATTACCTTGGCAGAATTAATCATGTGCTGGAGTGTGTGGGGGCGTTTGCCTTCTGTCTGTTAGGGACCAGTGTTCTCATACTTGTCATCCTGCTCATTCACAATTCCTGCTGCTGGTTCTACTTGCTTTGGAGCATAAGAGCACATTAATAGAACATTAGTATCGGTGTCCTGGGAGCACACAGAGCACTGGAAAGGGCTGGTGGGATGGGTCAGTGTGCCTGTGCAAGAGCTGCCCTGAGACTGTCACTGGAGGAGCTCCCAGGGCTTTGGGGCATGTGCCATACCTGTGGGGTCTTGTGCCCATTAGCTGGTGTTACCTGCTGGTCCGTCCAGAGACTTTCCCATCACCCCAGCCTTGGTCCCTGCCCCGGGCTCTTCTTCTGCCCATCCCACATTGTCCTCATATCAGCATGTTCAACACTTTCAGCTGAAGAGCCAGGAGCCCCAGGGTGGTTTGGGAAGTGGCACAGAAGGGTTTGGTGGCACCATCTTCCTTGTGGCTGCAAAGGAAACAACGCTTTCTGTGTTCAGGAAGAGCATGGTAGGAGAGCTTGGGGAGCTTTGGTTTACAACGTGGATAAGAAGAGATTTTAACTCACTGGAGCCCTGAAGTGATCAGTGCTCTTGGCATATGTTCTGTCAGATGCTCCCACGTATCTGCCTGTTATCTGTCCTCATCCCTTCTGTCCCTGTCTCTCCTCTGTACGTACAAAGCAAGGAAGGACATTTTTCCTATATCTCCCTGTGAATTTTGTCAGCAGTGGTGACACCACGATGGTTTCGCCACAGTCCCTACATGCTTTCCTAACATAACATGCTGCATTTCTTTCCACAGTCAATCTTTATACAAGCCCATTGCTGCTGTTAACTAAAGAATAAAATACATCAAGGACCACGTGACAAAGTGAGATGATGATTTCTTTGTTAGATTTTCTTGATATAAATCTTCCTGATAAACTTCTTTGGCTGGTATAGTGTGGCCGGTTCAGAGCTGTGCTGATGAGCTTCTTTTGCCACAAGACTCTGGCAATCCTCCCTGTCCATTTAACTGAACAGGAACTACAGACTGTTCCATGTTCACATGATTCAGGACAAGAAACATGAAAGACACAAAATATAAGCTTTAGGACCCAGAAATTCAAGTTAATAACAAAGATGAGCTCTGAAAAATGCCAGGCAGTGTTTGGAGGAACTGACTCCTGGATTCGAGATGGGTAGAATGGGGAGGGATAATTAATTATTCAGGTGTCATCCATTACTAAAAGTATTCTTTCACCAAGACCCCAGAATTGTCTTCCAGTGGAAATTGTACAATTACCTGTGGAGTAAATGGTCTAGTGTACATTCATATGTCAAAATGTGCTTCAAGATGTATGTCAGCACTTTTGTGCAGGAGAGGGAAATAAATCAGAGCCAAGTCTGAACTACCTCCTTGTGCTGGCGATTTGATGTCCCATTTCAGCTGCTGCAGCTGCTGTGAAGTCCATGAAAAACTGCTAAAGCTTCCTTCTCCTTTTGTCCAGGCTTCCTTCTGGTTTTTCCTGCTTTAGTTATTTAACTTTGTAAGTGAAGTGATCAAGTACAAAACTGCCTCTTTAGAGTATTTTATACTTTTTTCAGAACCAATTTTTGTAACTGTTTAGTGTGCAAATGAATGTCATTCATTCTCATATGAGACCTGGGTATTGAAACAATGAGTAGTGCCTGTTCAGAGTTTTAAAACACAAAAAGTGTTTGCTTGTGAGAGCCTTCAGCTCTGCTCCAGACTAGAACAGCAGAAGATGCTGGGCATCAAGTGACTTTTCGGTGTACAGACACCAGAGCATCTTAGCTGGGGGTGGCCAGCCGAGCAAACATCAGTATTTCTGTAGTTCTTCTTACGGGAACAGGAGGATCTGCTGGGTCCTGGCAAGTCTTTGGTGTTCCAAAGGTCCAGGTGCCACATGTGATGGTTGCACAGCATTTAGCTTCCACATTGCTTAACCATTTGAAGGTTAAGGAGGTGTTCCATGTGCTGATTCCGGGATCAGGGGCTGTCACCTGTCTGGGCAGGACTCAGAATCCAGCTCTGGGTGCCATGAGAGCAGGGCCTGAGCATTTCAGTCTTGGAATGTCTGTGTGTGCAGAACTGCTCATGGCTTCACTCCCGAGTGGCTGCAGCTACTCTTCGACCCCATCTGGCACCATCCAGCAAAACTCAACAAAACTGGTGCCCCTTGAGTGCTTTGGGTTGGGGGTTGCTGGATTGGGGGTTGTTTTTTACTTCTGGGGCAAATGACTGACTATCCAGCACCTGTTGCTCGAAGAAGTCATAATATTTCCATTGTCATCCCTCCCTTTACCTCCCCGTGACAGATTTAAATAATAGCAAGGCTTCTATTTAAAATGATAACATCCAGGAAATTAAAAGTTAAGCCCTTCCCTGTCCATACCTTGATGTCTCTGCTTTCCCCTTCTCAGCAGGGGTGTAAATGAAGGATGAAGCTAAGCCTGGACTTCCAATTTCCTGGCTGGTGTGTATCAAACACCACCGTTATACAATCTTCATGTCTGGGAAGGATTCATACACAAAATACCATGGAAAACTAGAGAATAGCCAGAGGAGAAATTAAACATTCTGTAAAGGTTCATATTAACCTAAATTACCTCAATGTTTTGTTGAGTAAGTGACAAAATTTAGATCATAAAGTGTTATTAGCAAAATGCTCATCACTTACAAAGGGATTAGTTAAAATTAGAGCTTGCAGGTTTTTTTACCTTGATAGCTTTGCCTCTGTGTGGTTAAGGAGTTGTCTGGCCATGGTGTGATCCCCTCTCAGGCTCCTGGAGGATCAGAAGGGACATACCCTGAGCCTGCAGCTCCGCTGGCCCCGGCAGGGCAGGGGCACGGCAGAGGAGAGATTGCCATGCTGGGCAGGATGGTGGTGCCAGAGGTGCCTCCAGGGAGTTACTGAGCAGAGAGGCTGTTCAGGAGAGCAGCAAAGGAGTGGGGAAAATTAGCAGGTGAAAGACACAAAGTAAAGGTCAGATTTAAGAGTAATTAATCTGTTGCTGAAAAAATGTAATTAAATATTTTATGAATGCTTAGAAAACACTTAAGCTTCGCTTTCTGCCTAGATAAAGGTTGTTGGCCAACACAGCCTTGGTAGGGCCTGTGGACTCCTGAGTGAGCTGCCCCTCAGTGCCAATCCAGCCTACAAATCTGTTGCTGCCCCACAGTCTCACAATCTGTTGAAGAGAAAAATAGCAGCTTTTTTTTTTTATTGTTTTAAATTCATTGTATTATGTGCATCTTTCAGTGCAAGGTGATAGATTAGCTCTGGGTTTTCTGTATCAATTCTTATTTTTTTTCTGGTTTTACCTTTACCGAGTGAGTATCTTCCCGGTCTGTTCCGTGGTCAGGCTCCTGGCAGGTGCATCTTTCTTTATTGCTGTGAAAAATGGGGTGCCTTTATTCTTATTAAACTCAAAATATCTGAAATGAATTTCAGATTTATACAGGGAAGTCTTGCTATTTGCAGAATGAATCATAAATGCCAGTAATGCAATTTTAAAGAGACGTTTTCTCACAGAAGAAGAAAAATCCTTGAATCCGGATGTCTGGCTTCCTCAATCTCACCAAAGGAGCTGGGAATTTTCTCAATACTGGAAAGATAAACAGAAATGGATAAGAGGAAAAAGATTTTTTTTTTCTGTCTGTTTAAAAACACGTGGATGTTTTGTGTTTGAGAGGTGCCCGAGTCCCCTGTGTGCCTAAAACTCATGCCCAGACCGACACAACAAACCCAGCCAGTGACAACAAACGAGAGAGAAAGCTTTAAAAATGCCTAGATTTTGGCGGCCCTGCTTCTCTCTGTGCCGTATTTGCTCCCTGGGAAGTCAGGGAACAGGTCCCTGTCCCCAGAGCTTGGCAAGGCCACGAGAGCCTCTGCTGCCCGTTCCGGGCACTGTCGTGCCCAGGGCAGTTTGGGAGCTCTTCTGTGCTCCTTGTCATGGGAGAGAAAGTGCCACTGGGAGGAAAAGGGCTTTTTGCTTGTTTTTCTTATCACTTCCTTCAGCTTTAAATCTGTTCCTTGTGGTTAGATTCACAGATTTTACTCCAAAATTTGATCCCTCCTTCAATCACTTTATAGTAAAACTGGGAAAAAAACAGTCTAAGCAATTCATGGCCTAATTCTTCTGCCCCTACAAACACCAAAACATGTCCCACCTTATCTTTTCTGTTGTTTTTTCCTGCACTTGCCAAAATTTAGGACCAATTGTCGCTCTGTTTAGTTAGGAAAAGTTTCAGCTAAATCTCTGTTTTGGAAGGTGGCAAATAAGATCCAAACTTTACCAAGTAGCTGAGAATGTAATTGTTGTTACTTCATTTTCTACCAAACTCTAAGTTCAGAAGTTAAATATTCATTTATATTTTAACTTTCATTAGAATAATTTGCAGCTTTAGATATTAATTCACTACACAGCCCAGCTGTGCACAGCAGGGAAATGAAACCCCAAACAAATGATTTCAGCACTGCCATTTTGGGGGCACTTTGGGAAGATTCGAGTTGGGTGTGTTTGGGAGCTGATATTTTTCCCTTCCCTTTATCATTTCAGGAGAGCGATTTTCATCATAAACCAACATGTCAGCCAAAGCATCTACATTTTAAAAAAATATTATTTCACAATTTTCCACAGGCACATTTGATGTAAACCCTGGAGGTGTATTCCCTGAGTACCTATTACCTCCATTTTAGGGAAATTACATTAAATTATTAGTGACAAATTTACTTGTCTGCCAATGTGTTTTTCTTGAATTTTACTACAACATCAATACTTGGCTGTTTTATATGGGCCCTCATTTACCTGTCTTTGAAGGCAGTCACCCCTCTGGGAGCTTTGCCTGTCACTAACATGCACTAGGAAGAGTCTTTAAGTTTAACATTTGCTGTTTTGAATTAGGGAAAAAAGTAAGTTGCACTTTCAAAATATAATCTGCCTCTCCAAGAAGTCCTTTTAGTGTCTTCTGGCTCTTTTTTAGATAGCAAAGCCAGTTAGAAGGGCAGAGGAGATGCTGATTTGGCAGCATCAAGGCGTTCACCGGGAGGGACTTAAACATCCCATGTCTGGTACATCTTGGGGTGGGGAAATTACCAGGTTTTGCTTGTGTTTGTGTCTGTTCCAGAATCCAGTCTGATGCCAAACTAAAAGCAGATGGGAAAAAAAGTCAGACTGAGATCTAAATTGAATGAAATTCAAATCTCTCTCAGTTGCATAAAGAAGTATAACTGTGAGGCATGTGAAAAATTGTTTAGGCTTTTTCAAGCAGTCCCAGCGTGCTGGGAGCAAGGGGTCACTTGCTGCCTTTTTTAAATCTTTGAAGTCCTTGTCTTTAAATGCAATTAGCATTACTTAGAAAGAAAGAAACATTTCTGGATTCACTGTGCTGTGGTAATACTTGTGTAGGCCTCAAAAAATACTCTGCTTTTTGAAACAGAAGCATTTGCAGCCAGAGTTCATCAAATCCCAGAATGGTTTCGACTGGGAGGAACCCCAAAGCCCATCTCGTTGCACCCCCTGCCACGGGCAGAGATACCTGCCACTGTCCCAGGTGTGTCCAAGCCCTGTCCTGCGTGGCCCTGGGCACTCCCAGGGATGGGGTGTTCTCCCCCTGGAGTGCAGGGGTGCTTTGGAGGGGCACTCTGGGTCTGTAATCCCCTGGCACGGCTCATGGACCAGCAGCACTGCCCCCCCTTCTCATGGAATCGGCTCCAGTCCTCAGAGGAAGCGGGAGTCTGGTTCAGTGCTGGTCACAGAGTTCTGGGGAATACCTTGGTGCTTCAGCAAATAGTACTGGCTAGAGAACAGTCCAGTATTTTGTTCCCTAAAATACTGATCGCCAGCTCTGGAGTCATCTGCATTGTATTGGACATGAGGGGATGTCACTTAGGCAGAGTTTTCAAAGTTCTAAGTAAGGAATGCCTGGAGGAGCACCATCATTACTGTGATGGTGTTCTGGAGGAGACTCTGGGCCAGCAGACTGGTGAGATGAGTCTCCTGAAGCCACAGAGGCCACAACGCTGTGGCTTCATTTCTTTGTGTGCCACTCGCTGCCTCATGGGCCGGGTTCTGTTCCAGGCCTTTAGGTGTCAGACATGGTGAACAAGGAAGGATCATGTTGATAGTCATAAATTGTGTGTCAGGCTTCCAGCAGTTGGGATTTCTAGTGCTGGAGCATCACATTTCTGCCAGTTGTTTTGTCCAGAAAGCCTGAGGAAGTGGAAATAGATTGTGGAGGGACTAACAGAGAATAGGTTAGAAAGCTATAATCAAATTCCTCTCAATTTAGCAAAGCAGTTGATTAAGATGAGCTTTTAAATGGGACTTTAGTTATCCCAGAATAACTTGTGCTTCAAGAAGAGAGTACAAGGGTATCTGAGCAGAAAGACTGTAGGAGGAAGATGAGGGCAGTGCCAGAGTAATCCAGCTGTGAATACAACAGGACTAAGAAACATACTAACAGAAATTATATTAATTCTTAATATTTTTCATTTCTGTTTATTAACCGCTAATAAAGTAAATTTTTCTATCACATCTTCCCTTGCTCAAAGTATTATTTCAGAGACTCTGCTTTACCTCCTTGGCACTGGACTGCCATAGATCCATAAGAATTCCATGGGATGAGTGTTGCTTTCCCTTGTATTATATCCAAACCTTGAACAAGCAGTAAAATGGAGCATATACCTACAATGTACCTCATAATTCATTTCAATTTATTCCCTCACCGAGTCAAAATTATTATATAAATCAATGCAATTTTAAACTGATTAACCTCAAACCATCCTAATAAGAAAGTGGGGGCCGCAGAGTTCAGGGGATATGAAATGTCTTCATGTTAGTTTGCTGATTTTTTTATCCTAGGCCTGAAAATAGAAGATGTGTATTATTGCCATCAAATATAATTTGATGAGGAAATTATATTCTTCAAGGACTTTCCTCTTCCAGCTTTAGATGTTGCTGTGCCAAAATTCAATGTCAGTGCAATATGTTTTAGCCTAAAAAGAAGGTGAGGAAGCAAAGGGGACCTTGCTGCTTCCTGCAGTTTTTTCATATGCATTGAGTTTTAAAAGTTTTATGCTTTTTTTTGAGAGCCTGGTAGAAATTTTGAAAGGCTCTCTTCAAAGTCTCTCTGGTAAGATCTGTGATTTGTTCCTCACTCTGCTGTGAGACTCTCTGAGGAAAGGGCTCCTGTCGTTCTGCACGGCCGTGCCCGTGGGCCACGGCTTCATGGTGAGCGCCGTGGTGGTGCTGGGGCCGTGGGGCCTGGGCACCTTTGCTTCCTCCAGAACCTGCCCAGAGGGAAGGGCACGGCGGGAGCCTCTCCCGGCTCCGTCTGCTTTGGCTCTCCAGCACGGGCAGGCAGGGCTGTTCATGGCCTGCCCCGCTGAGCTCTCAGGACAGGGCACTTGGTACATTAAACCTTCTGGCAGTGAGCTTTCAGTAAAATATGGGTGTCTTTAGGATCAATCTTTGA
>JAWWEE010000018.1:20029501-20056054 GCA_035221455.1 Xenops minutus
TGTTCTGGAGGAGACTCTGGGCCAGCAGACTGGTGAGATGAGTCTCCTGAAGCCACAGAGGCCACAACGCTGTGGCTGTGCTGTGAAGGGGAGCCAGGTTCTGAATGGGAACAGGAACAATCCCAGGCAGGGTCTACAGATGTCACCCAAGGTGACTGCTCCAAAGTCTCTCCATTCAGAATTGTCTCGCCTGTATTTTGCAGCGTTTCCCTCACCATGTGAGCACTGCTGTGCCACGGGTGAGTGTGCTCCCAGTCCAGTTGGTCACTAAACCTTCAGCCACCTGGGCTTGTCCAGGAGATGTGACCTCATACCAGCTGCTAAATGTTGTAAAGAAATATATTTTAAAAAATTTACAGTAAGTTATTTCCTTTTTCTAGCATATAATTGCAAGTGCAGACAGAAGTTTATTAAAATACATTTTCCTGCATGTCCTCTCCATTTAAATGTATGAGGAAACCTGAGTGAGAGTTGTTTCTCCTAAGCTACTTCCACTAAGCAAATACAAATCACTTAGAGGAATATCTCAAGTATCACTGAAGAGTCCTGTTAATATGTTAAGGATTATTTTTATCTCAGGTTGGAGAACAAACAGCATAATTAGGTCTGTTTGTTCTAAACCTTAGCGTTTGCTTGTTCTAAACTTTATCTCTCTCTCGGTCTTGTTTTTTTTGTTTGTTTGTTTGTTTGTTTTTTATTATGACTTGAAATACAAAGTATTTCAGACTGTTCATGCCACGTTCTGTGTCTTGTGTTCCTGTGCCAGGTATTCTCTCTCTGCATATGAACACACGTGTTTATCCCGTGTCTGAGCTCAAGATGGAGGGTTGTGATTAATCCAGTTGGTGCAGAAAATGGCTGGGTCCTTGGGCTCTCTGAGCTGCCTGGAGCTGGGAGCTCCCGGGCGCTGAGCATCACTGGGGGGACGTGACAGCAGCCTTGACCTTTCTCTCCAAACCAGATGGGGGTGGGGGCAGAATTAGCACCATCCAGCTGCCTTTCAACTGGTTTTCACTGATAACTTCATATTTAGAGACTCTAATCTGTTCTGGAAATATAAAATCGCTTTCTAGCAAATGTGGTCACATGTATGTTTAAATGAGATTTAAAAATTTCACCTCTCTATGCATAACAGGAGGATGCCTTTAAGATATTTTACTGACTTGGCTAATGCTCCTAAAAGGTCAATACAAATATTTGGCTTCTACTTTTACTTGCACTGTTTCACAGATTGGACCCGTTTTTAATTTAGAGTCATCTCACTGAATATTTTAAGGACTATTTAGATGGCTTGTGGGAAGGCAGGAACAATAGGTCCAACGTGCAGGAAGGTGTTGGTTATAAAAGGGCTTAAATTGGCTTTAGTGTAACTGGAAACCAAGTAAATGGTGCTGGAAACTCAGGAGGAGCCTGAGCGGGCTGTTCTGCAGCCCCCAATTAGTGCCATTACACAGTGTAATGTGGCAGCAGCTGTGATTGATACCGAGCTCAGCCAATCGCACCGCCCTGTCAGCCCTCATTAGTCTGGGATCAATTACCAGCGCTGGAGACCAATTTGAATGAAAACTAAAAACACATTGTTACCACAAATTTCATCAAGTGAATATGCTGTATAAGGAAATAGATCAGCTATGACCTCTTTGACATTTTCAAAATGTTTAAAAGCTGAAGTTAATTCTTTGTGATGTCCTTTCATCTTGAGTTGACAACAGAGAGACCTGGAGTGGTGACAGGCCTTGTCAAGTGGCTCTGCTTTATCAAAAACAATACCCTCCAGATCTTTCAAACCAAATATTCTAAGATAATTGCAGTTAAAATTTTGTGTAGCTTTTCTGCCTTCCCCTGAACCATTTTTTGTGTTAGGTAGCGAGCCTTTCCTTTCCCTCGACGCTTCTCTCCCCGTGGAAGGTGTGGTGGTCCCTGGGGCCGTGGAGGTGCCCAGGTGGGTGAGGGGCAGCCCAGGACACCCTCCTGGCCAGGAGGAGTCTGCACTGCAACTGGTGTTTGGAGCACGTGTCCCTTTGGCCACATCTGAGCCGAGGGACACCTGGGCTGTTCATTACCTGCTTTGCTCAGGACGATGTGTTTTCTTGGCTGACGTTCTCCTTAGATCAATTCTTCTCTCCTCCTTTTGGTGAGCATTCCAGTCTCTTCAGATGTGCATTTACATGCCATGTCAGTAACCTCTCACATGGATTTTTGCTGTGTCAGTAAACATTTCTGAAAAGAAGATTTTCAAGTGTGAATTATTTATGCTGTATGATAAGCAAGTTGAATGTTGAAATTCAGTACTAGTTCATAAGACTTTTTTTGTGTGATTTCTCTGTGTCTCCTACCCTAGTTGGAAAGAGCACTTTCTTCTTTTCTGACACACTACTGAAGGTATTTTGAACACCTGAGATATAGTGCATTATCATCTGCTGAAAATGGAGGCGGCAGAAAGCTGAATTTCATTGCATAACTTGGTCTAAGGGAAGACTTATTGGCAGGCAGCCATCAGCCGAAGGTGTGGGCACGGGCTGCAGAAGCTCATTTTATTATGGTTGGGAAAATTATTCCTACTTTTGGGCAGTCTTGGTTGTTAGGTCAATTCTGTAAGTCCTTTGGACCATTTCACCTTCCCTGTGCTTCCCTTTGTCACCTGTAAGTTCCCTGAATATTGCAGGGATGTAGTTGGTTGGTTGGAGCATATGGGAATCCAGGTTATATTAGTTTTCACAAGCTTTTCTGAAGACAGAAATTAAGATATTTCAATGATTATATTTAGAAACATGTCAGCACTGTTTACATTTAAGAAAATATAAACATGTTATTGGGGTTTTGCATGTTTTTGTACTTCCTTTTATCAATGACTGGGTGTGCACAGACACACATTGTGGATATATAATATACACAAATACGTAAATACTCCGTGTCTGAAATGCTGTATCCAGAAACTCCAAAAAGGGAATTACCATTTCAAAATGGGAACTGGTTTTTTTTCCCCCTTCAAGCTGTAGAAAACCTAAATTATTTAGACTTGCTGTTTAGAGTGTAATATAAATAAGTGTGGTCTAATGTGTTTCTCGTTCAATACCAACTATGTGAGGTGTGAACTTGGACTAGAAAGGAATTTTCTGTGAAATGAAACCTCCAGAGCTTTTGCCGTGGCTCAAACCCTCTTCACTCCAAGCCTTGAAATATTCTGATTTCCTGTGCCTCCCCCTCCCACCCTCCATAATCCTTAACAAGCCACTGGATAGTGGGCAAACTTCTCCTACAAAAATTAGTCCTGATATTAGTACCTCAAAAATACATTTATTTCAGAACTGTTAAGAGTCCTAATCCACGTGCATCAAGCAGGCTGATGGCTTTAGTTAAGAGAACTCTTTAATAAACTATTTCTGTGGCACAGGGCTGCATAGCCCAGTGGCCAAAAAATTCAGGGTTGCAGAGCAGTGGGAATAGTGATGTAGAATCCATGATTTATTCTCCTGAGGGATTCCACCTGGAAGGATGAAGGGACCCAGAGTTTGGTTCTTTTCTGTGGATGAACAGAAAAATCTTATCAAGAATTTTTTTTGCATTTTAAATGCAGAGAAGAGGAACACAAGCACGTCTATGAGGCTTTTTCCATGGTTGGAGTTCATGCACATGGACAAACACACAGTCCCAGAATGGTCAAGGTTGGAAGAGACACCTTGGAGGTCATTGAGTCCGACTGTGAACCCAGCACAGGCACCCCCACAGCTCATCCCCAGATGCCATATATGTGTCTGCACAGATCCATATACACACACAGTCCTGAAAGAATGGAATTGTTTTCATGAGTGAATCATTTCCCACCTGAAACAGAATGTTTATTTCTACCCTTAAACTCAGGTTTTCTATGCAGTGCACTAAAGTTTGCCTTATTGCAGTCCAGTTAATTCCCAGCTGCAGTCAGAATGCTGCCAGACTGCTCAGGCTTTGCTCACCCCAGCTCACACAGGAGAGCATCCCTCCTCCAGCAGATTCCAGCTCCGTCATTGGTGTGCAGTGGAGTTCAATTTACCTGGAGTAACACAAACCCTTTGGAAAGAGATGCCCCATTCCGCAGAAGAGTCATTCTCAGCATACTCTAAATACTGTACATATTTACCAAATTTAAATACATATTTACATACGTCAGATTGACCCAATTGAAGGGAATGACTCCCTTGATACCTTTTAGAGTCTATTAGGTAAATAAGCTGCTCTTGGCACAGCAGGCAGGGCTGCAGCTGGGATCGGGCTGTGGGGCTGGCAGCTTCCTGGGGAAAATGCTGCTCTTGCTGCACTGCAGAGCCCGGCTGGCAGCAGGGCTGGGCACAGGGGAGAGGGCAGCACTGCCAGGGGGTGACAGCCACACAAGGGCGAGTGCCACCCCAGCACCCCTCTGCCCTCCCCTTCTCCCCCTCCCAACCGTGTGAATCTGCCTTTCCTCACAATGTGCCAAAATGCTGGGATAATCCTTGACTGTGGAAAGACATGTTTGATTTAACAGATTTTGTCTTAATTAATCCTGTGTAGATTTCTCGCTCACTTTGTACAAGCAGATGAGATGCAAAGAGAGAAAATAGTTTGTGTTTAGCTCCATAAAGCCTGGGGGCTGTGCAGGAGCAGCAGTGCCAGGGGATTTCTTCCCTGCAGCTGCCTTTGTATGTGTCTTTGTGGAGTACTGTCCCAGCCCACAGGAGCCCACACTGCTGAAAGTTCTGGAAAACCCGGGATCTGGGATATGCCACGTGGCTGGGGCAGTGCGAGCCTGCGGCTTGGCTCCACACTGCTGTCGAGGGTCTGGAGCCTTGAGTTGGGCAGAGATTGCTATTGGTGATCACCGAATCACAGGCTGCTTTGGGTTGGGAGGGACCTGAAAGCTCATCTCATTCCACCCCCTGCCCTGGGCAGGGACACCTTCTGTAAAACCAGGCTGCTCTGAGCCACGTTTGTCCTTTTGCTTTCTCAGTATTGGCTCATACAGGTATTTTACTTTGATTGAACTGTTTTGCTGCAGTTACTTGATTTTGCTTTTAATCATGGCAGTAGTATTTAGCTTGTTTCTTATTTGCTTTAAACAGTAACTTCTTTGTTTGTAGCTGTACCTGCAAAGGTAACACTGGGAGCTAGGAGTTAATGTCATGCATCAATTCTTTCAGTCAAAGCTGACCATACAATAGAGAAATTCCGGGAAGCTCCAAGGCCAGGTTGGATGGGGCTTGGAGCAACCTGGGCTAGTGGAAGGTGTCCCTGCCCATGGAAGGGGGTGGGACAGGATGGGCTTTAAGGCCCCCTCCAACCCAAACCAACCTGTGATTCTGAATCCACGAAATCCAGTGCTGACCTCTGAGCAGGGTGTGGGCACTGCCTAGACACCCTGTGTGAACGATTCATCTGTTCCATGTGGACTCTTTTGCTTTTAGAGATTAGAGTCAAGAATCCACAAATTCTTCTCCAAAGGCAAATGCCTCTGGACTGTAAATACATGTACAGGGGACACTGACAGGGACTGCTCAGCTTATTTCACTCTGGGCCAATTCATCTCCCGGTGATTTACAGAGCTGTTCTACTTTTATCTTACTGATTTGCAAATTCTAGTGACCAATTACATTTCAAACATCAGTTATTTTTATTATGTAATTTGTTTTACTGGAGCATATAGAAAAGCCAAGCCCTACTTCCAAGAGCTTACAGTCTGGTGTGAGATATATAGCGAGGATCCTGAAGAGAAAAATGAGGCAGCCCATAGACCAGAGATAGTTGCTTGCTCTTGGCATGTGCCCATCTTGCTGCTATTTAAGCTCCTTAGTTCTGGTGGGGAAAAAATGAAATATATCAGTTCTTTTAGACAGTGAGACAAAAACCAATTCTCAGAAGAATTTCTGGCCTGAGTGCCACAGTGGCTGTCAGTGGAGTAAAGAGGAAGGGACATGCTTTTTGTAGAGGCTGGGAGAAGTGTGTGGAGGGCTCAGAGGGCAAGGTGACACCTGCCATGGCAGTAGCACGAGGTGACAGAAGGTAACAGTGCCTGACTTGGGGAAGCAGGGCAGTGTGCCAGGGTAATGGCTTCATGTCCAAATGCAAGGGGCAGGATGGATTTAATGGCCTGCAGGATCCAGGGGGAGAAAGTGCAGTAACTGGAGAACCCCAAGGCCAGGGGACAGTTCTGATGGCTGAGGAGGGACACAGGCACAGAAGGATCAGGAGCCAACACGGTTCAGAGGTGTCATGATGAGAGATTGTTCTGGTGCTGTATCAGTCATCTCTGTGAGAAGTTCTGGGGAATTAAAAATGGAGAGGGTTTGATATTAGGAGCACACTTTGCATTCAAGTATAATGGAAAAAGCTTTTCCTCTTGGGAATATCCATTACGGGTCAAGGTTCCAGACTTCCTTAATTTCTGTTCCTTACTATGTTGAAATAGCATTGGCAAAAGTCTTAGAACTTCTGTGTGTGAGGTTCACTTCTGTTGATATCCAGGGCACTTAGTTCATTGATCTGTGATTCATTGTTAAAATTTTTCTGTTATATTTTAAAACTTAAAAATAGCCTCATCCCATTGTGCTGCTTCGGGAAGCAGTTCAGGCTGCTTTGCAGGGTCATGGAAAGAATGCTACCAGGGGGAAGAAAGATCTTTGGGTTAGGGTTAGAAGAATTCCCCACATGTGCACGTGTGCAAACAGTTAGGGGTTAGATACTGGATTAATATCTAAGGTGAAACTGAAACACTGATACTTTCAAAAAGAGCTGTCATTTCAATATGAAAATTTGCTACTATGAGTGTTTATTGCCTGGCTGAATGGAAAGGTGGAGGATGTAAATTATAAAGATGGATAAATAGAGGGAACGTTCATCCCATACTTGCCTGTCAACCACTGGCATCCTCTCTGAAAATTTCTGTCAGCCAAGGACAGGAGTAAAAGCTGTGCCCTGCTTGGGGGCTGCCAAGGGACCCCCAGCCAGTGCCACCACTGGGACCAGGGGCATTCCAGAGGGGACTTGTTCTTTCTTAAAATATAGAAGTGATCGCTCTTCCTTGCCAGAATCTGTCCATCTGTAGTAGCTGGAGCATGGAGGAGGCTGGGAGGCTCTCGGATTTGTAGCTGTGAGTTCATTTACACATCATTTCACGACTCCAGCAGCCCTCACATGGCCCCAGCGCCACGTCTGGAGCAGGTGCCTCTGCTGCTGCTCCCTTCATGTGTCAGAATCTGCTGGGAAGGTCAACCCAGGGCCAAAATTACATTTGTGGTTGTGATTTTTAAGGCTGAAATAATTTTAGGATCCCTCACACTTCAGGACTGTACAAGCACTTGGAGTAAGAATGGGAAACTCTCCCAAAATGGACCACGGCAACTTCTTTGCTGGGGGTTTGTGCAATGCAAACACAAGGAATTCCCAGGCATCTGGGAAAGCAAATAGGATTCCATGTATTGTTCTGTGGTGCTGAGTAGTGGCAGTAATGTAAGTTAAAGAGGAGATGCTTTCATCCAGGTTTTTACCATTTCCATAGGTGCTGTGATCATTTTTCTCTCTCTGTGGTGAGACAGACCCCTCAAAATAGTCACGTGCTCCTGCAGCCCCAGGGTGTTGTTTGGGCTTTCCCATGCAGATGGCAGTAAGATTAGGAAAAGACCAGTGATGATTTCTTGAAATACATGTTCTCAGATGCCATTATCTCGATCTCCTTCTCCATTATCAGTGGTGTTACTGCTGCCCTTACAGTGGTCTGGGTGAGGGTGTCCTTCTGAAGCACTGACTGTTGTTGCAGTGAAATACCATCAGCATGGGCTCTACAAAACGGCTTTTTAAAAATTCCTCTGGGCATGTAATTCCTTCCCAAGCTGTCTCACAACACAGGCACTGTAAAAATAGGGAATTATTAAAAGGTTGCTCTTAAACTTTTTGAAAATTTTGGTGTGCAAGGAAGAGCACTTACGAAATGCATCGGTGTTAGTGTAAAGTCTGTCTATCCAGAGCATCATGGAATCACAGCATGGTTTGGGTGGGAAGGATCTTGTTCCACCCCCTGCCATGGGCAGGGACACCTTCCACTGTCCCAGGTTGCTCCAAGCCCCGTCCAACCTGGCCTTGGGACATTGCAGGGCTGGGGCAGCCACAGCTGCTCTGGGCAGCCTGTGCCACACACTTGGGGTCAAAGAATTCCCTCAGCTGACACTGGCCCTGTGGACACGTGTATAGGGTTCTGTATCCTGCAGTAACCAGCTCTGTTTCTCGTCCCTGCTGCATTTTAGAAGATTTTAGCTTTGCAAGGGAACACAGACAAAAGGTGTGCTCCCAAGGCAAAGTTCAGAGCTGCCGAAATGAGCTGCCCAGCATGGCACGGAGACAGGAGGCTGGGCAGCCGTGTCTGCAGCACACATGGGCACCTCTGGGCACAGAATACCCTGCCTGCTGGGCACAGATTTTACAGATGCTGAAAGGGAGAAGCTGAAGTCCAGCATCGTTTCTAGGAGCACACGCAGGGCAGAAGGTCTCAGTGTTTGCATTCGGCTGTAATTTTTTTCTGCCTACGTTCTTACAATGTAATTAATTGTGAATGTTGTAAGGCAGGACTAGAATGAAAGCAACTCAACTGTCTGGAGACATGCATGTTAAAAATCCAAAAATGGGAAGGATGTTGCCTGGGTCACTGCCCATTTCACAGCCCCTGAGCAGGATGTGAGAACGCTGCTTACGGAGGAGGCTTCGGTTGCTTTTCTCCTCTCCTTTGTAATAATTCTTTATCCAAATACTCGCAGTGAATGAAACCTGCTGCAGCAAGAGTCACATTATCTATTCCTGCCCACTCTCCAGGTCCTTTGGTTGTCCTAATGTCTACTGTGGTGAGGGGTAAATATTTGACCACTCGGCTCGCCACTGCCTCACCGCCTCTGAGTGACCCTGCATTAATTAGTTGGGAATTTCGGGGCTTTGAATCTGATTGAATCAAAATATTGTTTTTACAAGTTGATGAAGGCTTGATTGATGTGGGTTCTGCTGATTCTTGAAAGGATTAAATTGTATGTACAGATTACAGAGTCCTGCCTGTCACTGCTTAAATGGGAATTGTTTTTTAACAACGCCAAGAGGAAACAGTGTTTTCCTTTAAGTCAGAGAAAGAAAGAAGTCCCATGGTTTCACAAGGTCTTGCTCTCCCTGTCTTTGTGGGCAGTGTATTTCATTCAATCTAAAAATAATCTTTTCAGGCTAGACCCGTGCTTCCCTCCTCCTCCAGCTCTGCTGTCCTGTGCCCTGGACATGGGACAGGGGTGTCTGGGATGCCAGGCTCGGAGGGGACCCAGATCACAACTTGCAGGAGCATCTGCTGCTGGCCCCTGGATTCTCTGGGACAACAGCAGGAGCATCTACCCAGTCTCTTAAGGCCCTTCCTGTACAGAAGGAGAACAGACCTCAAAGGACTCAATAAATGCACTGAGGAGGATAAAGGGAGATGAAGTGACAATTACATGCCAATAACGGATGGCAAAAAGCCCTTTAAAATTCAGAAGAGGGAGATGCAGAGTAGCTATTCCTTAAAGAAGGACACTGTGGGCAATGTCCCCTTCTGCACATATGGGATATATGGGGGTTTATTGGAGGGATTTAGAAAGCTGTAATCTCATTTTACCAGAAACCTGCTATGCTGAAAAATGGCTCGTTCCTATGGACTCTGTGGTGGATCAGCCCCAATAAACACAGAACCAGGAAAATGAAGGGGATTTGGCCTGGGCCCTGCTGGCAGGTGTGGCAGGACACTTGGAACTGCTGCTTAAAATGCAGGTGATCATTTCTTGAATCCCTCTCTCTTACTGTGCTGCAGCCAGGGAGGGTCTGTGGGAGCAGAGGGCAGTGGGCTGTGCCCACACAGCACCCTGGGGACAGAGGGACACGCGAAGTTACAGCCTCCAAGGGAAGAGAGGGGCAAGAGAAAGCTGAGACCATCACCATCATCACCTGACTTTTCACCCCAAACTCATCACACACAAAAGTGGGTGACTTGGAGATGAAAGTGGGAGCAAACTTTCCTCAACTGTGAAGTTTCCAGAGATGATCTAGACATTAAAACCACAGCAAGAGACTCAAAATTCCTGCTGGAATGGAAGGGACTCCAACTGCTTCCAGATTTAGTTTTGCCTAAATACCATTGTGTAAACTTGGTGTAAACGTGGTGTATCAGAAGAAGCCTTCCTGCATGCTCATGATTTGATACACAAACAATAAATCTTGTTTTCTGGTTCTGTTTGCTGGAAGAACAGCATTTGTGGAAAGAAAACTTTTACAAAAATCATGGAAGCTGCAAATAAATATTAAAGTATAGAAGAAGTGAGGACTGACATAGTGAAGTCAAACAAAAGGTCATGTTTTAGTGGTAGAGGAGAGGGAAGGTAAGGCAGGAATGAGAGGGAGAAGGAAAGCATTTGATTTTCTTTTCAAGGACATAAAAACTCTGTTTTGAACATAGAGCCACCCTCTACCTAGAACTTCTTTGGGCAGCAAATTGTCCCACTGTTCCGTAGCGTGTTGTATTTCTTGGGAACATGGCTTTAAATAATTTTTTTATTTATTTTCACATGCTGCTACCAAAAAAAATAGGTGGATATCAAGTGAATAGATTTGTTTTCTTCATTTTATTTTAGAGCTCTGCCTACAAAAGTGCCACTTAGTATCATTTCTGGTGACGTTCTGAGAGAAGTGAGCCATGTGGATAGATTGTACCTTTCTGCTACCCTTAAAATCCCAGGCCATAAATTATTCTTGGTTTGGTTATATATTGGGTGTTCTTCCTTGGGGATCTTCATCTGAATGCCTCTGGGTCGAATGTGTGTGTTTTCATGGAGGAGCCTTTGGACATACAGGGTGTTTTATGAACAGTGTCACCTCCACAATGATCCGGCAGCTTCTCTGAGGGTGTGTTACTGTGGGTTGGGTTCAGGGATGTGGATTTGGGTTCCCAAGTGCAGGAAGGGCAGGTTTCACTCCCTGCCCTGTGACATCATGTAGCAGATAAACGTGGCAATGGATTTAGGGATTTCTTAAGGAAACACTTTATTGATGTGAAATAAAACAGTTTTGGGAATCTCTGCCCAGTAGAAACCTCCATGGGACTAAATGCTGATAATGATGGTAAAGTTCTTGGAGTTTCTAACTTTTCCATTAAATTCACAACTGTTTATCAGTGGACTTCCAGCATCCCAAAGGAATCGTTAATTAATATAGCTGCATTTAACAGAAAGCTATTTTAAAGGAGAAACTGAGGCACGGATGCAAGCCCAGACTAAAGTCCACACTAAAGCCCGACGGCCACATCCGTGAGGGACCCTTGGGAGTGTCACACCAGGACACGGAGCAGGGGCTGCTCCCTCCCAGGCAGCCCCCCGAGCTGCCCTCAGCTCTTTGTGCTCACAGCACTGAATCATAGCGGGGTTATTTCATGAACAAAACACCAGTGCAGTGGCAAACACCGCTGTGCTTTGGGGCTGCCTTTCCTCCCTCCGCCTCTAATCCTGTTAGGAGCCTCGTTGCTGCGGCGGCGTGCCGCTCGCCAGCCAGCTCCAGCATCCCGAGCGGCTGAGATGTGGAGCAACCTGCTTCCATTTTAGCTTCCAGATGTGTGTGCTGCCAGGCAGAGCCGTGCACAGGGGCTGCAGTGGCTGCTGCTTTAACCTGCCACATGGATTCGGCAGCAAACCCTCCCGAGCGAGCCCTGCCCAGAGCCCAGGCCCCCCAGGCGCTGCCTCTGCACATCCTTTTCCCTCGAGATTACATGCAATGTTTGGGAAATAGTTTTGTTTTGTACTTAAATGTGTACAAGACAGGTAATGATGATATTTACTGATTCAAGGTATTGCCATTGATCATTTTCGTTAAGCAAATTGCCATTTGAAAATGAACACCGAGTAATTTTCATCTGGTTTTTATAACCTTGTCTTTATTTGGTGTATTTTCTTAATACATGGATGTGCTCAGATCTGTGTAACAAACAGTTCTGAAAGATAGCGAGGGACTTTAATAACAAATAAAAGAGCAGTTCCCATTCAGCTTCGGATTGCCCACAGCTAAATTCAAGGGAATGTTTCTGCAGCCGCAACGAAGAGGCAGGGATGGGTTTAATCATTTAACCTCGAGATTACGAGCCAGGACGTTTAAAAATCCAGAGCGTGGGGTTCGCTTATTACTTATATGAATCACGTCTCTTTACTGCTCCAGCCACCCTGGAAAGAAAGTGGCGTTCTCCTGGTAATGGTGGGCTCGGTTTCCCTGTTTGTCAGGCTCACCCTCAGGAAAGAAAGGGGGAAGAACAGCAAAATTGTTTAAAATAGGGACATTTAATTTCTGTCAACAATTTGTTAATTATTGCTTTAAGAGCGAAGCTTCAGCGTGTCAGTAAATAGCACTACAAAAGGCTTTTTAAGAGATCCCAAATTAAGCTGCAAACGTTTCCCATTCTCGGATATCCTGATTAGATTAAATTATTTCTCCTGATTTTGCTCCCGAGCGAGCTGTGTCTGGTCAGATCAGAGCAGCTCAACGAAATTACAGGCAAACAGCGGCTGAGGGCAACGGCTGCACTCGGATCCACACAGGGAGGGTAAAGGGGCTCGGTTTATGCAGTATTTACTGAATTAAAATTTCCTTCTGTTGTGGAGGCTTCGAGCTCTTCTGCCTTTCCTGTGCCAAAACACCGGGTTTACATATTTCTCATTTCTGCTTCTTGAAATAAAAATGAACTAACAAATGTCCAGGTTGAATAGATGTTTGTAAGCCGTTCATGAAAATGATTCCTAAAGTTTAAAATTGAACAAGTCTAATTATCAGCAATATCTGCCAGACTCTTTTGCCATAAAGAACAGAAAGTCAGATCATTTTAACCGAGTGAAACAGGGTCCAAAATAAAGGTTTTGTCAGGGCTGCTGTTTTAAAATGGAAATGTAGTTGATTTTATTTGTCATGTTGTAAATAGTTCAAATCCAGGATTTTAGCACCATTACAGAGAATTCCCGTCATGGTTTCCATCCTAAACCCCCTCGTGCTCTGCAGCAGGAGGCTCTGACTCTCGTTCTGAGCTCAGGGTTATTATCAAAATTAGAAATGTCATTTTCTCCATTATTTTAATGGAAAGTTACCTTTGGAAGAATAAGTCCATTTTGACATGATATAAATGTTTTAAAATAAAAAAGCATTGAGAGAATCACAGAAACATTTTAATCTTAATTATTCATAAATAGCTACCTCAAGTCCATTTGAACAAAATGTCAGTTGACCAAGAAACATGCTTATTTTGCATGAGAAAAAAGGGTATTTGGGCTGTAAAAGGAGGATTTATCAATGTAAATTTAACTTAAAATGAAGCCTGCAAATCAGAACCAACCATCTCTCATGAAAGTGCATTAACATTACAGTGTTTGCTGCTGAAAATTTCAGCAATATTATGAAATTTTTACCTAACTAAAAAGAAATGGCAAAAGACTCCTTCTACTTATCAAGAACTTAGCAGGAATTTTTTGATAAATTGATCTGAAATATTTGGAAGAGCTTGATCTGCAAAAAACCCCCCACATTTTAAATATTATAGTGGTAAAGTTTTGAAAAATAACTAATGCTCTTTTAAATATTTGAGCAACTTTGTATTATTTTCCCCAGCCCTGCCCTTGAGAACTGAAGTCCCCAATGGATGTTTTGATATACTGGGCACTTTGCACTTAAACATTTCCTTTCTATAAAGACATCTAGAAAAAGACATGCTATTGGATTCCTAAATGCATTTTGCAGCAATTGATTGTTTTGTTCTTTTTAACTATGCAGATTAAAGTAATAAAAAAGGACTTTTTAGAGTTAGGGGAAGAATTAATTGTTCCTTTCAGCCCCTCTAGAACCCATAATTCCTGTGTTCGTGCTGCCCTGCATGGCTGCTGCTGTGTTTGTATATCCAGGTTTCATTGGCAGACCTAATTTCAGGATACATAATGCATGATTTTGAAACCAATTTGTTATTGTAATAAAATATTTTTCGGAATGCATGGTGGTACTGGAGAGGAGAATGTTAAATTATACATGGCTTGTGGCCGAGCGCATTCATTTCGCTCAGTGTGCAGGTGAATCTCCCCGTGACCTTGGCACTCGCGGGGTAGCGCAGAATAACAATCGAATGCGGGATCGGGAATCCGACCATTTCCAAATATTAACAACTTCTTTCAAAGGAAATGCTGATTTCAGCAGTTATGGTAATGGAAACATCACTATATCTTTCAGAGAACTTAAAAAAAAAAAAAGCCATGATCTTAATAGGATTAAAAGCCAGGCTTTTTATTTCCAAAATGCTAATTTGTTTTCTGCATTCTGTTTTCATAGCAGGTCTTGTTAGGCAGCGCACTGGGATCTAGAGGACACTGAGAGCTGCCAGAAAGGTGTGGGTAATGATAGGAAAGCTACATAAAAGGTTTCTTTCTGATAGAAATTGTCTCTTCCTCACAAGCCCGTTTCCCCTCTCTGTGAGTTGGTTGGAGAAGCTAAAGGCAGTGACGCTGGTGAGAGCGAGGGGAGAGTGTTGTGCTCTCCGTGGCTGTTCCGTGTAGTCTGTATTTATTCCTTTCCCATTAAGGAACAAACGCCAGTCATTAGAGGTGCATTAATTGAAATAGCCTGTGACCCACGTTGGGGAGATGAACAGATTCTGGGGGAAGTTTGGCTGTGAAATCCCGAGTAGCCCGAGGCACCTGACACTCTGTAATCTGCTTATCTGGCCGGCTTTCACAAGGGCTCTCCCATCGCCATTCATGCCGAACAGTGGGGTGTAGAGAGGAGGCCAGAACACAGATAATAATTTACCATGTAATTTGGTTTGAGATTCCTTTGATAGATTTCAAAACCAAGGCATCCTGCGAGAGAGCGGGGCCTTTAAAACCTTGAAGGCAGGGCAGCTCCGTGCCGGTGGTGGCTGTGTCGTGTGCCCAGCAGGACGCAGCCCTAATGAGGGGACACCCAAGGTCCCCCACTCCCGGTGGGGACCCTCGCCTTGTTTAATGGCTTTTAAACGGTGCTGCAGCTCCTCTTCCTCCCGCCACGACTCCTGCAGCCCATGCTGTAAATTTGGCGAGGCCAGTGCAGGTTGATGAAAACCATTTGCAGCAATCAAGAGGGGCAGGTAATTTTGGAGGCAGATTTGTTTTGTAAATGAGGTGTTCCATTTGGGGAGCAGCACACCTGGCAACCAGGGCTGTGCTGAGGACAGCTTGCTTTAATTCCCCCCGAGTTAGGGGATATTTCTTCAGCCCACAAACTGGTGTTTTAATGCCTTCGTGGAGGCATAAAACATAACAAAAATTCAGGGATTTTATATTCCCAACTTCAAAACTTTCATCCAAAAGGGAAAAGGATCAAAAGGAAAAGGTGGTGCGTTTCATGTTCTCTTGTGGTTTTAATACTTGTTAACTGACCTATAAACTGAGTTTTCCAAGTAAAGAAACATGATGGAATTTTATTACAGAAAAATCTACTGCGAATCATCCCCAGCTGCTTGTAGAGATAGGAGAGGCTTTTCCAGCCCTGCTTCCCAGGGTGATGTATGGCACCTCCTCAGCTTTTCTTTGTTTCTGTACAACATTGTGCATCCATGGCTGTGTGGCTCTTATTGTTTACTGTGCTTCTGAATATTTTTTCTCATTTAGAGCAGCTGCTTTGGCCTTTCTTTTTCAGCTAAAGGAGAGAGAATCACATCAAATCATATCGTCTTTGCTTGATTATTTTATTTGGTGCAGGCCAGTTAGTGTCATCTTGATGCTTACGAGCATCTTGTGTGTCCTTGGATCCAAAGGAGTTTTTGAATCCTGGCTGTAAGATTTCACACAGGTGATCTTGGAGCCTGTTGATGTGTTAATCGTGGGGTTGTATCTGGAAGTGGAAGTAGAGGTGCTGGGAAGCTTCTAAATCTTTAGTGCTGTGAAAAAAAATGAATTATTATTAGGATGATAAAAAGGATGAATGTGGTGAGCGAGGCAATACCCAGAGAGAAGGGTCTGGGACCCTCTAGGCTGAATTTGAGTTTTTCTGATCAGCATATTGTATGTTCTGTACATGCCCAGCACAGGAACCCTGGCAGGGGCCTCTGGGTACCCCTGTAATGCAAAAAATAATAAATCCTAATAATGGACAAACCATGTTGCTGTTGGAATGCACAGCCTTGTGCTGAGCACTTCAGAGGGCTGTCGGGGAACGCTGGCTCCACCAGCTCCATAATGGCAACCACAGCAGTTTGGGAAAGGATCTAACACCGAGCGGCGTTGGAGAGCCACTGTTTGGTTTTGAATGGAGCAGCAGGACAGAAACACCATGAAACACCTGAGCTGGACCCCCAGGGCCTGTGTGAGTGAGGAGGTGCCTGTGGCAGTGCGCGGTGTGGCTCGGGGCGTCTGACCAAGGGCTGTTGGGGTTCCCAAAGCTCTGAATCCAGAAGGAAAAGAGCACGTGCAGAGCTGTGCGGGCCCCAGTGCAGGGTGGGAAGGGCTCTCTGCACGGAGGCTGTGCCTGCAGGTGGGGATGGGGATGGGGCTGTTTCCGGGCACGGCCGCGCTCCACGAGTGGCCTTGGCCCCCACCACACCGTTCCCAGGGGGTTCTGCAGCACATTCTGCTTCTCATCGCACCGTTTCAGTGATCCCACAGCAGCAAGCGTTGCTAAACACCCAACGCATCAATTACTCTTTATATCATGTACCATTTTTCAGAAGAAAACCAATTCCTAATTTTGCAAGTAGGGGATTTTATTCTGTTTATCCTCTGGCTCAGGTGACCTGGAGATTTATTTGGGTTATTAACAAAAAGAGTTTGAGCTGCAGCTTATGTAACAGCATTTTGGATAATTACCTGAATTAGGAATTGTTCTCTTCTCATCAGTGCCATGCAGCAAAGTGTCCCAGGCCTGTAAGTGCTGTTAGTGCCTTTCCCAGCTCCGCCGCCCCATTTATGTTGTATCAGGGCCGTGTTTGCAGGAGGGATTTTCTGCTTATCTGTCTGTGCTGGTGCTGGAGCTTTGCTACGGGGCAGATTCTCAAGTATCACTTAACATCAATCCATTTCCTTAAGATGGTTGATAAGGTGGTTTGTATTTCCCAACTAATAAATGGGCCACATCTCCTAGCAAGGTTCTGAAAAAGCCAACCAAAGGCCCTGCACCCAAGTTGTAACACCTGCATTTTCCCCTCAGAGTCCTTATTTTGGAGTTCTGCAGGACCTGGGGTGTGGGGAAACAGCCTTTTCTCCTGCTGCAGGGATTCCATGGCGAGGCTGCACGTGAGCTTTACCATTTCTGCCCAGGGGTGGGTTCTGTGTGTGCTGTGCCCCGTGCCAGCAGCCTGGAGCCACGTTTGCTGTCCACACAGGTTGGACCCCAGCGGGGCTGAGGCACCACGGGAAGAGCCTCCAGCAGCAAACTGCTCAGACCAAGGAATTCTTAAATTCCATGAATTTTTGACCAATTCCCAGAACCACATAGAGGGATCTGTGCTAAGGCTCTACTACTGATTTGACTAATGCTTAGTTTTACAGGTCCCTGTTTTGTGGAGCTGCTCATAGGTGGTTTCCCTTAGATGTTCAAAAATAACTGTGAGGTTGGACAGAAATTTGACTTTTCAAGTTTAATATTCCTTAGTTCTTCCTCAGTTATGTTGAACTTCGGTCTTATATGGGGCACAGAGTATTCTCCTTTCATTTTTCAAAAGAGAAGTATTAATACATTTCAGGGTACAGAAGAGGTGCTGAGGACTGTAGCTGTCATTCAGCGAGGCAAAGAAAAAGGCCAATTCCAACATACCAAGAAAAAAGTGGAAATAAAAAAAAATGTTGAAATATAGAAGCTTTCGTAGTCAAATACACTGCTGAAGTGTCTAAGTGAAAACATGGAGATGAGTGAATTTTAATTCAGCTGTTGGGGGGGGCCGATCCTCACCACTCCTGGGTTCGGTGCATGGAAGTTACGGTTTATTTTGGTTTTGTGTTTGGAGCAAACTGAAATGCTGTCGGAGCACCCCGGGGTCACAGGGGCTGCTCACTGCCGACTGTGAGGCTCTGCTGCTATCTTAGCCCTTTCACAGGGGAAAGACAAGTAAAAACGTTTCTGACAGACAAAACCAAATGTTTTTTTTTTCCTTGAGATGAAAAGTAAAATGTAACAAGCACATTTAATTTCTCCTCTTCTAGCAAGCATTTAATAAAATGGCACCCTGCAATGGGAACAGATAATGTTTGTCTTACAAAACCCAACAGCCAGTTCCCTTTTTAAACACGGATCTGCTGGTTGGGCTTTGTTGTGGGCCGAGGAGTGACAAGTTTGCAGATGCTACAGCTTGTTACCTAATCAGAGCCAGATGCTGCTCCGCTCGCCGTGTCCCCCGGCCCTCGGCACAGCCGGGCCACGGCCACGATCCACCACGGCCCTGCTGGGCCTGCGTGGCCCCCTGTACTTTTTGTTATCTTGGCTCTCTGTTTGTTTTTAATTTCAGGGGGTTTGCACTGGCCAGAGATAGAGAGGAGCGAAAGGGAGAGGTAATCTGAGTGAGGCTGATGTCCACTGGACATCTGTTTAAATTCAACAGCCAGGAACACAGACCAGCCTGTGTGTCTTTAGTTTGTTCTTGGGAAGTGGCCTGCAGCAAAATGAGAGTATTTGATTTGAGAATTCATTAGATAATTCTGCACATTATACTTCAAATAATACATAGGCCTGAGAGAATGTTTTAAGTAAAATTAAACATTTCGGCGTGGCTGCGGCAGTTCCAGCATGGGAGCACAGGGATGCTCCTGCCCCCTCTGAACTGCAAATGGAGTTCAATATTCTGTTTGCCTTTGTGAAAAGGTAGCAAAGGAATTTGGATTCGAGGAAGTCAGGGCTGTTTGCTTGAGATCATTATTTGGTTCAGCACCTTTTGCAGCCCTTTCCCTTCTCCCACTGACGGGAATACTCTGAGCTTCACGCTGCTATTAGTGGTGCCCAAGCGCTGCGTGTTTAATTGACTTGTTACCATCTGCTCTGGAAATG
Source organism: Xenops minutus (assembly GCA_035221455.1). Taxonomy (NCBI): domain Eukaryota; kingdom Metazoa; phylum Chordata; class Aves; order Passeriformes; family Furnariidae; genus Xenops; species Xenops minutus. Next base: position 20,048,531 of record JAWWEE010000018.1, read on the forward strand.
GGAACTTTGCAGCTCATGTGCATTGTGGCGTGTGTTTCTTGGGTTAAATACTGTGTGACAAGAAAAGGGGCTTCCCTCCCCATGCCTGCTGATGCCACAAGGCTCACGCAGCTCCACGGCTACGGAGATGTTTGTTCTCAGAGCTGCTTTCACGTGTGGAATTATCCTCGTGCTAAAGCACTGCAATGTGAAACGTTCAGGAGTTGCTCCTGTTTACAGAGGGATCTGCTTTCTTTCTTTCTCTCTTGAAGAAACCTGCTATGCAGTGGGTAATAAAACTAAAAATAAAGATCAGAGCCAGTGGAAATGCTGTAATGTTTCTCGGCAGAAGCATTAGAAGCTGCCCATAAACCATGAGGCATTCAGAAATTTGCACCCTATTGCTGTGCCCTCCAGCCCCTCTGGAATCTCTTTTCTCCAGCAGATTTGTTTTATTCCCAACACCTCTGCACTGTAGGTTGTGCTTCTGCGCCCCGAGCTGCTGACACCCTGCAGGGGGGATTTGTCCTGGGTCCTTCACCCTGCCACAGCTCCAGGGTGAGTCTGAGCTCAGCTCCTGCCTTCCCCTGGAGCCAGGAGAGGGGCTGGAATATGCAGTGGTTAATGAGCAGCCTGGGAGAAGCCTTGGTCAGATCTGTGCAGCTGAAGGTAGTGGTAACTCTGATTTATCTTACAGTGAGGTCATATTTATGACTTTAAAGCTGTGCTTTCTCAGACCTTCTCGTGTTCTGGTCTTCAAGGTTCTGTTGGGTTTCTTCGGGTTTGTTTTTTTCTTCCCCAAACATTTTGTGTTACTGTCTTTCCTAGAAAGCTGTTTCATTTCCAGGATTTATTTTCCCCCTGACATCTTAAATAGCTGATGTTTTTCTCCGTACATCTGGCTACTGGATTCACAGAACTCCTCAACCAGAATCCATTGTGAATCAGTGCCTGCCTTTTCCCCACCCTGTTGTTTCACAGCCACTGCTCTTTGCAGAGAGGCTCTGCTTTAAACAAACCCCATCTCTGGGGCAGGCTGGCAGGAGTGAGGAAGGTTTGCAAGCTCATCCTCCCCAAAGAAATCCTGCTGAAGAGTTCAATGAAGTCACCTCCCGAGCCTGCCCTCCCCTCTCCTCCGGCACCCTGAGCCCCCACGGGCCGTCGTTTTCTCGGGAGAACAATAAACCATCTTCTCTTCTTTTGGTGCCTGTCCAGTGTGGAAAGAGAAAGATGAGGTCAAAGTGGCAGGCTGTACAGCTTGCTTTTGAGCCAAACAGATGGTGAAGGTTAAGTGACAGCTCTGTGACTGCCTCTTTTGAAGTAATTGGAGATAATTTGTATTTTGAATCAGAACTTGACCACTGTCAGAAGGGAAGAAGGTTAATATGTAAACGATTTTACATTAGCCCCTGTTTCTTGGGATTTTTGCTACCTCCCACCCCCCCTTGGATTCTTGTTTCTATAATCCTTGCTCCAGGCTATTGGTAAGATTGTCTTTGAGCTCGGTGTGACTCGGCCTAGGCTGCAGTTGTTATGAAAGCCAACAACAGCTTATTAAGGCCAGGGATAATCTCTGCTACTGTTGCATTGTTGTTTTCCTGCAGTCCAGTGATGGCCTTGGAAACAAGACCTGGACGTGCAGCTCTAACTGGGGAGGTTGGCAGAGAAATGCCCAAAATATGTTCTTGTTTCTTGAACTGGACCCATTTTGCAGATTATTCTGTAGCGTTGAGAAGCTCCCCCTGAACTTCTCTGATCATCAACAATGCAAATTTGAATGGGGCTTCCTCCTGTCCCCTGAGATTTCTTTTTGGCCTTGAGCAGACTCCTGTTTATTTACTTAGAGCACAGAACATACCGTATGTGTTGTGTTTGCTGGTGCTTTCCTGGTGGGAAGTGGAATATTTCTAGAGCCTGATATCAAAGTGGTAGAGAGGAGCTGCCAGGTTGCTTCTCAGTGATTCCTGCTGCTACAGCAGTTCCACCATGGTCCTTCAGCTTCTCCTTAAGGACCACGGGCAAGCCATAAGTGGTGCTCTGCTGGGATTTCCATGCCCAGTCCTTTTTTGTTTCTCGTGGAAACGAAAAGGACCTAGTAGGGAAAGAACCTGTAAAGTCATCTTCATCTGACTCAGTGTCCCAAGGCCTTTGCCTGTGTAAGGCAAACAGGCAGCATTTCCACATGTATTTCAATCCTGCAGCTCAGACTTCTGGATCTGTCAGGTGATGAATTTTAATTTAACATGGCAGTCAGTAGCCAGAGACACCTGAATATGCTGGCAGGGGAGGTAAATTGGCCCTTTCTGTGGGCTAGAATCGTAGAACACAGAATACCCTGGGTTGGAAGGGACCCGCAGGCATCGTCCAAGTCCGGCTCCTGACTGGTACACTCATAGCCTGGTTACTTTGTCCTGGCCCCTTCTTTGCATGCAGAGCTCAGAGATGCTGGTGGAGAGGCCACCAGTGCAGAAAGTCTGGGGCATTTTTGTGCATTTAGATGCTCTTTTCTCAGAAGCATAGAAGGCAGTATTGTATTTTATTCACATACATCAGGTTGATTATGAAACACATTTTTTCACTAACTTGAAGAAGAAAAAGGAGATAGTGGCTTGTTATTTCTGCCTTTTTCTTAACCAGGCAAAGTAAAGAAATGGTTGCAAAATCTTTAGAAGCATTCAAGTACCTCAGTGACTTTCATCAGATGTTCTCTGTACAAGAAAAAGAAAAAAAAATCGTTCTATCTTTTTATTTTTACTTTGCTTTAATCTTATTTGATGATGTCTCAACAGGCTGGGACATGCTTTCTTGGATGGCAATTTCACTGCACCATATGTGTCTCTCACAAGATAGCAGAGTGAAATGAGTCTTGGCAGGAAGAGAACTAAACACATCGACAAAGAAAAGAAAAAAATTATTTACTTAACTCCCTGTTGCCTGCATACGTTTTTCCCTGGGACTGCATCTGGTACAACAATGCAAAGTTGGTTTCTCACAAATGTGTGTCGGAGGCATAGTCCCACATTGATCCCTTTTTCTTGCCACCCACACTAGATACTTGTTTTTTTCTAGTAATCCTGATTTAAATGTTTCAGTACCTAGAGGTGACCTAGCTAAGAAAAAAAGAAAATCTGGTTTTACCTGACAATTTGTGTTTGGGAGAGCTAGTTCTTACTCATCTGCAAAAAAGACTCAGTCATTCTCGGGAAAAAAAATAAAAGAAATTAACAGTATTACATCCTTGACCGAGCCAGGCATTCTCCTGGTGAGTGCCAGGCCTGGAACTTAAACTCTGTGGGAAGGAGGTAGATAGGTCGGGCCAGGCTGAGCCCCACAGGCTCCCCAGCAGGGAAGGGGGATCACAGGCATTTATCGTGGTTGCCAAAAGGTTCCAGTTGGGGCTGCTAAGTTTGGACAATTTACATGTGATATATTTCAAAGTAAGGATAGCTAATCTCTCTGGCTTGAAGTAGTGAAAGTGTGTTTGAATATTGCAAGCAATCAGTGAGGCAAAATACTCTGTGTTTGCATGCACTGAGGGATAAATGTGGCTGTGGTGTGGGGGCCGGCTCCCGCTGTGGGCTCCCACTGTGCCCAGTGCCAGCTCCCAGTGGCGGCTGCTGCTCACCCAGGGAAGGGTTAACCCGCTGTCTGTTCCAGGGAACCTGCACGAGTCCATCTCCACTCGGTGTTCCCGAGCCCTGCGCAGCTGTATCGGTTTGTGTTTACATTCGCTCTCGGGGACGACTTCTGAACCCTTGGTAAAACCCGTATTTGTACGGTCGGATATTTAGGAGGAAAATCAATACAGGGTCTGCAGTGACCTTGCTGGTTAGCACAGAAGTGTCTGGCAAAAATGAGAACAGAGAAACGTGCACGTGATTTGCAAAAGATAAAATGGAAAAGGAACAAGCAGGTTTAGGGTGTTTAAGAACATTTGCAATTAAAAACAATGGAGTGGTCACATATGACTTCAGACACCACAGGAAAAGATAGGCAAGAAGGAAAAAAGAATCCTTTGAGGCATGAACAATGTAGAGGTTGCCATTTCAGTACTAAATCCTGGTTCCTGATGAGATGCACCCCAGGTGTGGCACACAGGTAACAGAGGTGTGGGGCTCCCAGAGGACTGGCAGGACAGGGTCCCACAGGCTGAGCTGTGCTGGGAACATGGGAACACAACCACAGTCAGGTGGACATGAGAACAGAGATTACGTGAGTGCAACCTTTAGGCTTTGATTTGCATTTAGAACCATTTTTCCTTTGTGCTCCTTGTAAACAAAGTGGTTGGAGTGTTGTTTTTTTTTTTTTTTTTTATTTCTGCTTTTTAACGATACCTTTTCCCAAGGTTGTAGATGTTTTATAATGTATAAACTGACTATCACAGGGAGACCTCCAAGATTGTTGGAATACAATTATAATTGCTGTGTTGATTCAGAGGTGAAAGTTCAGTTAAGTTTGGGAGTTCCCTGTTCCTCACACTGTGGCAGCTGTGCTGGAGACCCTGTAAGGCAGATGTTTGTGCCCACACAACAGTGGCTTTTGGCTCAGCAGCCTCCCAGACCATTTGGGGCCGACCTCTGCGGTCTGCGAGCTCTGAAGTGTGTGACTATTGCACTGTCACAGATTTCATGGTTGGCAGTGGGTGTGGGCCCTGCCTTTTGCTTGCTGGTTTTCCATCCCTCTCCGTGGCTCAGTTGGTGTTGCTCAGGTGCTCCGTGCAGCCTTGGACCGCGGGCACAGAGAGGGCTCTGCGTGGGCTGTACCTGTCCACAAAGCCACATTTTGGGCACCGGGACACCCCTCGGTGCCCACGGATCACTGGCAGGGCAAGAACTGCTTCGTGAATGAGGCAGTGAACTGTGGGAATGACGTAGGAGTTTCCACAAAACTTTTGGGGATCCAAAGGGGAAGGCAAGTCAGTGAGGAACTTCTGTGCCCCTCATTCTGAGAGGCCTGTTCTGCTCCCGGTAAATGAAAACATTTATATAAAATATACCTTGGTTGTATTCCTAAGTGTTCAGTGTGGAAATGGATGGTGCACGGTGCCTGTGCAGCTGCCTGACAGGGCAGTGCGGGAGGGAAGCTGTGCGGGAGCGCAGCACAAAGGGCACCGAGGGTGGGCTGGGGCAGCGGTGCCGCCTGCCCTTTGGCAGCGGGGTCTGCCCACGTGCCGGGCACCACCGCAGGCAGCCCCCACGGCTCAGTGCTGCAGCAGCTCTGCTGCACACATACGGCCGGTCTGTCCTACTCTGCTTTTCCTTCTCACCTCCCGATAAACTAAATTATTCCTTATCGAGAGCCCGCGTGCCCTCGTGCCCTGGGATCGTGCGCTCCCGGAGAATTCCGGGCTGTTCGTAGTATCTTAAAGTAACAGGTCTTACAGAGAAAAATAAGAGTTGGCTTTCTTCTTAATTTTTATATATTATTTTAATCACAATGAAAAATCATTTGAGATATATATATACAGATATATATATACAAACAAAATATTCCGACTCGTTGAGCAAATGCTGTTACCTTGGGGGCAGGAGAAAACCCTCTTGTTGTTGGATTCATCTGAATGCAACATTAACTGAGTTAGTCAGAAACGTGTCACAAAACTGTTGTGGCTTTTGCAATGGCTTTTTAAAAATATCTTGAAATAATTTGAGCGTGTTCTGCAGCTTAGACAATGCATTAGTGCCAAAAAGGGATGTTTCTTTTGTTAAAAACTATTAAGGTTGAACTGAAAATACAAATCAGATAGGAATAATCTGGATTATACTTACATTTTCTTTAGCTGTGTTGCTTTTTGTTGACTATTAGGTTAAAAGAAAATCTCCCAGTTTAATGTTTTTTATTGGTAAAATACTTAATATTAAGAGCTAGGTTTTATTTAAATTAATTTTCGACAAATTATTTAGGTATTGAAAAATTGCTGCATATGTGAGCACATGTATATATGTAAATATATATATATATGCATGTGTAAATATATATACATATATATGCTCCTATATTGTATGTAGACCCCTAAATTTTTAGGAGGAAGTTTCTTTCTCGTCGAGCTGTTTAATAACCTGTCAGTTCCCCACTTGTGCGGACTGTTTAAAATTCTATATAGTTTTCTGTTTTAATGCAATATCATTTAATTCTCTAGAGGAAAAGAGATAAGGTGTTAAAATTGGGATAAAAGCTTCCAAATGCTGGAAAATTTGCTCTGTCAAACCCAAGGCCTTTTTTACTGGCAGAAACTTAAGAAAGTAAATACTAATAAGCTCACACGTAACAAAAAAAAATAAATATAATTTCTTTAAATAATGTAAATGCAATTATTAATGCTTTATCTGAAAACAGCTAAGGTTAAATTTCCTATTAATTTTTTGGGGTTGACTGATGAATGCAGAATCAATACTTTGAAACTTGATTTTTTCCCCCCAAGAATTGTTCTCTGAATAGAGAAGGGTGGTGGATTGTTTTATTTTCCCATTTTGATTATTTTCTTTTCCAAGAACAAGGCATAAAATAACCTGCTCTTAGTCTGCCTTCAAGGTGCTGTAACCAAAGTGCAGTTAATTGCATACATTCCCTTCTTCCTAGTGGCAGAAAATTTTATTTTTTTCTCATAGAAATTGGTTAAGAAACAGGTTCCAAAAATATCTGGCCAGCAGAAATTGGAGGGGTTTGGCGTGTTGGCTGCAGTGTTTTTAGGGAAGGTTCCCCAGGTTGCTTCTCCTCTGGTGGTCGGGGCAGCTGCGGCGTCCAATTTACCTGCCACAGGTACGGGCAGTGCCTGCCCGGCCCGAGGAGAGCTGTGGAGGGTGGGCAGGGCTGGAGGGTGGATGGCCGGGGCAGGGACAGGGACAGGGACAAGGAACAGAGCAGGAGGAGGGGCAGGGACAGGGACAAGGAACAGAGCAGGAGCCGGGGCAGGGACAGGGACAGGGGCAGGGGCAGGGGCAGGGACAGGGACAGGGACAAGGAACAGATCAGGAGCCGGGACAGGAGCAGGGACAGGGACAGGGACAGAGCAGGAGGAGGGGCAGGGACAGGACAGGGGTGGCCAGCCCAGGCACGGGCAGTCGGGCACAGCCCCCGGCGCGCCTGCAGCACAGACACGCTGCACAGCGGTGTCCAGCCTGTCCTGTCAAGTTTATTGTCCACTCCATCAAGGGGTCTAATGGTCAGCGGAGGGGCCGAGCGTGTCCCCCGTGGCCTGACATTAACAGAGTGGACTTGTTTAAGCTGAGCCGGGTGTCTGGGCTGATGGGGACGCCAATAGCCGTTTCCCTCAATGAGCAGCCGCTCGCATCACGACTCAATAGAGCTTCCCCCAAGGGCTCCGGGGGGACCTGCCCTCGGCCGGCACCAGCCGGGAAGGGCCGATCAATGCCCGCTGACAAGGGCCGGACGGGGCCCCCCGCCCGAGAGGGGCTGTGCCCGGGGCGGGCAGGGGCACCCGGAGCGTCCGTGCCCCGGCGGTGCCCGTGGGAGCGATGGGACCGGGCACGGGGCAGGGATGGGATGGGATGGGACCGGGCACGGGGCAGGGATGGGATGGGACCG
>JAWWEE010000018.1:20056154-20069200 GCA_035221455.1 Xenops minutus
CCGGGCAGGGCAGGGCAGGGAGGGACCAGGCACGGGGCAGGGAGGGGATGGGACCGGGCACGGGGCAGGGATGGACCCGGGCAGGGCAGGGATGGACCCGGGCAGGGCAGGGATGGACCGGGCAGGGCAGGGATGGACCCGGGCAGGGCAGAGCCCGCACACACCGCCGGTGGTGGCTCCGACTGGTGCGTCATGCGCGGCTTTATTGCAAATGGGAATTCGGAAAGAAGGAAATCCCACTCCATCAAAAAGCCAGCAATACTGAAATCCTAAAATCAGATCGACAGCTAAAAGTGCAAAAAATGCAGCTGTGGAGCGTTAGGTAGTTCGTGCACACCAATATATTGTTTCTGTCCTGGATGATTTTAAAATGTTGGAAAGTAAAAAGATATTTGCTGCATATCAAATTGTTGCTTGAAAATACAATTTCTTTTTTTTTCCTAATTGAATGAAACATTCTGCATACGATAATTTAGGGAAAATAATTGTGGTTTAAAATAGATTTATCTTGTTTAATTTTTATTGGTTTTGTTTAAAAAAAAACCCACCACATTTTCTTCAAATATTTTGAAGGAAAAAAAAGCACAAAACCATTTTTTAAAAAACATATAAGTAAAGAAAATGCCTTTGACTGGGCTTGTTCATGCTGTACTGACAGAGAGCAGGGGAGGTTCTGAATCTCCTTTTCTAAGGCAAGCTAAAGATGGAAATTGCAAGGGAAAATGAGCCAAATAATATGATTTTTGATAGGTGTTTGTAGTTTGTCAAAGCTTTTTGTCATTCAGATGACTAATTTGTATAAATAAGTCTGAAAACACTTTGTATTAACATAATTATTTACATAAAATATCGTTATTTTTCTGCTTTCATTAACAATTTTTTTGTTTAGTTTCAGATCCGCTGTAGTAAATACTTTGTGCATATTTATATACTGCTGAGTGTTGTCTCGAAAATGTTTGATAGTATCAGTTTCCTAAAGATGATGTTTATAAAATGCACATAGTTGTGTGAATTATTTATACCAAAGGAATGAAAAAGAGATCCTGCTTTCCCTAACACTAACAACGGATCCACTTTTCCTTTGGCAACACAAATATTTATTATATTGTTGTACTTAAAGAAGGCTTAAGCCTCTGAAGTGTCAAAAGTCAAGCTGAACAAATTTAAAAGCAATGCAATGAAACCCGAGTTGGGCACAAAGGCTCTTTTCTGAGTTTCCTGAAAGGCAGGAGCTGGAGAGGATGCGGGGCTCGGGTGCCTGGTCAGTGCTGATGAGCGCCCTCAGAGTGCACGGAGGGCTGCGGGGGGTGTGGAGCCACAGCACACGTGTGTGTGTGAGTGTGTGTGTGTGTTGTGTGTTAGTGTGTGTGTGTGTCTGTGTGTGTGTTATTGTGTGTGTGTGTTTGTGTGTGTGTGAATGTGTATGTGTGTTATTGTGTGTGAGTGTGTGTGTGTCTGTGTGTGTGTTTGTGTGTGTGTGAGTGTGTGTGTTATTGTGTGTGAGTGTGTGTGTTAGTGTGTGTGAGTGTGTGTGTGAGTGTGTGTGTGTTATTGTGTGTGTGTGTGATTGTGTGTGTGACTCTGTGTGTGTGTGATTGTGTGTGTGAGAGTGTGTGTGTGTGTGTGATTGAGTGTATGAGTGTGTGTGTGTGTGAGAGTCAGGGTGATCCCAGCATGGCTGTGACACCGTGGTGTGCTGGGTGTGCAGCCCACAGCACACGTGTGTGTGTGTTCATGTGTGAGTCAGTCAGTCAGGGTGATCCCAGCGTGCAGCTCTGGGCACAGGCCGCAGCAGGAATGGTCAGTGCAGGAATGGGTGTGCCAAGTGTACACATAAAGGTGTATTTGGGGGAAATTCCCCCCAAATCAGAGCAAGGCATGGTGAGTGCAGAAGGGTTTGGTCCCAGATGGATTGTGTATTTAAAATTCTCTTCTCTGTGTCCCCAAACTCTACCATTTGTGTGGCTGGGCAGGATTGGCAGACAGGTGTGTTCCTGTTTTGGAAGGCAGCGTTAGGAATGATTTACCTGCCCAAGGAGCTTGGTGAGACACGGTCCCTGCCCAGGCTGGGAGGATTTGGGAATACCTGGGCAGGGAATCCTGGCACTGGGGACAGCAGAGGAAATTTGGGACAGGGTGCAGAACTGTTGGTCAGCAATTACAGAGCAGAGAAGGCGATTCCCTTCTCTAAGGTATGAAATCCCCTTTTTTGAGCATTTTAGAGCCAACCAGTTGTTTGTGAAATATAAAATTAAGTTCCCATTTTTGCAAACTAAAGCTGTATTTCAAATTCAGTGGCTATGTTTTCCTGAAGTTTTACAGAAGGAAAACACGATTTAGAGTTTTTATTACAGTTGAAAAACTGACAGCAAATCTGAAAAATCTCAGTTCAGCAAAGGTGCTCTTCCTTTGGGGAGTACTCGAGGAATAAATCTCAGGGAAGCATTTCATTGAGAGAAAGGAAAATAGGAATTTTGTATAAAACATGACCGAGAATCACAATCTGAGCAGATCCTGTAGGATCTTTTTCCAAAGGAAATTTCGGTCTCCTTTGAAAAATTAATTTACTGCAAAAAAAAAAGATCTTTAATTCCAGACACAACACCACAGAGGGGCTGGGTGCGAGGCTGGGGTGTGAGGGAACCTGCTGGAGAGGCAGCAGAGGGAACCTCACACTCCACAGCAGCTAGAGCCTGGTGTGACAATGCTGCTATTCCAGACGGGAAAGAAGCCCTTTCCCGGCCAAGTGCCGTTTGTTGGACGAGTTGGGTGTGCGCCGTTTGCCACGGGTCTGACCGCGGCCCCAGGGCCGGGGGCCAGGCACGGGCAGGGGCACAATGGGATGACCGTGACTTTGAACAAATAAATAAAACATGCGGCTCCTTCGCTGCTCTCCCTCCCCCTCCCGTCCAGCCGGGCTTGCATTTGCCGTGGTCATTTCCCACGGCTGCCGGATCCAAGAGCGGCGTGGCCCTTGTGCCGAGACCCTGCCGTGGCCCTGGGTGTGCAGCCCCACGCGGACACGAGCTGCTGCTGGGGCCACGAATGCTTCCCGCTGGATTGTGGCCCAAAAGCATCATGTGGAACTGCAACCCGGCCCACTTGACAAACACCCGCTCCCCCGGGCCGGGCTCCCCGCAGCCCTGCTGCCGCAGAGCCCCGCACATTGTAGAGTGCTGGGCAGGAGAAAAATGGGTTTGCTCCGCGCTTCTGTTCTTTAGGAACAGAAAAAGGTGAGCATGTTGCAGGGCAGGGAGGGGAAATTTAATATTGTGAGAGATAATGGCAACTATGTTAATATCCGGAATTTTCAATGTACCATAAGTACATTTTGTTTTTCCTTTTAGCACGATTTATAATTAAAGATTTTAATCTGGCTTCACATTGAGTTAATAAGCCCTTTGATTGATTAGGATTCATAAAATTGCCATTTCCCGCTGCTGCTTTGTGTTTCTGGGATGTTCTTTTGAAAAGCCGGGGAAAGGTGAATGGGAAGCGGCCATTGTTTGGGCTGAGCTGCGCCAACTCGGGGGGCTCCGGGCTGCTTTGTGCCGAGCGTGTCCCCAGCAATATCTTGTTGTTCCGCCAGATGAATTCAGATAGAATCTGCTGAGCTACATTTTAGTGATTTTTAGGGAAAACTTGCTGTCGGGTGTAATTTCAGCAGGTGTTGCACACAATTGCTGTGTCGTTCCTGACCTGTGTGCGATGGAAGAATTTGGGATTAGAAGCTGAACACGAACTGCTGCTCTGAACTAAAAAGGCGAAGTATTAGAAAACAAATATATCTGAATACAGCAGACCCCTGATACCCAGGCTCTCGCGTGGCTTTTAAAATTCCGTTTACAGTTCTGTGCCCTCGCAGTGTCACCTCCTTTGTTATTAGGGGCCGGTGCTGCAGCAGTCCCCGCGTAAAGCACTTGTTAGACAAGGAAATGGAATAAAAGAAAGAGGCCGTTTTGCCGCTCTTTGATCATGTTCTACTTGTTTAAATTTTTTTCAAGTAAATTCTGATAAATTCTAAAGTCTGAGTGGAAAAAATGAGAGAGGAGGCTCATGATTTTTAAGCATCTGGTCTAGTGGAGGCAGGCTGCTTTCCCCAGCCAGATCATGTGTGTGTGTGTGTGTGTGTGTGTTAGAGGGAAAAAAAATCTTTTTTCTTTATTTTTAGCCAGGGTAAAAGTGACCCTCTTTAGCCCCAGAGGGGCCTCACTGTGTGGATTGAATCAGAGCAAATTCCCTTTGTGTTTCCTGCTCCGAGGGGACACGCTATTGTTGAACGCGGGGCCTCTCGTACGGCAGAGCAGTGCAGGACTGTGAGCAAATCCTTCCTGGATAATGCACAAGTTGTTTCACAATCGATCCGGCCTCCCCTCCCCCAGCGTTCACCCCAATTTACTTGGCACAACTATCATTTCCTGGCCCTTTTATTACCATTCAGACATCCTCCAAATGCAAACATTTGGGCAGAAGAAAGGGGCTGGGTGAGGCGAGGGCAGGTTGGGAGCCAGGCGCGCGATGCTGCCGAGCCGGGGAGCAGATGCCTGGGTAGGGTGAGTGGCGAGCTGGATGTGTCAGCACTTCCAGGGGGTTTAATTGACTTAATTTTTTTAATGTAAGTACCTGTTTCCTATTTCTATTTTACACAAGAATATTTTTAATCCTCCTCTGTTAATTTTCCAGCAGCCTCTGAGACAATTTTGCTTTTAGCTCTCGTGTGCCGGCACAGGCTGACAGTGATGAAAAGATGAAAACCTGGCAATAACACAGGGTTTTGCTTACAAATTGACAAAACCAACCCTGCCAATCCCCAGTAATTTCCTGCATCTCCATAACTGACCTCATGCATCCAGCCCCGCCGGCGCTGATTGGCGGGGTTACAGTGGGAACCGCAAGCGACGTTCATCCCAAAGAAAAACAAACAAGCAAACCCCACGCCAAACGCGCTCAGCCCCTGCAGGTAATGTCTGTGTGCCACCCGGAGTGCGCTGCGGGGACGGCGGGCCGGGCTGGGCAGCGGTGCCAGCCCCTGCCCTGCCGGGTGCCGGGCAGGGCCGGAGCTGGCCGCTCGATGCTTCATTAAGACAATTGTCTCTTGCCCATGCAACCTTGAAAACAGTCCCTTAATTACCTGTGAGGGGTCGGGGCCGGCCCCCCCGCGGGGCCCGGGGTCACTGGCGGCCCCTCGCCCGAGACCGAGAGATACCGGACCCCGAGGTGAGAGGGCAGGGTTCAAGTCCAGACTACAGATCTGCTCAAGAGGTTTCAGACAGCCAGGCCTCCACTTGACTTTCCATCAGACGCTGCCTCCGCTCGGCCGCGGCCGGCGACTCCACAGGGCTCCTGACGGTGCCTGGCCAGCCTGGCCGGGGCCCGATCCCCCAACCCATGGTCCCCAAAGCTGCAAGGAGCTGGGGAGGAGGCAGGGCAGGGGCAGGCAGGGAGTGTCCCCCGCAGACCTGGCTTTCAGGAGAGGCAGCTGCACATCACCGTGGGCCCTGCGAGCAGAGCCAAGAAAGTGCATAAATAATCTTATTTGTTATGCATTATTAAAAATTCAGAAAGATTTTAAATTCAAGTGATAATCTGATCATCCTGAGGGATAGGTTTATATTTAATAGCCAGGTGTTTTACCTATTCATTTGTGATGGAAAATATTATAATGAAGTAATAAACCGTAGCACAGAAATGTTAATCATATATATGTGGTCTGCAACCCCCTGAAATCACAGACCCCTTCTGCTGTCCCAAGCTGTCTTTATTGGTAACCTCATGATTTAAGATAATTTAGGTTTTGGGACTATGCCCGTAGACCTCAGGGCACAGTTGTTAATAATGGAAAGCTTATTTGACTGCATTATTCTCCTCCTGCATCTCTTATCTGTTCTGCTGTGAAGTTTTTCTAATATCATGTGCTGTTCTTTGTTTCCCATTTTAGAAGAACGTGGAAAAAAATCATGAAAGCTGTTGAGGCTATTGCAGATCTGATATAACGGGGTGAAGGAATTAGTGATAGATGAAGAGTTGTAGAGGGGTTCAGCTTTAAAAATTCACAGAGTATTCCCATTTTAGTGCAAGGTGGGGGGTTGGCTCTTCAGTGATGCTGAGAAATGAGATGCCTTGCAGCTCTCCATCTCTCCCCCACCTAAGAACCCTCTCCTTCCAGCCTGTGCATACGAACCCCCCGCATTCAGGGGACTGCAACACACAGGTGTCCAGCTGCTCTCTCTGCTAGTTAAAAATGAGGGAACTTATTAAAAGTGTCTCTCCCAGATCTGACTCCCAATCTAGGGAGCGAAACACGTCCCCATCCCCCCTGCTGCAGCAGGGCTGTGCAAAGCACAGCGAAACCTGCACGGAGCTGCACCAGGACGCAGCATCTTGTGCTGTGGGGATGAGCACTAAATATCAAACCTCACTAAATCCCGTCATTTGGAAGTGATCAGTGGAGCCACGCTCTGTATTCACAGCAAGGGCTTTACCGAGCGAGCTGTGATGTCACCACATTAAGCTAAAATAACCACTGAACATGAGAACAAGGGGGATGGGGGGAGAGGTTTGATGGGGGGGAGAGAGAGAAATAGCAGGCATATTACCAGTCCTACATGTGGATCACAGAGCCAGCTTGTGAGCAATCCCGGTGCTCAAAGTGCCTCCTTAGCAGAGAAGGGAGAGGGAGAGAGGGAGCAGCATCCAGCCTTCACTCCCACCACGAGAGCTCTCGTGCCTGCACTCGGCCACGGTGTCAGAGGGCGTGAGTGCATTTTTCGTTTCTTAGCCTTTGTGTGGTCTGCCAGAGCAATTGGATTCTGTCTGTATTTCCATGTATTTGCCTTACCGTGCTGTGTATTTTTAACCTGGATGTGAGCAGGCATTAACACGTAAATTCACACGCACTTAAATAGATGTAACGTAAATGGTTACACAGGGAAAACGTTAAAAATAGCCCGAGTCAGCTTTTCATCTGAACTGCCCACCTGGCAGTGCCCAGCGCCATTCCCCTTTCCCAGATGTGCAGGAGCGGACTGTTACTGGGAGGGAAGAACTGGAATGGGAAGGGAGAAATCTTTCCTTTCTGGCCTGGCTAATGAATGTTGGCCTTTGTGTGGTGTCAGCCCAGGGAGTGTTGCTTGTGGTGATGATGCTGGTGCTGAAGAGCCACTGCTTAAATGTCTGTCCCGAGCTTTGCAGGGAGTGTATCTGCAGAGATTCAGTGTGCAGGTGCCTGGGCAATGAATCCACACCAGTTCTGGAGTGGTGAGATGCAGAAGGATCGTGTGTGGGCATGGGGTATCGCTCCGTGTGAGTGAGCTCTGCTTGCAGGGGGTGATGGGACTGTCCAGCGAGGAGGTGGGATCTGCACCACGTCTGCAGGTCAAGTCTGTGCCCCCACACACAGAGCACACACTGCTCAGGGTGTGCATGTCTGTGAGAGGGTGCCAACTGCTCTGCCTCTGCCACAACTCACCCCAGACCCAACCTGATGTTGGTGATGAAGGAGAGTGAGATTTAACCTCACTTCTTCCCACCAGATTTCCAAAGCTGTGCAATTTGTGGGCATGAAGAGGAATCTTACAAGGAAGAGACAAAAATGCAGCAATTTAAGAGTAGGGAAGTTTCAGTGTTATCAGCTCCAAGTCATAACCCTGTGTCATAGGGAAGGTCTACAGGTAGTGTAGCCTTTTCATGTATTTTTACTTTTCAGTTTTCATGTTTCTGGGTAAATCAAAATTAGGTAAAGGAAATGCCAAGAATGTTTAAAATCCTAGTGGTCAGTCTCCAGGAGGAGGAAAGGGCTGTTGTGATGGGCCGGAGCGTGGCTTCATACCTGCCCAAACTGTGGGCACCCTTGGGGTGAGAAAGGCTGCCAGGCCTGGGGGTACCGTGGGGTGTGCAAAGGGTCTGGTGTGGCATGTGTGTGTCCCCAGGTGTCTGTGTGTGTTCGTGTGTGTGTCCCCAGGTGTCTGTGTGTGTGTGTCCCCAGGTGTCTGTGTGTGTGTGTCCAGGTGTCTGTGTGTGTCCAGGTGTCTGTGTGTGTGTGTGTGTGTGTGCACGTGCCTTTCCTGCACAGCATCAAGCCAGGGCCACGGCCTTGCTGGGTCTGTGCGACTGGGGACACGTGTGGCAGCTCAAACCTTTGATGCTGTGACCTGTGGTGCTGCTGCCATGCTCCCGTGTGCTTTGGAGTGCTAAAGGAACACAGAGGGAAAAGGGGCGAGTGTTTGCCTCAGGTGATGAGCAGCAGAGCCTGGGACTCTGGGGAAGGAGGCAGGGGGGAATGGCCAGCCTTTGTTTTTGTAATAAAACAGGCTTATTGATAGTTATTATTTATTCCTGATACCCACTCTGTATAATTATTTTTATCTAGATTTTGTTTGCAGTGACATTGGCTGGTCCTTCCCTTTGATCCTGCTCGTGTCCAGAGGTGCCCCAGGAGCAGAGCCAGAGCACCTGCTGGCTGCACACGCAGGATGGTTTGCATGTCACACCTGTGCGTCTGCCATCGCACCTGGGGCTCATAGGGCCGGGCTGGGCCACTGGGAAACTGGGGGAATTGCTTGGTAATGTGTCTTCAGAAGGAAGAAGGCGATTGGTCTGATGGTGCTGCTAGAAAGGGTGGGGTTGATTAAAAAATACATTATTCTTGAGTCTAATTAACAGCCCAGCCACTGTTGTTTGGCTGTTTGTCTCAGTCTCCTCTTCCAGGTTTTGGTTCTTTCCTAAGTGCTCAAGAGGCATTCCCAGGAAATTGTCTTGGAACCCTTGATGGCAGATTATGAGAAACAGGTGATGATCAAAAGTTTTTAGTTAGGGCCGAACTGCCTTTTTTTCTGCTGTCCTTTGAGTCTGTGAAGTGAAAATAAAGGGAAGCCACTGTGTGTCATTAGGCCAGTGACTCCCTAAAAAAGCTGCTGCTCAGACTTAACTTTTATTCTTCTTTATATTTCCTTTTTGTCATAGTGTATTGGAAGTAGAAAATGGGGGTTCTGAAGAAATTGGTTTGGGAGCGTTAACGACTTAATTGGCGGTGATTAACGGAGACCAGAATCACCTGGGGGAGAGGGGTGGGTGGTCCGGCTGCTCCCCCAGCCGGGTAGAGCCACCAGGGGCTGGAGCCGCGAGGGTTCCCCTGTCTCGGGGATGCCGCGCAGATACTTGATCTGAGGAGTCTGGAGGACGTAGTTGGGGGTCAGAGGTTCGAGCTCCTGATATCCGTGGTCTTCTCTATCTACATGCTGTCTGCAGCCCTGGGCTCTGCTGTGAGGGGTAAGTGGTTTGCATCTCAAAAAATCTGGCTGTGGCTGAGGAAAGGGTACTGTCTAGTGACCATTGTAAGGTAAAATAGCAGGATAAAATGTCCTGGTTTCCAGTGCTTCACCTGAGCAGATGGAAGGCATTGTGGAGCGCTGTGGGTGGAACAGCTGATATCAAGAACACTTGAATGCAATTTTGCAGAGTTGTTGAGGTGACTTCATTTAGGTCAGTTGAAGCTGTGAACGTTGAGAGTCTTGGAAAATTGGGTCCTTCTTGCCCAGGCAGATCTTGAGTATGCTATCTTTGTTTAAGGTACTTTTGTGCTGCCTCACAAACCTCAGGCAGACCTGTTGGCAGCACCTAAACATGGTGAAAATGAAGTGGTTTTCCCTTTTTCTGTTTGAGCAGATAGACCAAGCACAATTTGATGTGTACTGTGGGCTTGAGTGAGCAGACTGATTGCCAGGTATGGGGCGGGAAATCTGAGACTGAGGTGGTGTCCAAAGACATCTTCTTCAGATAGTAAGTGTAGATAATCCTGAGCTGTGTCTTTGCTGCCAGTGCATCTCTCCTGGTTTCCTGGCATCACATCAGGTTGGCACAGCAGGCTCAGACCCTCAGGGAGTGGTGTGTGCAGAGCTGGGTGTTGTGGGTGCATTAATCAGAGGCTGCAGCACTGCTTTGGAAAGCCTTAACCTCTCTGGAGCTCGGTTTTAGTGTTGGGAGCACTGGTGGGACACACCAGCAGGCAGGCAAAATGGCAAAATTCATCTGGTTTGCTCTGCGAATAAGCAGGATTATAAAGTGTGTGTGAGGGAATGGCACTGGGAGCTCTGTGGGCTGCGTGGAGGCTGCGCTGTTTACAGCAGTTCCTTGAAGGGGCATCACGCAGAGAAGTTGGGTCGTGGCTGCAGCCATCAGAGGGGTCTTTATTCCTTAAATATGAAGCTTTTAAAGCTGGGTAGCTGTGTGCCCTTAATTTGTTGTTGTTCACATTATTTGTTATTTGCTTATCCTTGCAAGCCTGTTATCTTGAGTTGTCTGTTTCTCCTTCTGTCATAGGGCATAATATTTGTCTGTCTTTATGGACTGTCTAACAGCCTGAGAGAAGGGCGATAAATGTTCAAAAGGGGTTTATTTCTGTTGTTACAGAAAACATATCAGTGCCAAGAAGCAAGGCTGCATAGTGCTCTGATACTTTCTTCTTGCATTCCAAGTGGGCCAGTCCTTCAGCAGAGCCTCAGCCCCATGGCGTGTGGGCTCCCCTGCACTTTGGAGCTTCCAGCTAGGAGGGGACATAAGTGTCCAGCAACAGAGTTAATGAGAGGTGATGTCCCCAAGTAGCCTGGCAGCATAGGCAGGTGGAATCATTCAGGGCCTCTCCAAGGCCAGCTGAAGACAGAAATAGAAATTCCCCCAAGCTGAAATGGTGAGAGCTGTGCCAAGGTGTATTCCCAGGCAGGTCCCCTTAGTGCTGGCCATCATGGATGCAGGAAAAACAGCTGAATGGAATTTTTGAAGGGATTCCTATTTGTCTTTGGTTGCTGTGCTTCAGATTCAGATTTGCCTGTGTATTCACTGTTCAGAGTGCCTGAAAATGCATTTACCCTTTTGGTGTTTGCTAGAACTGCAATTAATAACCATGGTTATTCCTTTTGTATCCCACAGAGAGGGGGGTGGATTTTGTCTGCTCGGGACCTGAACAAGGGGTTTGGGATCACACAGTCTCCTCTGTGGTGTTGACAGCAGCAGCTTCAAGGTTTGGGGCTTTTTTGGTTGCATTTGTTATTGCAAGGCAATCCCTGTTCTGATGACTGATCCCATGGAGTCTCCTCTCTGACTGAGGTCAGTGTCTGGAAATCAGCTGGGATTCATCAAGGGGATTTTCAGGTTTTTCCTTTGTGGCAAGGCAGGAGATGTGGCCAGGAATGCCCGGTAGCTCTGGGACAGAGGTGTGGCTTTGGGGTTTAAAAAACATTCACCTTGCAAAAGTGTTATGAAGGGGACTGGGTGGGAGTTGGGCTTAGATTGACAAAGGTTTCAGTGATGAGCCAGGGTATGTCTTGGTCTTTGCTCTGGGTCTCTCCAAGGCACAAACCCACAAAACTTGGGACTTTTTTTTTTTTAATTTGCTCTGGAGACGCACAGTTAATTGTGAACAGCAGTGTCTTGTGCTTCCCTGCGGTGTAAGTCAGTGAGTTATGGCAAGGAGGAAGAAAAGCATAAAACAAAGACTCAGGGGAAACTTGGGACGAGAGTCCAGGTCGTTTACGCCAGGAAAGAAGAACCTTTTGTGTATCCAGCCAGTGAATTGCTGGAACGTGGTGGTGGTGGAGAGTTTGGGGAGGTGCAGCACCATCGAGGTGCAGATTTGGCCCCTCCTTGCCAGGCACGGTTTATTTTTCAGTGCTTCTGTATAATTAATATAAGGCCTGCTCAGGCACAGCCACC
Source organism: Xenops minutus (assembly GCA_035221455.1). Taxonomy (NCBI): domain Eukaryota; kingdom Metazoa; phylum Chordata; class Aves; order Passeriformes; family Furnariidae; genus Xenops; species Xenops minutus. The sequence continues at coordinate 20,067,861 of JAWWEE010000018.1, forward strand.
CTCATTGGACATGTCACTCGTTAATCATGCGACCCTCCTAGCCTTGGGTAATGACCTTGAAAGAATATATCAGCCCATGATGGCGGGAGTGAGGAATTAAATTGTTTCTCTGAGTGCTTATGGTCATTGCTGACAATTTATATGACACAGCTGCCCTGAGCTGGCCATGCCGGCCATTGTGCCGCAATCATTTTCCCCGCCGGGAAGGGGTGGCTGGGCTGGGCTGGGGCTGCTCCCTTGTGTGAGGAGGAGGAGGAGGAGGGTGTGCAGCCTGGAAATGCAGGCTGAGGGACTGACGCTGGAAATCCTGGGAAGGCTTTGCTGCAGCCTTTTCCTCTGTGTGTGTGTGTGTGCAATGTTGCCATAATGTGGAGAATGACGTTAGTTCCATTGTTGGAAATGTTTTCCCACCTGAGGAGGGTTCTCAGGTGGAGGATCGAGGTCTCTTTCAGGAAGGGCATTTGTAAGGTTTGGAATCTGAGAAATGGGCAGGACAGCTTGAATAGGGAAGAGATTTGGGTAAGATTCAGGTACAAACATGTCAAATAACAGTGTGTGTTTTTGTGTGCAAAATTAGGCAGGTCCTTTGCCACAAGAACCCATCTGATACTCTGTGCATCCATGGAAATTAAGAAGTAAATTTTAAGCTACATGTAAACTTAATGTAAGCATTTATGGATTAGCTCTGTATTTTTATATTTTTGTCTTTTGCTAAGTGTTAAATGTACTTGAGAAGGTATTTATTATTTGCAGATCATGAGTAAATGGCTTTCTTAGTTGTTATATATTGGTATCTGCTTTTAGACTGATGAAATAATTTGTTACAGTTCTTCAATCATATTATTTATAGAAAACATGTAGCTGAGGATCTAAACATCAGATTGTTCTGCTATTGCCATATGGGCTGCTTTTATCTAAATATAAACAGTTGATAATTATCACTAGAACTATTGGCTAAAATCACAAAATAGACCAAGAACAAATAGCAATCTCATTCTTCATTAACATTTTAAAAATGAAATAGATGTACTTGTTTATGCCTTCAGTTAATTTGGCTCTGCTTTTACAGAACTGTAAATGAACCAGAACATTTGTCTTGTATAATCTATACAATATTTTATATGTATATTTGTATTGGTGAGCTCAGGCTGCTGGATTTTGAGAAGGCTAGTATGTATTCAGCTCCATAGAGCAGTTATAAAGTACATCTATTAATGTATTCATGGAATCATGGAATGGTTTGGTTTGGAAGGACCTTAAAGGTCATCTCATTCCACCCCCTGCCATGGGCAGGGACACCTCCCACCAGCCCAGGTTGCTCCAAGCCCCGTCCAACCTGG
>JAWWEE010000018.1:20071787-20201282 GCA_035221455.1 Xenops minutus
GGTCTTGTATCTTGAGGCTTCTTCTTCCACGATATATATTCTGGAGAAACCTCTGTCTCTGTTTCAAGTGTGCTGTGACAGAAGTATTTCCCAACACCTCTCTTTTATTTTCTATTGTCAGATTCATATTCTAATACTCTTAAATCAGTACCGCTAAACACACATTCACATGCAGTGCTACCAGACCCGTCTACATATGAGCTCTTCCTGCCCAGACTTGTAGCAGGATCAGGACCTACTAGTATTTTCATATGGCAGAAAGTTACATCTAATTAGGTGGTCATCTTTTACTGTCCAGTAGATCCCTCTGGTCAAGTGCTCTGGTGTGTGCCTTCACTAGAAATGCATTATGAGAGAGTAGCTTGATAAATGGTATGTATGTATTTGATATCCATGACAGGCTGTATTGTCCTATTTTCTCTGCTTGTGGTTGTCTCTCTTCCTTTGAGAAACAGCCAGGTAGGATGAGCTGGTAATTAGTGTGAGAGACAAAGGCTAATTGCCCAATTATGCCTAGGAGGACAGCTGGGAAACTTAGTGTCCAAAGCCAACTGGAACCAGTTTGTGCTTAAGAACAGATTCCAGCCTATTATGCTGGATAAATGCTCTTCCCTTGAAAAAAAGTTCCTTTGGGTTACAAAGAAAGCCATCTCTTTAAAATGCAAAACGAAAAAAGCAAAGCACTAAAACCTCCACAAAACTGAAACCATTGTATTTTGTATAGATCTGTTATTCCTCTGTGGTGGGTTGACACTGACTGGACATCAAGTGCCCACCAAAGCCACTCCATCACTTAACTCCGCAGCTGGGAAGGGAAGAGAAAATATAAAAGGCTAATTAGTCAAGATAAGAGCAGGAAGAGATCACTCACCAGTTATCATCATGGGCAAAACACATTCACCTTGGGGGAAAAATTAGTTTAATTTATTACCAATCAAGTTGAGAATGAGTAAGGGAATGAAAAAAAAGAGTCACATTTAAAAGCACTTTCACATCCAGCCTTCCTTTCTTCCCAATCTCTAGTTTAGATTTTCTCTACCTCCTCCTCTCCAGCAATGCAGGGGGATGAGGAATGGGGCTGTAGTCAGTTCATGCATGACATGTTGTTTCTGCCACTCCTTCCTCAGGGGAAGGACTCCTCATGCTCTTCTTGTCTTCAATGTGGGGTCCCTCCCATGGGAGACAGTCCTCCACAAACTTGTCCAATATGAGTCCTTCCCACAGGCAGCAGTTCTTCACAAACTCTTCCAGCATGGATCTCTTTCAAGGATGCAGTCCTTCTGGAACAGACTGGGTGCCCAATAGGGTCACAAGGACTGCCAGCAGACCTGCTCCAGTTTGGGTTCCTCGCTCCATGGAGCCACAGGTCATGCCAGGAGTGTGCTCCAGTGTTGGCTTCCTAGGAGTTCACAGCCTCCTTCAGGCATTTACCTGCTCCAGCATGGGGTGCTCCAGGGGCTGCACTCTGATCTCTGCTCTACCATGGAGCTCCACAGGCTGCAGGGGGACAGCCTCCCTCACCATGGGCTGCAGGAGAATCCTGCTCCAGTTCCTGCAGCACCTCCTCCCTCTCCTTCTCTGTCTTCTACAACCCTTGGTGTATGCAGGGCTGTTTCTCTTACATATTTGTATTCCTCCCACTGCGGTTTTGCAGCAGGATGTTTTTTATTATCTTTTCTTCTTAAATCTGTTATCCTGGAGGTGTTACCACTGTCACTGATTGGCTCTGCCTTGGCCTGTAGGAATTCTGTCCTGGAGCTGGCTGGCATTGGTTCTGTTGGACGAGGGGGAAGCTTCTGGCAGCTTCTCATAGAAGCTACTTGTCTAGCCCCACTGCTGCCAATACTTTGCCATGCAAAGCCAATATACCATCCTACATGTCATGGTATTAAACTATTTCCTTCTCTATTGAACCGAAATTGCACTTTTGAGAAATTCAAAATGCATCTACATCAGCGTTTGAGTAATAATTAAAAGGTAGCTTTGGAAATTAATGTCTTGATTGTTCTCTCTTGTAACACTTTGTGGAGAACGCTGAAAACATGTGGACTGGATGTGTTTCAGATTAAACTAAACTGAAAGATAAACTACCAAATCCTGCTCTGACTACTAGCAGGCAAACTCAAGGCCAGACTACAGATGCTGTGAAATAAAAACTTTGTAAATATGCATACTGTGAACACTGGGTCCTCAGCACCAATTGTTTTGCTGCACAAATCTACTTGTGCATCTAAGAGAAAATAGTGTTGCTATTTTCCAATGTATGCATAACATCAGACACTCCAAATTGGTTTTCTGTTCTTAATTGTCCTCCAGAGTAACCCTTTATTTCTATTGAGAGTAGGCTAAAATAAACCCGTGTTAATGTTCACATTATTTTTTATTCTTAAAAATAAACTTCAATGTTTTAGAAAGTTTTATGTCTTTTCATACTGATTTTCATCACCACATTTTCTAAAGCCATTAATTATACATCACTGTAATGTTAAATTATAGTGTTTGTATATATACACCTCTGTATATGTATTTTTATATATGAAGTACAGCAGACATACCCAGTTTATTTTAGACTTTGAAGCTATTTTTTATGAATTTCAGCAAGAAATTCCTGCAGTTAATTTTCTGAGGAGAATGTGAGAGATGCATGAGGTTAAAATAGGATGGGGTTTTTTTTTCAGTAGTTGAGCCCTAATATATTTTTTTTTAGTGGTAAGTTTAGAACAAAATATATTTGCTAGTCTACTATACATTTTTAATCGTGTTTGCAAGAACATACTACTAAATTTTATTAGATAGTTATTTTTTACATTGCCAGCAGGAAATATTTATGAAATATTATAATAAAAACACATTTCTTCAAGAAGCAGTAATGTAATAAAATGCATCACTAGTTTTGATTGCACTCATAGCTTGTAGGAAGAAAAGTCCCTTTAGGGAGATGTGCTTTGTGTTCATACAGAATAGGAAAGACTGTTTTGTAGTGCATTAAAACCATGGGACCATTAGGCTTGTATAATGAAAATCTTGTAAACACTGATAGTTTTATGGTTAGTCTTTTCAACAGCTGTTTTGTATAAGAATCTGTGGATGCTTGAAGTCATAACACTTTTCAAAAGAACCATATTAGCTATTTACTAACTCAACCTATATTTTCACTCCCCTAGCTTGGGTAACCATGAATAGTGTTCCAATTTCAATCAATTGTAATAAAGAGTTATTTTCAATTTTATGTAATAAGAAACAATTTTGGAGGGTCCATTGACTTTAGAGCATGGATATTATTTTCTAGTGAGGATGCAGAAACAGAGAGCTCTTCTGAGAGAACCAGAATGTAAAAAAAAAAAAAAACAAACCCAAAACTTTTAAAAAGTAGAAAGAAATTCAGTGTCACCTGAAAGAAGATTTTATACATGATTGCTCAAGACAAGGGACAGATTAATTACAGAGAGATACAGGTAAAATCAATTGTGGCATAGTTATGTTTAAAGTGTCTTACTGCCCATCTGCAGTTATTCCTATAAATATATGGACTCAAGTTGAAGGGCAGCATTCAGCTAAGCTGGAAATAGTTACCTGATTTGGTTAGAAGGTCTCTTTGTCACAGACATCAGTGTGGTTTAAATGGGTTCAGAGACAATTGTATTGAAGACAGAAATTTGTGAAAAATTTCACTAGAAATATAAGTCAATGGTTTTAGTCAATCCACTGAAAGTAAAACACAGTAAAAACCATGCAAGGGCATGATTGGGTGAACGTTTAGATTTCCATCTATTTTAGCAATTATTGGCAATTTTACAGGTTTTATTATTTTCTTCCTTTTGCACACAGAATGAAATTTAAAAGTAAAACCATTAAAGATAAAGTACATTCCTGCCTACTCTTCAATAGCAAAGATGGATCAGCATTAATTAAATGGAACACAGGGGACTGAGGTTTCTCTGTAGAAAAGAACTGCAATTTCAGTCTATGCTAACTCCCATCAGACAATGAATGTGTTTGAGTTCTGTAATCATAAACATATTTCCTCTCCTAACTTCTCCCAGGGTAAACATTCATATAGTTTAACTTTTAAAATCATTCTACATAGACCTTACTTGATCCCTGTGCTTTGCAAAGTACAAATAAAGAATCTCGTCTCCCTACTATGCACAACATTATGCTAATTATTCTCACCCCCAAAAAGAAAAAAAAAAAAAAAGAAAAAAACAACTAACAAAAACCAAATTAAAAACCTCTAAAACACCAACAAACAAACAAACAAAAGCAAGGAGAAAGGAGGGGTGTTTGTACGATGATCAAGAAGTTCTACAAGACAAAAACATGTTCAAGTGCTGAGGATGCTTAATGAAAAACATTTGTAAAACTTCTGTTAAGCTATAGCAGCTAATCCCACTGGCATCTGCTCAAACTATAAAGCTGGTGGTAACCAAGTCCTGCTGCAGCAGATTTCAATTCTTATTTTACCTTTTTTCATCTAGCACCTCGAAAAAACCCAAAACCAAAACAAACAAACCAAAAGAACCCCACACACCCAAAAAAAAAAAAAAAAAAAAAAAAAAAAGATGTTTTCATTCCCGGCTATTTAAAAATCCATTGAGAAAAAAAAAAAAAAAAAAAAGAGAATGAAGCTCCTGTACAATGTTTAAAAGAATTGACAGAATGATAAAGGAACCGTGTCAAAATATTTCAAACTTTGTTTACTAAGGTCAGATAAGTTTTTTCTTAGTAATCCTAGTAAAGAAACAAACCAAAAAAACTAACAAAAAATCCCCACACTTCAGTGAGGAGGGCAGTAAATTAACTTTTGAGTAAAAGGCCTGTTCTTACAGACTTGGTGTTCAACTCCTATCAGGAAAGAAGCTCTCTGGAGATTGAACCTTTCCTCCCAGGTGCTGAAAAAACATCTGCTCTTTAGTATCTCAACTATCATTAATGCCCTTAGCCTAATGAAAGCTTTTGAATACCCCTAGAGGGAATAGTCATTCAAGTTTCACACTCACACTAGAGAAACTCATGGCATCTCCTTCTGAAGGTGTTCAAAAGCACCAGCTTTTGAAGGTAATTCAGTGCTGTAGAAGAAAATTTTCACTGGACACCAAGGCTGCCAGTGTAAGTTGACTGTGGTAAGGAACTCAAGTGCACTTGAGTAATGAATTTTACCTGAAAAATTAACAGCAATACCCATTCTTGTGGCTTAGATTTTACCATAATAGGTAAAAATAATTTAACATGTGACAATTAAATGAGACAATTTTAAAATCACAGTTTTATTACAGCTACCTTGCTTTTCTCCCTCTTTTCATTCATTTCCTCATTTCCTCTACTAATTTCCCCTCATTGAAGAATAAATGTTATTTTTCACCACAAGCTCATTTTAAACCTTAAATTCTAATGCTACTAGAAGGAGACTTCATGAAGCAAGCCTCAAATAAAATATTCACTCTATTTGCTGGTGTTTCAAGCATTAAATTAATATTCTTGAAGTTCATTCATTAAGTCCCTAACTTGTAATTAGGATTCAGGCCATGCTTCTGATTAGACAGGAAAAAGAATTCAGCCCACAGAGAAAGGCAGCCTTTCATTTCAATCCAATCAGGGAAAGCAAACACGCTCCAAACAGGGTTTCTGTGGTATATAGATATAATTATCATGACAGAAAAGGGAAAAAGAACTTGGAACCTTAATAAACGTGAAATAGGGTCTTTTAGCCTTGAGAGGTCCCTGCAGCAATGTTACTCCTCTTAGTATCAATCCTATTGACCTAAACTTGGCAATAGACAACAAAAAAGTTTTCCCATAATTAACCTAGTGTGCTTCATTATATTCTTAAGTGTCTGAGCTGATTTATTACATCTGGTAGATCCACGCAAAAAAAAAAAAAAGGTGAGATAGTAACATGCAAGAAAACAAGATCATGGCAGCCATATTAGAAACCAAACCAAACCAAACCAAACCAAATTAATCCCACCCTTTGAAGAATTATAAGGATGAAGAACATTATTAGAATTGCAGCCACTATAACCCTTGGAGGTAAGATCACCAAATATTTCCAAAATACAGCACTGAAAAATGAAAATTTGTGTTTGCTGCAGGGAACTCAATTAAAATTAAGTTACACATGAACAGTCAGAATCCTATTCTTAGTTAACAGTCCTGGGGTTCTTTGAGCTCTACTAATATCTGATGGTTGTTGAAATGTTTTTATAAATCAGATCACTTAAATACAAAATAGTTTTAGTAATCTAATTTTATAGTTCTGGAAATCTTGGTTAGAATATAATAGTGAAGATTGCTCAGCTTCTGTTAGATTATTAACTGCTCTTTGTCAATAGTTTTTGTCAATAAACAGCAAGGGTTTGTTAGTTTAACAGAAGAAGGTGATGTGCAAAATTAAATCTTCACAATAGTGACCAAATAGCTAAGTCTTGCTTAACAAAATTTAAAATACATATTGACAGTGTGTCTTAGCTAGTTGGTTTACTAGATGAAGCAGTAATTTTTATGTGCTGTATATTGTAAAACATAACCGGATACCACATGTCTTTTGTAACAATTACACTACCCCAACATGTTGGCCTCAGGGGATTCATCTCTTCTGCCTTTTCCTAGGAACTCCACACATGTTCTCTCTTAAATCCACTTAACACACTGCTCAGTAGGACTGTAGGCGTTCAACTGATAAGGATATTATACTTTCTGAGAAAAACACACAACAGAGCTAAAATCAAAGCAACTTTTCTCAACACTATATCAACTTTTAGATCTACAGGCCATTCTGGTGAATTATGACTGCTTAATACAAAAACAAAACAAACAAAAAAACCCAAACAAACAAAAAACCCAACAACCAAAGAGCTAACTCTAATGTTTTCAAAAAGCAAATATATTCAAATGTAGTTAAGATATTTTTCCCCCTCCCAGAACTTCCCATACATATTCATGTATATACAATTTTAATAATTTTATATAATTTTTTGTGTTTATATGGCTAAAGTTTCAGAAGAAGTTAAGGTTAAGAAGCAGGTCAGTAAAATTTATAACAATCACTAAGGTATTTCTAGCTCTGAGTCGCTGCCTCTGTTAGGAGCCTGTGGCCCTGTAAATAAACATTTGCCATTACTAATAAAGGCCACAGACTTTCTGTTGAACTCATTGTTGAGGGTCTTATGACTTGTCTAAGGTTTCCACAGCTTGAACTGGTCTTACCTTATTCTAACAGTCATCTAATAGTAGTCACATAACTATTGGCTAATCTGTTTTAGCTCAAGTAGATTAACAAAAATGAAAACCTTACCCTGTTGAAGTTGCTGGGAATTTTACAATCAATATGACTGAGAAGCACTACAGACAGAAGAAAAGTGGTGTGACAATTTGGTCCAACACGCAGTATAATCTATAACACAGGTAACACAAAAAATACAATATTAACATAATGTTCTGAACTACCCTAATGAATTACAGTCTCATGCTATAGTTACATGGCATGACCCCGATTCCTTCCTGCAAACATCCAAGGAATTCTGAAAGTCAAAGTATGTATATTTAATCTGCTGAAACAGATAATATTCTTTTAGATCTGTATGCAAAGCCAATGTACCATAGAGGAGGGTTAAAAAAAAAAAAAAGTAATAAACTGACTGACTTGAGGTGTTAAATTCACAATGCACGAATGAAAAGAAGAAAAGAGAGGAGATGGGAAGACAGTACAGAAAACAAACAACTTTGTTGATAGGAAAGAAACAGAGATAGACAATTTTTTCTTTACAAGAGAACAAATATTATGCATAAGAGTGGAAGATTAACTACCCCTTTAAAGAGATTAAACTCAATAAGAGTGGCAGATAAACTGAAATTTTTTTATAATACAGAAGGGGATGGCCCTTGCCTATTTGTGTGTGTGGTTTTCTCTGGAATATTAAATTTTCTTCACAGTAGCTAGTACAGTTGACTTGAATTTGTACCGGGACCAGTTTATCCTTAGGTGGGTGTGACCAAAACGGTGTATTCTACACCCTCTGTCATTTTGCATGAACTGTTAATAATGGACCATTTGAAGCAGCTGCCCAGGGCACATCTGACCCCTGAGGCTACAAGCTGGGTGTTAAAGAACCCTGCGAGGCACAGGAATGTTTCTATCTTCACATCATGACTCAGCAGTGATAACTCCCCTCTGGGGAGTCATCAGCACCTCTACACCCAGCCTGAGAGGTCATGTGTAATGGGCCATTAGGGACTGGCACAATAGGCAACTGCAATGACCTAGACCATCAGAGATTCCAAAAATATCCCATGACTCACACAATTAAATCACCCATTTTGAAACTCCCCACCCTGGGGAGAGGTACTGGGCATTCCCACCTGAACCTTAGCATATTTAATCTTCAGGTTTTGGACTCCTGTACCACTCATTGGATCCAGAGGAGGGCCAGAACCTCAGCAGGACTGTGCCTGCCACACTTGACAAGACTGTGACCGCCACTCTTGACAAGACTGTGACCGCCACTCTTGACAAGACTCTGACCATCACCCTCACCAACATGTTTTCCTTTCCTTTTACTTTGTACTTGGGGGGACCATGTAGCGCTCAGCACAGGGGCTAATAAACACCATTCTGTTCATGCCCTAGGGTTCTGGGTTATACATCTGGGTTTTGTAGGTTGAAACCACTTTTTCTCTGTATGATTGTATTTATTGTAATCTTTTTAGTAAACTATAACTCTGATTTATAATCTCTTTTGAGTTGGGTTCATTTTTCCTGCTGGCTTGCCTTTAAACCAGCACAGCTGGGAACAGTGTTGATACTTCACAGGCATCTTTTACCGATTGTTGATTAGGGCCTGTACAGTTTCAAGGTCTTTTGTGCCTTTCATCCCATCCCACCAGAGGGCAGGCTGGGGTTGCACAAGGAGTTGGGAGGGAACACAGCTGGGACTGCCGGTCCCAACTGACACAAGAAATCGCCAACACCTTATGACATCATGCTCAGCATGTAAAGCTGGAAAGAGGAAGAGTGGGACATTTGGAATGTCCTCCCAAAGCACCTTTCCACATGATGGAACCCACCTTTTCTGGGGATGGCTGAACAGCTGCATGCCAATGGGATTTGGCAAGTGAATTGCTGGTTTTGCTTTGTTTGTGTATATGACTTTTGCTTTAAAGTCACTATTAAATTGTCTTTATTTTAACCCACAAGTTTTCTCACATTTGTTCTTCTGACGGTCTCCTGTCTCACTGCTAGTGAGTTGAGTGAGAGTCTGTGTGGGATTTAATTGCTTGCTGAAGTCAAACCACAACACTGTGAGAGAAAATATACTTACAATAGTTATACCTATGAAACTAACATATTGAGTTTGGGGAATCAAATGCTAAAAAACAAATGTGTCTGCAGTCTGTGTATCAGCAATTTCTGTTCAGGCTAGACATGCAAAGTAAGGAGAAACAGAAACAACTTGAAGTTTATCTAGGTATGCATTAAACAAATTAAAAAAAAAGGGGGATGTTATAGAACATAGTAACATAGGAACTTGTTATAAATTGTAGAGTAATATTCTTTCATTTTTATATTGGAATCATAGACACACCAGAGATGGGGTCTATTTGTAAATTTCTATGTGGAACCATTATCTGACCATAATGGAAAAGGGGTTCCCCTATCCTAGGTGTTTTTTTTGTTTTTGTTTTTATCTTTTTGTATGTGTTTAGAAATGAATTTTTTTTTTAAAGCTTACAGTTTGTCTGAGAAAGCTTAGATGGTTTTGGTTTCTATCACTGTTAGCATTCAAGCAATTTCAGAAAAAAAAGAAAATGAAAAAAATAAAAGCTGTGTTTGTAACTTCTTTTGAAGAAAGAAACTCAGGTAAATAACTGGTTTACCAATTAATAAATGTTCTTGAGTACTTTTGTCTAAAAATACTAGGTTAATTAATAATTTCTTCAAGGTTTCACATTTGTGATTGATACTTTACAGAACTAGATCATTTGTCTCATAAGTACATGCTCCTTTCTGGAAGCTACCATGATAAAATCATGAAGACAGCTCCTAAAGGAGTTTCACTTATCCCTTGAGAACACACACAATCCTTTGAGAGATAAAGTTACTAAGAAACAAAACTAACAATTAAAAAGAAAATTAAAAAAATAAATTAGTTTAGTAGTTTGAGGTGACCAACTGATGAGTCCCAAAATTCATCAGATTTTTCTAAATGATAACTGGTGGAAGGACAAGTTGTAGGAATTTAAAATCCTAGAAGGATATAAATAACAATGAGAAATTATTTAAAGGGAATAGGAAGAGTAAGAATGAGAAATGGAAAGCAATTTCAAATGGAGAAGGTGATTCATAATTTCAGAAATCACTTCTGTCCCAGGATCTGTTAAACATATTTCTGGGTGATGAAATGAAGGAGTCATAACTCAAGGTATTTATGAGACCAGAAAATCTTCTAGGTAATACTGCACTGGATTAGTGAGGCAAATTAGATAGAAAATAGCAGAATTCCAGAGACTGGAAACAGAAAAGTTCTGTGATTAATTTCTCAATTTCATTCCCAGCTGAATTCTACTCAAACTTATATCAAAGTGGAATGATGCATTATTACTAATTCAAAAATATCCCTAACTAACCAAGCACAGAAATATATATATATATATATATATATATTTAAATATAGCAAGACAAACTAGAACACAGAGATGTTTCAGGGCAACACTCCACCTTCTTTGGGAGAAAGGGGACACTTATGTTGGTAGGACAAAGTTTATGTCTTTGGGAATTACTGAATCCATGACTTCTCTTTAGATCGACAGTGGTCCTTGAATTCTTCATAATGATTTTAAGTTATAATCCTGTCATCGTTTGTTGTACCTGAACTACTGATATTCAGCAACCTCCCATAGACACACTTTGATATAGTGACAACTTTTAGCATTCCTTTAACCTTTCTAGCAATCTTCTTTTTCACTGTCTTATCCTTTTATTTCAGTTGGGCATTCTAACATCTTTAATAAAAGATTTTTTTGTTTTGTTTTGTTTTGAAAATAAGTCTATTTTTGGAACTAAACATGTGTTTGATCAGTCTGATCCTGTCAGTGCAAATGTATCATGTAGAAAGGCAACATGCTGGAATTATTTACAGAATATATTTAGTTGTTATAACTGGAGTTCATAGCCGTAGTGGTTAGAGCAAGGAACAACAACAAAATGAAAAAAAAAAATCTGAATTGTCAGATATGACTATGATTGTTAACTATGTTTAAGAGTTACATATGCAGACTATGTAACTACTGTACTATCAAGCTTTTGCTCCTTAGGCTTTGTAGACAAGCTATAAACTAGGAATAAATGTAGGAGAGGCTGAGAGGCTGACTTTGATAGAAGGCTTAAAGGAAGATTTCACAGTTCCTGTGTTCCCATGAGCATTGTGAAGTTCATCTTCTCCTATTTGGTTTGGACTGCACAGGTTCCCTGCAATCATGGATATGCATGAAGCTCTGATTGTGGCAGCTATTGGCTAAAGAGTTTGATTCATATCAGGAACCCTTAGTAGTGCAATGTACATAGCACCATGGTTTCTGTAAGGGCTTATAGCACAAAGTGAAAGTAGTATAAAGGGGTGTAGGGAGAAGTTTAACAATTTTGGGCAGCTTTAGAATTTTGAAAAAAAAATGCTATTGAGCATCCTGATACTACTGAAGCTCATATGTCAGAGAATTAAATTTCACCCAGGTAATATCACTAGCATGATACTTTTTCCTGTGTAGATAAAGCCTAAAGTTAAAAGTTAATCAATAGCTGAAGTTACTCTATATATACACATATAGTGTGCTATCAGAGAAAAGCACGAAAATTTATCTTGTCTTCTTCCACCTTCTAGCTTAAAAAAACCCCTTCTTTAAAGGACTGCTGAAGACTTGCACCAAACTAAAAAAAAATAAAAAACAAGACAAAACCCAACAACCACAAAGGGAGATTGGTTTTCATCCTTGCCTGGTTTCAGCTGAGATAAAGTCAATTTTCTTTCTAGCAGCTGGAACAGTGCTGTGTTTTGGATTTAGGATAAGAACAGTGTTGACAACATACTGATTTTTTAGTTGTTTCTGAGCAGTGCTTACACCAAGCCACACTTTTCAGTTTCTCACTGCCCTTGAAGTGAGTGGGCTTCTGGTGCAGAAGGAGCTGGAAGAAGACACAGCTGGGACAGCTGACCCCAACTGCCCAAAAGGGTATTCCATACCATATGACATCATGCTCAAATGTAGACTAAGAGGAAAGCTAGCCAATGGAGAACACTGTTGGGAACAGGCTGGGCATTGGGCAGTTGTTGATGAACAATTCTTTTTTCATTGTTATAATTTATTTTTCTTGGGGTTTGTTTTCTTTTTTCATTTAATAATAACAATCAATAATAATTCTTATTATTGGTTATTTATTTATTTTTCACTTATTAAACTGTTCTTCTCTCACTCATGAGTCTTACTTGTGCCCTTCCCATTCTATCCTCCATTCCACTGTCTGGGTGGATTTTTTGCTGGCCAGGGTTAAACCAACATCTATAAAGTAGTTCTGACACACAGTATCAAAAGCCTTCCTAAACTCAAGATAAACAATATCCACGGCTTTTCTCTCATCCACTCTCCTTTTCAACATCCTTGGTGCTGCAGAGACTGCTGTCTTCCTCCTGGAGTTCATTTCCTTGACAACACAGTTTCTACCAGTGCTCACCTCCTGAGGGTGAAGAGCCCACTTATCCCAGACTCAGTGAGGGGCACCAGGCAACCACACAGCCCCAGAGGTATGTCTTCCCTTAGGAACTCCCTCTGGGGGGCGGCCTCTGATGGGCCAGGGGCTGTTTCTTGAAGGTTGATGCAGGGAACTGTGCACCGTGGCATGTCACCACCGTGCCCAGCCTGTGGACAGTACCCTTGGCAGAACTCCTGGCCCCCTTCTGTGCTGACTGACTGTGACTATGCTGCCTCCGATGTCTGCACCCTCAGTATGGCAGAAACGTATCATTGACAATGTACCAGGATACTGCAACAGATGTTCTTCCCAGAGATGATGGGTATTAAATCACACTCCTGCCGCAGAGGACTTGCTATTATGTTGCTTGGCTCACATGGGGAGAAAACTACCCCATTCTAACTCTGAAGAAAAGATATACCTGAATACAAAAAAACTTTCATATCTGCAAGGGCCCTATCCCCTAAGTAGAAATTGCAGCATGTGGTACCACTTCAAAAGTTAAATAAAATACTCAGAAGCCAAGTTTTATGCAAAGCTGAAAAAAATTGTTTCCCTTGAGTAGAAGGAAATCGAGTAGAAGTGAGTTACATTTAGAGCTCAAGGATTACACTCAAAGATTCTGAATGTACCTCAGAATTCCATAACTTTTTTTTTTTTTTTTCCTTGAGGTAGCATCTGAAAGATGGTATTTCCTAAAATAAAAATCAAAATTAGAAATTTTCTGGAATTCTGTCATCTCGGTGACATTTGCAATAGAAATTACAAATTGTTTTTCTTCATCTGAAATTTTCTCCTAATTAGCCTTATTCTCAAATACTATATTTTTCTTTTGCATTCCATCTGCCCTGAAAACATGTGCTTAACCTATAAAACAACTAAGGATTCTGTTTTATCCCACAAACTCTGCTGCAGTATTTCCTTGCCACTGTGGAGCACTTCACTGTAAGCACAGCATGATACGTACTGGCATTAAAGAGTGAGCAAAAAAACCAAAGGCAGAAGAAGAATTTCAAATAGGTAGATTATTTTTTTTCTCTTCCTGAGTAGTTATTTTTCTTTTATTTTCTTTTGTTTTTTCATGACACCAGTATCTGTCTAGATAGAAGTGGTATTTCTAAGTAAGAAAGAAAAACAAATACACCCTCTTTCTTTTGGGGAGAATAAAATGGAATTATTTTTCATAAAGCGAAAAGATTCATTGAGAGTTCTCTCCTCTGATTTTTAATAAGGTTATTTGTAGTAGTATTTGCAGAACTCAAAAATGCCATTCGTCTCAGGAGTACAGGAGCTACTTGCTGTAATTTCTAAGCTGTATCTTGTACATCCAGCTACTCGGCTGCTGGGCAGTTGGTTTCATTTGCAAAGATAAATTTTGTTTCTTGGCATACCACATCTATTCATTGTGAATCCAAATGAATCTATGAAAACTTCAAATCACAGGATGGTTTGCGTTGGAAGGAACCTTAAATATCATCTAGTTCAAATTCCCATTCCATGGACAGGGATGCTTTTCTCTAGACTAGGTTGCTCAAAATGAAGATGCTGGTACATTTTTTTTCTTTTTTAAAGAAACACAGAACTAGGAATTTTGTATAAATTAGGCAATGTCATGTTTTATGAAATTGTTAATAACAATAAATAAAGGCCTTTAAGTTTTTCTTCAAGACCAAAAATATCCTACTTAAGTAGGATATCAAGTCCAAAATATTTGATGTGGCAGACTGTTAGAAGCTTTACTTTTAAATGTGGACAAATTTCAGTGACTGGAATTTATGCACATGCAAATGTAAAGAAAATGTTATACCTCTTAAATCTCTCTACATCATGTATTAGTATATTTCTCTCCTCTTGCTTTAATTTACACATGTGTCTGAAGCCAGGATATACATCATCTAATGTCAGTTGAGCATCAGTATGAGTCATCATTGAAGACTAGAACCAAGTCTCCTTCTTTAAAACCAAAGTGATATTTCCCTTTTTAAAATTTATATATATATATATATATATATTTAGGAATGCACAGAAATTTGCACAACGTAGAAGCAAAATAACGTTGTGCAAAATAAAATACCCTCTTGGGGCTCAAATTCTTAGTTTCTGTTAATTTGGTGATTTTACCCTGACCTCACCAAGATACTCCTCTATAACACCGTCTGAATGCCAAGCCCTGACTTGTGCTGAATAGGGTAGGTAGAATTAAGTAACCTGGAAGATAATATTTTTAATAGGATAACTGTATTGGTTACATTGAAATGGGAATGGTGACAGCCACAGAAGTAAAGTAAAACATATTAGTAATTATGAAAATATAATGTGTTTCAGTAGCTGGTTAGTAGCTTCAGACTGCTGGAAATGGCAACACTGTAGATCTGCAGCCTCTGGAGTACTTTGTTAGGAATCTGATGGGTGTTGTGGTTGCTGTTTTCTTCTTTAAATCTTCAGCTACTACTTGGGGTCACTTTCATGTTTCCTAAATGCATGTTTTACAACTATCCCTTCATTAGTCTATAGCTCCAGGTTATATGAGAATTTGATACATTTTAATTTATATACTATTTATCTGTGTTACTCTGAGAACCACTTTTGATTATCTATGGGTCTTCTTTTTATAAAAAAAAAATATAAAAAGCCAAAAAAAGGTCTACAACAAAACTCCTCAATCATTAGTAAATGGGTTTTAGCTGTGGGTGCCAGCCAAGGCCTCATCTCTTGAGATCCTACATCCATACTCCTGTTCCCTGACCTCTATTATCTCTGTCCTGATAAGTCTTTTATAGGTCAAATATGTAGAGAAAGCTCAGAAAGCATTGACAGTTGACACACTGTCAAGAGCTGATTAAATTCTTGGGCTTTAAAATGTGGGTTTTAGAAGGGTGTACTTGCAGAAAGTGCCTAAAGAAATACAGGAATTGAGACTATTCTCCATTTAACATATCAGTACAGAAGAATGGCAGTCATCTTTCAGTACCCATTTCCAGACCTTCTTGATCAGGGAGATGAATCTGAGGGGATAAAAGAAAAAAAAAAACTAAAAAAAAAAAAAATAAAAAAAAAAAAAAGAGGCTTAATAATTTGTAGCTTTTTAGCTTTTTTCTGGTACTAAAGAGCAGCTGAAAACAATTCTTAAAATTATTTTCTATGGTTTGCAGCGATATTCATTTGAAGTCAAACCCAACTGTAATAAAACCCCTCTGTTTGTCTGCTCTTAAATACTTCAGGTTTAATCAGAAAAACAGCATCTTCATGCATGTGCCCATAGGCATCCTTTCCAATATGGAAATTCGGATACTCACTTTAAATAATTTGTTCATGAATTATGAATGTGTTCATGCAAAGATTACTTAAGGATGTAGTTCTGAACAACAGCGCATTGTATGATAAGCAAATTACAATATCCAAGCTACAAAAGATATAAATTTGAACATTTAAGTGCAAGTACTAGATTGATATTCAGAAGCAGAAAGGATATCTGACTTCTTGTTAAACCTGAACATCATTTCACTAAAAAATCTGTAATTGAATTATGGAGAAAAAAGTACTTTCAGTTATGGAGAGATTAAAGATTTAGTCTAATAGGCAACATTTTTCTCATTGTCACAGTGGGAGTATAATTGTATTCTCTATTACTTACCTTCTACAAATCTAGATTCAGACATTGATTTAGGGATTTTGAATGAATGACTGAGGCAAGGTCATTGAGTTCTTTTAAAACTGTCCTGATAGCCTTCCAAAGTACTGTCCCTTTCTCAGGGGGGAAGTACAAATTCTAGTTTGTATAGAAAAGAAAGAAAACCCTGCACATTTCACATGCTTTCTTTTTAATTCCATAAACAAGTGGACTTAGTAAGATGCACACAATAACACATCTGAAAGCATATTATATTACAAGACTTCTGACTAAGGAGTGCCTGTTTGAATTCCCTGATTTAGACTATCTAAGCTGAGAATAACTAAATATGGTTCTGTTTCAGTAAAGACTTCTTAGCCACTTGCATGTTATGGTTTCTGCTTTTATTTCTAACTGACATTTCTACCTGCCAAATCTCCTCTTCTTTTACAGGATTTCTCTGTTGTTTCCTTACTTCTTTCCTTGTGTATTTTTGTGTTTTTTTTTATATGTCTCCCCTTTACATTATGTATGCATTAATTTCTCTTCTGGACCAAATAAAAATGTAACACTGTACTGGCACACAATAGACTGTGTGCCAAGACAGTGAAAAATAGCTCAATAGGGAGTGGAACAAGCTTTCTCTCTCTTTTTTTTTTTTTTTTTTTTGTTTTGTGTGTGTGTGAAAAAAATTCTTTCCACAGTAGCAGACTTGCAGCTGTTAACTAATCCCATAACAAGTGGCATTTAGCCACACATTTTCCAAATTAAATAAGCTTGCATGTTGGACTAGTTTCATACCCTGTAATACAAATACTTTCCCTGCTGGGGAAAAAAAAAATTAAAAGAAAAATCCTCTCAGGCGTAGGAGGAGTGGAGAAGGGAAAGGTGGGTGTGCAGGGCTGTGTTGCTACTGCTGTCCCTGTCAGCGCGTGGCTCCGCGCGAGCACTGTGGCCACTGGAGGATCTGATGGGTTATCAAGGACTGCTCATGCTTAAATTATTAGTTAAGGCTGTGACATTAAAGAATTGTTATTTGGTCATGGTCTCATGGCTGTGTTTTGCCAGGAGGTGTTTGGAAATTCTCGTCTCTGCTGTCACATAATCTGTACTTGCCCTTTTGGGGCTTTTTTTCCCTGGTCATTTGAATAATGTTTTCAGCTCCTTGTGACGCTGGGCTCAGCAGCTTTGGGCCACAAGCAATTAACGGCACATGTTGGTAGAACTTGGGCTGGATCTCTTTGGAGGGTGTTTGAGAGCACCTCCTCCATCCTGCACTCACCTCCTGCACATTTTTAAGAATCCCATTACAAATTTTTCAGGATCCCCGTCCAAGCCAAATGCATTGTTTCCATGGAAACAATTAATGGGGAGAGCAATTTATAAGACTGATGTAAAAAAATGAGCACTTCATCAGCCCCCCTGCTGCTCTGATACACAATCTTGAGGCAGAGGCCGGGTGAGGTTTGCATAAGTGATATCCTTAAAAAAGGGGGAGACAGAGAAAGGAGCCTGGGAGTCTGCCTGTGGCACGGTGAGCGATGCCTATTGTGCTGCACAGGCTGTATTAGCTCTTGGAAAGGACGAGGAGATTCACATTTCGTGACGTCTTTTGAAATGCTTTTCCTTTAGAGAAGGGTATTTTTCATAATCCCACCCTCTTCCACAAGACATACAGCTGTGTTTGGGCATGGGAATCATGGCTGGGCATGGTCACAGCAGCTGGATTCCCATGTGAGACCTGGCCTTTGATTAAAAGGCTTTCAGAAGGCCTCAGGTTGCCCTGGTTTAAAGGTCTCCCTGATTAGAAAACTGCCTTAAAAGTGTTCTCTTTGTTGGGTTTTTAAATTACTATTGTTATTACTTCTATTTTTTATTTGATTTAAATCTGCCACTTGAGCTTTCTCCTTGCCAATGTTTTGCATTGATTTTATCAAGATGTATGTAAAGCCTACTCAAAATTTGGTGTTTAAAAAGCAGAGTGCTCAGGGTACACTCAGTGAGAGCCATTGTTCAGGACAGGTGTCTGAGCAGGACTTGACTTGGAATTTCCTGAAGAGCTTATTTTGGGGAAAAACTAATAAAAATTCCATCCTGTGCAGCTCTGCTGCAGGAGAAGCAGAAATCCTGCATGTCTGTGCTCTGAAATACGTGGCAGGGATTTTAGAGCCCGCCAGAAAACATTACCTGGTAAAGGAAAATTCTTCTTGGATCTGCTTCTGTATGGAAGGGGCCAGGATGGGGTCGTGGGACTGGGAGGGGTGGAGCAGCTTGGGAGAGTTCAGCTCAGGGCCTGGCAGCACTGATGGGCTGTGTAAGGATTTAAATGAGAAAAAGCCATAATCAAGCAGGAGTTCTTTGCTCCTGTTTTCCCTGCTTTCCAAGGGTTTTTCCTGTCTGGGGGTGTTTTCCTGCAGAGGGCACTCACCATCCACGAACGGCACCCGCAGCGAGGCTGTGTCCACAGCATCCCCTGCCAAACCCGGAGAGATGGAGAGAAAAAGATGTAAATTATGAAAGCAAATGATTCCCTGGTAGTGCACGAGGCCAGCAGGAAGAGCCTGAGATTTAAGGAGGAAAAAAACAATGTGGGGATCAAGTGGCTGGAGGGACACAGAAAGTCTGGGGCTGTGGTAATGGGAATCATAAAAATGGGTGAAAAAAGGAAAGACTGCGTGGCTGGGTTAAAATCTAATAGCAGTGGGGCTCAAAGAGGCAAAATCCTTAATTAAAGCACTGTCCCAGAAAGGGAAGGGCTGCCAGAGTGGGACAAATACAGAGAATTCCTGCTGGTCCACAGCCCCAAGTGTGGGCTATCACAGCGTTGGGAACGGGCATTTATTCCATGTGCTGCTTCCATGCTTATATATGGGAAAGGGACAGACTTACAAAGAGCTCACCAAATTGGGAAATAAATACTCAGCAGCCAAACGATAAAACAGTTTAGGAATTAAGTATTCTGGAGTTTGTGGAAAAAAAATCTCATATTACCAACAAGCTGCCCTTGAAAACAGATTATAAAAATTGTTGAGGGTTATTTTAAACCCGGGTAAAAATGGCCAGGCACCGTCTATGCCCGTCACTCATCCAAGGTGGAAAAAGCCTCACGGATGTGTTCCAGTTAATAGCACTTGCTGTTTATTATTTGCTTTTATTACACCAAAGGAGTGTGTAAACAAAAATATCCTCAGAGCCAGCTCTGAAAATATAGGTCTGGATATCATAGAAATCTATAATCTGGAGAATTTTTACATTGTTGATGAGAATTTTGAATTTATTTTTAAAGTTTCTTTTGGCTTAGACCTGTTTTAGTCTTTTTAATTTGTAAGTTTTTTCCCCCCTCCGCAAATGTTTTCTACTTTTCTTTTAAAATTTGAGCATTTTGAAATGGAATGGGAATTCTTTTATTTTATCCAGTATGAGTTTTTACAAAATATGTTTTTACAAATATAATTTACAGTTACAGAGTATGATTTTTACAAAGTATTATTTTCATTTGCACTAAGTCTCTGATTAAAATATTACTGATTTGAGTAGATTCCCTCCCATCAGCATATCCACGCTCAGTGTTATGGGGAGGAGGGATGGGAGAATTATTGTTAATAACAAATTTTGTTTAGGGATGTTCCAATCCATTTTTAAATGGTTTGGGCTCTGTGGGGCTGAACCAGGTGAAAAAGAAGCAACCCCAAAATGACAGAGCAGTTCCTTAACAAGGGGCTCGAGAAGGAAGGTTGTCAGGTTTCTGAAGGAACCTCAGGCAGACGGAAAACCGATCCCATCTCCCTGCTGGAATAACCCGGCTGGTTTGGCAAACACAAATTATGAACACTCCAAATCCCGAACAGAAATCAGGGTTCAGAGCCGTGCAGCTCCTGTCTGTCGAAAAGACTTGTAATTTTATTTCAGCAGGTTTTACCTGTGGATTGAGGAGATGACCCTGTTCGGAATTAGGACGATGTTATTGGGGCTCCTGCCTTTAAATTAACGCGACAGTTCCAGGTATGAACGTCCTGTTCACAGGTTTGTGACTCAGCCTTAAAAACTGGTTCAACTTAAAAGCAGGCACAGAATATTTCAGTCTTGTAGCTTTTTCTTAACAAAATGAAATTGGTTTAACTAATTTTGATTTTAGTTGTGATTTGACAATAAAATCTGAGCCTGCTGGTTTGATCTCTACTTGTATTTTAATATTTAAAATGGTTGTGAATGAAAAAGAGTGTGGCTGCATGTTGTAATTTCATGGTATTTCTTCATTCCCTAGTGAAAAAATAAAGGTGAACAAGGAAGTAAAAAAGCCTTCCTTTTTATTCCTGAATATACTAATTATTCGGGAGCAATTTTTGTGTGAAAAGCATGAATGTTCATCATTTTTGTGTGGATGTGGGATTTCCTGAATGACAGGAGAAACAGGACCATGTGCCTGTTTTTGATAGATCTGCTAAAGAATCTCTTCTTTTATAAATTGATTCCTCATATCCAAATTATGCCTTTATTTTTATGTTTTGCCAAATATATTTGTTTTTATCTTAATGTGTGTTTCATACCTGTATATTTATAGGTAAGTGCACAAATAGCTGTAACAATTGACTCCTAAATAATCTCACAAAGGGAAATATATGTGAATTCCAGTTGCTGGTTTCTCAGGGTTGTAGAATAAACCCAGAATTTAATTCTGCACTCCCTGCCTCCCAATCGGATCTGTGTGAGCAGCACGGCTGGGTGGCCCTGGACAGTGGCCCTGGACAGTGGCCCCAGGGTGTCCTGCGGTTGCCGCTGTCACTGCCCGGCTCGGGAAACGCCTCTTGGCTTTGACCCGACCCTTCCTATTATCTCCCTTCCATTTCACATTCCCTTTTGCTATAGATATTCCCATTCATAAAATCTTTCCCTGATTGTGGCGGCGAGGGCTGGGGTGTATCGGGAATAAATAAGATCCCGAACAGCAGCTATTCGTCAAACCCCTCATTTCCTGGAGTCCTGCCCTGATCCCTGTTGCACGCATCGCATTAGAGGGCAAAATCTTCTCTTATTTATTTGATACTTTCTCCTGTCGTTTATTAACCATCAGGATGCTGTCGGTGTGCTCAGCCCCCGGACTCTGGTGCCCGGCAGGGCTTCCTGCTGCGGGAACTGCACGCTGGGGCCGGGTCCTGGGGGTTGTGTTCTGTGGTGATATCAAAGCTCTGCTCAAACGCACCGTGGCCTTTCCTGTCTCATACCAGGAGCTGCCCTCACTCACAGCACAGCTGCAGGGACACGGGGAGCTGCCTGGGAATCCCCCTGGCCCCTGGTGGGATGGGAACCACCGGCACAGTCTGCTGGAAAACGGCCTTTCGGCTCCCGGCTTGGCCAGCGTGGCCACACATGATTCTTGTGTGCTGTATCGGGAGTGGTACAAAATACTGGGACTAATTTAGAGTGCTGGGATCCAACTAGTAATTCCTTTCCCTCTTTGCTCCATCCCATTTCAACAGTGCTTCTGTGGTTTGGTTGGGTTATTTTAAAATAAAAAAAAAAAAACAAACCCTTATGCAGTTAATTTTATTTAATTTTTATTTTTCATTCCTGGTTCACATTTCAAATCCTTTTGAATATTATTTACCAATATTTTCTTCTTTTCCCTCTGGCTTTCTCCCTCTTTTAGCTCCTGTTTCCCTCTTGTCCTGCTCAGTGGTTGGGTTGCATTTTCTCCCCGAGCTGAAGCTGTTGCTCCCTGTGCATCAGGAGGAAGGGATTAGATGTACTTTTCTCAGACCTGAGGCATTACTATTTCTCCCCCATACTCAGCATCCAATTGTCTGGCTCTATCTGGGTCCTAAATCCATCCTGAATTGGTTTCCTAACTGACAGATTTGTGTGTTCCATCTTGTTTTGGGACCTGGCTTTCATCTGAATATCTCAAATAATTTTCTATTTTTCCAAGGAGAAGTTTTATTACATGCAGACAATCTGTATATGACGAGCGAAAATGAGAAGATAAAGGGTTGATTGAAAACATGTCAAATGCTGGTTTTTGCCAACAACCCCGGGTTTGATTGTGGAGGGAGCAGTGACAAACCCTCATGTTGGGAATGGATGGGCTGGTGTTGGCCTCCGGGAGAGAAATGGTTAAATTATGCACTCGCTGGAGTATGAAGGCAGTTCTTCTTTGCTGACAGATAGTTTGACCAGTGTCAGGTTATCCCGATGCGTTCAGCATACCTTCATTGCATCATAAATAAAACAGACAAATTACTTTTTTTTTTTTCTCCTAGGGTGGAATAAGCAGGAGGAAGGGGAGGGATAGGGATTGGGGCAGATGGGGGCTCGAGGGGGGTGAAGAATTAGAAGGAAAAGAAAAAAGAGAGAGATCTTTGCAGACACTCTATGAATCTCTGCTTGGCAGCTGAGAACAATGAGAAAAGCAAGCAATTACCTCGAATCCTTCCCCTTATCCAGACATAGGAAATATATTCCTGCCTGAGCCTTTTTTCTGCTCTCTCCCTTGCCCTCCCTCTCTCCCTCTTTCCCTCTCTCCCCCTCTCCCTCTCTCTTTTCCTCCTGTATATCTAATTTAATTCTTCGAGGCAAGGCAGATGTAACAAAGAAAGGAGGGTCTGTGTGGATGGGCCACTTCCCACCAAAGGACGAAGCCTTCCTCTATGGCAAACGTCCTTTTCCATTCCCTGCCCTGGCAGATGCTGCACCCTCTGCAAGCAGCATCCCTGAAAAAGGAGCAGAATGGTATTTTATAGCTCCAGCTTTTTTACAAATACCTCCCAAATCCAGTGGTGTAAGTACTCAATCCCACTGGCCGAGTGCAGGAAACCAACATGTTCGTTATCTCCAGAAATCCGTCCCAGAAGGGCAAACAGAGCCCGTTCCCTAAATTGCCCTCAGCTCCTGTTTTCAGCAGTCTCTTGACCAGTGTCTCCTCCACTCTCCTGGAATTCCTGTAGGATTTAAGTTCTCATTCTTGAATCTTTTTTAGCCCTTTTTTTTCCAAGCAACATTAGCAAATACTTCCTGTTGTTGCCAGGTCTGTAACAGAGATGTCCCTGGGAGTTCCTCTCTGTTGTCCCTGCCATGGTGCCCAGACTCACTCATGGGAAAGGGGGCACTGACATGCTGGGTTAGCTGGATATGATGGTGATGAGCATGGAGAAACCTCACGGGGCTGTAGGCCTTCCAGTTGTGAGAGTGGTCATCTGCATAAAGATATTTTGGCCTTTTAATTGCTCATAAGCCCTTAGGTAGCAGATTTATTTTTACTTCTGAGGGAATAAATCCTGCAGGTGTGGTGGTGCTGATGGGATTGCTGCTTCTCTCGATCAACCATGCGCTGTGCACAAACACCTGATGGCACAGGGCTGCCCTGGGTTTGAAATGCCCTGGAATTGTTTGGGAACAGTGTCCAGAGCTCTCCCCATGGCTGCACTGTGGGTGTCTCACTCGCCAGGGTTCCCTGGTCAGCCACCTCCCCCTTCCCACCTGGCATGTACCTTTCAGGGAACATCCGTAATTTTTTTTGTCCCCTGCTCTTACAGACCTTTTCCTTGCACTGCCTGGAGTCACCCCAACACCTGCGTGTCAGGATTGAAAAGGCGACAAACTGTCTGTTGCCACCGCCTTTGCTTTTAGAAGCAAACTGAAACCGCTACAAGACTTTTAATAATTTAAGCTAAAAATGCCGTTCCTTACAGATGTCTCTGGCTGTATTTTTACAGTCGGGGGATAGAAAGGAACATTACAGGAAATTTAAAGGAGGCTTTGGGTATTAAATCTTCACCTCTTCCAGAAGATAACGCAATTCCGTAAATCTGCGCAAGACCTTTGTTTAACCCACCCCCCGCCAGCGCGGGCAGGTTTTATAGGCGCCTGTCTCGCTGCCGCTCACAGCCTGTGTTTTACATAATACCCTTCAGCATCACTGATATTAACCTTGATGGCATTATTATTGCTATTTACAGTTCATATGCTGGCAATGGTAAACCTGAATGGGATTAATGAAATAAATTAAGTGATGGAAATATTAATGCTATTAACAATCAGTAACAATAGTTGACAGGGTAAGAAAAGGAATAACCTGCCATTAGCCAAGCAGGGTAGGATCTCTCTTACATCTGCATAAAGGTATCTGACACTTCATTTTGATAAATCCAAGATTAATTTTCTTTCAAGAAACAACTTTTCCAGGGTCTTCATGCTTGTGTGTTTGAAAACTGAGCTCCTGGCGTGTTTCCCACGTCACCTTTCCAGTGGCTGAGAGCCCAGGGGCAGGAGCTCAGTGGGGACAGGCTCTGTGGGATCTGTCCCACACCATTGAACTTTGCCTGGATTTGGTCCCACAGGGGTCCTGGGCTTCATGAAGCTGCTGCAACACATTCTTTGTGCCTGAGTTTGCTTTTCCAGCAAAAAAATTGCCCCCTGCTGCTGGGTCTGAGTTTACAATTGGAGGAGCTGCTGGAGATACACAACTAGTTCTTTCTGATGTGTCACTTCCATTGAAAAACAAGATGTATCCAGCTGGAGGGTCACTGGGCTTAGGGGCAGAATTGAGAGGTGTTGGATGTCATTTTGGGTTGGTGTGGTGTTGCACAGGGACTTCTCTCTGTCCCTGCAACACCGGCTTGGGAGCGGGAGGAGCGACTTTATCAGGCCTCCGAGAGACGTGATGGCTCCTGGGCTCACTGTGACTTTACCAAAGCCCTGGAGAACAGAAATACCAGGCTGGCTTCCTTCTCATTCCTCATGAGAAGTTTTTCCTAAGCCCTCGTGCATCACTGCTCGCAGGGCAGATGCTGAGGCTGGTGTGGGGCTTATTTAAGTACTCTGGAAAATTCCCTGCTGATAAGGTGAGCAAAGGTTGAAGAGAAAAAAGCATCACTAATTTTTTTCCCCTTTCAAATGTGTCTTGCCAATCCTTCCCAGCTGGCTAAAAGCTTGGGTTTCTCACACTAGGGGAGAAAGCGAGCCCATAAATAAAGTGGGGCAGGACACCTGGAAAGAATAAAGTGCCCTTCTCAGCCTCGCAGGGGAGGACGACTGGGTGTCTGCTGCTGGTGCATGGAGGAGGTGCAGGAAACGAGCCAGGCTTGGGGCTGAGCAGTGGAGAGACACTCTTGTGTTCTGACATAACAATTTGGAAGCTAAGACATGGCTTTTAGTGTTACTGGGAGTGGTCTTCTGCTGAAGTTCAGCATGATGAGCACATGCCACTGTTCCAGTAATGCTGTCTTTAGTCAGAACAGAGGCTGAAACCTATTTCTCAGTATAACCCCAAATTTCAGCCTCCTTAATCACTTCAGCTCCGTGAGCTGCTCAGGGCAGGGGGTTCCCAGGAACCCTGCAGGTAAATGGGGCTGTATGGCAGTGAGATAGTCCAGTTGGAGAGTTTGACTCTCTTCTGTCACATTTTGGATTGTCCCGTGTCTTAATTTCAGAGTGTGCGGTTTTGACTATGAGGAGAAAAACAATTTATCAACTTGTGTTCTTTTTGCGCTCTGGTGGGGAGAAAAATGCTCAACCACCTGAGACACCCCTTCGACAACTCTCCTCAGTAGAAACTGGCTTCTCCTTGATTCTCAAACCCCTGTTTTAGGAGTGTCTGATAAGGAATAGTGCACTTTGATCCAGGATCATGACAAGGCACTGCCTTTGGAAGGGAATGGGAGATACTTTTTGTGCTCATCCTTAGTGAAGCCACTGCAGGCAGGAAAGCAAATTCAGCAAACATGCAACCCAACAAATGATTGCATTTTGCAATAACAGCCCTATCCAGAGATGGTGTATTTCAATCTCGATTTAATCCCTAAATGTGAGAGCATTTCTGGAGGCAGGGGGCTCCTTGGTCCTGGAATTACAGATTTGTGTTGAGGTATTAAGAAAATGCCTCTTTTTAAATTGATACTGTCCTTAATCATCCATTAGCCATTGCTTAGCTCCTATCAGTTCTTGAACCAATATTGTGTTTTTTTTGAGGAAGAATCCTATTTTCTCTTTCTTCTTGGTGAAGGGAAAATGGCTGCTGTGTGCTGTAAGATGGAGCCTCACTTCTGGAGTGATAGAAATGGAATTAGCAAACATAAATTGTATTCAAAATAGCAATTTCTGCTTTATCTCATTGCACAGTCCTCCTCTCCCTCCCTCTGTCCCAGCCCCCTTTCCAGAGTGGAGCAAATAGTTGGAGGGGATCTTTTTTTATCCACTGGTTTAACTTGCATTTTCCTGCTGCGAGGCTGTGAGTCAAAGTTACAGCACGTTGGGTTTGCTCATGCTTTTCCTTGAAAACCTTGTAAAATAGCCTGAAAGAACTGACAGCAGAATAAGGCCTGGCATAAACTTGGGAATAATCTTTTTGAATGTTAGAAAAAAATACCAAAATACAATTTACTTTCCTATTTTTGAGTTCACATCCTTCAGGCTGCGCACGTTTCTAAGCACCTTTGGTTTCCATTTATTTTAGTGCTCCCCATCTCCTAAGAGCAATTCAACATCTGAAAGGTTTGGATCCAAAAGGGTTTGTAGGAATAATGCCAGACCCAGGAGGAGGGGGTCAGGGGATCAAAGAGAGGGGGGTTAATATTGCTGCCTGAGTCTAAACCTGTTTTTCCACCTGAAACCAATAAGACTGTGGTGATAGGGATTCTGTAGGTACTAATTATTCTTCTCCTTATTCCTAATTTTACTCCAGGCTGGGCTGGCATTAGGTATAATTGTTTTTTATTAGAGAATAATACTGGAAACAACCATTTATAAACTCACTAAAGCTGTAGAAACATTTACTCTCAAAGTTTCGTGAAGCTTTCTATGATTTCTGTGCATATTGTGGTTAACGTTTCCAATTAAGCTATCATATGTGCTGCATATATTATGTAATTATACTGGAGGAGCAACTCAGAAATTACAAGACAAGGACACAACAAAAAGTTAATTAAAAATGTGAAAGCCTTAAGAGGCAGAGAGAACAACAAATTTCAGGAAATTAATAGTCTAGATTAAAAATTATTCAGTGCCTTCACTCTAATGGGAGCCTGTTTTAATATTCAGCATTCCATGTCAATATTGGAAGTTTAAATCCTGAAATGTGAATTTCCATCCTTTTGTGACATTGGCTCACAATCTTAACGGCCTTTTAATGTACTTTTTGTTGTGTAAATCTGTGTAAGTACCATCAGTCATCAAACCTGACATGTGCCGGCGTGCAGCAGCCCCAACCCGCATCTATTAGGGCTTTTTGTGTTTGTGCAGTGGAACCTCCTTACACAAATTCCACTGAAGGCACAAACCTGCTGAAGGAATACATTTGCTTTCCCCTGAAACAATAGACCTGCAGCAAAGGAACATCCAGGGAAAGAATAAGTCATTGCAAAAGATAAATTTCTTTTCTGCAACAATGCAAAATGTGCCAAGGGTCTGACCCGTCAAGGAGATGGAGCTGTTGACTTACTGGGGCAGTGGGCAAACCCCATTAAAATACAGACTATCACTGAAATAATTTAAAAATTATCCAACAAGAATCTTGTGCTTTTCATGTGCTGCTGTGCTTTGATGTGGTGTAAGAAAATATAAAGG
The DNA here is from genome assembly GCA_035221455.1 of Xenops minutus. Taxonomy (NCBI): domain Eukaryota; kingdom Metazoa; phylum Chordata; class Aves; order Passeriformes; family Furnariidae; genus Xenops; species Xenops minutus. The sequence goes on from JAWWEE010000018.1 coordinate 20,099,693, forward strand.
AAATGTGAATGAGAACATTCCTCCCCCCTGAACTTGAGCATGTGACTGAAGCTGAACTTAACACACTCTTCAACATCAGCAGCAGCGACATGGTGTTTTATTTAAATATATTCAAATTTAAAACATGTTTTGCCTATGTCCATAAATAAACAGCAATGGGACAGGACTAGAGGAGTGGTTTGAGGAGGGTGGGCCAGCTGTGGGAAGATTATTTTCTCTGATCCCAGAAAGAGGGCTTTGCTGAGTGCTTTTAGCTCAAGGTGTGGCTGTGTCTGGGGCTGCCTTTTAGGGGAGCCTTTCAGGGAAGCCTTTCAAGTGAACCTTTCAAGGGCCACCAGCAGGGTAGCGTTGTCTTCCAACCACTCAGCTGAGAGGATGGGGCTGGAAGACCATGGCCCAAACCCTGTATCATTGAATGACTGCATATTCTTCTCTGGAAATAAGGTGTATTGTTTACCTACCTGTCACACTCGAGCTCCAAGTGCACTTTTATGGGTGTCTGCTCTGTACTTGGCACTCCAAGCTGGAGTTTTGGCCGAATTGGGTCTGTAAGTAGATTCATTGCTGTCATTTGAATTTGTAGTGGCAGCATTTGCCCATTATTGTGTTATTTTAATTCCCACAAGAACCTAATGAAAATTAAGTGAAAAAATAAGGCTTTCTGTATTCTATTTTCAGAATGATGGATTGATAGAAGGACAGGCAACTCTGACTTGTAGGCTGAAGATTTTATGCATATATACATAACAGATATGGAGACAGAATTTTTCCCTTATGGCAATGGAATGGTTTTGATAGTCTCCATTAAAATAGATTTGAAAATACCATTTGTTTTATGTTTAAACCTTAAATTAAATTTTTCAATAATAAAGTATGCTTATTATAACCCAATTCTATCAATCACCGAAATGAACAGCACATTGGTGGGTTCAAGCAAGTAAATAAATGTGTTACTTTATTGCATGTCAGGAAGGTTTATTGGGTAGAATTCTTCCCTCTGCACTGGTGGGTTAGAGGTTTAAGTGTCCTATCAAGGACCTGCAGTGATGCAGTGCTGACCCTGCCCCTCAGGGCCCTGGACAGAGGGTGACGGCTCAGACAAGGCATTAAAGCACGTTGCTCTCTGTCCAAGCTGTTCTCTTCGTCCCTCTGAGAAGGTACCTTTGGAGGTGTGGTGTTGGGATACACGTGGTTGCTACGGATCTACCAGCTGTTGCATTTGAGTGGGATCACTGTGATCGTTAAACTGTTTATTTCAATATATGCTTGGAGAGATCCTGAGTGAGAAAATAGTTTTAGATAAAGTTTGGCTTTCTGCTGGAAGCAGGTGTGAATGGAGAGCATTTCGCTGCTCTATCAGTGCTCAGCAAAATGTTTCCTTTCTCCAGTGCAATAGTTGCCTACAGAAGGTTTGTCACCGCCATAGGACAGGAATCCTTTGGCTGAACAGGCACAGCTAGGTGACCCTTGGATGTTTCTGAGAGCATGTCAAAGCTCCCAGAAGTGTCTGAGTTGGGCTGTAACCCTCCATGTCCGGGGGATCCCCTCCAGGATGGAAGCAGCTCTAGGGAGGAGGCAGTGTCCGTTGTTCTCATGTTTCTGTGGCTGATCCCACACCAGGCACATGCCCTGTTCTCCTTCATGTTCCAGATGTTTATGGAGTACAGAGTGCCCAGACCTGGCTGCTGCTGCTGGGTGCAGATGTGGGATGCAAAATGACCCTCTGTTGTGTCCTGCGCTCCCACCTTGCTCAGTACCTGGGGTTCTGCTGTCCTTGCCCAGCCTGACCTGTGCTGCTGTTTTGGCAGCACAGGACACATGGAGCAGGGCACAGGGACCCCGGTGTGGAGCAGCCCTGTGCAGGTGTTCCTTGCGCTCAGGCTCACGGGCAGAGGTGCAGGTCATGCAGCACAGCTCCCATTAACTCAGAGCTGCGAGCCTGCACTCCTGTGCACTGTCCCACCGTGGCCTGTGAGTGCTCTCTGAAAGGAGACCAAATAAATCACATTACAGTAGCCTGGAGAAGAGGTCACAAATCTTTTTGAAGAAGAAAAGAGCCACTTCTGGCCACTGCTGAAACATGAACTTCCACATGTATCCTGTTAGAAAAAATGAATTCCATGTTGGGAAATTTATCGACATGTTTGGGCATAGCTCATAGACAGGGAGAGCTACTAACACTCCAGTGACACCTTCCAGATGTTCTTCCCTTATAATTTTCCATCTGCTCCAGGCTGCCTTGGTGCCCCCCAGACATGCTGGGCAGGCAGGACAATGGCCGCTGAAGGGCACTGACAGGCTTGGTAGAGGTGGGAATATTCTGGCAAGTGGAATATATTCAGCGTATTCTAGGTTATCCATCACTAGCACGGCTCAAATGAAAGAGCAGGGACAGAGTTTGGGGTTCACCTCTTGTTCAGACACAGTGAGGACACCGACCCTCCACCCTCTCCCAGGGAAAGCAGACTCTGCTGCCCAGATTTCTGTTGTTCCAGCCCACACTGGTGACCATGTGGAGTGTGCACAGCACAGCAGGAACAGATGTTGGAGGTGTTGATGTAGCAGATCATCAACTACCACAAGCGTCACAGAGAGAAAAATGTCCATGACAGGTCGAAGTCTGTTCCCAAATTACTGGAAAGTGTGAGAAAGTGAGAGGTGCTCCCCAGCAGTTGTTCTGGCAAAGCGGGTTAGTCCCAGTGCATGAGGGTTAATTCAGAATCTCCATCCTGCAGCTTCCAGCCCCTACTCCCATCAGTACTCAGGGATCTGTCCCACTGCCAGCCCACCCAGCTGGAGCATTCACGGGGCACCACTCACCACAGCCTTCGGGGACAAGCAGAAAGTTAAATGAGTATTTTCCCCAGAAAGACAAAGTAGAAGAAAAATATGTTTCTCCAATGACAGGTGAAATCTCTTTGTACAGATGTTTGGGAGATGAAACGCACAAAGTGAAGCTCGTGCGGGCCTTTTGTTTTACAAAACGTACAAAAGCTCCATGAACAGCCGCAGGAAAAAGCCAAGGAAGCCAAGGAAGGGCTTGTCTTGACTGTATGAACAGCGCTGGGGAAAAGGGGGTTATCAGTTCAAGCCAAACGAGATAATCTCTGATCTGGGCTGGCAGTTCTCACCCCTCTCACCAATTTTTTGTCCCTTGGGAAGTAAAGGAAATGAGAAGAACAGAACTTAGTTTTTAAAAGAACAAAAAAGAAGATAAGATTTAGGTTGACTGAAAACCTTCAGATCAGGAGTATTTGCCAAACATAAAATTTTTTGGTGTGCAAAACTCTTAGATTACCATTAATTGGGTTTTGCTGTTTGTGACTTGAGACTTATGATGTCATTTCATGTTTATCTGTGAAGGAACCTGGGTATAACATCATGTGAACATGACCAAGTGTGATGGAATGCCAAAAGCTAAAGAGAAACAGATGAGTTCTGGGCTGGATACCTGCTCTGCCCTCGTATCTAATAAGGAGAAAGCTGGGATGTGGAAACAGGGTGAACAGTAAGAAGAGAAAAAACTTTGGCACGTCTTTTGTTGAAATTCAATCCTCCCCCTCCCTAGTATGCCCAGAAACCATCTGCAAACTTTTCAATCATTTTTTAGGATACAGTGAATTTTATCATAATTTTGTCAACCAAAACCATATGTGCTTTTTCTATTGACAACATGGAATAACAAAATCATATTTGTTCAGACCACAAGGCAGGTAATAAATAACTGTGGAGACACTGCTACAACTTAATTTTTTTTTTTTTAAAGGAATTGAATATTACCAAAAAATTTAATTTGGGAGGTAAAGTAAACTTCTGAAGAGAAAACCATCTGAGAGAAAGCTTGTGGCTCAATAACTTTCCCCTTCCTGTTAGAACGATTGCTGCTCAGTGTCCTGAGGCCATAATGAAATGAGTTGTTCCTCTGCCCGTGTCCGTCCTGGTTATCCGGTCACCACAAACTGCCCCTGCCCCTGCCCCAGCGTGGCCCCACTACTGCACCCTGTGGCTGCCCACGGCCCACGGTCCTGGGGTGAAGGGATAAAACGGGAACCAAGGTCATTCAGGATGTGCCTCCTCCTCATACACAGCCATGAAATACCTTCCCTTACTCATGTTAGAAAGTGAATCTTTCATGTGTGACCAAGTACTGCTAGAATCATGCAAAAAACCCTGTGGCTGCCCCATCCCTGGAAGTGTCCAAGGCCAGGTTGGACAGGGCTTGGAGCAACCTGGAACAGTGGAAAGTGTCCCTGAACATGGCAGGCTGTGGGATGAGATGGGCTTTACTGTCCCTTCCCACCCAAGCCATTCCATGGTTCCATGATTGCATGAAAAATCTTCACTCTAGAGCATCAGAATAGTCCTGCCCCAGGGCTGGCTTTGCTGATAAGCAACAGGTGCTCATCCTTTGAGTTGAAAAATTGCTAAAATTAGGAATGCCTGGAGCCACCTAAGGCACTTTAGAAAAGTCATTCCTTTTGGGAATTGCTGGGCTCAGCTTCTAATCACCAAAACCCCAAGAGGGAGTATGGCACAGATGTGTTAACAATACTGGTTAGCCACTGGAAGAAGTTCCCAAAAAAGCTGGTAAACTCCTTGTCTCAGGCTGTCCCTAACTTGGACAGGCAACTTGCCTGGTCAGTGCTTTAATGAGACTTTGAGCTTAAAGGATGAAAATTATTACAGTGTGGTTATGCTGAAGTTTGGGACAAGTGATTTAAAGAAAACAAATCAGCGAACCCGTGTGTAGACAAACATACGGTTTGAATATGATTCCATATATTACATTAATAAACGTGCAATTGTTGTGGTGTTAGCAGTGATAAACAGCCATGGGGTTTTATGGTGATGCCTCATTAAGATTCTCTTGGGGCCATGGTTGGATGTCCACCACTGGACTTTTTATTCCCTTTACCCTACCCTTTTTACTGCAGCTCCTCCTCACTTCTCATGAGCTGCAGAATTAGGCTCTGCCAGGTTGTTTTAATTTTTTTCCCCATAACAGTGAGATAAACAAAAAGATACAAAGCTTGGGCTGAAGAACTTACTCTTAAAACTCTGCTTTTTTATTGTAATAATATCCCAAGACTTCATCTGGGTTGTAGCATCAGGGTGGTGAAGCAAGAAGACACAAAGTCCACCTCAAACCTTCACAATCTAAAGGGCACAAAGGAAGCAGAGGAAAGTCGTATGATTTGTCAGCAATGAAAATGATAATTAATAGACTTTGCAGGTCTTCAAAGCTTCCCTGCTAACTTCTTGATGATCTTAACAAATAATCAATTAAAGCCTTCTGAGATTAGCGAGCGTTATTATCCCTGTTTTATGGATTAGGTGACTGAAGTACAAAGGAATTAAATCCTCAGCCCTGTACCTTTCTCCCGGTCAGGGCACATCCTGCCCCAAACCCTCGTACACCCATGGATGTGCTAGCACCAACAGGTGTAGTACTGGATGATCCTGAAGGTCTCTTCTAACCTTGATCATGTTGTGAAGTCAGAAGAGCAGGTCCTGAGCACTTCTGAGGATGACACATGGGAGAGGGTTGTTTGGCAGCTGAGCTCTTTGGAGTCTGCTCCTTTATCCCTTTGTTAACACCTCCACTTGTTTTAACCTGATTTCTCAGGACAGTGTCAGGCAATCCCAGTCTGAGGTCATAGTTAACAAGGTAATGATGTTTCCAAATTACTGGAAGGAGAAAGGTTGAGATAACGTGTGGTGTTTGGGAATCTTTGCTACAATGCTGAGACCCATTTAACAGGCAGAATATATTTCTTCAGAAAGTAATGACAGAGCTGAAGACTTCGTTAAGAGTCAACAATAGTCTTATTGCTGCTTCTCTCCTCTGTTGGTGCACGTGGAGTGGGAGTGCTCCAGAGAAATGGTGTTTTACAGGTGGCTTCTCTGAAGCTGGAAATGCAGGACCTCCACAAAATCTCCCTTCTCACAGATGAATTTATGCACAACTCAGCCCATGTGCTGCTTGCAGAGACACACGTTACTGTCCCATTGAGACTGTTGAGGAATATACCTGGTCCAGGTAGCTGGACTCAGAGATTGATATGCAGATTGAAATGCAGATGGAGCTCTTGGGGGAAGCCTGGGGCAAGAGGCTGTGAGCTGGGAGAACAAATGGTACAAAGATGGGTGAGCCAGCCAGGGAAATGGACACTGAGAGACACACCGGGAGCCCAGAATTGCCAACCTTTGGGAGAACAAAGGAGATGAAGACTGGTAGCACCAGTGAGGTGGATGGACAGGGGAGAGGAGGACAAGAGCCTGAAGACTTGGGAGGAAGAAGGAGACATGAGTGTAGACTGTGAGAGATAAAAGCCCAGGGTCCCCTTTTTTGGGGCACTAGCTCGAGCTTTTCCTGTGTTCCTGGGAATAAACTGTGCTTTTCCTGTGCACTGGTGATAAACGGCTTTATGGAATGAGACATCTGAGACTCTGCCATAGGAAAGCTGGAGTGCAACCTGTAAAGAAACCCGGTGCAACTCTGTGAGTGGGGTGTGTGGGGAGTCAAGTGAGGACCTGTCGGGTCACTGGAGCCACCGCCATGGAAGGGCTTCAAGCCCAGTACTGAAAGTCTGGCCTTGGCAGTGTGACTGCCAGGGAGTCTTGGGAATGCACACTGGGAAGCTTCCTTAACAGAGACCACAAAACATACTAACAGTGGCCATGAAATGTCCCACCAGGATTAGTAATTAGTAATTGGCTTCATCTTATTTCTTAAGACCTGTTGTAACTGTTGAAGGAAACCAGCCCTTCCTTGGGAGCATCTGGGAGGTCCCTGCATTGAGCAGAAGGTGCTGATACCACTTTTCAGCAGGGACCTCTTGAGGTATGGCAGCTGCTGGGAAGGTCAGAGCTAGGCTTTCCTTCCATCCTACCCCGAAGCGTCAGCCCAGCTGTTGGAAGAGGATTGGTGGTGGCAGGGAATGGTGAGGAGTGTGTTTGAGAGGTGTGGACTCCAAAAGGGAGGCTGCAGGATGGCCAAAGCAGCCAAGTGTTGGGTGGTGAGGTGGTGAACGTGTGTTGTGAGGTTGCGAGTGGCCAGAGCCCTGTGTAGTCTGTGTCGTCCCTGCTGTTGCCACTGGCAAACAGATGTGCTTTGCTTGGAGTGGTCGCAGTCTGTGACTGCATGGCTGTGTCTGCGCCAGGGGTGTCCTCGCCCTGCTGAGCTGAGGGGGCTCAGGTGTGACCGAGAGCCCTGGCAGCTCCCTCACCCCAAAGCACCTCCTGCCCTCAGCTATGCATGCCCTGCACACACCTCTCACCTCCAGGGCTCCAGTGGGTCCTGCCTTTAACCTCCTGCACAGCTGCTCCAGGGACTGCACCTTCTTGTTGAACTTATTACACTGCACAAGGGCTTGTGTAGTAGCCTGTCTAGGAGATTTAGGGGAACTGTGGCAACTGCAAGACTTGGGAAAGATGCATTGGAAATATCCAAAGAGGTTTCATGCCAAATGTGGTAGAAACGAGGTTTTGGGTGGTTTTCCTCCTCCAACAGATAACTCTGTTTTCCATCCCTTTCACTGTTTTCTAACAGAATTTCTTCTACCTCCTTCTTTATGTGGAAATGAAGGACAGTACTTGCCCTGTCCCCAAAATACAGCTGTTTTCTTCCAAATCCACGATTTTCAATGCAAAGCACCTATGCCCTATGTTCCCTTTTGGGCACGTGGAAGGGGAGAACACACAGTGTGTTTTACACTGAAAATTACACTATTTTTATTTCCGAAGAGATCTCATTAACACCTAATTTCCAGGTAAAAGAGCCACTTGTTTTTCTTTCCTTTCTGAACACTGAATGAGGGGTATTCCTTCACTGTTTTCTGTAACATTCTCAAACCTGAAGGATTCACAACTTCTTTCATAGCTCACCACACGGATGGCTTTGTCTGGGTTGTAAATTCAAGCAGTTGCCACCAGCCTCCTTTTTTCTTTTCAATATTTTAATATTGCATCTAATATTTAACTAGCATAGAAACGATGAAAATGCTGTGGAATGTGTGACTGTGAATTGGGTTGAGGCTGCTAAAAATCCTCATTTTTCGCAGAGATTTGTGGTGCTTTTTGTGTTGTTTTGTTTTTAAACCAAACCAGAAACTACTCCAAGAGCACTAAAAGAACTTTTAAGAGGCGAAATGCTTTGCAAGTCTGGGTGCTAATAAACACAAGAACCCTGTTCTCAGTACACTTTAAAGAAAAACAAGATTAGGGTTTCTTTCACAGCTGCTAGTTTGGAGGCCAGAGTTTTAAAAAAGCACCTTCTGCCTTCCAAAACCAGAAGGCAATTCCATGGGGGCAGCTCCTCCACGCGGGCAGGGTGAGGGCCAGGAAGGGAAGCTAAGTTGGAGAAAGTGCTACTTAAAGTAAATGCTAATGATTTAAAATGTTATTCCTTCTGTGCTTTTAGAGACAAGGGAAAAAAAAAAGTAAAAAAAAAAAAAAGAAAAAAAAGAAAGAGTAATAAAGGCTTCCAGCCTGTACCTCATCTCCAGTCACTCCTGTGAAATTCCCAAGAGAGCATCCAGGCTCCCCTCTCCCCCTCTTTAAAAATGGTGGACCTGGAACCACTTACAAGAGAGGCTTAATAAGAGGCAAATGTGTTTTATATTTTGTATCTTGTTAAGTGAAAAAAGATGGATTCTCACAAGTAGTCTCCTGGTGCAGATTTGAGTGGTCTGTGCATGCAAATGTTGTGATGCTTCGGCTGCCAGCATCCCGCTCCAGTCCCCCTTGGCCACTTAAAATCCCACCCCCAGAGCGAGCTGAGATGAAATTGCTTCATTTGTACAATGGATCTGCAGATCTGGGGAGCTTGTTTCTATCTGATTTGCTGATAATTTACTCCTCATTTGATTTTTTTTCCTTTTCTTTCCCCCCACCTCCTTAGAAAAGAAACACTGTCTCAGCTCACATCTCTTCCCTAAGGAGGGAGGAATTGTTTCACTGGGCTGAGAGGATGATTGAAAGCAACTGAAAAAATTAAAAAAGACCTACACAAAGATGGTACATTTTTTAGAGGACAAGAAAACCCCTTTGCATCTGAAAACTGAGAGTAAAATTTTTAATTTATGTTCCTGATTGCTGAAAAATCTCAAAAAATCCACAGTGCCTCTGTGAAGGTGTGTGTGGAACAGCGAGGCATATTCCCCCTTGGATAATCATTTTTATGACCTTTTGGTGCAAGATAGGGCCATGCTCATTGTCTGCTTTCACTAGTCAGTGGTGAGGAAACGCCTTCTATTTGTCTTTGATCCAGAGATCTGGATTGCTAAACCTGATGGCCGCAATTAAAGACAGTCCTGCTGCAAACCTGACCTCTGCCTGCTCTCAACTTCATGTAAACTTTTCAATATGGATGTAATTTCATATTAAATTACCCGTGCTTTATTGCTTTTTAGTACAGCGCTGTCCCGTTGCCTTTTAAAAATCTAAAGAGTAACAGAGAAGAAAACTTGCAGTGCATCTGCTTAATTATGTAATTATAGACTTGTTTTCCTGCATTTAGGAGCCTTTTTGGATGGGCTGTCTATTGGAAAACCATGATGCCTGAGGTGGATTGGTTTGCTGTGCCCTTGGAGCACATCCACAATAAACCATGTAACTGCAGCCAAGGTTTGCTGTCCTGAGGAGCTGACACGTTGTGCTCTGCCTTTGGGGCAGCCCAGCGAGCTGTGAGGCTTTCCCCCAAATGCTAAACATGGCATCAGCCTGTGATTTGCACTCTGTGGTTGTGTAGATTTTCTGTCTGAATGAGGACTGAACTCCTCCGCTTTAGGAGATCATAGGAATCACAGACAGTGTGATTGGAAGGGACCAGGAGGCATCAGCCGAGCTCCCACCACTTCTAAATAGCAGGACTTAAAAGCTGTGTGGATGTGGCACTTGGGGACATGGGTTAGTGGTGGCCTTGGCAGTGCTGGGGGAACAGCTGCACTTGGTGGTCGTAGAGGCTTTTTCAACACAGATGTCTCTGTGATTCCAGGACTGGGTCATTGGTGGTCCCACTCAGGTTCTCCCTGGTGGGTAAGACTCACTCACAAGGCTGTGGAGGGAGGCATCCAGCAGGACCCAAACAGCCACAGCTCCTGACTGCTTCAAACAAAGACAGGAGGAGATACTTTATTTTCAGCAATACTATGAGAGCTGCAGGTCTCCTTCCAGACTCTGACTTGTTAAATAGGCTATGGAAAGATTTTTCCATCACAACCACTCAGATACTAAAGTGAATAAATAACCAGATATCAAAACACATCACCCAAGGGAGGTAAACGTGATTTATTAGAGACTTAAAATATAAAATTATAAGGTTAAATTCATTAAAAATTAATCTAACAGGTGCAGTAATAAAAGAAGAGTTAAAGGTGTTTGCAGCCTAATCTGGTTGTATCTGTTGTCTTCACTGATGCCACCTCACTTTGATCCTGTTCTCCTTTAAGCACAAATGCAGCTTTACCTAAATACTCACTTATTCATCGCTTTTTTGGGATAAAAAATGTCATCCACTGGAAACAAACAGACACTGCATGCAATTCTAGCGACTCCCATACAAAACTGGTACTGCAGAGCATGAAGCAGCTGCTGGGAGTATGTTGTACCTCTTGTCAAGCTGTTGGCGTGCAGTTCATAGTGAAAGCGTGGCTGGCTCCCAGTGCAGAGGCGCTTTTAGGAGTTCTCATACCCAGCGATGCCCATTGTTCTCAATGTGCGTGTTGGTGTCCAGTGACCACGGTGCTGGAATTGCCTCTGGGATCATGGGACAGGCTGCCATAGTCCCACACTGCGTCCTGGGGGTGTGAAGAAAGCACATAAAGCTAGTTAATTGCCCCAAGAAGCTGTGCCTGCCCCATCCCTAGCAGTGTCCAAGGCCAGGTCAGACGGGGCTTGGAGCAACCTGGGCTAGTGGAAGATGTCCCTGCCCATGGCAGGGGGTGGCACTGGGTGGGCTTTAAGGTCCCTTCCCACCCCGAACCATTTGGTGATTCCATGATTGGGCTGAGGAACAAGAGATGTTTAGAAAAAAGCTTCCCTTTCCCTTTTTTCCCCAGCTAAAAATGGTGTAGTGAGGAAATGGAATTTTTCACCTAAATATCTGCCTTGATTGAAAATCTTTGACCTTTAACATGAAAAACAACTAATTTTTGAAAGCAGATTTTTTTATTTTTGCGTTTTTGATATGACTGAGCCCAACAAATTATTTGTGTAAATGGACTGGGTTGGGTTTATTTCCCACACAAAAAAAAGGGAGAAAACGCTTTGTAACAAGCTTTAATCAAAAGGCAGTTAAGGAAATGCTTTATCATGTGGATTCCATTTCCTGGGATGCTGAGCCCAGAACCTGGGCTGTCTGGGCTTTCATCCAGAGTCTTTGCTCTCTCGCTAAGAGGGAAACACTGGAAAGTGGAGTGTTTTGAACAGTGAAATCTCCAGGCAGCTCAGTGTGTGCAGTGGAAATCTCCTGAGGAGCTGGTGGGGCTGGGGAGAGGAATGAGCACGGATGTTACACATGGAGCACTGGGGAGTTTGATGTGGGCAGTGTGGCGCAAATGCTGAGTTTCTTCTTGAGACAAGGCTTAGAAATCATTGTATGAGGGTGTTGGTGAAAAATAACCCATCGGCAATTGGAATAAAAGTGTGACAGAGCTGCAGGCTCAGCCTGGAGGTGCCAGGCAGGGGCAGGGAGATCCACGGGGAACTGGGCACGGAGCAGTGCTTTACTGATTTGGTTTTCTAATTCTGTTTATTTGGCGTGTGCTCTGTGGCTGAGAAAACCCCACCTGGGAGCTGACAGCTCCTGCTGCTTCTCCCCTGACCCAGCACTGTCCTGCCTCACAGCCCGCATGCTCTGGAAAAGAAACATCCGAGTCCCACGTGTGCAGCCACCTGCCCATGTGTGCTGTTTCCCTCGATTGCCCACAGTTAGAAAGGGAATTAAACCACAGCTTCTATGAGGTAGTTTGTTGGGTTTTTTTAATTGTTACCATTAACTACTATAATTCTGGACTTCTTTAATAATAGCAGAAACATCCTCTCCATTTTTACGTCTGTCTGTGCTCCTCTGCTCGGTGTGTTCAGTGTCAGGGAGTCCCCAGTTTAATTTGCATTTGTGGAAAGAAATTCCCCTGATTGGTTTCAAACGCATCACCTTTTAATTTCATGGAGGATGCCCAAGTACTTGTGCTATGAGGTGGCCCAGAAGCATCTGATCTAGTCCTTGCAGGTTGTTTATTATCTTAATGCTGTCGTTATGTCTCTTCTTATTTACTGCCTTGTTAAGGTTAGAAAAAAGTCTTTGGTCATTACGAGAGCTTTTCTGTGTCCCTGGTCATTCCCAGCAGTTTGCTATGAACCACCTCTAACTGTGCACTATTAGTTTGGCAGTAGGATGGTCACTACTGTATGTTGCAGCTGAGAACACTCAATTTCCATGTAGTACATGTTATTTTCCCATATTGCTCAGCATCCTTTGTGATGGTCACAAGGGGAAGTCAGCTGTTGGTGCCCATTTCTCTTTGGAGAGCCCTGGGTGGGATTGTCCTCGTTCACACCACCGTGTTTATTTTTGTTGCACTGAAGGCACGTGCAGCTCTTCTTTATGTCCTCCTGTGTGCAGTGGGAAAGGGAAAGGGGTGGGTTTTAAGGCAACACAGAGAGAGGTTGAAGTCCCACTGCGTGTTGATGGGATGGGGCTGCAGGCTCAGGCACTGCCCAGGCTCTGCCTGCTCAGCACCCGCCAGGATCCCACAGGATTCCCACCAGGCTCCCCTGTGGGGGTGGCTCTGCTGGGGACACAGAGAAGGGCTGTGGGGACTGGGATGCTGCAGCTGTTTCTCCAGATTGCCAAACAGGGCAATTTTGTAATTGCGCCAAATGCCTGATTTGTACTGAAATTCACTGAAGTTTTGGGGGTTGATATTGTCATATTTGTCTTTTTTATTTTTTTTTTTTTTAATAAATGAATCTTTCAGATAGGTGTAAAACGCAGAATAAAAACTGGTAAGTTACGTAGTGGAAGTTGTGTATAATGGAAGACAAATTTCCAGGTTTTATCAAGAGGCAAAATTTTACTTCCTTGGTTTGTTTCCTTGTTTTATTTTGCTTCCTTTGATATGAGCCAAGTGGTTGAGGCTGAGATGTCTGTTTGATATTTAGGGAAAGATTTGATGCTTTAATAAAGGAATCCTCTGCCTCCCTCATCCATCATTCGTCATCCTCATCCATCCAAACCCCACTGTAAATTTGTCAGAGCCTTTTCCATATTCAGGGCTTGTATAAATAATGGCTGTTGTGAACAGCAAAAGGAAATGGGAATTTTCTGTTTGTGTTCTGTCTCTGGTCATAGCTGTGGAAATGTTTAGCGGGTTTTTGCTTTCAGTATTGCCCTTTATTGTGGTCGCTACTGGCCATCCCCCCCGAGTTGGTGAGCCTTCCTATAATATCTATATAATAGCTATCTAATATATGGATGAAACTGCCTGTGCTCGTTACCACGCGCTTTTATCCCGCTCCATCGTGTCTTCTTCCTTTTCTCTGCTATCTCAGGGATTATGCAGCTTCTCTGCAATATTCTGAAATTAATCAAACCAAGGCAAACCTCATGCTGTATTATCCATCACTGGAGGAGAATGATTTCCACAAGCCAGGCAGCTTTACATTGTTTTGTCCAGAGGCTGCAGCAGAATTCCATTAACTGGAATATGCTGGAATTCTGATTTCTCAAAAAACACATTTTTAAATATTTGCAAATAGCAAACTTTTACATTTAATGCCAACTGTAGCCCAAACCACAAGTTTCTTTTTCCTCTAATTAGGCAGTGGACAAACACACTGTCCACTCCTTTCTGGGCAGTTTCCCCCCTGGAGCAGCTGCAGTGTGGACACAGCAAGGCTGGAGCAGCTTTGCTCTGCAGGGAGATGTGTAAAAGCTGAATGGCTGCTTACCCAGACTATTTTATATTTTGTCTATTATATAATCGAGCTCTACAGGTAATTTCTTTCACTAAATTAGTAACCCTGCTGCAGATTGCAGACACTTAGTTTGATTAAAAGTAATAAAGGGAGATTATCTGTAGAGTTCGTTGAATGACGGTTCTGACTTGACCCACTGCCCAGAGAGATAAGAATTAATCTTATAAACCTCTCCACACTTCCAGGGCTCTGCTCCACCGAACAGCCCCTCTTTGTTCCAGGGCAGCCCTGGCTGGGAGAGGGAGCCCAGTTCATGGAGGGCTGGTCCAGGTCCTGGGAAGGCTGTGGATGATTTCTGAGCAGTGACATGATTTACTGACAGCGATACCCAAATCACACATGTGGGGCAGCTGGGCCCAAACCATGTGTGCAGGAATGGGAAGATGGAAGTTGGAGACTGAGAAGAGAATATTGCTGATCCATAGATACAAGTGCTTGTGATCTAGACTTTTGTTCTCTCTAAGATGAAGTTCAGTCTCAAGCTGGGACCTGACTTGCACAGGGGCAGATCTGCCCCGGTCATTCATGCTTTGTCTGCTGGCTCTGACTAGATGAACATTTTAGGTCCTTTCCCCTTCCCTCCCCCTTCCTTTTCCATTTCCCATTTTCCTTCTCCTTCTCTTCCCTTCCCTTCCCTCCTGTACCACTGGGAACTGACTGGGGGAGAAGCTGGATGGGGCTTTACACACCTCCCATTGACACAGAGCTGCCATGTAGGTTCAAACAGTTCCTGCGCCATTTTCCTTCCCCTTTTCCTGCCCTTGGGTTTCCTTGCTCCCTGTGCTGCCATAGACTAATTCTTTTTACAGGTATTTTGCCATTGTCCAAGGTATTTCCTCTCTCCAAATGGCATTGTAATGAGTACTCCCACAATTCATGATGCTAAAGTCATTAATTTATTTTGCACAGCTTTTAGCAACATCCTTCAGCTGTTTGCATGTGATGATCCTGACTTCTTACCTCCTCTTTGGCATTGTGGGTGCTGAGTGTTAGATGAAGTGGGGGGAATGGGAATGCCTCTAATGACCAGAATTGAACCACTCTGGGCATTTGGGGAGTGACAGTTGCTGGGGAATGACGCTGACCAGGAAAAGGGGCAGAGGAAAGACTGGGGGATGGCTGGAGGGCACAGGGAAGACCTGGAGCATCGCCTTGTCCGCACACTGAGCTCCCGAGCCCAGGGAATGGCACAGGGGCTTCCTTGGGGCAGAGGGGCGTGGAGAAGTGGTGCCTTGTACACCCCTCCTTTTGTGAAATGAGACGTTGGTGCTTTTTGCTGTTCCAGTGTCGTTGCACACCAAGGTGTGCTGGTGTCGAGGTGACATAGACATAGCAAGGAAGAGGAGAGAAGGGCTGGGCTGTGGTCAGGGATGCACCATTCATGTTGGAGAGGGGCTGAGGGGCAGCTGCTGCCTTGGGTTCCTTCCCTTACTGTGAAATGAAATCCCCCTGCTTCCAGTTCATGGAGAAACTCTCCAACTGCTGCGTGCTTCCCTTTTCCTATTTCTGAATTTGTGATTTTTGCTAACATTAAAAGATTAGGACAGAAGAAATCTGTTACTTAACTGTCTCAACCCTAAAAAAATCACGTGCTTCTGCATTGCTTCTGTTTCAGGCTTTCCTAAGGCAGTGAAGGACTTAGTCATAGTGAATGACGACGCATCAAAAAAAGTGTTTTGCCACCAAGGCAAAGCTAAATACGAATAATGCTACTTCCCAGTGTTTTCCAGCTGAAATGGCACTGTAGCCTCTTGCCACACCAAACCCAATGCCCCACAGACAAATAACCATCATTTTAAGCCAGTGTAGTTGAGGCAAGGGCGAGGGTTGGCTGTTCTTTTCTTTTTTCCTGTTGCCAGATTCCCCTCTGCAGCTGGATGGGTGGACTAGTGTGCCATTGTGCTCCTGCCAGGCTCACTCCTGCTCCTCAGCAGCCTCCTCAGCTCGGAGGCAGTACTGGGGCTCCTGCACCAGCTCCACCTCTGCTGCCACCCCCTCACAGCCCGGTGTGCCCAGCAGTGAGGGTGGGTGGTGGTGACCTCACACAGATCCCTGGAGGACCTTATTTCATCTCGAATCTTATTTCTCTGATTCAGTGGTAGTTTTTGCTGGGATACCAAGGAATAAGGCCCAGCTCTGCAGGTTTGGGATGCTCTCGGGTGAATCCAGGCAAACACTGGGCATTTCCCAGAACTCAGAGCGGTGAAGGAACATGCCGAGTACCTTCTCCTATCACAGCTGGGTGCAGTGCTCCCAAATCCTTATCTCCACCAGGCAGATGGACAAACACAGATGTAGATGGATAACTTCCTGCCAGTAAGGGGGATCATCCCATTGCCAGGAATTTAGAGGGACAATGACAAAGTCAATTGTTGGCTGAACTGGGAGCTGTTGTGTGTCACATTTGGTCATTCCCATTGCATTCAGGCACACACAGCTCCATCTTTTACTATAGTTATCCTATGGGTGGATGAACTTCTTTCATTTACTCCTAAAAAAAAGGCAACACACCCCACCCAAAGCACCTTTGGGTGACAAGGAGCTATGAGCCTCCGGAGTAAGACTGACATCATGGCAACACCAGAGTTGGGGGAATGGGATATTCAGATGTTATGATGAAAATAACAGGTTTAAGTTCTGGCTTTGTCAGGGCACTCCGCATGTTCTGCTTTGGGTTAAAAACATAGGAAAAAGGTCAAGCACCAATGAGTTGGCCTGAGAGAGTGAACAGGATTTTAAACGCTGGGCTGTGCTCATTCCCACCACAAGAGCTTCTGCTCACAGGCGATCCAGCAGCATTCAAGTATTTAGGTCTCCTTAAAACTGTTTCTTCCCCCTCTTGTGTTAATACAGATATTAAGCCTAATAGTATCTACTTAGCATAAACAAGAAGATAAAAATGATTTCTGTGATTGAAATGTTTGTTATTTAGCATTAAGCATCTTCATACTCTCATGTGTTTTGCATTTTAATCCACTCTGTGCTTGGTTTTGGGATTGATAGATTAGTTTTAATCCCCTGTCTAATAGTGGAGGACTGGTGAGATTTATTAAATAGGCAGGGTTTGGTACTTGGATTTAAGAGGACTCACATGCACTGTTCATGCATATTAAATTTGGGAAACCACCGGTTCAGTTTATAAAGAGCTGTGATGTCCTTTATCACTGAGTGTTTCTGTTGTGCTTCACTAGCTCAGGAAGCCTTTATATTTCTGAAATGGAATGGTTTTGATGGTTCCTTCCCACTGCATAAATCTAATATTCCAAAGATATGTCTTTGACTGTTGTTATTGAAATTCTGCTAATTTTATGCTGAGTTTGTTTTGTCCCTCCCCTCCTTGGCTCCGGAGCACTGAAGGTTGGGTGAGGATCCCACCACACCATAGGTGAGGCTGAAATACAAGGCATGTGCCAAGGGCCTGGAGTGCCAGGACAAGGGGGAATGGCTTCCAGGTGTCAGAGGGCAGAGTTAATGGGATACTGGGAAGGAATTGTTGGCTGTGAGAGTGCTCAGGCCCGGGCACAGGTTGCCCAGAGCAGCTGTGGCTGCCCCATCCCTGGAAGTGTCCAAGGCCAGGTGGGACAGGGCTTGGAGCAACCTGGGCTGGTGGGAGGTGTCCCTGCCCATGGCAGGGGGTGGCACTGGATGCTCTTTAAGGTCTCTTCCAACCAAAACCAGTCTGTGATTCTCTGAAGTCCCAGGTTTGGATTTATTTCACTATCTTCCAAAGAAGGAGGATTTTTCCTTCTTTCTGCCCGCTCTAAATTAGTTTATGGATTGCTCTGATTTGATTAGGTATGAGATTGATTGACTTCCATTTGCTGCATATTTTACCCCCAGAAAGTGCAGCAGTCAGTGGCAGGTGAGGGCTGTGTTTTCTCCAGAAGTCCACTGATGGTGAGTTCCCAGCTCTCCTCAGAACCAGGAATGCTCTGGCTGCAGCTCTGCACCCACTGGCACTGGCCAGGAGGAAACAGTGTGTGATGTTTGCAGAATTCCAGAATATCTGTGCATTTTACAATAGTCTTGGTCTCTGTTGGAGGAAAGTGTAAGAGTGTGAGATGTTGGTGGGGTCCCAGATCAGCTCTTGGCTTTTTCCAACCTGGACTCAAACAGCAGCTCAGAAATGGATGAGTTGGAAGGAGACAGTTTCCCAGAGCTTTGTTTACCCCATGAGCAGTAAATGTTTAACGACCTCGAAATGTGCTTCAGCCAGCGGAACCAAGTGATTGCAGATGCTTAAGGAGAATGATAGTGGAGAGATTAGGAAGACATTGGATGAGTACCTGGTGCTTCGTGGGCTCCAGAAAGCCCCCAGAAGCTGTCAAGCTGCTTACTTTGCTGAAGTGGCACTTGGAGCAGAATGTTCCTCTCCCAGATCCTGGTGACCAATAAGCTCTGGCTCGCTCTGGGAACGCTCACATGGCGTTGTAGGAACTGCTGGCAGCCTGATCTTCCCATCAGTGACCTCGACTCAGGTTGGATTTGGGCTGTTCTGGGGGGGTCACCAGGACTGCCAGCTGCAGGCTGAGCCCTTGGCACCAGCTGGGGTTTCTCCCTCTGCAGAAGTTACTCCAAAGACTGACCAAGAGAGGCCTGGAGATGGTTTAAATACAGTGTGGAGCCCCTCACAGAGCCTGAGCCTTTCCTGTGAGGAATGTGAGCTCCCTTACACAGCGGGTTTGGAATGTCACTGAGCATGTGGGAAGAGCAGAGTGACTTTTTAAGGTCTTTAAAATCCTCCTCTCAGCACATTCTTGTCTGTAATTTTTATCTCCACTATATAATAATGAAAAAAATAGTATTCCTTAAATAGCTGCCTAAAATGGGAAGTGAGTGAGCAATGTTTCCAAAACACAGACTTTTTCAAGTTGGATTGTGCATATTCTTTGTCTTTGGACTCCTTCCCCTGATGGTTCTGTACCTTCTACAAACTGCAGACACCTTTTCCACCCTGTTTTTCCACCATCTGCTTTATTCTGAAGTTTTCCTGTGCTTCCCTTTTAGAATTTAAGTTTTTCTTTTTCCTGCACTTCTGCACCTCAGGAGTAGTTAGACTTTACTATGAGCCTGTTGGTCCCAGGTCCCAGGGAGTGGGGAGACTGGGGAGGATGCCGATGTCTGCAAGCTGATGCAGAGCTCACAAGCAGAGTGGTGTTAGATTAACATGCCCCAGCCTTTCCATCCAGGATGCCAGGACATGAGGATGCTTATGTGTCATTGATTCTGCCTGTGGGGAGAAAGATCAATTTAGGGACTTTCAGAGGTTCTTTCCATCCCTATTTTCTATTATTCTAATCATAGAAATTCTAATCATAGGTTGCTGAGACAGATGCAGACAGAGCTTTAAAAGTCTGCGTGGAACACCCCTTTCCCCAGTGAAAACCAGAGGAGACTGGGAGAAACCGTGTCCGTCTTGGCTTATGTATTCCTCAGAATGAGAATACAAATCCCCTAATTCCCAGTTTTAACATCGACTACTGCATGCAAAAATCTAAATTTTTACCTAAGTGTGAATGGGAGAGAGTTGTGTGGCTCCATGGAATGTGGGAATGGTGTACTGGGTTGAGCAAACGCTCTTGGTGTGTCCCTGCTGTGGATCCCTCAGCCAGCTCCGTTGGGTGCCTCGGAATTTCTCCCAGGTTTGGTTGCCATTGTAGGAGTAACGTGCTTTAGCATCTTTCTTAGCTCTCTCCTCTCTCTCTCCCCACCTAGTGAACTGCAAGGCTCTAAATATAGGTCACCCCAGGCAATTAGGGAACACTTGCTGGTTTTGAAAGATTCAGCAAGCGGGAAGCCCAGTTTCCAAATGAGTTATCAGGTGAGATGGTGTTTGGCCTCAGCCAGAGTGATTGACAGAGGGTCTGTGTGTTCACAGATACATTATTTAGACGGGGAGATATAAGAGATCTTCTGCACTAATTATTTCGAAGGCTGTATTAATCACAAGACACTTTAATACTCAATCAATACTTGCATTTGTCAATGACCTTGTAAATCTTCTCCACTTTAACTGTGCCGTGTGGCAAAAGTGTCACTCGGCCTCTTCGGCAGGGCTGGTTTTGTATGGCTGTTGCTCAGTAAAATGCACCTTTGGCAAAGTCTCAGTTCCAGTGTTTGAGTTCAATTTCAGAGGCAGAAACAGAAAGAGGACAGATGTTAAGGCAGCTGTGCAGCTGTGTCTAGCCACAGGGTTGTTATATTCGGTGAGAACTGGGCTCACACCTGCTGAAGGGGGCATTTCATGTGGCACCGCTGGATTCTGCCTTCACTAGCAGACTGGATCATGGTGACTTGATGAAAGAACAGTGAGGTCTTTGCCCTACTCTGTGTTACAGCTGGATGTGTATGTGGAGTTCTGACCCTAATATCTTTTAGATGTCAGGGACATGAAATTTGGTAATTTCATCAGAGTAAAAGAAGAAAGTAAAACAATGTCTTCAAATTCAGATAAGATTGTACTGCAGCCCAGATATTCAGATGTGGAAAAGTCATTATTTTGGTTTTCTGTAGGGCACTGAGCTGGAACAGAGAAACCGAGAGGAAAAAAACACTGTGCACTGTGAACTCCTGGCTAGTTGAAGCTGTTCACATTTCAAGAGTTCTTCCAGATGTTATCATGTTGTTTGGGCAGAAATTTCTCATAGTCCCAGTGGAATTGTTGAGCTAATAAGATTTTACCTGCCTGCGTTTGGGGGGAGTGGAGGGGTTTAAGTATTTTGGAGCCCTATGGGTAGTTTATTCAACTGCTTATATATGGCAACCAGAAAGGAAAGCCTGGCCCTCTGCTAGGTCCCGGAGTGGCTGCAGCTGGAAGGCAGCTCTGGAGGTGGCCCCATGCAGCTGGCACATCTGTGTCTGTCGTGCACTGGGACCCCAGAACCGGGCCCAGAGCTCCCTGGGAGATCCCAGCAGTGCTGAGCAGAGGGAAGGGGGGCATCACCTGCTTCCAGCGCATCCCAGGAAGGTCTGGCTGCCTTTGCCACCAGGACCCCTGCTGGCTCGTGGTCAGCCGCATGGCCCAGGGCCCCGGGGACTTGCAGGTACCGGGTTACCCTGCCGTGTGCTGGCCCCGGGCACTCTCCTCCCCGCGGGCAGGGCTGGCCTTTGTCCTCTCTTGAATTCCATGGTTCTTGTTGGCCCCACTGAGGTCCCCGTGCAGGGCAGCACAGCCCTCCAGTGTGTCTCGCGCTCAGTCCGCCTGGGCACTGTCCCCAGCCAGGCTGGAGGTGAGCTCTGAGCATGTCCAGCTGCTTAATGAGGCTCTGCACCCCTCGGCCCCACTGAGCACCCCCGGCGTGTCCCACAGCCTGGCTCTCAGCAATCCCGGTGCCCCTGACAGGATTCTCGTGCCAATTCCTGCTGGTCATTGTTGCAGCACTCCTGCTTTGCACTCCAACCTTGGTACCAGATCTGCAGGGTGAGGTGTGCAGGTGTTTAGACCATTTCATTAGTCATTGTGTGTGACACTTTTCTTTATAGCGAGGAAGGTTTTTTCTGTAAGAGCCTCTTTATTGGGTCAGTACTTCATTTCCCCACCCCTGGCACAGCGGTTTGGGCTGGCACACAAAGACACCTTCTCATGTCCTCCACTTCTACATACATTATACTCTTTATAGCAATTTTATCTCTGTGCTCCTTTCTGTGGAGTCCTTCTGCAGAAATCTCATTGGCAGTGTACAGAAATTGCCTTCTCCCATTCCAGCTGCCCCTGTCTTAGTCACTGCTGTCAGTTCTGGAGCTGCTCAGCTGCAGAGAGAGGGGACTTTAGTGCTTTCCCTCTGCTCTCAGGCCATTTTTCCTATGCTTCTTTTTTATTCTTTTATTTTATTTGTGGTCCCTGTCATTCTGCGGGGGCAAAGGGGTAAAGAGATTTGACACTAAGTGCGGGGAAATGCTGTATCTGGAATCTATCTTCCAGACGGCAAAAGAATAAAAATTCATGGCAGGACAGCGGCTGCTGCCACGTTCCCCAAGACATATTGCAGGTAGCGTTATTTATTGTGGCACGGAGTTCATAGAAGTGCTACCTCAAAGCACCCGGAGAGATCCTAAAAAGCCCATCTCCCATCAGGTGCTGCAGATTTATGGCGGCGGGCGCGGAGGGGGTCAGTGTGTGGTGCGGGAGCAGCTCCGAGCGGAAGGCTGGCCGTGCTCCGAGGGGCTGCGGCACGGGGCCGTAGTGCTGACCATAAACCTGCCCTGACACGCTGCCTTAGAGAGGCAGCCCAGGCAGGGGCTCTGCGGGGACAGCACTGGGGCCAGCGCAGCTCGTGCTTTAGCTAATGCAGAGCAGGAGCACGGGGCACAGGGCGATGGGCTCGTGGGGAGCAGTGTGCTCCCTGAGCTGGAGGCTCATCTCGGCCCTGGCCATGTGCCCCAGCCAGGGGTGGGCAGGCTGTGCCCCTCGCAGCCCCAGGCAGGGGCAGCGGGCTGGCCGTGGCCACGTGAAACTCTGCGGTCCCCCCGGCCACCCCAGCACCCAACTGAGGGCCCCAGGGCGAGGTGGGCCCCTGGCACAGCTTCCACCACCAAGTCTGGGCTAAAAGAGCCGGCTCCTGGTCACCAGCCTTGCGGTCAATGGGTGTGCAATGTCCACGTGTGTTCAGCTGTGCAGCTCTGACCCTGCTCCAGGCAATTCCCTCCTCACGGGTCACGGCCACAGCCACAGGGCAGGCACGTCCCTGATCCACCTCCACCCTGTCAGCTCTTGCATCCTTTTGGAAGTTTAGAATACATATTAGGAAAAATACCTTCCTGGAAAGGGTGGTCAAGCCATGGAAAAGGTTGCCCGGGGAAGCAGTGGAGTCACCATCCCTGGAAGTCTTGGCAAAACCTCGTGGATGTGACACCTGAGAACATGGTTTAGTGGTGAACGCGGTGGTGGTGCTGGGCTGGAGGTTTGACTTAGTGATCTTAAAGGTCTTTTCCAGCCTTACCAAACCTGTGGTTCTGTGGTTCTAAGTCCAAAGCAGCTCTGAAGGCTGGAGCTGAAGTTCAGGCTTCCTCCCCTGTCCTGCATGCCCAGGCAGCAGGCACAGACCTGTTCTGGTCATGGATTCATGCTTCAGTCAGGGTGAACAACCTGTAGCATCTCTTGCACCAGAGACCATATAGTACCAATGACTCCTTAAACCTTTGAGACCTTCTGGACGTTGCTTCCCCATTTCTCTCCTTTGGAGCCTCTCTTTTCTCATGATTTTTGGCAATTTAAAAACAAAAACAAACTCATGTCTGCACCTTTTGGAGCCCCAACACAGTGACTACAACAAATACGAGAGCAATAGGGAGGAACAAGTCCTCATTCATAAAACCACACAGAATCAGTGATGTTAGCTAAGCTGAAACCACCTTTGCTCTCCAAGTGCTTGTCCTAACCGTGCCTCTGCCCATCAGACATGGATGCTTTTTGCAGAGCTCACAGGTCAAAGATCTGGATTTCTGAAGACAGAGGAAGTTATCAGCAGTGACACAGGATCCTGTATCTTGTTATTAGAGGTTTGTGGGGCCTTCTTTGATGATGATGTGAGCCAAGCAGTTTACCATATTTTTTCCAGCAGCTTCCTAGTATTCATCTCCATGCCTTCACCTGTGCCACCTGCCTTGCTTGCCATTTGCTGCTGTTGGTTTAGAATCATAGGATCATGGAATCGTTTGGGGTGGACCTTAAAGCCCATCTCCTTCCAGCCCCTGCCATGGGCAGGGACACCTTCCACCAGCCCAGGTTGCTTCAAGCCCCGTCCAACCTGGCCTTGGACACTTCCAGGGGCGGGGACTCCACACCTCTGGGTTGTTCCTTTTCCAGCTCCAGAGCCAGAATGCATCACAGAGCTGCAGTGGAGGTGTGGAAGAGCTGCTGGCCGTGCAGTGCTCAGGGTGACTGGCTGGCTCTGGTGCTGCCTCGCCGTGCCGTCCCTGCCCGTTCCCACTGCCAGCTTTCCCTCCCGGCCAGTTGGGGCTTATCGAGGCCAGGGACTGCTTTCCAGCCTCATAAACCTCGTGCGTTATTCGGAGTCATGATTCTCCCATTCAGCCGTCTGTGCTGTTCCGTGGGACGGATAATCCCTCAGCGTGCCTGGTGGAAGCTGTGGTATTGATTTCTGTCTCTCTCTAAACCTCAGTTGTGTTCAACGCTTGTTAGACATCTGAAGGAATATCCAGTGGGCTCCAGGGGCAGCTGAGGAGCAGAGCACAGGCAGTGGTGCCGGGAGTTGTTTGCCTTGAGTTTGGGACATGCCAACAGGAGGGGAGCCCAGAGCTCTGGTAAAACTCTTGGAAGATTTAAACAAGCATGACACCACTGGCTCACTATCTGATCGTTGATAAAGTAGGTTTTTATGTGTTAGGATTTGATGGTCCATCTGAGGACATCCAGGGGCTGCAGGCTTTTCTTCAATTTGCCCTCTGTAAATCGCAAGAATGCTCCAGATTCCAGGGCCCCTGTTGGCAGGACATACGTGGCTCTCTGGAAGCACCTTTGGGCTGGATCTGTTGGATTTCCAGTCTTGGGGGTCTGTTACCATCCCCAGTGTCACCCTGTGCCACACACCCTGTTCCCAGACTGACCCCAGCTCCAAAGAGCTCCTTTATGTGGAGGGAGGAGTGGATGATTAGGAAGGTTATGTGGACACTGAAATTGAAGCTTAGAGCCTGGATGAGAGGGCTGAAAGAGGCAAAAGAAGGATTTAGCATATTTTTAATTAAAATAACAAGCTGGGACCTGTCACTATGTAGATTCCTTTGTATCCTGAGTTCTTTCCCTCTTTTCATCTTTGACTTTTTAGATTAGGCACTCTCAGAGCAGGGATCACGTTTTCCTCTGATCTGGAAAATGCCTGGCATGCTTTGAGGGCTGGCATTGTCTATGCAATAATGAAATAACCACCATTTTAGTCTCATTGCTGTCTAACTCCTATCTGCCATCGCTGGGAGATAGTTAGCACTTAAAATGATTGCACCTACCACTTACATTATACTTTTGGTTGTTCACAAGTTAATCTTCCTACCACTCTGAGATCAGAACTGGTGTGGCCATTGTGTGAATTTAAGAACAGACACAGAGATGGTAACGTTTTCTCCCAAAAAGTGGTGGTGGCCACTGTTGTGCTGCATAAACACAAACCTCATCCCAGTTTGAATAGCTCACACTAGGGAATTAAGAAAAAATGGCTAATGTGTCATGTTGTTTATTTATGTTAAATTAGAAATTAGTAGATTAAGTCAGATTTTGCTCTATTAAACACTCACAGGCTGGTTAAAAAGTGAGCCTGTCAATCAAAATGGTGATTGTATCACATGATTTAAAATTTGTTCTAACAGTGGCATAACCCAGAAAAAACAGATCTTTTAAGCAAAGCTTGATCTTCCATCCATGTAATTTAGCATAAAACCTCGAAAAGAAGCAAAGCAAACTGAAGTAATTGCAAAATACAAATTTTAATAGACCTAATCCTCTGGAGTATTTTTGTCAGGGGCATTGAATTTGGATTTGTTTGTACAGATGAGTCTAAACTGAGCAGTGGTACAGAGCAGTTCCCAGGCTCTGCCTGCTGGGAGAAGTGCTTCTGGTGCAGGCCAGGAACAGTGGATGTGTTGGTGAAGCCTGGAGAAGGTGTTGGTGCCCTTCTACCAAATATGCTGCATCCATTTATGTGTTCATCTTGGCTTTAGGGATTGACCCTTTCCTAAATTCTTCGGGGTGGGAATCAAAACACCTGCTCCCTCTCTGGCTGGTGGAAGCCCCCCCAAGCATGACACCCAGGTGTGCACCCTGTACCCATGTGGGACCACCAGTGTTTGATTCTGGTCACGGCACTCTTCTGCATCATGTTCCATTGCAGATGGCTTGGCCAGACTGTCCTGGGTTTTCTTTTCCAAAGCTTTCAGATGTGAATAGTTTTGCAACTAAATATCTTCATTCCTCTGATTAGAGGTTTGGTTCTGTTTTAGTATTTGTCCAGCACTAGGGATCACTGGGTGTTGTTTTTAATCATAACATCTGCTCCAGCTGTACAGGAATAGAAATAGTCTCAGCCATGTGCATAGGTCAAAGACTTGGCCACGTTCTTATCAAAACTGAGTCCAGGCAACTCACTTCTCCAGAGCTGTTGGTCTAAGCCAGCCCTTTGGTCCCAGAGGTGCAGGGTGGGTGCCGGGTTGTGGGGCTGCCGAGCCTCTCCATGTCCTTTCCCCGTGAGCCCCGGGGAGCGGGCTGAGCGTGCCTTTGCAGCACCACCTGAAATGACAACTGAGTCGCTCCCTTTGATGGCGTGTTCACAGTCGTCTCGCCACGACTCTGATCTTCTCTAGCTGCATGGCCCTTTAAATCCCCCATTTCAAATAGGAAGGAGAAAGCGATCTGGTGGAGCCCTTCCCGTCCTTCGGATCCACGCTCTTATTAAGGCTCATATCTATTACTTTCTTCCTTTCTGAAGGAGTCAGCTTGATTCAGTACTTTTGGGACTTGGTGACATTAATGTATCTGTTTTATGTAACACGGAGTCATTATGAGCAGAATCCTGGATCATAAAGAAAGGGCTAACGAGAGACGAGGAGGGTTTTTCCCCTTGAAGCTGATGGCAGCGGTGCCGGGGTCACGGAGCCGCCGCCTGATTGGGCGCGCGGCCGCCGCAGTGGCATTTCTGCAGTTTCATCACAAAGTCTAAATAATCCACGCGAAGACCGAGGGTTATTTACAGGAGATGTGTACGAGGTGCCGAGCATCCCCTTGGCTCGTGCCGGGTGCTGCTCCTGCGGGCCTGGGCGCACAGACAGGCCGGCAGCGCGTCCAGCCTGCCCTGCAGGGGCTGAGCCTTGGGCACCAGAGCCACACAGTGTCCAGAGGAGAGCAAGAAATGGGCTCGGGGGGAAGGAGGGCAAACTGCTGGGCAGGTGCTGTTCATTGAGTGCTGCTCTAGGGGGGAGCAGGGGGCCAGTGGGGTAGCCTTGCAGGTGATAGGCGTGCACTGCGGGGCTGGGGAGCTGCTCCCCTCCGGCACCCCAACCTCTGTCCCCACCCGGAGCCGTCCCGTGACAAAGCCCTGCATTTTCTGTGTTTGAGCATGGGCTGCCCCTAAGCCAGGAGAAGGGACTGAAGCAGAGACTGGCACTCAGAGGGCTCTAACCCAGAGACCCTGCCGTGAGAAAGGCTGAAGTAGCAGTGGAGGTTTTGATAGTCTCCTCATCTTGGTATCCCAGAATCCCAGACTGGTTTCGGTTGGGAGAGACCTTAAAGTCCACCCAGTGCCACCCCCTGCCATGGGCAGGGACACCTTCCACTAGCCCAGGTTGCTCCAAGCCCCGTCCAACCTGGCCTTGGATACTGCCAGGGATGGGGCAGCCACAGCTGCTCTGGGTAAATGTCCTTCAGAATTGTCCAGTACCTCCAAAGGTTGGTGGCAAGCAAGCAGGCAAGCCATGCCAGAGAAATTACTGGTCAAGTCCATATGCTCTTGATTGGCATTTAATATTTTTTTTTTACCTTCAAGTTTTAAACTTATTTACAGGGAGCTGAAATGCCTCTTGTGCTTTTTAGGTCTCTGCTTTAATATTACTGCATTTCTTGGTAATTGGTGTTGTGTTGTATAAATTGAGACATGAGTATTTGGGGAGAGAGAAGACCTGGGATGTTCTCTCTAGGGTTTTGTGAAAGAATCACACACACTTATAAAATGGCACAAAAGCAATAGCAGTTACAGCATGCACAGCACGACAGGTCCTTTTCACTCCCGTTGCAGCAGCACTTGCAGGGCTCCATCAGAAGTGGCCGGTGTCTCCTGGGCGGTGACAGCGCGGCCCCAGCAGAGACACCTTCTCCTCCCGTGCCAACCGGGCACCTGCCACATGGTGGGCGTGGGCAGCCCAGCCAGGACAGGGGAGGTGTCATAGCATGATCACATCTAGAGCTCAGACTGCTCTGGGCCAAACCCCTGAGATACTCCCCAGCTTGGAAGGCTGCAGGCTTTGAGAGCAGTTGAAGGAGCTGGTGCTCACAGGGGAGGTGCTGAGTTGGTTGCTGTGTTAGGAACCCCAAACACAGTCCATCCTGCTCTCTTCACTAGACTGCTGCTATTTTTGAATTAGAATTTTACTATTAATTTTAAATTGTAAATAAAATAAACCTCTTGGCTACTTCTTTAACTAGATGTCTATTCCACTGAAGGTTTGACACAGTCTTTGGACTTTTGTCCTCTTCTGCACACTTAGGAGTTCTCTTTTATAACTGTTTTCTTCATTCTGTTCCTGACAGAAGCATAGTTGTGAGCATGGGAGCTCCCCCTCGCCTGGGGGACGTGGTATCAGGACACATGTAGTCAGAACACCCCTCTTGCTGGTTCCTGACATTTTGCTGCTGGCTGAGATCTTAGAGCAGTGCCTGTGCCTCTCCCTTCCCTCTCAGCAGCTCTCCTTGCGAGGGGTGGTGTAAGGAATTAATCTGCTGTAATTTCTGCTGTTTGCAGAAATCAGATTTATGACAAAGGAAGGACAAGCCACTTCCCTGCAACTAAACTTGCCATGGAAACCATAACCAAGTGGTGTTTGGCTTTGGAGGGCCGTGGTCAGGCAGGACCATCAGCCTGGGGTGGTTGCGGTGCAGAACTGGTTGTAGGTACATGCAGGGTTGTAGGTGATGGGAAGAAAACCCTCTCAGGGCCGTGAGTTGAGCTCCCTAAAGCTCAGATTTGACACAAATGTGTATAGAATATTAAAACCAAGGTAGCTCCTGTTTTCCTTGGAATTGTGGCTTCTAACACTCAGCATTTTCTGCCACAACCACAGGTATTGGGCAGGTTTTGTAATGGAAGGCTGAGCTGTATATGGGCACAAGCAGGAGCTTTAAGGAAGCCACCAAGTAGGGTGAATCAAACCTCCCCAACAGAACCTTGGGCTGTTAACTCTAGAGTTGATGACTGGGTGGAAACCCCATGTCTGAACCCCAAGTGGGGGCCTCAAACCCAGTGCTTGGCTGAGTCTGCAGGTGGCTCTGTTGGCTCTCTGGAGCAAAGCACGTTCAGAGCCGCTGGACGGGTTCCTTATAAACCTTCTTTCAGTTTGCTGTGAGATTAAACTTGGCCACAAGGTCACAGCTTAGGGGGAAATTTTGGAACAATTTTCAAAGCAGTTCATTTGGACACTTTTCAAGTATTTAAATGCAAATACAAATGAATAAATAATTTATGCATTGCTTCAACTGAAAAATCTTCTAGTTTAAGAATACACAAATTGTCCCACAATTAGTATGGCCTGTCGATGGAGCAGCTGGCACTTGGGAAAAGCAAGTTCTAAACCTGGGAAAGGGGCCACATAGCACTCGGTACCTTCCCAGTTGTGTTTACCTTCGTATCTGTTGCTTTGACTGGGCTGTTAATGGAGCGAAGGGAACTGTGACAGTACAATAACATGCACCTTAAAAAAAGATTACAGAATCTATTACAAAGTTGTTTAAAAATCATTATTACATTGTAATGGGGTTAAATGCTGTGTTTATGTAAGGCTTTAATTCCTGAGGAATTCCAAACTGTGGGGCCAGGATAACATGACAAAACACTCTTAACTCGGAGACGTGTGTGTGTGTGTGTGTGTGTGTTTATCATGGGCCAAAGGCTCCTGTGATGACCCAGCACATACAGGGAAGAAATTTATTTTCAGAAAAACAGTTCTTAAAAGTTTGCAAGGCTACATTAAATTGAAAAGGTTGAACAAAAGTGAAGATGTTTTAGAAAAATTAGAAAAAGAATGAAAGTGTTTCTGTTTTGTTAAGGTTTTCTCTTGAAACAGAAGTTTTTAAAAAACCCCACAGTCCAAATGAAAGGTTTTGCTTGCATCAAACAAAATATTCTTATCAAACCCCAAATATTTTTAGTTTTGCTTCAGAAATACAAATGTTTCCATTTAACATGGAACACTTCTTTCAGGCTCTGGGTTTGATGGTCAGTTGCCGACCCAGAAGGCGGCAGGGGATTCCTCTCCCTGTATCCGAAAGGGATGAGGCTGTCGCAGGGCTCGCAGGGGTCAGGGTGACCCTGTGCTGTGGTGCTGTGGCTGTGTGTGTGTCCTGCCCCTGGAGCAGCCGTGCCATTGCCCCGACACCATCAGCACTGCCTGCTTTGCTGCTGGGTGCTGCCGCAGGTTGTGCTCCTTTTCCTGGAGCTGTTAAAGGCCACCGTGAGGCCATCCGCCCTTTCAATTACACTGCCCTGAATCCCTTAATCTCTTTAAGTAGCTCCCCTGTTCTCATCTCATCACGCTCATTACCTCCTCTAGCATCTCTATCCCAATCCTAATCTGGAGTGGAGAGTAAATGGGCTGTTGTGGGGGGGGTTCTACTTTTATTCTCTTTGGGTTCAGCTGGAGAAGAGATGGCTCCAGGAGACTGAGGGCTCCTTCCAGGGGAGCTGGAGAGGGACTTGGGACAAGGGGGGAAGGCTTCCCACTGCCAGAGGGCAGGGTTAGATGGGATATTGGGAAGAAATTCCTCCCTGTGAGGGTGGGCAGGCCCTGGCACTGGTTGCCCAGAGAAGCTGTGGCTGCCCCATCCCTGGAAGTGTCCAAGGCCAGGAGCTCGGAGCAACCCAGGTTAGTGGGAGGTGTCCCTGCCCGTGGCAGTGAGTGCTTGATGGTCCCTTCCCACCCAAAACCACCTTGGAGTTGCCCAGGTGGCAGTGCCTGAGCCACATCCCTGTGCAGGTGAGATGGGGCAGGGGCTGTGCCTGCCCAAACACAGCCGGGGGGTCCTGTGGGTAACCCCCAGTGTGTCTGGAGCTCAGGATGAAAAACGTAGACTAACTGATTTAAAATAGCATTGCCAGAATCCTAACAAGATTATTTGAGGGGGGAGAACATTTTTTCATGCATTATTATTGATTTTCAGTATGGTACAAAACCTGTCCATGTACAGCAATAACACAGGCAAAGATACAATGGTTGCAAAGCAATTACAGCTCAAACAGCCCGTGCTGGACGGTGGCTGCACAGCCAGCCCCTCGCTCCTGCCCAGGCCCCTGCGCACACAGGGCTCAAAACCCTCACAGACAGCACTCCAAACATAACACCCTGTCCTGCTGCGATGCCGTGGGGGGGGCTTTCCTCCCTGAGGCTGACGGTGCCTTTGTCGCTTCTGCAGTCGGTCACAGGCTGTCTGTCTGTTCCCAGGCTGGGAGGCAGAGCAGGATGTGCCCCAGAGGAGCCCCCCCATCAGAGGCAGATGTTCCTGGGAGCACTCCAGTGAGTGGAGCAGTGTCCTCATCACAGAATCCCAGGATAGTTTGGGTTGGGGGAGACCTTAAAACGCATCTCATCCCACCTGCCGCGGGCAGGGACACCTTCCACCTGCCCAGGTTGCTCCAAACCCCGTCCAACGTGGCCTTGGACACTTCCAGGGATGGGGCAATACCTGGCCACATCCTGGTGTGCCCCAGGCTCTACACAGAGGGTTCCTGTCCCTCCCACAGTCCCTCACAGAGCAACCCCAGCTCAATAAATGGCTTCCTGGGCTGTGTCTGTGTGTGGGTGACATGGGGACACGGGTCCAGCCATGTGTGTGCCAGCCCTTGGAAGCGATGGAGTGTAAAAAAACAGACAACCAAAACCTCTCTAGGACTGTGAAAGTTTTATGGTCATTTTTCCAATTACATAATAGCATTCATAATCTGTTATGAATTAGCATAAATAGGAATCA
Organism: Xenops minutus; assembly: GCA_035221455.1. Lineage (NCBI taxonomy): Eukaryota > Metazoa > Chordata > Aves > Passeriformes > Furnariidae > Xenops > Xenops minutus. The sequence continues at coordinate 20,131,350 of JAWWEE010000018.1, forward strand.
GCCCACAGTTAAGAAAATAAGTTAAATTGCATTTTATGAAGCATTGTTCTGTCTATTTGAACAGTCTGCTCTTGTGCTGCTAACCTGACAAGTGCAGTAATTCACAGCATCCTCCTTGGAATCAGTGGGAATTACTGAGGTTTTACAACAGCCTGAACGTACAGGCTGCAACATCCTTAGGTACTGCAGACGGGTCGGTTTCAGGAGAGCAGTGTCCTTCAAAAAGCCAGAGTGCTGAGACTGTGTAAGGTTGGATATTGGGAAAATGCCGTCGTGAAAAGGGTTGTCCAGCAGTGGCACAGGCTGCCCAGGGCAGAGGTGGAGTTCCCATTGCGGGACGGATTTAAAAGCCATGTGGATGTGGCCTTGGCAGTGCTGGGGGAATGGTTGGACTCAGTGAGCACAGAGGCCTTTTCCAACCCAAGTGGTTCTGTGATTCTATTCCAGCCATCACCAGGCAGCTGGAAATCACTGCCCCAAAATGAGCATGCAGCTGGAGCAGGTCACCAGAGGAGCCTCCCCAGCCCTGGTGTGGGGTGACAATGGCTCCTGTGGGAGCTGCAGCAGCTGTGGGGCCGCAGAGTGCATTAGTGAACCCACTCGTGTGTCCTCAGTTTTCATCTGAGGCTTTCAGACGGATCTGTGCGTGGCCAGAGCGGTGTGACCGGGGTGCTGCCCTGTGCTGGAGCACTGGGTCTGGCTGTAGCTGTGCTGGGCCGGGAGGGGCTGTGCCCTGCCTGTCCCCCTGTTGGGACTGTGCCCCCTGCCCTGCTCCCAGCGCACCCACACCACCCAGCCCCGCAGCACTGATGCAGCTCCAGGTTTGCAGCGTGGTGCAGCATTGTGCAGCAGTGGGTTTTTCTAAATGTGCAGGTTCTGTGTGACAGAGCAGGGGGTGTGCTGGCTGTCCCTGGCCCTGCTCAGCACACACAGCATCCTTCAGGCCAGACCCACGGCTCCTGCAGCGCCTGCACGGGTGTTTGTGGCAGGGAAGGGGGCCCTGTGAGCCCTCCCTGGGGGACAGAAGCCTCATGGAAGGGTCGGCAGGGCCTGGCTCGGCGCGGGCTGTAACTCTTGGCAGGGTGTGCCATGCCCGTGCTCCTGAATTAGTGTGGGGCACCCAGAATTTGGCACGGTGCTAATTGCCATCACACGGGAACGTGTGGGCTCGTGGTGGGACACAGGAGTGCCCCGAGCCCCGGCCCTGCAGGAGAGGGCAGGTGCTGCCCCACGGCCACTGCCCTGGGCAGGCAGCGAGGACACCGCGGTGCCCACGGGCAGAGGGGCTTCACTAGGGGTGGGCTGTGTCAGGCGCTCTGTCTCTGCCCTACAGCAGCTCAGCTGCTGCAGAGTCACGGGGAAAGCTTTTCCCTGCCAGGCACAGCAGGCAGGAGGGATTCCCAGATCAGTGTGCAGCCCCAGGAGAGCGCCAGTGAGGCTGGCCAGAGGGACAAGCCTCCTTTCCCCAGAGCTCCCTCTCTAGAAAACAATCCGTTTGTGACAGGTTCAGAGCCATTTCCCTCTGTCATCTCCCCTGCCAGCTGTGGGAAGGTACCCCAGGGATGTGGCTGTGCCCACCACGGTGACACTGGGAGCCACAGTGCCGCTCACGGGCACATCCCTGGGCAGAGGGAGAGCAGTTTCAGCAGTCCCCTCCTACCTGTGTCCATCCTAGACCAATGAAAGGCATTTCAGCCCCTTGGCAATTGGATTTGGAGGATGATCCCCCTGGGTGGGAGGTGTTTGCTCCCTGTTCTCCCAAAACCAGGGGGATTTTTCCCAGCCATGGCTTTCTGCTTTCATCAATCAGCCAGAGGATGGAGTCAGGTATTCCCCAGGAACAAACCTGGTAGCACCAAAGGACCACTGTCACATCTCCAGTGCCACCTCACAGGCTGAGGGAATCCAGCCTCCTACTACCTGCCAAAGTCCAAATAATGGACCCCATTATATGGCCCAAACGAGAAGCTTCAGCTTTCTGTTCCTTTGCTCTTCCTCTAAGGATTCCCTAAGAATAGGGAGTGCTATTCTATGTGGCAGAAATAAAAAGCAGATTTAGGCCTTAGCCTGTCCTCTCCCCCTTGTCCAAGGGCACTGGGATCAAGTGGTTCCCCAAGCCAATCCATTTATTAAAGCAAGAAAACATCTGCCTTTAAAAGAGGCAGATATAAAATGCCTGGTTAAATCCAGGATCCTCTTCAGTGACAGACGTGCACCGGCATCCAGGAACTCATCTCTGTTAGTCTTAAACTTGACTTACCCGAAAAATGCTGTGTGTCACCTTCTTTACCTGCATGTCACTTTGCTGTCTCCTCTTGCCAGGTTATTTATGACTAAGCTGAAGCAGTGCAAAATTTCTGTTCCCTTCCTTGCTAATGTTGTGTTTGTGCCCTTTTTTCCTATCTTTTTATCAGGAATTCGCAGGAAGATTAATCCTCCTTACTCCATGACAGTTTAGTTTCCTTAAGAACCTTTAGTGAGGGATGTTCTAGAAAAGCTTTTAGAAAATCTGATTCCACCGTATCAGCCCAAATCTCCCGTATTAGCAAGGCTGGTTCCTTGTCAGACAACTCAGATCTGTACATATAAACTCTTCTTTTGGCTTGCAGGCTCCTCCCCAGACACATGTTCACTCATCGCTGCTAATTCCAGTCGGTCCCACAGTTTTCTTTCCTTTTGCCTGTACTGGAAATGGAACTTTGTGGTCTGTCATTCCCATGCTCACTCCTCAAGTCTGTTGTAAAAATTGGTCACCTTCCTGTCCCCGGATGCAAAGGAAGAAGGTTCAGCAATTTCATATTTGAGCTCCTTGAAGACTCTGGAGGGAGCACTGTCAGCCTCTGGTGATTTGTTGCTCTGGCATATGAACCCTCCTGACCCCTCCACAGTGAACAGCAGTGTAAGGAATTAATTTAATTTTGCTGCTGTGCCCTTATCTTTCTTAATTCCCCCCTTTACGCCTTGCCCATCCATCAGCAGCACTGGGTGATGGACAGGCTTCCTGCTTTTGTGTTGGAGAAGTTTTTATTAGCTCCCTGAACTCTGGTGATTGTTCTCCAGGCCATGTTTTGCCTTGCCTTATCGTGGGTCTGCACTTAGCATGCTGGATTTATGTCCTTTTCTATTTTCATTGTTTGGAAACAATTTGCATTTTCCTGAAAGTACCTTTTTTTACTTCAGATAGCTTCCTTGTTCTGGTGGTTTAGAACAAGCTCTGGATGTGTGGTGGTTTAGCTTTCACCTGGTGTGTCTCACACATGCTTGTGTCCCAAAGTGTGTCATAGCATCGTGAAATGGATTGGGTTGGAACAACCTTAAAGCTCATCTCCTTCCACCCCTGCCACAGGCAGGGACACCTTCCACTAGCCCAGGATGCTCCAAGCCCCGTCCAACCTGGCCTTGGGCACTTCAAAGGGTGGGGCAGCCACAGCTTCAGGACAGAGGAGTAGCAAACTGGGCAGAGGCAAATAAATAGTGTTTCATGAGTCTTCTGTAATTCCTAGCCATCAATTCCTAACAGCTGCTGATGTGTGACTGCAGCAAGAGCTGCCATCAGAATGGGAGAGTTCCCATCCCACAAACGTCCTGACATTGGGTGCATGACACCTCCTGGTCAGCTGCCCACCCGAGTGCCAGGCTGTGCACCCACAGGGGTGGTTTGCCTGGGGAAGTGGAAGGCTTCTCATGAGTGCAGCTGTTTCCCCTGACTCTTCACTGTGTTTGCCTTCCTCGTGTCTCTGCTCAGCTGCTGGGAATGTGAGTGACCAGACTGGGCTGCACTGGTTAGATACAGAGCAGACCACAGAGCTTCTGCACTTGCTGATGGCTGAGCCAGGTCCGTGGTACAGATAAAAGTGCGGGTTTTCCACTGGCAAAGCCACCTAAATGTAGCTGAGACAGTGTTTTCCCTGAAGCCAGGAAGATGGAAGGTGCAGCTGTCTGGTTTGTAGGAGGCAAAATATAGCTATCATAAAGATGCTACAGGTCAGCCGTCAGTGTCAGGAGAGCTAGAACAGTTGGAAATGTTGACTGAGCTGGAACTAGACACAGAAATGAACTTTTGGTACATTATTCCAAATCCTTCAGGATATTTTATAATGCTTCACATTCTTTCATTTGCAGGCTTTGATCTGGAGAGTTTGTTCCGACTTTTTCCAGTCTGAATAGGAACCATCTCTCCTGCTCCAGTCGCTGGCACTGGATCCAAGTTCCCACTCTGAGGTAGGAAGACCTAATTTCTGTAAGCCTTGGAGAAGTGCTTTTGGTGTTGGTTGCCCTCCTGGGATGTGTGATGTAAATCACCTGGATTAAGAGAGATGTGATTCCTTGTAACAGAGCTGTGCTGTTCTCTGGCAGAGCTGGGAGTTCTTCATGTTCTTGGTGAGCCACAGAGTTTGCTGCTCTTCTTTCTCCTGGCTCTGTGGGTTTATTTAAATGCCACCTGCGTGAAGTGTTTCTGAGCACCTGACTTGCTGGTCAGTAGTGTTGAGTCCTTTTATTTTCAATGAAAAGGTGTTTTTTGAGCAAGGCCGTCCTTGGATTATTTTTTTCCTATGTGTCTACAGGGTTGGTACCTTGCCAAGCTGTAGTTCTGTGTGGACTGGTGAGGAACCACTGGGGCTCCATATTTAATTATTTATGTTGACCCTAACTGTTAGTTTCTGTCATTAAGAACAGGCCAAATCATTAGTTCCCTCGACTTAATCTTCTTAGCAGGAAAACTGTCCCTTGAACGTCTGTCCAAGTCAAACAGCATAAGGAAGGATGAGAAAAGGACAAGACTCCTGACCTTGTTCATTTCCCATGTGAATTGGTGAAAGTAAATTATATTTGGATGGGCTGTTTCCATTCCTAAATACTCAGTTTCCCAAAACTATGGTAAACGATATGCGGGCAGAAAGCACATCTTCCTGAATGTGGGAAAAACATCCCTTCCCTTCCTACCAGGCACTCCAACACAAGACTTGGTACTGGAAATCTCTGTACCTGTGGTCCAAGTATAGAAATTTCATTCAAAATTATTTTGTGTATAACTAGAATTCAGTGAGTCACTGTGAAGTACCTGGTTTTAATATATCTCTATATCCTGAGTCATTAGAGGTCATTCATAATCTCTGGGATACGTGGTAATATCAAACTAACATTGTGGGAGACCGATAGCAGTGAAAGAATTAATGGCAGGCTTCAAAAATACTCCTCAGAGTTCCCTATCTCGAGGGAAAAATGAGAAATATAAGTTTGGAGTTGGATTTTTTCTTGAATTTACTTTTTGGGGTCTTTTTATCCTTTAAGGAAGGCTTCTCTCCAGCTTTCTTCCTATGTTTTTATCTGAAGTATTTTGTTTACAACACAAGTGCACACTTCAATTTCTTGAGAATCATCAGACTTATAAATTAAATGGAAGCCTTGGGAAATTGTGTGATGGGCAGACACTCATTCGCTTTGTGCTCTCAATATCTCAGAGGATCCTGAGCAAAGCATCGACTTTTTCCCATTTAGTTAGGAAACTTTGCAGGCTTTGGTGTCCTTTTTTGGGTGGGGGGAGGGTGTATGGTGTTCTTCAGGTGTTGTAAACTGAATCCAAAGATTTGGGGGAGGAATGGAAATGCCGAAATCCTGCCTTCCCTGTGGTCAGTGTTCTTGACTTTGATATGAAAACAAGAGGGAAAAAAGATGGAAAAGAAAGGACAGAAAAGCACAGAGAAGGTAAGAGGGGGACAGGGGGTGTCAGGGGAACATTTAGAGAGAGAGCACATGTGGTCACTTGTGACTTTCTCACAGTTATGTCTTGGCTGTTTTTGTTGTATTAGAAACTGCAAGTTTTCTGAAAAAACATGCAGTACCTACAAAAGGATTCCATTTTAGAACCAATCTGTGTGTTGTTTCTATTAATGACTGGGGCAGGAAAAGTGGGATTATGCTGAGGGAATCTGCCCCAACTTCAGAGCTTCGTCAGACTGAGGAAGGCAGTGGGGCTGTGAGAAATGAAGCAAACTCAAACCAAAACTGGTGCTGGGGTGAAACAGGGAAGAAGGACATCGAACACCTCAGAGAACTTTGTGGGTGATTGGTTTGAGCCTCTTACTTGATTAAAACTGCAGGTTTAGTTGTGTTGAAGAGACAAACAAAGGTGGTAAAAAGCAAGTGTGGGGTGAGTAGGGAAGGATCTCGCACAAGTGGGAAGAAGACAAGGAGAAAGCCTCCAGAGGAGAATAATTCTTCTAAATGTCCATGTGAAAATGGGCTTTTGTTTCATAGAATTGTAACTTTTAAATTTGTACAGCCAGGGCAAGCAGGTACAGTTTTATTTTGCCAAAGGGCGGGATAGTGTGAGGCTCATGTACCCCCAGAAGAGACCCAAAGCCTTAAGCAGCTGCAGGGAGGGAAATCAACAGTTCTGGTTCTGTGTCAGTAGAACACACTCTGTTCCCTTCCTCTGTAAAAAGGGACTTTGTTCTCCATGCTATTCTTGGCCATAACATGGAAGGCTTTGATTTCAACCTGGTGAGGAAAAGGCCATTGTTCATACTCTGCTATAGCTGCACAGATTTCGTTATGGGGTATTATTTATAATTACCTGTTTAGTGGCTAATTGCTTTTCTGTAAGTGAGAAGGAAGTGGAGGACGTGGGACCAAGGCTGTATTTCAGAGTAAAAGAGGGTATTTGTTAATGCCTTGTAATGTGTGTCTGGATCTTCTGACATAAGCATCTAACATATTTTTAGTAACTTTCTTTCACTTTATTTCAATACCGAAAAAAAAGAGTGGGAATGTGTTTGTAGCTCGTCACCTGGGTGATATGCTGACATGAGAGACAGTTCTCATGTGATCTCCCAAAATACTTTTTCCTTTTAACTGGCACAAGGCTCTTTCAGAGGCTGCTGTGGAAATGTGGTTTTATTTCAGTGGCTCCAAAACTCAACCATGGCCAGTAAGGAACCCCGAGCAAGCAGCAAACATTTGGCCCTGGCACAGGTTGCCCAGAGTAGCTGTGGCTGCCCCACCCCTGGAAGTGCCCAAGGCCAGGTTGGACGGGGCTTGGAGCAACCTGGAACAGTGGAAGGTGTCCCTGCCCATGGCAGGGGGTGGAACGGGATGAGTTTTAAGGTCCCTTCCAACCCAAACCAGTGTGTGATTCTGATTTCACCACTGTTTGCTGTGTTTACAATTAAAAGTTTAACGATAAGGACTGGTGGTAGTTTAGGATAAATTTTGAAGGTCCTTAAGGGTTTTAGTTTGCTTATCTAATTGTGAAGGTAGATTAAACTACACTGAGTATGATTATCCAGCAAGTCTTTACCATGTCCAGATTAGAGAGGTTTCCTTGGACATGAGCTGGTTGTTGTTTTCCTCACTGGAAAATGTGGACATGTGGCAGGTGTTGAGAGATTTTCTTCCAGTTTCTCCAAAGGATAAAGTCTTTACATTGTCTGTCTTAAACATTTAAGCTAGAGGTTCTTAGCTGGTGAAATCAGCTGGAATTAGCAGGATTCCTCTCTAGACACAGAGCTAGGAGCCTTTGCCCTTGTGCAGTAAGAGCTGGGTACAGAATGACACAGGGGCAGAAGCCCATTTCCCTTTTCCCTCCTAACATTCCTGGTTCCCAGAGGTACAGAATACACAGACTCTCAGGGATCCAGTGACACGTTTTCCTGAATGCTGTGCCGGGCTCGCTCTGAGCCAAGGCTGGTGGGAGGGTGTCCCTGGCTCCAGCCCCACAGCCCTGCACACTCAGCCTGGGTCCGAGAACATACAGAATTGCCTAAAAATCCTGTTGGCAAATACATAAGCTGTGTCTCTGTGACATTTAAAGCCCACACACACCATTTACAAACAAAAATCATACAACATAGATTAGTTCAGTTTTTCCTGTTTGATCGATCCTGATAAAAAGGCCACGCTTGGATTAAATCTTTTTATTTTCTGCAACCATGTGACACTTTAGGGGACAGTAACATTTGCGAAATAATCTACTTAAGGAGAAAAACAGGAGAGGAAGACACCTGAAGAGGCTGGTGCCACATCCTGCATGCAGGAGGCTCCAGGCATGGTGGCAGCGGCTCGCCCGTACCATCCCCTGCGGCCGCAGTGCCCTCCTGTTGAGGCTGCCTGTGCTGCTGGGCCAGAGCCAGAGGACTGGTGTGAATGAACTGCAGTGATTTTAAAAGGCTGTGTTTGCAGGCACTGAGTTTTGTCTCATTAAACCCTGTCGAGTAGCAGAGAGTAATTCCGGCATTCCCAGCAGCCGGAGCAGGGACAATGAGGACCGACCTCTCCTTCTGGCTGCTTGCTGGTATTTGTTTGAGGTTCTGTACAGACAATGCTACAACATCCTTACACACACCACCGGCTTTGTAGCAACGGTCTCCTTGGAGCCTTGGCACGGGGAAGGACATGCATGTCCAGGCATTTTCCAGGTGGCAGGATTTCCTTCTCCTCTGGTCCCGGCGCCGCAAGCCCCCTCCTTTCAGCCCCAGCACCATTTAAATCGATCATTTGTTTTCATTATAGGTTTTTGCATCTCTGCCTTTCATTGCTGTTAATGAATTTCTAGGGTCTGATCGGGAAACAAAAGCCAACTACAAAGATAAAAAGGGCTCTGACAAAGGAGCCGGTTGAGCGTCTGGCAGGCTGTGGGAGCGGGGCGATGGCCATGGCTGCTGCGGGGTTGACACCACTGGTTAGTATGCTAATCTGCTGCTGGGCGTTTAAGATTCCGCTCAGGTCTGCGCGGCTCAGCGAGCCCGGCGTGGGGAAGGGGTGTCTGCCTGGCAGCACCGACCGCGCCGCGTCCACCACACACGACCCGGCATCGTGCCTGCGGCGCCACGCGCCCGCTCCCCTCGCCCGCCCCGCTGCCCTCCCTGGGCACACACGTACATACCCTCCGGACAGCGTCCCGCAAGCGCTGGCAACACGGCATGTGCAAAAGCCATGTATGATTGGCTCCTTCCTCTGCCTCCGCGTCCCCAAAGATTCCCACTTTGACAGACCATGTGTTTCTGCTGCTGGAGAAGCCCAGAGTGTAATGTGCCAAAATTCAGCAACAATGAAGTCAGACGGAGTTTTAACATCCAAAACAAAGGGACGGCACTTCTGTAGCTCACTGACAACACAGCAGTCACAGGATGGTTTAAATTTCCCTTTATTCTCTCTCCCCACCCAACCTCAGCCCAAGAGAAAGCCAACATTTATTAAAATCCATCCATTCAGGACAGCAGGCAGATGCCCAGGTGGGAAGGAAGGCTTGCTCCTGGTATTCCCGATGACTGTCACCTTTGCTATGTGCTTGGAGGCAGTGAGCTGCAACCCCAGCTGGAACAAGGTGGCTCTGATTGCCAGAATTAAGGAAGGAATCGATTCCAGAGCTGGTTCCCATGGTCAGGTCCATCAGGTCCTGCAGCCACAGGAGAACTTAATTCCTCAAGCTCCATTTCCTTTGTTTTTGTAATGTCACAGCAGTTCTGGAGAGGCGTCTGGAGAATCCACAGCTCCGGCTGAGGTTGAAATCCCCCTCAGCCAGGGGATTTCAGAAGTTGCATTTTCAGGGCAGGTCAGATGTGGACAAAACCAAGTCTCCACCTGACACATAAGCAGACAAAGCTGTTTAACCTCTGAATTATAGCACAGCTCCATAGTTCTCTCTTCTGTTGTCTCATGCCTCAAGCGAACTGCTCCTTGCAGTTCTCCCTCCTGGTGCCAAGCACATATTCCAGCTGCAGCTCGGCAGCACGGGGAAATTCCTTCCAAGTCCCCAGCAGAACAGTCGGCGCTTTCTCCGGAGCTGCAGGCTTGATTGTCCTTGATTATTTTATTTCTCTGGCTCTGATCCAAGATGTTCCCTGTCATCATTTCAGTGTCTTTCCTCATAATCCCTTTTCTAAACATCATCAACAATTAACTGATTCTCTCATATCTACAAACACATGCACACACACGCAGGCGCGCGCGCACCCTCCACCGAGCCTCATCAGGGTCTTTTTTGCCTTTAAGTATAAGAAATTACAGCTTCTCATTAGCTGAAGAGCATGTTTTGAAAGGCTTTGTGTTTACTCACTTTGCAAGTGATGCTGGCGCTTTTAATTATTCTCCTTTTGCATATCATAAGCAAGCAGCGAGCTGCTCCAGCCAGCCCGGGCGACGCGTATTCCCAGGAAGGCAGGAGGAAGGGATCGCATTTTACCTCACTGCTGCTGCTTTCTTCCCTTTCTGTCAGCCAGCCAAGGAATCCCCCCAAAGCTCTTACGTAGCAGATACCAAAACCGTGAGTCACTTTTCGCTCCCGGAGCAATAAGTCCATCGCATCCGTGTGCAGAAGGGCGAGCGAGAGGCTGGAATCTCTCCAGGCTGCCGGCATGCCCCGGCACCAGTTCTCCAGTGGTGACTTTGTTTTTCCTGCTCTTGCTTTCTCTCCTCAGCTCCCTCATCTCTTCATTCCTTTTCATGTCGTCCCCATTTTCTTCCTTCCTTCCTCTCCATCCGTCTCCGTTGCCGGCAGAGACGAACCCAGTCAGATCTGGGTCCTTCTTGCCTTCTGTGGGGTTTTTTTCTCCTTTTTCTTCCCCCCCGTATCTGCCGCAGCCTTTGGCTGCTCACTCTGCCAGGTTGGATCACCAAAGACACACGACTCGCTCACAATGAATAATCAATACAGATATTGATCTGCAGAAAATGTTTGTAAATTCCTGAAAGGGGAATCGGGAACAGCGGGACAGGGAGGCTTGTGGGGGACGACAGGGTGCTCCGGGCTGCTGGCAGTGCCTGTCCAGAGCCCGCATCCTGCCGCCTCCGAGGTGACGGGTGCTGGAATGTGTGCGCGGGCGGCGGCGGGTGAGCGCGGGGGCTTCTGTATTTTCATTTCTCTACAGCTGCTTCCCCCGAAGAATCGGGAGGCGAGCAGCTGAGAGGCCCCGTCGGTGCCATGCCTTGGCTGCGCTCCAGCACTGTTTTGTTTCCATCATCACACGCCACTTTGAAATTTGCATAAATACAAGGGTTATTTTCCCTCGCGCCTCCAAAAAGGTTTAAGAAGGTGGGAAAGTGTTTCTGTAGGGAGGGATGCCTGCATTTAGTCATCATTTTCAGGACTTACTTTTGAATCCATGTATTTGCAAGAAAGGGAGGCAGGGAGGAAAATAAAGGGCAACAAGAAGGACGTGGCGAAGATAGGAACGCTGTTTGAATGTGGGGGAGCCTTGGATTGAAAAAAACCCCTTGGTCTCTAACCAGGACCTGTATGTGTCCAGTGTGTGCACGTATGGAATCGTATCAGACCTCTCCAGCCAGGGCTCTTCCCATCTCCCCATGAACAGGTCCACCCTGGGCAGGAGCTGGGGGATGGTCAAGGAGCTTGAAGATTCTGTAGAGGTTGGAGTGGGAGCATCTCAAGAGCATCCTGAGCCCATCCTCAGGAGCCACCTCCTGCCTGCCCGCCCACTCACCGTCTGACAGCCCCTGTGGTGTGTGGAGCACACTTAGAGCAGGGGACATTCACCCAGTTTGCTCCTGGTGTGCTCAACCTCACTCCCACTGCAGGAGTGTCCTTGTTTGACTTCCACCTCCATCCCTCTGGTTTTCTGTCTTTCTGGGGAAAGGCACAGGCTGAACGTGTCAGTAGACACAGTATTGGGACCACTGAGTAGTCACCCCTTTTCCTCATATTTAAGGTCAGCAGTGGAGACCCCAGGGCAGCTGGAGGGCCATGGGGCGTCTGAAGCCCAGCCGGGCCAGGTGTCCATGCGATGCCACTGCCATACCCTGGCCCAGGGCTGCCTGGGTGCTGCCAGGTGGGATGCTCTCGGCTTCTTGGACAGCTCCTGGCCACACACAGCCCACCAGGGCCATGCAGGCTGCTCAGCAGCCTCCCAGTGCTCGTGGGCCCACCTGGACACCCCTGTGAGTGTGCACAGCCCCCGGCGTGTGCCCGTGGCTGGCAGCGAGACCTGCCTGGGTCAATGGCAGCTCTTCCTTCTCTGCTGCACAGCCAGCAGCCCTGGGCACCCCCCGATAGCCATCGTGGGCCAGGCTCCGTGCCGGGATGCAATTCCCATGGATGCAATTCCTGTGCCTCTCCCCGAGCGCAGCTGCCGGCTTTATCAGCCCACGCCAGCAGTGGGGAGGCCGAGCGCCTCCATTCTCTCTCCAGCTCCTGATTAGCTCCTGCAATCCAATTAGCAGAGGCATTTATATCACAAGGGGCTGAGGTGCCCCTGCTCATCACGGCAGCTCAGAGCCAGTCATAAATTCTCCCGACACTACATCTTTCCTGTGACATGGATTAATTACAGCTCTGGGCCTCCAAGAGCAGGTTTGCAAATGAAGGTGCCCATGAAATAAGAATTTAAGGAAGGCAAAGCAGGAGTTTCCCATCTGTGGAGGTGGAGGGAGGGATGTGCTGGGTGGCCCAGGGCTGGGGCACCTGTGGGTGAGGGCCGGGACAGGTGGGCCAAGCTCGAGCTTTATTAACCGAGGGTGGCTGGGGGAGGTTATGAATCTGCGCCTGTGGCCGTAATGAGAAATTCTTCATAACCTCCCTTTGTATGCTCTGCTGCAGTGCAGATGCTGAGAGGGAAGCTCCAAGAGCCTTAATAAAATTACATTTTCCCACTTGAGATGTTGCAGGCGCTGGCCAGTGGCGCAGCTCCGGGAGGCACCGAGCCCTCGGGAGGGTTCGGCGGCGCAGACAGCGCTCTTGCTCTCGGGGGCATGGCCACCTCCTCCCTCCTGCACGTACAACCCACCCACTTCTGCTCCACAAATAGTTGTGTTCTGGCACCCTGGTGTCAGCCCTGCTCTCTGTCCTCAGGCAGGGCTCAGCCTCAGCCCCCCCAGGTGCCCTGTCAGCCCCACAGAGGTGGGGTTTTCTGCAGCGGTTATGGGAGAACAGCTGGGAGGGTGACAGGGTGGGGGACAGTTGTGTCCTCGTACACCTGAGTGCCATTCCCTGGCTCTGCTGCAGTGTGTTTCTCCTCCATTTGCTGATGCCCGTGGAGCCCCTGACTCTGCCTTTGGGTACCAGCTACCTGCCCAGTGAGCACTTAACACTCCTGACGTCTGCCTGGCTGTTTCTTTGAGTATTTATCTGTCACAGCCTGCTCACCTGGGCCTACAAGGCTTGGATCTGTTGGCTTTCCAATCATGTGCCAATTTAACAATTCATCTAAGTTGTCCCCCATCAATCAGTTTTTAATTTATGTAGCAGTCAGTGGTTTTGTTGTTAAGTTTCCAGGCATTTCTCTCTCTCCTGTTATTGAAATATAATTACTTAAGAAGTCCACAAACTTACCTTTTAAATGCATGGATAGATGGGAATTTTAAAGACATGAGGATGCATATCAAATTTAGTAGCATGTCAGCTCCATTTGATCTGTTTACTGTGGGCTGCTGACAGATCTTCTGTGTAAGCAAATGTGGTTCCTGCTGATAAAAGGAGTTGGGTCGGGGTTGGTTTGGTTTTAACTCGGTGAAGGTGGCTGTGCCCAAAATGCAGCTCTGCCAGGGGAACAGTCCTTCTCCCATAGAAGGGAAATATTGGCTGTTCTTCCAAAGCAAGAGATCTTTTGGCATTTGTGTAGTAATAAATCTTGCATTTCCTGACCAGCACAGTCGTTACTTGTGGTCAGACAAAAGAGCTCCTTCCCCAGCTGATCTCTGCTGTGACCTGCAGCTGGACAGCTCCAGACTGGAGAAGGGCTGTACGTGGCAAAAGGGAGGTCACGAGCCACCTACAGACCGTCTCACAGCTCCCTGCTCAGCTGGAGTCTGCACATTAATATTTATCACAGAATCCCAGAATGGTTTGGGTGGGAAGGGACCTTAAAGTTCAGCCAGTTCCAGCCCCCTGCCATGGGCAGGGACAGCTTCCATTAGCCCAGGTTGCTTTTCTTTACATATATATGTATTTTATATTAAAAAAGCTGTAACAGCAGCTTCATGTCCAAATTTGGGGATGGGGTCACCAGGCTGTGAGATGCCAGTGTTCCCTCTGATCAGTTAGTCTGTGGATCTCAGACAGAGCTGGGTTAGGTCTCAGTTTTCCTTGGCTTTGCTCATTTTTGAATTTCACACCTGATGTGTCATTGCTTTGATGAGACTTGTTGTTGCCACACATTTGTTTTCCTGTGTACAGCCGTGAGTTTTCATTCACTGCTCTGTAATTTGACTTCTGTGAGGACTTTCTTCCACATTTTAGCGGACCATAAAATGCCACTGGAAAAATTCCTTTTTAACAAAACTCTGACGTGGGCTTCCTTCATGATTCAAGTGAAAGGACAAAACAATCTTCTTCCAGCAAAATAGTTTTGTAGTTATTGTCTTGATTAAAACTGCCCAAAAATGTTTTGTCAAATCTTCCTTCTTACCCCCACAAAGACATCATTTAAACAAAACCAATAGAACACATCCCTGCAGACTCTTGTGGCATTTTTTCCCCGAGCTATTCAAAGCCAGTCAAGGTGTTTTGTTTCTTTCTTTTGTCTGGTTTAAGATTTTTGTTTCCAGTTTACTTTTTTGTTCCACATTTTCATACGGTTTGTCACACTGTCCAGTGTGTTCCCCGACTGACTAAATGAGCTGTTTAACTGTGGGTCATAAGAACAGCGAAGCACTGCAGTACCTTTTAACAAAAAAAAGCACTTTGATGCTTTTTTAATGGGAAGAGAATTTTTTTAAAAGTATACAAGTGATGTCAAAGTAGAGTTCATGAAAATTATGCTTTAAAAGGCACTAATTGCATTTGGTTTAGCCAGATTTGCAATCAGAGGGAATCACAGGGGTGTGTGGAGTGAGGTCTGTCTGTCTGGGCCAGTGTCACCCCTGGCACCTGTCGAGTGGCTGACTCTGCAGCACCTTCCCCACTGTCCCGTTTGATTTGTGTCCTTCCCTCGGGAATCCTCACCCCCTCAGCCTCAAGAGATGAAACCTGGCCAATTCCTGGCCTCTTCCAAGTCCCTCCTGTACAGTCTGTCTGCACTGGGAGCTGCGGGCCCCGGCAGGGGCGAGGGGACTCACGGGGTGCCTGGGCTGCCCCCACAGCCACGGGAGCCTCAGCGTGCTCTCTGTGCAGACGGGGCACTGTGTGCTTGCATGAGATTGTCCTGCGCCCCTTCTTCCTGAACAATACAGTTTAGAGGCAGGATTGTCAAAAATTCTGTCTCTCTACTTTATTATCCCCTCATTTTTTTTGTCATTTAACTCCAATTATGGGATGCTAAGTGCTTTTGGAAATTTCATTGTTAATATCTTCTTACAGTGCTATTAACGTAAATCAACGTTAATAGTGTCCCAGCAAGTATAAAAGCAATCAAAAATTCAGTACTCACGAATCATTCTGTAATTTCAGCATAAAATGTTAATAGAAATAAAATCCAATACCATAAAATATCAGCAAATTCAACTTTAAATACATGTGATGAATGGCTTTACTGTTCTGCAGCATCCAGTGGACTTCTGCACTGGGAAACCTCTTCTTGGCAAAGGTCTCCCCCCGTCACTTCCTCCTCCGTTGCCTCACCAGCACAAGGTGTGCCTGGGATCTCACTTTTTCAGAAATTAAAAATCCATCCTCACTTGTGATGTGGCATCTGTTTGCAGGTGTTTTGTGGTAATAGGAAGGATTACCTGGAATCTGTTAACTTATTCGAGCTAATAGAAGCTCCCTGCTCCTTTATTGCCATCAGCCCGGCTCGGAAAGCTCCGGCTGCATTTACCTTTTATTGAGATTGGGATTTTCTTACTGACAAATCCTTTAAATTGGAATTTAGTTGCTGAAGATCCATCGGTTATTTCAAGGAAACTGCTGGGAGAATGGTATAGATTTCTCAAGAAATACAACTGTCGTCCTGAAAATTCAAATTAAAATTACCATGAAAAGGAAAAGTAAATCCCCCAAGTGATACCTGAACGACTCTTGGGTATTTAACCTCTGATTTATCATCCTGACAGGCTAGAGTCTTTTGATTTTATTTTTTTTAATTCCCTTGCTTTCATGGATTTGGGCTATTTGTGCTGCAGTCTTCAAAACCACGTTGAAGACCCTTTTGCTGGTAGAGGTGGGTACAACACCTGCAGGCAGTGCAGGGTTAGGTCTCGTTTCTCTCCATTGCCAGACAAGAGACACCACATGAGTCTGGGATTCCTGTGATCACAGAAGATGAAAGTGACGGTGCGATGCCTATGAAACAGAGTTTATTTGAGCAAGGATCATCTGGTCATTACATAGAGTCCTTTTCAGTCCTTATTCCCTTTTTCTCTATTATCTTGGTGTAATGTTTGTGCCCCCTCCCTCTGGATTGGGCCTGTTCTGCTCTCTTGGTTCTCTTTCTTCTTTCTCCCTCATTTCCCATGGGATTCCTCACCTGCAGATCTCTGCAGCAGCTTTACAGACCCTTTGAAGACTGAGGGGGGTTTTTGTGACATTTAGAAAATACGAGGTGTTCAGAGAGTTTTTTGGTATCTCTCATTGTCTCATAAAAGGTATCAGCAGCTGAACTGTTGCATCATTGTTGTCTTGTGACAGTCCCCACAAGCGTCAGATAAACCAGAGACACGGGAACCTTTTGGTTCTTCCATTTTGGGTACGTGTTGCCCTGGAAAGTTAAGGGAAATTATTAGGGACTCATTTGGTTCCTCAGGTCGTATTAATTCTTTTATACAGAACTTCTAAAAGCAATTTACATTATAATAAAGCAAAATTACCCATTTTTGCGAGCATTTAATTCTGATGACACACAGAATTACCAAAATCCTTCTTGAAAAGGACTTTATGGTCATTATATCTCTGTAAGCAGTGGCAGCCAACTCAGGACTCATCCAACCCCCATCACACCAGTGGCAGGGGCTGTGTGGGAGCTGGCTGGGCTCTGCTCAGGGGGCAGTCGCTCTTCTGGCTCTCCCACCTCACCTTGGGAAAACTCGGTTCAGCAGCTGAACTAACGTGTAATCCAGTCTGTTGTTTATTGCTGCTTTAATATAGAACATTCTTCTTTTTGAAATCAGTCTGAAATCAAAGGCTTTTCTTGCTGGGCAAGTGACACTGTTTCTCTTGAATTCAATGAACGTTGGATGGGCCCTAAAGCAGAGGAGCCTTGGTCAGGATTAGTGGCTTGAAACCTACAGCAGCACTTTTGCTAGGCTTTCAGGTGAAAATCTTCATGAGAGAGAGGTTTCTAAGATACTGTTACAAACCTTATAACATCTCCTTTGATTCCTCTTCCCCTATTTCCCATCTTCTGCTCAAAAAGGAATTTTGCAGGCTCTGGTCTCCATCTCACCTCTTGAAGATCACAGTA
The DNA here is from genome assembly GCA_035221455.1 of Xenops minutus. Lineage (NCBI taxonomy): Eukaryota > Metazoa > Chordata > Aves > Passeriformes > Furnariidae > Xenops > Xenops minutus. The sequence goes on from JAWWEE010000018.1 coordinate 20,148,638, forward strand.
TCATGGAAAAACTACTATTTTCAACTACTTTTTTCAGGATGTATGACTTTAGTAAAGATCCAGTGGGGAGGGATCAGTGTCCTCACTCAGGTGTTGCTCCCCCTGGTCTTTGCCATTAAGTCCCAGGAGCTTCCCTCTGGAGCAGAGGGAGCACAGGGACCGGTGGGCTCTGCTGGTGGCCAGGATGCCACATCCTGCTCTCTCCTACTCAAGTGCTGCTTTTCTCTTGAAAACCAGCAGAGCCTTGCCAGCATTGCACATTTGGCTTGCTAAAAGGAGAGTCAGAGGTGATCCTGCACGTTAGTGAGAAATAAAATTCCCCATATTCAATCAAATAGTATTAATTAAACATCAGAACAAGAAAATACAGGTATAAAAAGTTAAAAAAAAATATGTTTGTCAGTAATTCAGCCACAAGGTGCTCTGTGTGAGACCCTTCAAATCAAGATTTGCACGTGCCTTTTGGGGATGGTGCTTCCAGCACCCCCAGACCCACCGAGGGCACCCAGCATCAGGAGCTGTGCTGCTCTGGGGCCTCATCCTGCACCTCCTCCTCCTCTGCCAGAGCTGCCAGAGCTCAAAGGAGTCCTGGGAGCCTCAAACCAGGGCTCATTGTTCAGATTTCTTGTACTTAATGGGTGTTTGTGAGGAACTGAGTTCTTGCAGTCAAAACACAGATCTATGAACTTTTTTGAGTAGGATGTAGTAAAAAATGATATTTTTCCATATGTTTCAACACTTTCAGGCCTGCTCTCTGGGCCTGTTAGTAGGTGAAGCCTTTCAGTGCTGTTTAACTTTTACTTTTTAAAAGTCCTTGCTGGCTCTGCCCTGTGAGGGAGCGGGGGGACGCCTGCCTGGCCCTGGTGCCGAGGGTGCCCGACGTCCCGGGGTCTCCAGAGCATCCTCCGGTGCCTGCCCCGCCGGAGAGGGTGTGCCCGCAGCTTCACGAGCCAGCCAGGGATCACCGTATTACAAGGGAGCAAAAGAAACAATCTTTAATCCTTTCAAAGCCCAATAATATTATGTATATTGACTGAAGCCCTATGGAGTGGGCCTGGCAGGGCTTTTTCATTACTGCGCGCGCTGTAGCCTAGCTACCTTTGAAAAGTAACCAATATCGAGAGCCACTTGACATTTGCAAAGGATTATGGGTGTCCTCTCCATCTCTTCTCAAGTTCCCAAATTTACAATGGTCTTAATTTAAAAGTTAAGCCAGGGGATCAGTTGCTTAGTCTGCTGCTGGGCTGCCCTTTAAGAAAGAGAAAAGAAAGGGGAGTGTGTGTGCGTGCCTGCGCAGAGGGAGAGGTGGGGAGCGCCCCTCGTGCTCCAGCATCGCCCGCCTGCAGCCCTGGGAGAGGGCTCTGCATCAGGACTGGGCTGGGAGCCGCGGGAGTCGCTCCTGCAGGTGCTGCTGGAGTGCAGGGAGCAGCAGCAGCTGGTAATGAGTTGGTGAAAATGAAAAAGGGACATAAGTAGCTTCTTTAGCAAATCCCCTGGAAATGACATGGAGCCTCTGGGATCGATCGGATCGATCCCTCCGAAGGCTGCAGGCTCCTCTCATCCGACTGCCAGCGCAGGGGAAACCATAATGTTATTATCAGCAAAACTCGGAGAAAAGCTCCGGGCAAAGCTCCGGGCACTCTGCTTCCATTCCCATTCCCCTCCAGCCACGCTGGGCCCGGGGCAGGAGCGGGCTGGATCATCCCTGTCCCTGTCCCCCCCGTGCCACAGCCCTGTCTGCGGGGCCCGGCCCATCTGGAGCCGTCAGGGCTCACCTGCAGGGCAGCTGTGGGTTTGGGCTGGAGCTGGGGAGCAGGATCCCGTCCTGCAGAGAGCACAGGGAATGGGGCCGGGAGGGAGGCCGGGCTGCGGAAGGTTCTGGCAAGCTGTTGGTGTTCCTCCCGACGTGTTCGGCTGTCATCAGCCGGGCTGCTGATCTGCTCCCTAACACTTTATGAGCTTCGTGTAATTAGTTTCATATCCTTCATCTGCAGCGTGGTCTGAGCTTCCCCCACAGCCCCCAGCCTGCCTCCTTATGTGGAGGATGTCGACACCCCAGTCCTGCAGCTAAAGCTTTGCTCTCTCAAAGTGAAACAAGCCTTAAACCCAAACTGCTGTCCCTTCTCCAGACCTCTGCAGAAATAGGATAAGGAAAGTTTTACTCTGAGCCTTATTCTGGGAAGAGTGGTCTTAAATCTCCCAGTCATATCCCTGAGTTCAAGGGGCCTTTCCTTGAAGAACTCAACATTTCTTTGTTTATGTTTCTATAATCCTGTTGGGGAAAAGGGGCAATAAATTAGTTTTATTACATCTGTCCTGGGAAGTGTGCAGGCCAGGCTCAGAGATCCCAAAGCAGGTGTGTCTGGCACTCCATGGGATTGTGTCAGGGCATGTGGGGCATGGCCTGGGATGGGGGAGGCTGAGGGGGATCCAGGAGCCTGTGCTGGTAGATGGGCTCGTTTGGGTGCTTGTCAGTGCAGTGGGGTCACCCTGGGCTCCTGGAACCCTCCAGGCTGCCGGAATCTCTGCGCTCTGGTGCAGCCCCCGAGAAAGGGAACGGCTGGGACATGTTCCTGTTGTTTGTTTGGGGCTTGTCCTCCACAAACTGTGGTCCTTTGGCTCCTTTGGACACAGTATTTAAACTAAAGTGCATCATTTGAGAGGTGTGTTGATACAACTGCGTGCTGTGCACATACCCTCTATCACAGGGATATGAGGATATTTATTTTACCCGCTGAAAGTTTGCCAGTTTGTGAAAGGCCTAATTCTCAAGAGTTACAGGCATCGCTGCTTCCACAGAATCAATTAAACCAACATCAGCTTAGCGTTTCGGAATCACAAATCTTAGAGGACTTAGATGTGGTCGTATGTGACCTTTGTAGCAAGACTGTAAGTTTTGAAATACAACCATTGAGGAATATGAAATAAAACGATGCAAAGAGCTAAAGTTAGAACAATGTTATGGAAATACGTGTAACAGTTGTTGTCTGAGTGGCTTATGATAGTAAAAATAGGGAGAGATCAGCCACTTCAAATTCATAAACTATTAAAATGAACACACAGTACTTCTAAAAATTTTATTGCCTGGAAAATTTCATTAATTTTGGATGCATTTGACTTTGCCTTCATAATGAGCTAAATTGATGGACTCTCTCCAACACTATCAATACCTGAGATGTGTATTGTCCATACAGGGTGTAGGACTTTGATACCAGGTGGGACCTGCCGAGACACCAGAGGGCTGTATGAGGGTGGAGAGGGTGGGCAGGTGTCTGTCAGAAAGTGGCTGGGACTCCTCTCAAGATGGACTTTAACCAACACATTCCCATGAAACTGGGATTCCATGGCTGACAAATCTCATGAAAAAATGCTGCACTGGAAGATTTGCAGTGGATCACACAGCCCCAGCTCAGCCTTTTGGGGCATCCAGCCTTATTTTCAGTCTCATTGCTAGAAGAAAAGACCCTCTCAGGATGAATGCTTGATTTGGAAACAGTGACAGCAGAAATATTTCCTTTTAAATCCAAACACATGCTTTGGATTCAGCCCGAAAGTCTCTATCCTTTCAGTCTCTGCTCAAGTCTGCCAGTGTGGGGCTGCTGGCTGTCCTCAGGGATGCTTGAGTGAGGTGATGCCTAGATTGAGGAGCAGAGGGATTTCATCACACAGGTACACGTGCAGCAGAAATCAGTAACTACAGGTTAGGCAGATTCTCATAGCGAGTGACCCAGATTTGTATTTTGACTCTGTGAACAATAAATATCGTGAGAAACTTAAGGACTGGTAAGACAGGCACTGGCACCTTACATGGGTGTGTTTTACATATTTCAGGGGGGATTGCTAACATTTCTGTTTGTCTTACTTCCCATAAGACCGGTTTCATGTGACATTGTAAGTTCAAGGGAAAATTCGGGATATTTTTCGCTCTAAATCTTGGTTTCTGATAAAATATGTGTTGGTGACACGCTTGTGGTGAGTGTCCCAAGGCAGAGAGAGAGCTGCAGCAGACTCTGCTGGTGGTCCCCAGGTGCAGGGCCTTCGTTCTGAGGTGCTGAGCTGCAGCACAGTCTGGATGGGGTCCCCATGGACGGGTCAGGACTGGCTCTGCTCAGTGTGCTTGGGCTGCAGGAGCCGCTCACCCCTTGGTGTGCTCAGCACTATGATCTGGGGCCAGTTCGGATGTAGCGGCATTATTCTAAAGCCTGCTGGATGATTTGGGTTCTTTAATTAAAACCCATATGAGCAAATCAGTGTGGACTTTATCCTTCAGGCAAAGGAGGATGCATTTACTGTGGAAGTTAATGATACATCCCAACAGTTCCCAAGTGGAGACAGATCTCTGGGCACCACCAGAAGACACAAGCTGAATTTTTCCTCTTTGCCAATCGCAAACACCTAACAAACCTCATTATTCCCAGGACTTCCCTTAGAAAAGAGTCCTCCCTGTCCTGATTTCTCCCTCATCTTAGTTCCGGCTCCCAGCCCAGGCGCTCACAGAGCTTTTGGAGTGTTCCCTCCATTGCCTTTTTTGTCAGAAAAGTCTGCAGCTTTTGGAAACGCCCTGACCCACCATGTGGGTCCCTGAGCTGTGCTGGCACCCTGCTCCGGGTGCTCCAGGTTATTGGGGGAGCAGGCAATGCCCATGTATTTACTGAAGGTACTTTATAAATCAATACCTTGGTTTTGAACTCAGGTCAATAGGAATAACTCGAAACACAACCAAAAACTACTGCAACCCTAAACCAGCACTTTGAGAGTATCGATTTTGTTGAAGAGTGTCTTTTCCTGGCATTATTCACACAGCACTGAGGAACAGTTTCATGCAGTCAAGACTGTAAATGAGTGTGCACACACGCGAAGAGCGGGTGTGCACCAGGGGTGAGTGTGCTCAGAGGATAAGTGAGTACAAAGGATGAGTGTGCCCAGTGTGTGGGTGTGCACAAAGGGTGGGTGTACGTGCACAGCGGGTGAGTGAAGGCTGTGGGGTAGGAAAAGTCTTTTGTGTAGTGTGGGGATTATCAAAAGCAAAGTCAGGAAGCAATGCAGTTCAGGTTCTTACAGGGTCATTCCTGTTTGCCTTTAAAGTTAGAGACTAAAACATATTGTTGTGGGTCAGTAAATATTAGTATCATTAACTTGGCCTCATTAGCGGTTACGGCGTTATGTAAATACTGTTACCTAACAGTTTTTAAAGCAATAGTTGAAGGTACTAGTCTGTCCCTTCCAACTTAGGGCATTCTCTGATTCTGTAATTTTGTAGTTTACCTGGAAAGAAGGAAAGGCCGGTCTGCATGGACTCAGATGTCCTGAAGTGATTGGAAGCGCAGTCAGTGTGTGTGACACGAGCAGCATCAGACCCTGCGATAGGATTAGTGCTCATTTCCCCAAGCACTCACTGACTTCCTGCAGAAGCATCCCAGTGTGGGAGCTCTGGGGAGCAGGGACCTTAGACCATCCCGTCATGGCAGGGGCATCAGGCCTGTCTGGTCCAAGTGAACAGAGCCCTGCCCCAGGTGCCTTCTCTGAGCTGCTCAGGGTGGCACAAACGTGGGAAAGGCCTTGATGAAGCAGCAGTTTCTTGCCTCAGTGTAAGAGAAGCTCTTTGTAGTTCCCTGTCCTTGCTCATGACAAGGCCGCCTCCTCTGTCACCCATCCGTCCGAGAGCAGTGGTTACCTCCAGCTCCAGCAAAAACAGCATCAGTCCAGCTGCCACACGAGGGACATGCATTACTCATTTCTTGGGCTTTAGCCGTACACTTCGCAGTCCCTTATTAGCTGTATGTGAGACTCATTTGGGGGGTAAAATTTGCTCTAACTCAATTTGGCTATGAAAAACCTCGTGATAATTTAGGGTATGATATGCCTGCAGCTGCTCAGATTTCCTCCTTGACTATCAAGTTTGTCAATTTGTCTTCTTTTCTGAAGAACTTCTTGCCTACCTTTGGTATCTCAAGTGAACTCCATGATCTCACCCTGAGGTGTTAAGAATCGCTGAGGGCTATCAGAACTTGTGTAAATTACAGCGATGCAGACAGCACGTTGAAAAATCAATAAGTAATGAAATAGTACTGCAGTGAAGTAGCCAAGAGAGCAATGGGTGAAAAAATCCCAAGGACTCGGTTTCATTTTGTCAAAGTATAAAAGATAATGTTCTGCTGTGATGCTATAAAATCATCCCCACTGGCCAAAGAAAATTGAAATACAAAAGAGCAGTGCGGAGGTGCAGGTGCTCTTCCTCCTGGATCCTGTCCCCCCTGCCCCGTGTGGGCAGGAATCCGGGCAGGCATTCCCCCTTCCAGTGAAGCTGGGAATGGCTCCTCTGCCTCTGCATGCTGTGGACTAATGTCAGTTCACCTCAAGTGTCATTTAAGTCTCTTTCTGATTCCTGGTAATCCTCACAGCCCAAGTTATCTCATACGGGCAAGCCAGGAAGCACCAGCAGAACATTTGCCCTGGCAACCCAGCACTCCGTGATGCCTTCCCAGTGTACTGAAGGGAACTGGTCACGGGCTTATGTCAGCCTTGAATTGTCCTTCTTATCCTGAGAGTGGGCATTTCTGAAATACAATACTTAGAGTGGAATGAATTTCTCTGTAGGTGAATCTGTAAGGTTTACTTTTCCATGGGGGCCATGTCCTCAGCTTGCTCTCTCTGTCCCATGGCAACACCTCTCTGGCCTGCTGGGAGCACATGTTGGGACTGGTACTGCCACAGGGCTGTGCTGCAGCTGGACTCCTCTCCCTGGAACGCCCCTTCCTGCAGGCAGCAACCCACTCCTCAACAGCCATAGTCACACAGCATGGCTTTGAGACTTTTCCTCTTCTTCAGTTTTAGCTGAAATTGGCCAAACTGGGTGTGAGGTGGGAATGGCCAGACAGGCAATCTCGCTTCCTGAGTAGATCCTTAGAAAATCAGGTTCAAGAAGAGAAGTTGGCTCCAAAAGGAGAAGAAAAATACTGAACTAAAACAAATTTTGCCAAGCCGGGTGTTGCCATGAGAGTCTTTCTCTTAAATCCATAAACTATGAGCTTCTCTCAAGTCTCAGAGTTGATGAGTTTTTTCCACATGGATATGTAAGATAGTTAAAATGTATTTAAACAAAATGAATGACTGAAATACCACTAAATCAAATGTGTCTTGTGAAAGATAAACCAGCATTTTGTGTGAAAAGAGAGTCCCCCCACTTCAGGCTTTCTGCCTAATCAGGCTATTATCCCCTCTGTAGATCTGTGAAAGGAATTGGTTTTAAAAGACACTGAGCTGCTCTTTGATCCCAGGAGACCAAAAAGCCAGGTTGGATAATGGTCCTGCACAGATTTGCTCTGGATGCTTTCTGCGTGCTGCGTGGGCAGGTGGGTTCTGTGTCAGCTTCTGGGGGAGACTCCGCCAGAGGCAGCCAGAGAAATGTGACCCTTGGGGAAGGAGGAGAGAAAATGGTTTCCTTACTGTGCACAAATGATGTCTTTGATAAGGATTAATGCTCGCTGGGAAAGCAGGCACGGGATTGAAACATCCTGGGGGAGCCTGGGGGAGCTGCTGGCTGCGCTGGGGAGCAGGGACATCAGGCCATGTCACTGGTTCCAGTCACTTCCACAGACCATCGGTGCCTTTCTTTACCTTCCATGAGTTTGTTCCATTACCAGGAGGTGGGTAATGAACAGCCACTGTCACCCCAGAGAGGGTGTCTGCAGGGACGTGGCAGGAGCTCGTGTTTAGGCATTCAGGAAACCCAGGTTGGGCTTGAGTAAAAGAGCCCATTAACTTCAGTGACTTTGGAGAGGGCTCTTTGTTCTTTTCAAAGTTGTTACGGGTTACAGAACTCAAAAGCCTTTTTCCTTGCCCATTATTAATGCAGTGCAATGAATCACTGTATTTGGCACGGACACTTTGGAGCGTTCCAGATACTGCAGGGCTGTTTGCAAGGAGGGAGCACGTAAATACTAGGAAGCTCTCAAGGGATTTAATGGAGCTGAATAGGCACACCTTGGAAGCAGAAGGCACTTCTTTGCATATTTGGCATCTTTGCTCCATGGTGGAAGCTCTAGGATAACATTGGCTTTGGCACTTCTTATCCCTTCCACGTGGGAAGGAGGAGCCTCCAATGTCCATGTGTCACGGGCTCCACAGCAGCACAGAGGGTCTGTCTTTGGCACTCGCCAGGGAGGGAGAGAATTGTCGTCAGTGGAGGGGAGGAGACAAGACAAGATCACCCCGATCTGACTTTGCACTGAAAGAGCCAGATGATGTGGTGGCACCGCCTCCCTCCAGGACTGCAGGCCGATGGGAGCAGGAGGATGCTCAGGCCACCTGATGGAGGAGGAGGAGGAGGTAGCTGGTGCTGACCTCAGCCAGGCCCATGGCGAGGCTTGCACTGGGCATGAGGGTGATGTTGGAAATCCAGGGACAATAAAAATGGCGAATCATGTTGGCACTGCGTGGTGACACACCATGGTGGTGTCGGCATGATCCATAGGTGGCCCGTCCGAGCCCGCGTTGGGCAGCCTGTGGTTCCTGGGCTCTGAGTGACCCCTGCTGGGGCCAGCACAAGGGAGGAGGAGGAAGGAGCAGGGGCTGAGATGGAGGATGCTGCTGGCTGCAGGACCCCTTTTTTGTCTGCTCCAGAAGTTGGAAGTAGCAAATCAGCCTAAGAAAAGGAGAACAAAGGATTATTTGATGGTTAAGATGGTTGAATGCTGCCTTGGAAAACTGATTGTTTTCCCTTCCTTTACCACCTTTTCCTCTTTTGTGATGCTGGTTAATTCACTTCAACCTAACTTTTCACAGACTGTTACTAATTGGGTATTCTTCAGTTTCTTCATGGTTCATTTGAGATGCAGGGCTCTGAATTTGTACTCAACTGCTGCTGAAGACCATTTTGGACACATAAGGAGTGATCTGAGAAAACAGTTTGTAGACCTCTCTTAATTAGGCATCTGCAGTTAGAAGATACATTTCCTTTAATCACTATAGATCTCAGCTCCACAGTCAGTGCAATAGAGGTAATAATAGCACCTTGGATCACAAGGGATTTGAGGAAAAGCTTACAAGGAATTTAATAACTTGGACGTCAGAGCAGCATTTGAATTGTCTGAAGTAAATAAAGGGAGCCATACATTGAACAATGAAGGGAAAAGATGTATGTCTGTTCTATATAATGTATCAGAACTGTAGAGATGTGGGGGGAAAATAGTGTGGCCCCCAGTTTATAATCTGTATAATGGGGGAGGGGGTCTGTGCATTTCTAATCCAGTCCTTTTCATGTGCCTTACTCTGATCTGTCATTAATAGCCTATTTTAAGTGTCTCTGTCTCCTCACACAGTATCTCCAGCCAAAGTCCTTTTCCCAAGAAACTTTGAAAGTTTAATTCCTTCCATGCACATACAAAATGGAATAAACCAACAGGATAAACAACATTTTTTGCAAAGGTGATTCACAAGGAAATATTCGCGACTGATTCACATCGCAGTGTAATTGCTCATTCTTGTCTTCCTGAGCTTCCCTCTCCATGAGCACCTCTGTTCTATTTATACACATCTCCAATTACAGATATTCTTATGTAACACAAATCTAAAATTCAGTTTGAGAGATCTTCTATAGAAATTCAGAAATTTGTTTTCTGTGAGTGTTCCATTTAGTAAAATCAAATTGCATTAAACTTGGTGGAAAGGTAAATGTGGAAAAGCTCACCACACAGAACACTTCTACTGCTAAATTTGAGAGCATCCCCAAAATTTCATATTTGTGAGGCTGTGTGAGCAATAGACCAGCTAGACAAAAACAGAGGGAGCGTTTCTACTTTCCTACCAAAGGCTGTGACAAAATGAGCAGCTTCAGAAGCAGCTCCTGCTGCTCCTGGCAGTGGGTTCGTGGGTGTCAAAGCCAACAGTGGCTCTGGAGGCTGTGGTTCTGGTGTTGGGTGTCCAGTGTCAGGACGCTGTTGGATGTATTGAGCTGGTCCCCATGTCTGCAGAGAGCCTTTCTGTGGAGGTCAAGGGCTGCAGGAGCAGCTGAGGGGATGACTCTGCTGTGCCGCGCCCAGGCTGGGGAGACAGAGCCATTGCACCGATGGCAGTGGTGGGTCTCCCTGAGCCCTGCCACCCACCTTGCAGGGAGAACTGGAGGGGCATGGAGAGGGATGGGAACTACGTTTTCATCACAAATAGGTTTTCTCTGGTTTTGAGAACAGAAAATAAAGAAACCGAAGGAAAACGGCATTTAAAAGCTTTCTCTAGCATGTTCTGCTTGGAGCCCTAAAATCATGACGCGATGCCGTCAGAGCTCCTCTGAATGACTTGATGAAGGTTTTTTTTGTTTTGGTTGCTGCACTCTTGGGACTCATTGGAGTGGCAGGATTAAAATTAATTAGAGGCTGTTTGGAGGGGGCTTTGGAAGATGGCCTGGGGCTATACTTCAGTCTGGTTGTTAGAAGCAATATCATCACCGCCTCCTCTTCCAGTGAACAGACCTGCGCTGGGGCGGCTGCGGGGAGCCACAGAACATCCAACGCAGACATCAGAGCAAAGACTTCCTCCCAAAGAGATTACTTACCACAAAACCAGTGGATCTACCTGCTGACAACCCCAGAAATATGTCTTGTTTCATTTTATGGTTTCTAAAAGAGGCTGCTTTATGAAGCTCTCCAGAATCTTGATGAAATACCCATGCGAGGATGTTAATTTTCCTCTCTTCTTACCATGAGTTATGTTGATTAGTGTGGCTGGGAAGAGATGAGAGGAAAAGCTCTGTTCCAGCAGCTGGAGTGTTCTCTGTTTTGCAAAGAATGGGCAGCCAAGGCCACTAGTGGGGAAAATGGGCAAATAACCATTTCAAACCACTCACCAGCCTAACTTTGAGTTGTCCTCATTGAGGAGGGTCAGTTGCAGAACAGGTGAAATGCTACATCTCAAAATTTGTGTCAGGTTTTCATATGGTTTGTGTGTTTGTAGTCTCATAGATAACCCTTTATAGTCATTCCCTCTGTACAGGAGGTTAATATTTACCTGATCTGGATTCCAACCCTGGCAGAGTTAGTAGAATGCAAGAATTGAAACTTTTAGGATGAATTTTAACTTGTGGTTAGATCCTGCTGGCTTTTTAGGAGCTACCGTGTCATACCCAGTTGCTGACTCCGTAACACCAGGGCTCAGTAAAGGTGAGACAATTCCTTGGTTCCCACAGCAGGAATTAGTTGGAAGTATCTAAAAGTTGTCAGCTAACAGTGGTCATAACTTTCAAAACCTGGTGAACTAATCCTTCTACAAGTACAGCCAAAATAATTTGGTTTCTCCAACTCTCATTTCCTTTTTCATTCCAGTAATGTCTACTCATCAAAAGTGCTTAAATATGCAGGAAAGACTAGTCCCTTTAGTGTGTTTTTTTTCTGCTCTGTATCCTGTGTGCTTTGGAAGAAAGTAAACAAATTCACACAAGGCAACATCATTTGGTGCCACTCTTTGCTCTTCTTAATGAGTCATTCCAGAATGGGCGTTATTTGTCTTCATGGCATTCTCAGAATTTTAACACTGATTCAGAAATACATATTTTTTTTCATATTTCAGGAGCAGTAATCGTGTTCTTTTCTCTCAGCATCTTAGGATAACTACATTATTAAAAGTGAATATGTAGTGCTAAAAATACAAAACAGGCAAACCAGCTAAGTTTCCAGAAGTTGGACTCATTATCCCCAGGGTGTGATTAATGAGTCCTTAATTGAAAACTCAGTGAAAATATCAATATAAAGTATAAGAACAAGCAGCAAATGCTATTTAAAAATGATAAATCTTATTACTTAAATTCGGATTTACAGGTTTTCTGACTCAACATGCTAAAGCTGAGGATAGCAGCATTCAAAGTTGAGTGTTCCTGGGTTCATGATGGCAAAACTTAATCAATTTCCACTTTAGACTCTGGTGGAGGTGGGTGGGAGTGAGTGATATTGGGGCAGCACCATCTGTGCAGATGAGCTACTCTAGGAATTATGATAAGTAGTATCTCCGAAATTTTCCCAAACCAACAAGTAATTGTTTAAAAGTATAAAGGACAGGATCAGAGCACACAGCACTTGATTCTAAAAGACACCAGAGAAGACTTTGGAATCATGGTTGATGAGTAATTCCCTTCTTCCCTGGATGTGCCCATGAAGCAATAAAATGAACGAGGGCAAGACAGTGGTTATTTCTCCCAATATTTTCTTTGACCAAGTTTCAGGCATGAGGAGATTTGAGCTGGACTGGCAGTGTAACAGAGCCCTTACAGACAGAGCCCTTCCTCCTCCCTATCTCCCCTCTTCCTCTTGCACATTCCGAGCAAACAGAATTCATTATCTCATCTCAGCATTGCAGCTTTCTAAGTTCAATGTCAATAGCGAGTTAGGAAAGGGCAGGCGGGTCAGGGATTAGGACTCCGAACTGTCCTTGACGTTTCTCTGTAGGATGATCTGCTGTTTGCATCAGCCAAGTGAAAAAAAATTCTGTCTGCTCTATCCTGGGAATGATCAGGATGGGAAAATGTCAGTTTAGGGGCTGACAGAGCTCTGATAAGAATGAGATAGAAATGGCAGGGAGTGGAGGGACTAAGAGGGGCAGAGACACAAACACTGCCATTGTAAGTTTAAAATTTCATTTTTAAGCATATTTGTGAGTGCACGTTCTGTTTTCTTCCAGGGTTTCAGTCTATGGGCTTCTTTTTCAAGCAGTTTCATTTTAAGAAAGTTTGAATCTATTTTTATTTGATTTGATTTTACAAGTTCTGCAAAGGTCATCCTGCCTGGCCTGGAAGCTGCAAATACATTCACTCCCACAGAATTACTTACAAGCACGAAAATAGTTTCCACTTTCAGAAGTATCCATACGTTCTTGGAGTTATCAGCTTGGTCTGAATTCTCAGGCTTAGAACAAGTGTTTAGATGAGAATATTTTGGAAGTGTGACGACCTCTGGAAACAAACTAACTGCCTGCTTAATAAAAAATCACTGTGCTAGGAAGGGTTTGAGCTTTTTCAAGTTTCCATGCCCTTATTGTAAATTTTGAGAGAAAACTAATGATATTATTCCTCCTGGCTTCAGGGTTTCATCCAGATAAGGCCGTGGGGAGGCCCTGAGGTGTGTTCCTGTGCACACCCCCCCTTCCCAGCGATCCGTCCGCAGCAGGGCAGGTGTGTTCAGTAATGTCACCTGAGCACCTGCGCTCACAGAGCCATTGCAGGCTGCTCTCATCTGCTACGGGAACATGTGGTGTAAAGGCAGAAAATACAGCCAAGGAATCACAGAATAATTTAGGCTGGAAGAGCCCTCTGGGGATCATCTGGGCCAGGCCCCTGCTCAAGGCAATTACAAATAGATCGAGTTGCTCAAGGACTTGTCCAGTCGAATTTCTGCTCAGTACAAACACAGACTAAGATGAACCCTTCCATATCTCTGTGCTTCTGTGTTGTCTGATACAGGCAACAGCAAGAAACTTTATCTGCTGATGGCAAGCACCAAATAAAACATCTTTACTCTCACCTCAGATGCGCCACAACTTGGCCTGGGGGAAGCTAATTAAATATATATAAATAAACATAAGATGCATGAAATATTACCACACACATCCATATTAATTACCGAAATAACTGCATGTGGCCATAAAGTGACAATAATAAAATCCAGGTGAAAATAAAAGGTCTGCTTTGGATGGTTCCATCTTTGGGGACGGGTCCAAAGAGACATGAAAGTCCTTGTCTGTCTGTCTCACTTGCTGAGGCTGCTGGAATTCTGTGTAACCCTTCCTCAGAGCAAAGATTGAAATGAACTGTAATTAACACCACACACTTTTTCTTGTTCTCCTTAGTCCACATTTCCCAGTTCTGCTCTGATAATTTCTACCTGGAGTCTGTAATTTTAATCAAAGTGTATCTGTTTTGAGATTTTGTCTTACACTGGCATCTTTGCAGTTCAGGCACTCAAGGACAGGAGATCTTTGGATTTGTGCCTCCCTTCCCGGGCTGATTCCTGTTTGGTTTTCCCAGCTGGGTTCATGCTCTGGCCCTTGGTGGACCGTACCTCCTGAAGTCAAGGACACACATCTCCCAATAATCCTGGGTATCGCAGTTATGGTCTATATTGCTTTTAGCCCCTAGAACATTGCATGTAATTAAGAGTGAGCAAAGGATGCTGTGAGGTGTTGCTGTTGCTGCTGCCCAGCAAAGGCTCCAGAAATGGGGAGGGAGGAACATTATTTCCAAGCATTTTAACTTGCTGCCCGAGAGAAAACATGTGTCAGTGGCTGTGTGCTGTGCCAGCCCTTCCTCAAAGCTGGGGAGTTAAAGTGCTTGGAAATGACAGACCTGTTCCCCCTCGTCCCTGGCTGGAGCCAGTGCAGGTGATGAGTTCAGTGCAGTAACACCCCTGCCCAGCCTGAGCCTGTCCTCGTCACTGCTCCTCTGACCTTGGTCTCTGCCTGCATTCAGTCCCTGTGAGATCTTTGCTTCATCTTCCTTTTCCTTTCAAATCCGATCTTGGACCTCACCTGCTTCCCTCAAAATATGATATTCAGCTTCCTCCAGCAGCCTTGCGTGGCTCTCAGAGCAGGCTTTGGGGCATGGAAAGTGATTAAAAGTCATTAGAATGAAATTACTTCTTGCAAACTTTTAGGCCCGATAGATGCCATCATGCAGATGTGGCCCAAGCCCAGCATGCCCGCCCCTCATCCTGCATCCTCCATCAGTGCAAGGGTCCTTCATGAGGAATGGTGCTTGGCTTTCTGTAGGTGAATTTTCTCCTTGCATGTTTGCCTTTCTTTCCATTCCTGACACATTTCCAAGCCCAAAAGCAAAAGGAACCTCTTCTACATTTCCAACCTGAGGCTGCCTGAGATGTTAGGAGGTGCTCAGTGCCCTGCATGGTCCTGGTGAAGTGGAGGGGCCGTTGGTTCCGTTCGGTCTTCTGCAGAATGGTGGTGAAACAGAAGGCTCTTGGGATGGTGTCTAAGATGTCTGTTAGGCTCTTCTCTATCTGGGAACATTTCAGGCCCGGGAGGGAAGCAGCAATGGTCTTTGAGGCGCTCTCCAGTGCAGCGCCATCAAAGGGCAGACAGACACAATGGTGCTGGGACAGGGAGCGGGAACTTCAAACGCTTCCTCAAATGTCAGAGAGGAACATATCATCCGGGTGCAGTCTGTGTGGGAAAATGAAATGGTCTGTAAGCAGCTTGGATAGAGGGTAAAAATGTTAAAAATACATTGTTAATGTGATAAAATAAGAGTGGGTGCTGCAAGCTGTGGCATGCCTTGGCTTTCAGGAAGCACAGCCCTGAAGAAGTACAAAAGGCCTTTAGTTTGAGGTAATGAGGTGCATCTAATTATATTTAAGAAAGAACAGCAAGGGCTACTTAAGAATACACTACCCACCCTTTTCTTTTCACCAGGGCCAGGCAGAATCCCAGTGCTGAGACACCGTTATTTTAAAAAGGGTGAGGATTTCAGAGAACATCACAGAAAACAAGGTTATTTTCCCATAACTGGGGGGGAAAAAAATGGCAAAGGCTTTCTTGTCTGTTCTCTTCTTCCTCTCAATAACTCCCATTAGGGGAGGGAAAAAAAACACAACAAAAAACAAGCAGGCCAAAATAAGCCCGGCCATCATGAGAAATGAAGGCTGTCAGAATGACATCTGACACCGGCGGGCCACAGCTGAAGAACAAGGGAAAAGTTTTCGGACGACTGTCACTGACCCATAGTCCCTCGCTCCTAACCTTGCACTCCAACATATGTTTCTCATTTCCTTGCTTATAGCTGGCCCAAGCTAATGATATGTGTTTTGGCAGCCCTCCCGTGCTTGGCATAGTGCCTGCCTTGTTCTCATTGTCTCCGCTACTTACAGAAACCCCTTTCTCCGTCTTTCTCTCTCTCAGAAAATCAGCTTTGTGCAACTCCAAGTATGCAAAGCAGCTCTTGCTGCCAGAGCTACCATCTCCCAGCTCCTCCGCCCGTGTCCCCAGCCCTGTGCCACTGGCCAGACACGCTGGCAGAAATGCAGGGAGACTGCCATGGAGCAGGACTCGAGCTGGGTGGAAACAGTGGAAAATCAAACATATTGGCCCATTAGAGCCTTGCTAAAAATACGGAGAGCAGAGCTATTCTGAGGGACGATGGCATGGGAAAACTGTGCCTGGAATCCTGGGTCCCTCCAAGCAGACAGGGCTGTCCAGCAGACGTGGGAAGGGGAACTCGCTCCAGCCCTGGGGGCAGAGGGCAGCGCGCTTGGCAGCGCCGGGACGGCACTGACTGCTTGGTTTGTGCCCAGTCAATAGCCACGGTGGGCAGGAACAGGGGCCCAGGGCAGCCACGGGGACCACACCTGGGAGCGCTGGGGCTGTGCCTGGGGCCCGCTCCTTGGAGCACTGCTGGATCAGGAGTGTGGGGACAGCACTGGAGGGTGAGGGCTGCCCTCGCCTCCCGGGGCTCAGGTACTGTGGGATCGTGACATGCAGATATTTGCTTTGTGTTGGCATGAGGGACTCCCACGTCCCCTGCGTCACAAGAAAAGGCCACTGCTTCTTCACAAGGCACAAATACCCCAGAATGCCACAGCAAACAGAGCAAGTGCAGCAGTGAGCAGCAGCCCCAGGCTACAGACCGGCTCTGCCCCACAGGTGTTCGATGAATCTCAGTATTTTCTTCTCATAACCTTCCCCATACCGAAAAATACAATTTGTGTGTCAGTCTGGGCAGTGTTTTGGCCACCCTGGCTAAAACCACTGGTTTTTAGAAACTCTGCAACTTCTCCAACATGTTCTTTCTTCTAGACATAGGAATATATGATTGTATTATATATGGTTACATATCGAAGGTTCCATAACTTGTTCATCCTCTATCTATGTATCTTTTATATATAAATATTCTCAGTCAGTGTGCAAACCTTATTTTGTGCTAGCTGAGGCAAGGTAGTGGTGGTGATGTAAAATCCAGTGCATGATGCTCAGTTACATCAGTGTATAGAGGGTGTTCTGTAGGATTTGTCACTGATGTGACAGTTCTTAGGCTATTCCCACCTTTTTTATACCCAGGGCAGGGCAAAGGACTCACTAAATCATCAGAAATTAATCTCTGGCACGAAGAAAGCCATGCCATCATTTTAAAGACACCAAGCCAGTTAACTCCAGCAGCAGTCACTCCACTGTGTTTGGTGCAAAATATTTATGTTCATTTTTGAAAGAGGGAATAGCAGAATTTCAGCAGTGAACTCATCCTCAGCGTGATGAAAGTGAAACTTAAATTTTTTCCTTCTTTCCTCCTCTCTTTTCTGACACTGTCATCCACTTCAGTGCCTGCTCTTTTAGAGCCTGATCCCATGTCACCGAAGTTAATGGGAGATTTTCCGTGTGCATTGTCTGCGAGCGGGAGCAGGCCATTACCAGGGCTCGTCACCCTGCGCCACATTCAGCTGTTTCCTCTTTGTTCCTGCTCTTTGTAGCAAGGTCATTGCTGAACACTTTTTATTCTTCCTCTGCTCCATCCACAGAAACCGTTTCTCACACAGGAACTTCCCTGGGCGCTCTGTGATCTCGGGTGCTGACGGCGGCGACCCCCCTATTGCTGTCCTTCCTGCTTATTGGGGTATAATTTGGGTGAGAAGGGACCTCTGGGGGTCACTTTGTCCGAAGCCCCACTGAAACCAAGGCCAACAGAAATCAAGCTGCGAGGGCCCTCTCCAGTCAGGCATTCAAACCTCAGTAGCCTCCCTGGACCTCTGTCCCACTTTTCGACTGATTTTGTGAAACATTTGTTGGTGTGTCACCCCTCGCTGCACACCCCACCAGGCCCTGGCTCCATCCCCCATTGCCCTGGTGCACAGCCCCCGTTTCCCAGGCTGTCAACCTGCCTGGAGCTCCAGGGGCTGCAGTGAATTTGGATCCCTTTCTGAAGCTCACCCTGGGTCTCCCCGTGCTCCATCTCTTGGTCCTGGCGTCACAGGCCAGGGAGCCAGCTGGGGCCAGCAGGTGCCTTGTCCTGCACCCCGCAGTCCCCACGAGCAACATCTCCGAGACCAGCTGAGAGTGCCTCACAGTCCAAGGGCTCCGGCTGCTGCCACGGCTTCTCTGACCTTGTCTCGGAGTCGGCTCACCTGACAGCTGTGCCAGGTGATTCCTCTGTGGGACCTGAAGCACCTCTACATCTTCTTTACTCTGACAGCATCCCCAGTAAAATCTGTGTCTGAGCGTCAATGCAGACCCATTTGTCAGGTTTTAGAGCTGCTTCTTTAGAGGTCCGGGGAGAAAGTGAGAGGGAAATTGCATTCTAGAGATCTGTGAATTCTCCAGACTGGCGTGAGAAAAGAAACACCAAGATATTTTTAAGGCACAGAATGAGAGAAAGGGGCAGGAAGATTCATGTTGTTTCTCAGAGCAACCGCTGTAAGTGGGCGATTAGAGGCCGATGAGTTTGTTGGGTGGGCTTGGCCAGGTGTGTGGACAGGGCCCTTCTCTTGGTGTGGGGCTGGGGAGTTGCCATGGGGGCACAAGGGGCTCTGGGGCAGGGCAGGAAAGCTGGTGTTTAAATGGTTAAAATGTCACCACATTTGGCTGTCTTGGGTTTCTCATAAACATTCAGCAAAGCACTTTCATTCAATCACACATATTAACTACTTAAGTTCCCCTCTCCAAGGATGTGGATTGTTATTTTATGCCAAATGTGCTGTAATTAAGTTTGACATAAGCACATGGATTAAATATGTGGTTTGGTGTGCAAATGGGAGATGGCTTTTCCTTCTGGCCATATGGAGGATGCAGCCCCATGATGTGAGGTGCAGGGAAAGGATTCTTTACTCTTTATTTTGTTACTCAGTGTTGTCTGTTTTATTAAAATGGCTCAGGTTAATCAGCTGGTGCCAAGAACATCAGTGTTGGTTTAACCACTTGCAGAGGAAGGGAACACCGAGCGTTGCCCTGGCTTTTTCCATGTACTCCTTGTGCATATATACACATATGCATAAATGGTATGTTAGGGACAGCATATATTGGATAATAATAGATTAGTTGCGAATTGTCAGTGAAGTTTTTCCTGAGATTGACCACGTGATTGGTTTTAATTGTCCTACCCTAGTAAAAATACTGTGCCTTGCAGTGGTGTAACATTGGTGTGTACTTCTTGTAAGTTATGGTTTGCAATGATAAAGAGACCTCAGTTGAGGGCCTTTACTTTATCATTACCATTATTATTATTACATCCTACTTTAATGTCAATAGCATCTAAACCAGAACATGGTTGTCATGGTGCTTGCCACTAAACTCATGAGAAAATGTGACATGTATTCTATAAATAATGCTGTCTAGTTTAAGGCCAAATGAAAATGGTGATAGAAAAAATATGGAGGTAGGAGATGAGGAAGAGGAAGATCACATCCTCATCATCAGTAGGCACAGGAAATGATCATTTCAAATTAAATACTTCATTGTAAATGCCATAGGAAAAGAAACTTTCTCTGTTCCTTAACAAGTCCCTCCTCTCCTATGAAAGGTGACTCTAGAGTCCATTGTTCTTTGTGTATTAATTTATCGAATATTTATTTCTTTTTCCAATTCTCTCTATTTCAGCAGCTTTGCTGTCATTTCAGTTCCTGAATTCTGCCATCTGGTGTAACATCTTGTACCTCTTTGTTTAGAAAGTGACCTTTTGGTCAGCAGACCAAAGTTATTCCTAATTTTGTGTGTCCAGCTTGAAACGCTGAAAGGGACTTGATGTTCAGGCAGTCCATGTTACGTGCTGTGCCTTAGACCAGGAGCCAGGCTGATGCTGAGTGCCTGTGGGTGAGTGTCGCAGTGCTGTTGGTGAGAGCCAGCGAGGCTCTTGGCCATGCACCAAACGGCATCACCAGGTGGATGAGCCCCCTGCGAGGCTCCTGGTGGGGCTCCAGCTCTCAGGGGTGGTTTGGTTTTGGTGAGTGAATCTGAAAAGAAAACTGTGTGGAGTTCAGGGGAGAGCTACAGCAAGGATTGGCAGTCTGGGAAATGCAGTTTGCATTGAAAAGTCAGAGAAACTCAGTCTAGGTTTTATCCAATGAAACTAGTGAACTGTTAGGACAATTTGTTTAGGGAGATTTCACAGAATATTCTGAGCTGGAGGGGACTCACAAGGATCATCAAGTCTAACTCTTAAGTGAAGGGCCTGTGAAGGAGTCTCTGTCCCTTAGCATTTATAGTTGCAGATTGGATTGATATCCACAGGTTCACTTCCTCCACCTTGCAGCATTCAATCCCAATGCTGTTATTTGTTTGTTTGAACGAGTGTTATGATTCCCTACAAATGAAAATATCTTTAAGTATATTATCGCTTTCTAACCTGCTGAGTCCTGAGAGGCTCTTCCAGGAGATCCCAGTGAGCCATTCCTCTTTGCCTGGCCTTCCTGGATATTTTCTGTCAGCCATCCACTTACTTCACATGTCATGGATGAAACTGGTCATGTGAAATGTTGGGTTCTCCAGCTCAGAGTGGAAGGCTGGAAGCTTTTCTGATAGCTCTCCTCTGGGAAACAGGGGCTTGACATGGGTTTACAGCATTGCCATAAGTCAGATTTGGTGATCTAAGAGCCCACAATGAATGTTGCTGAGCAAATTAAAACCAATAATTACTTCCAGTGCAATAACGCTAGCGTGAAGCGTGTCTCCATCCTTCATCTCTTTGCTGACACATGACAAGTGTTACCTTCTGTTACACACTCAGGTCACTCATGTGAACTTCTTAAAGACCTGCAACCAAGCTTCCTCCCAGGCCTTCCAGAGACTTTCCCATTTCTCAAAAACATATTAAGGATTAGCCAGAAGTGTTTGAAGAGTTTCCAAATGATTCCTTTAAAATTGTTCAATGCAAGTGTTCAGACTTGGTAATTTAAAAATCTTTATATTTAACAGATGCTATTTAACCTACACCTTTACTATTACGTGACCTTGATTACATATTTACATCAACTACTTTGATTACAAATGTGCACCAGGAATGTTTTACTCCACAGTTATTGACATTTTTCTCCTCTCTGTTTAGTAACGGTTAATTATTGCACATAATAATCAATTATTTGAATTTATCGTATCAAAGGTGAACTTCAGAACTCTCCGGTTTATTGTTTGTGAGGTTCTGTTTGTGAGGTTCAGACACAGCTGACTCTTCTTACAAGTTGTTCACACCCATCAGCTTTGGCTCATACTGATCGTCACAGATGTTTCCTTGTTTAATTTGTTGTACTTTGATTCCTGTTTTTTATAGCTGCTTTCATATCCTCTTTTAGCACAGATGTATAAACTTCCTTGTGAAGAGAAATTTGCAGCTTTTGGGGCACCAAATGAATCGTCCTTAGATCTTGGCTGGTTTTCACAGGGAGTTTTCAGGTTATTTGTTCTGTTCCACACAGGTGTTGTTAGGTCCTTTCAAACACACAAGAACAGCACTATGTGGTTTTTTTAAGAAATGTAACACGGCTTGGCTGTTTGTGCATTCAATCCACTCAGGGTTTGCCCACTAGGATGAGGGTCTAATGCTACATGGCCTCATCATGGCAGTGGACAAAGCACATGTCATATCCATTTCTCAATGACCTCTCACCCTCTCCCTTTTATTTCCCCTTTTTTCTTCTACTGGAAATGTCTGGAAGCAAAACACAAACATTTAAATGTCACACTATAAACAAAACAGCTCCTGTTCTCTATGAATACACCATGGTCTCTGGACATTTGTGTTGAGAATAGTGGTTAAACCTCCAGAAGCACTTTCCTGCAGCTGGCAGAGCCACGCTGGAAGAGGCCCCTGAGCCTCCGGAGGAGTTGCTCGTGGCAGCTGAACCTGGGGCGGTGGCCCAGGCTGGAGACAGCAGCTCTGAGGGGGCTGGGACAGGGGTCTCTGACCACCTGCAGGGCTCAGAGCCAGTGGTGCCAGAGCCATGCCCCACGTCCCACCACTCCCAACACATATTTTCTTGGAACTGGGCAATGAAGGAGCTGGTTTGTTGCTCCAACACAGCCCAGTGCCTGAAGGTGTTCACTGAAATATCGATGTCAGCCCAAAGAAGGGATTTTGGCTGCATGGAAGGGTTGGTGCTGTGGAACTGGGAGGTCTCAGCGGTACATGGTGGTACCAGGTACCCCTAGGGATGAGCAGCCTGAGCCACTGTGAGCCCAGCCCAGGGCTCATCCTGCCTTGGGGCCAGCTGCAGCTGCTGCAGAGCATCCTTTGGGTTCGGTTCATCTGAACCAGCCTGAAGGTTCATGCGGAGTTTGTGGGTGGCTCGTGCTCAGTCTGGCTGTTCCTGGGAGAGGAGAACCTGCGGGTGAGCACCGTGCTCTGACTCCCTGTGTAATGTCAGCATTATCTCTGCAAGAGCTGGAGTAATCAAAGGTATCTCAGGGCTTCTTACACTTGTGCATCTCATCTTTACCTCCTCAGACTTACACTTAAGTTCCCTTAAAGAAAAGACAGACATAGGGTTTATTTTCTTTAACTTTTTTTCAAGTTTCCACTGGCACTGAGGTGGATATGGTGACTTGTGCAGCAGGACCTGCTAGGAGGTCTCACCAGGATCATTTCAGGTGTGTCATTCTGGACACAGACCTGCAGGCTTGTTCTTGTAGAGACGGGAGACAGACTCGCTCTTTCAGAAGGTGTTGTGTTTTAGAACCCCAACAACTAACATCAGCACCAGTTCCACCGACTGCTGGCACTTTGCTGTGTATGATATAAAATAGGGTCGTTTCCAGCTCTTAAATATTTAAAAGTTATTGAAAACCTCCTCTGTTTGCTTACTGGTCAATGTTTAATCATAGGTAAATATTCCACATCCAAAC
The DNA here is from genome assembly GCA_035221455.1 of Xenops minutus. Classification (NCBI taxonomy): domain Eukaryota; kingdom Metazoa; phylum Chordata; class Aves; order Passeriformes; family Furnariidae; genus Xenops; species Xenops minutus. Next base: position 20,171,444 of record JAWWEE010000018.1, read on the forward strand.
AACAGATAAGCCAACTGGCTGCCTTAGGGAAGGAGCTGGCATCTTGTTTGGATTTGTGACATACACATCCAGGCAAAGGGGCCTGGGACAGCAGAAGTGGCACATGTCCCATGGGATGGTTCTGGTGGATGTGTCACTGTTGGCACAGGTGTCAGTGATGAGCTGTGGCACGGGGTGGGTGAGAACCTGGCCCCTCAGCTCTTCTGAGCTGGTACGAGCACCGAGGAAGTGCTGAAAGAGGAACAGGAAACAGATGGGAGAGGAGATTTCTTAGAATGCCGCAAATTTCTGAGAGTTTCCAGCCCAGTCCCACACCTGGGAGAGGCAGGGGAGCCCCGAGCGAGCAGTGTCCTTACACGAGGACAGAGCCAGAACAGACAGGGACAGTGAATTCCCAGGTAACAACATGAACATGAGAAGCATTTTCCTACTCCTCTGTGGCTTTGAAAAAGATGTTGAAACTTTAGCACTGTAGTTGTGTATCAGAGAGCGAGGGGTTCATGAGCCCCGGCTGGAGGAGGAGGAGGAGGATGGACGGGACAGGAGGATGGAGGGGGCAGGAAGATAGATGGGACAGGAGGATGGAGGGGACAGGAGGATGGAGGGGGCAGGAGGATGGACGGGACAGGAGGATGGAGGGGGCAGGAGGATGGAGGGGACAGGAGGATGGAGGGGGCAGGAGGATGGAGGGGACAGTGTCGGCTGTGGGGGCAGTGGCCCTGGGGGCAGCGGGAGGGCAGCACGGCCCACCAAGGTCGGCAGGCCGCGGAGGAGCTGCCCGGACAGCCTGTGCTCACTGCTCTGACCTCGGGACAGGGGGCCTGCACCACGACGGGCGGCAGCGGCACGAGGGGGAGCAGGATGCTGGGCACGTCCTCAGGTGTGGCCCGAGGGCTTCGAGGGCTCTGAGTGCTCTGAGGGCTCTGAGGGTTCTCTGAGGGCGCTCTGAGGGCTCTGAGGGCTCTGAGGGCTCTCTGAGGGCTCTGAGGGTTCTCTGAGGGTTCTCTGAGAGGGCTCTGAGGGCTCTCTGAGGGTTCTCTGAGGGCTCTGAGGGGGCTCTGAGGGCTCTGAGGGTTCTCAGGGTTCTCTGAGGGCGCTCTGAGGGCTCTGAGGGCTCTCTGAGGGCTCTGAGGGGGCTCTGAGGGCTCTGAGGGCTCTCAGGGTTCCTCTGAGGGCTCTGAGGTCTCTCTGAGGGCTCTGAGGGCTCTGAGCAGCAGCTGCCCAGGCCGAGCTGCCACAGGTTCTACTCAGGCGATCGTGTTGGCAGCTTTATACTTTCCTTCAGAGTGGGGCTGAGCTCTTTAACCACAAAGGGGAATTTAATCTTTTTGCTGATAAGACAGTAAAATACTGCAATCCGTCTGACCTCCTGAAACCAGATCCCAGCAGCCGTGCTGGGCTGTCCAAAATCCGAGCCCGCCGTCCCTGGCCCTCGCCTGGCGCGCGCGGGGACCGCGTGTCCAGCCCGGCCCGTCGGACACGGCCCAGCTCTGCGGCCGCGGCCCCTCCGGCCCCCGAGGCCAAGCTCCTGCCTCCCCCGACAGCCCCCTTTCATCTTCCTACAGCGTATTAAACCTCAAGACATAGTTAACACTAATCCTGATTTATTTAGGATTTATCTGCATTATTAATTCCAGTCATGTTGTGAAAAAGTACCAAGGGTTCCAGTTTGTATGTAAACTTGGGCCGTTTTGCAGAGTGGTTTATTTCAGTCTTCTCCTTGAAGTAATATTTTAGCCAAAACCTCAGACTTTCCCCTTTTTAAAACACTTCAGATGGGAGCTAGTCATAATAATTTGATTTATTGTTATTTTTTTTCCCCCCAGTAAATACCCTCTTGGACTATTTTATGCATTAATCTGGATTTGATGTGGATTTAAACATTTACAATGCAAAATAATTTGGGTTAAAAATAATCCCCCTTGATAAAGCTAACCCCCCCCCCGACTGTCACCATCTCTGACAGCCAGACATTGGAGATCCTTGAATATGCAAATCGAGGTGAGGAGAAGCCTGAGAGCAAGAACGTGGTGTTTCCTTTGATGGCCGGGTCAATCAAACATCCCAACCCAGGAAGCTTCTGGATCTCAAGCTACTGGGGCTCAGTCCTTGTGCTCAGTCTGCTCATGCTCTCACGGCTCTAGCTGCATCTCCACCCTGTCCTCAGGCTGGGATTCTGCAGAAGGAGAATATTCCTGCGGGATCTGTGTCGTGTGGTGGGCAGCACCCACCCTACATTTTCAATTCAGGCCTTTCACTGGGAGCAGTGCCAGGGTACATTTTGCCCGTTCTCCTCTCCGAGGCTGCACTGCTGCTGCTCCTCACCCGTGTCCTCATGGCTATTCACAACCAGATTGCCAGGCCTAGTGGGAACAATTTTCCAGGGTATTTACTTGTTTCCTGAGTAGGCACTTGGGACACTGGCATCTCTTGATGATCTCTCTGTGCAAAGAGCAACTGAACAGCTTCCTGGGACAAAAATCCATTGAGGACTGCTGAAAAGTGGGACATACTTGTGGTGCAGAAAGTCCTTCAATCCCACGTTGGTGGTGGTTTCTGGGGCAGCAGCGTTGCCTGCTCACTGATTCCATACTCCTGCCTGCAGGGCTGTTACCAGTCCCTGTTGATGACAGGATATTGGCTAGATGGACCATTAATTTAATTTATCTTCTTATAATCTCTTAACTAATGTAGAAATGGGATGTACCTGGTTCAGTAACAGTCCTTTTCCAATACAGCAGAAATCTGTAAGCAATATCCTGTCATTACACTTTTGTAGTTGCTGCCATAGTACCTGAACCCAAGGGGTTTTGGCATCAAAAGGGTAGAGAAATCCACCAACTCTTCCTTGCAGTCATGTCTTGAATTAGGTGCATACTAGGCATGGGACAGATCAAACCCTGTGCATTTACCAAAATTCTGTTTCTATTATCCCAAATCCTGGTAATGTCTCCCACCTCCTGGTTTTGTTGTCTGGATTTTAAAGTAATTTCCAACAGTGCCATGGGAAAAGGCACAACATGTAACCCGGGGTTCCCTCGACCCTGGTCTGACAGTGGGGTGCTCATGGCAGGGCACAGGGTCCGGCCATCAGGTGTGGGGAGGTGAGGCCATTGCAGGGTCACCAGGTGTTCCTGCTCAGGCTGGGAAGGGCAGCCCAGACCTATCCCCAGCCAGCAACTCCCAGCTGGTGCACGGGGCTGAACCCACAGAGCTGAGAATTCATCCCAGGGGATCCATCCAGGGCAAAAAACAGCCAGCACCACACAGCTCTGTGGGGCTGGTCAGGCCACTGAGCTGCCTATCAGAGGTTCCTGACTCTCCAGCTGCTCTCAGCCACTTCCATTGCCTCCTGGGCAGGCAGTTTTCCAACACACCCCTACCCTGTGGTATGGTTGGCAGCGGGAGGGGGGCACTGTCTCTTCCCTGCAGCAATTTGAGGACAGTGTTGGCTCACACTGTGTCAGCAGGCGGACACTGCCCCCTGACCCTAGCATTGCCCGTGGCTGCGGTGGGTGGGCACAGCGGGTTAAGGTGGTCCAATGCAGTTCTCTGTGCAGCACTGGGCAGGGGCACCCCCAGGCTGGTGGGCAGCTGTCCCAGTGCCCAGTGCTGGACATGCCAGTGTGGAAGCAGGGAGTCAGCTCCAGGTTGAGAAGTGCAGGCACCAGGTAGAGTTGTGCTCCCAGCAGGGAGCTGTAGATTTTGGAACATCCCTACAGCAATCACGAGTGTCCAGGTGTTGGGTTTGGCAAAGGCTTACAATGCACTTCAGGTCTAGACTCAAACATGCTGAAAGGCACTGGGGCACGCTGGAGGGACAGTGGCCCATCATTTTCCTCTGGGGCAAGGTGTGTGTGTTGTGTCCATGCCAGCCAGCCTGGATGCATCCTGTTCTGGGAACATCCCTGCTCCACAGTGGGATTTGCTCTGGTCAGGTGCAGACCCGCTGCCAAAGGACACCCCACGGGAGTCCAAAAAGCCAATTGGTTGGAAAAGGTAACCCCCCCTTCCACCCAAGTTTCACCAAAACTAGGTTGTCTGACTTGAACTTCCAGTCACTTACTGGAGCTTTTCCCTGTTGAAGACTTAAAGGCCTCCCAGTCAATAAACACATTAGCTCGTTAAACATGCGGATGCCTTTTCTTCTCTGGATTAACCCTTTGGGAGCTGGGGCTTCCTCTGGATTTGTTAGGATATTGATCACAGATCATGTTTGCCTTTCAAACTCTCTTTCTGCTTTGGACTTGACAGATAGTTTCAGTGCTGCAGCCAAGCAGCAAATTCACTGTGGCTGCATGGAGAACGAGCTGTAGGAACAGCTGCTCTGGGGCAGAGACCCCTTCTAGAGCCCCAAAGGAAACCACTCACCAGGGGTCACTCGTTCTCATAGGGCATCGCTAATTGAGCAAATACCAAAATGTTGAACAATGTCAGATATAATAGATGTATATTTTCAGTATTAGCAAAAATTGTCTTAAATTGAAATACATTTTAGCCTAATTTAGCTCTTCTTTCCCTATTGAACATCCCAGGCCTATGCAGTAAGTGTCAGTAACTGTGCATAAAATGGAAAAGGAGGCCAGCTGAACCAGCCCCACTGCTCTGGGAAAGGACACATTAAAGGAGCTCTTAGAGAATGACTTAGAAGAAACTTTGCAGAATGGAAAGGTTATATTTTATGACCCTGCTGACCCAAATGGATGCAAAAATATCAGAATTAGTGACATAAAAGAAAGCAAATCTGGCTTTTTCACACGTGTGGTAGCCTCATCCTCTTAGTTCCCAGCTGCAAGAGAATTTGGAGTAAAATGTGTCTGCTTTTGGTTAAGGCTTTTTGCTATCACACCTCTCATGTATGACATGGTCCTTTTTACACACTCTTAAAAATGCAGCTGCACCTGCCTGGCTTAGAACTGGGCAAAGCAGGTGTCAAGTTCCCTTAATTTGGACCATATTCTCAGGTTTTTGAGCTCCTGGTAAATCTCTTGGATAACTTTGCTGTTCCAGTGCAGATATTGCCTTCTCCAGCCCCTCTAATAAATTACATCGAGTCTACATTCTTTGGTTTTAGGGCTGTCTGTTAGACTCCTTAAGATCTTCTCTTTTTTCCATCTAGTTGAGGATTTCGTATTTTTTCCTCTTTTTATACTTTTTTTGAAGAAGGATTTTTCAGAATTCTGCTGTGGACTGCATGTGAGCTGTGCCTTTCCCAGAGTGACATACAAAGATAATCTTCTCACCGTACAACATCTAACTTTATCCTCTTTCTAGGCATTAAATTTAGTAACAAAACCCCCAAGAAGGTGGTATAAAGACTCATCCAAACCTTGCCTCGAGGCTTGGTTGCCCTTATGGTTCCTTTAGCCCCTCTTTCCTCACATGAGCACTCCCTTTTCATCTGTGGGCTGTTGGGTTTAGCAGCACCTCCCCATGCATGGCAGCTCAACTTCTCCAACTGCCCTGAGCAGGAGGATCATCAGCTGACAAGGTGGAATGTTGCAGGCAAGGAATGCTGAAATATTAAAAATGCTTCCAGAAAAATCATGAGGTGTGACCCTGTAGTGCACAACTCAGAGCTCACGTGGCTGAACAGGCAATCATTGCAAATCCCTCATGTCAGTGAAACATCTATATTTTGTGAGTTTAACATACTGCCTTCCCCATCCTGTTGTGTTGTACAGGGATTCTTCCTAGATATGAGTTGGTTCTCAAGGTTATTCCTATGGTTCTTGTTAGCCTCCATGTTTACTTTTTGATTTATTCTCATTTAGGCAATTGAGATTTCTCTTTGTCTTCAGAATTCACGTAATGGGTTTGCATCATTTTCTGCATTGTGCACTGGGGAAATTACCAATTCAGCACACAGCCGCACTGAAACTTTCTTTAAAAGGCTCAATCGACATGTGGAGCACGATGTTATTTACCTGACAACATGCTCTGGAAATCCCTTAGTGCAATGCCAGCGTTGCCATGACTGTGACTGAAAACTGTGGTGTAATCTGAGAGGCAAGGGGTCTCTCCCTTTTAATACTCATGTCAGAGAAGCAGCTGATAAGAGTCACGCTTTAAAGAAGTTTTTCTAAGGCTGGGAATAATTAACCTTCCAGTGCTGCCGCTGGTTCGCGATGTCACCCGCAGGAAGCGGCGTCACTTCCCCGCTCCCGCGCCGTGGTGACAGGGCCTGGCTCCTTTCAGAGGCGCGTTGAGAGGATCCGTTCACACTTCTCCATCACTGGCACTGCATCGAGTGTGACGTGTCTCTGGTTTGCTGAGCAGGAGCAAGCAGGCAGTGCACGGGGGTCACTGACCGGGCTGCTCCGGCCTGTCCTCCCTGCGGCCACGGCCCGAGCCCCTTCGTCGGGAAGTGCAGTCTTACTCCGAGGAGAGTATTTGTTTAAGAGGATTTCCTTTCTCATGCAGGGACTGCAGTAGCCATGCCAATAAGGGTGGGAGCGATTATGAGAGATTGACTGGTGGAATATAATCCCTGTGCACTGCTGGTTGGATCAGGGGAAGATTGCGTTTCAAAGGTAGCAGCTCATCCCGTGCCAGGAGTGGCATTCCACCCGTAAATAGGGCTCTAATGAGATCCGACAGCCCTGATTTCTCTGGTGATACAGTAAAACAACACGACCAATGCTGATGGTTTGGGGTCCTGACCTTTAACAAGGACTTGCGACACAGGGCAAACTGCCCATGAGAGATGGAGGGGCAGGAGGCCAGGGGACAAGGTCGGCAGATAATGAAGTGGTCAGCATTGGATTTCTGTCACTCACGGTGCTTAAGTACAACAGTGAGGGACTTCAGTAAGAAAAACTGTGAAAGAGCACATGCGGGAATCACAGAGAGCAGGGGATCTCAGGGGTCAGTTACCTTCCACTGCGAGCTCCAAAAGTCCCAGTGACTTTGGTAATGAAGAGGATGATGGCAGGAATCATGCAAAGAGAGCAAGAGAGCAGGGAGGGAGCACTACAGATTAAAGCAAATGGAGAAGAAAATCCAAGGGGACTGGCGATGTGAGCACTGCAATCTGGTGCTGAGACCCAGGGAGAGGAATGAAGCACCTGCAGCAGCAGAACAGTCTAGAGCAGAGGGTGCTGTGACAGAGCCCAGGTTTGCCCAGGCAGCGTTCCAGTTGTCCCTGCCCTCCCTGGCAGTAGGGACATTCCTGAGCATGGCCCTGGCCCTGTTTACACCGATGGCCACAGGCCCCACAGCCACCAGGAGCACTGCCTGGCCACATGTCCCTCATCCCAGTTGCTTCCAGCCTCAGCCCGTCCCAGCGCTGGGAACTTCTCTGGGGCCCCAGGGGTGGCTTGTCTCCTTATAAGTTCCTTTGTGCTGCTAGATCTAAATTTAGTGGGACTATTAGCTAAGAAAACTAAAATACCCAAACCATTTGGTATCAGACTTCCTGGTGTGAATGCAAAGAGCAAATGGTGAAATACAGAGGCAACTGAGACTTGTTATGAAGGAGGAACTGACAGCTGATGGGGTCTGAATTTAAAATCTGTTTCCTTTTCAAGTGCCCTCCCTCAGTCCTGGGTTTAATAGAAACATTTCATTACAATTTTGTTAGTATGTCCATCTAGACTATAAGTGACAGAAATTAAATGCATTTGACTCAAACACAGAAGAATTTTGTTACTCAACAGCAACCCCAAAATTCAGATGCCCAGAAACAAAAGTAAGAATGGAAAGTCTGGAGAGGTTATTCATGTCCAGCAGGTATAGGATGTTGAGTAGGATGCTAAAAGCTAATAAAATGATAAGTGGTGAGTAGGAAAAAACATTTTAAAGCCATTTCACACTCAGTAGCCCAGGCTAGGTCTGTTTATATGAAGAAAAAGATGATATATAGTTTTAGATTGCTGATCCCTTGGGAGGTGTTTGGACTGCAGGGCCCATAAAGGACAGAACCGGTAAATCTGATGTGTACAGGAGGGGTCTGTCTGTCACTCAGAGTAAAATAACCTTTATCTCAGCTGCAGGACTGTGAGAACAGTTGCAGAGAGTGACCTGCGTCTGCATCAGCTTTGATCAATGCAAGGTTTGCTCTTTCGCTGGTTGTTCTTTATTTGGGTATTTTATTGTTGGATTTTTTCTGTTGTAAATGCAACCATTGAAGCCAGGCAACCTGTGAGAGAGGTGAATTGCTTGATTCCACAGCATTGTTTTAATTTGTCTTTGCATGAATTCTCATAAGCTTTCATGAGAAAATCTCCCATTGGAAGCATTCATTTAATTTAAGAACAGTTGGGAGAGGAAGGGTTGGGATGACAGATGGAGTCTGTGGGTGTCTTATAAGAGAGAGATGAGCTTTTTGTGTTTATCTTTTTGTGGCACATAGTTACTGTTCTCCACTGCTTACATTTTTTTTTTAATATGCACTTTTTTGTGCAGTATTTCTTAGAAATCTCTCGTCTTTTGTACTGGAAGTCAAATAGATTTCATTAGTTTTTCCTGTACAGTGTCAGCTTTAAAACATTCCAATATAACAGAGTGCAAGGATGTAACCTGGTAGGAAAGCAGAATAAAACAGGCTGGATTTCAGTCCAGTTTGAAATTACACAGTGGTTAGCAGAAAACTGATTTCCTTCCCTAAACCATCCCACTGTCCAGCCATGGGACATGCAGGCTGAAGGAGTTTTCCAGCTGTGCTGATGCCTTCACTGTGTCATCAAAAGTTCATTGTTAGAAAGTGGCTTAAATCTCACAGTTAACCTTTATTTAAATTACAGTGAAAGTAAATGAAAGGTTTCAAGGCATTAGCTTTAAAAGCACATGTATAAAAGCTGTGGGATTTCTGGATGTCAGTGTGTCTGTCCATGTCTGTGGCATGGGGGGGCTCAGCCTGCAACACCTGCATAACAACCAAACACACATCTATCGGTGTCAGACAGGCAGCAGCATCAATGAGGACCTTGTTTTATAAACACCTGAATGATCAGCACATGCAAATATCCTTGTTTTTTAAACACCTGACCTATCAACATTCTCAAATACAAATGTTTGTGTGCAGAGTCCAGCTGCTGGCAGTATTTTGGTCATTGGGTCCCTGGGTTGTAACTTAGACCTCGTTTAACAGTCCTGAAGTTCTAATGACAAATAACCTGTAAGTTGTGGTGCCTCTGCATAGGGACTGCCAGGCCCCTGCGTGGAACTAATTAAAATTTAAAAGTAAAATAAAGTCCCGTTAAAGGAGGATGGAAAACAGTGCAATGTTTGTTCAATATACAACTTGCTTTGCTCTGCAATGTAAGCAGCAGGCTATAAATACAGGGTAGAAATTTCAAGCATTAGTCTGACTTATTCTTGCCACACGAATTTATTTGTATCTCTGTTTGCTCTCTTGAAATTTGCATTGCCCAGAACAAACCAGGTGATAGGAGAAGCAAAGTATAGTCATTAGATTTTTGTTACTTTTCCATGAAGTTTTTAACTTACTATGACCTAACCAGAATTCCAGTTTTTCCCTTCCTCTTCCCAGTTTCTGAATTATTGGAGCATTCTCCATTCTAATGACAAAATCTCTTTTCCAAGGCTCCATCATTGCTTCTTCTGATTGCTATGGTGACTTCTTTTTGCTGTTACACACATTTCAGTCCATAAAAAAATACACCCTAAGTTTTTCTTAGCATTTCATTTGTCTTTTTTATCCCTTCAGATGCCTTGTTCTTCCTCTGTCCCTCCTTCCTAACAATTCAAGCTTCACATTCATCACCTCCAGCCCTTCCCCTGCCTGTTTTAGGTTCATGTTCCTGCAGTCTCTTCAGCAGCTCCATCAGAGATGAACCTCTACACTGATTTCTCTTATTCTTTTGATCTCATAAAGATATCTCTGTTCTTTCTTCCATCTGCATCATCTATATAATTATCCACAAACTGAGCTGCAAAGCTTCTGCTTTCTCCTCTCTGCAACCTGCACTGGCCCTACATGACCTGGCTTTCGTTTCGCCTTGATGATCCTGGGGTTGTGTCCATCCCTGCAGCACTGAGCCCAGTAAGGACCAGTGTGGTGAGCTTGATTCGGCCACTGCTGCTGCTGGAAGAGCAGGAAGGGGCTTGTTTGCTCCATGAGAAAAGGTAGCACCCCGCTCTGCTCCAGGACAGTTGGTGCTGTGGCATCGCTGCCCTTCCTCTTGCAGCTGGCAAGTTGACATCTCATTTCAGTTAGCTCCCTGAGAGCAGCAGCCTGCTCCTTCCCTGGCCAGTGCTCCAGCTCTGCAGGACATGCTGACTGGCTTCCAGCTGCCTCTTCCTTCCTTGGGGCACCTCTGGCTCTCTTACAGGCTCCTCTCCAGTAGATTTCCTAGTGTGAGCTGCCTTGGCCCTGGAAGCCGTTATCCCGTGACCCATTGTCTGCACAAGCAGACGGGAGACAGGGACATTCCTACATCTGTCTTTTCCTGCTGCCCTGATTTATTACGCTGTAAAATAATAAAACGTTAAAAAGGTTGAACCTGAACTGAAGCTATGACTGTGACACTATTAATCAAACTGCTGGAGAATTACTTTATATTCAGTGCCTTGAGCACTGATCCAGTCCACTAAAAGTTGGCCTAAAACATTGTCCACAACCTGAGTATTGGACCTGGGAAAAGCAGTACCAGATTGCTGTGCTCTCCTCCAGTGTATGACCATGCAGGGCTGGCTCATCAGGTTCTCCTGCTCCACCAGCCATCACAGCATCTCTTATCTCAGCCGTCGATGCCATGCTCACTTGATGTCTCAGTTGCAGAGCAGAGATACTCCAGCTGCTATCTAGGAAGGCTCTGGCCCCAAAAATATTTAGTTAGCAGCCGTTCAGTTAAGTGGAATTGACTTTTTATTGGCTTCCCTCTGTACGTCTGCCACCAGCGAAGGCTGTTTCCTCCTTCCCTCTTCTCGGCCTGTCAGTCCACTCCACATTCCTATCGGCAGCCGTTAGCTCTGATCAATACTAACCACTGTGTAACAGCTCACGCATGGCTGCCTTGGTTTGCATCGATCAGCCCCTTCCAACAGGTATGCAGCTATTTGAGGCAGCGACTTGAGATAAACACCTACTTTTACTTCAGGCTCATTCATCCCGGCTGTTTCAAGGAGACACAATGCCCTTCTCCAGAGACTTGCTGAGAGCAGACTCGCAGCAACTTCTCTCCTGCTCGAGATGATCTGTGACCCATCCCACCCTTTCTGACACCCAGACTGTAAAAACGATGCCATACAAGCACTTCCAAAACACCCAGCCTGGGAATGACACCTTGGATTGCTTATGTTAGAAGAAATTAGTGGATTTGTAATTAAGAATGTGTGTATGATGAACCACAGGGTGGGGATGACCAGCTGGGCATCCATGACTGTCCCGCCACAGCTCCTCACTAGGGGACCCTCTTCTATCACAGTCAGGGGTCCAGGCACTGTGTCCCCATGAGCCCCATGTGCTCCAGCAGGACACAGCATCCCTGACCATCAGCAGAGCCAGCCCTGAGCTGGCACCGTCTGCATCTCCCGCAGGGCTGGCCAGGCCATGGGCACCCACGGGAGGAGGCTCATTGTGCCAGGGGTACTGCTGAGAAACCACTCCTACAGCAAACACTCCTTGTACAGCAGCATCCTCATGTGTCAGAGTCTTTTGCTGAGTCATAAAATACCTGGTTTTCAGCATGGCACCTTTGGGCCATTGTCCTGTTTGGGTGCTATAACAGAACAGGAGAGAATGGGCTATGAACATCGACAGGAGGAGTCTCTGCAAAACTGACTGGCCACCAGCAGTGTGCTGGCAGTTGTACTTACTTGCTGCTGCCCCCAAATCTGCCAGCATTTAGGGAATAGGAACTAACAGCTGTCTCTGCATAGATGTGCTCCACCAGGCTCCAGACCCCACTCACAGCACTGAGCCTTGGGCTGGAAGAGGGGAGAGGGGCACACAGAGACACAAGCGCCTCTGCCAGAAGTGCAGTCCCAGCTCCAACCCGATGGGAAAATGCCCATGGTTTAGACTTGTCCAGCCTGGAAAGCCTCTGAAGAGGCTACAGAGGCCTTTCCTGGTTGGTCTGTAGCTGTGCCGTTACCAAAGGGCCGCGGGGCTGCCACTGCAGCTACAAACTTCCCAGTGAAATGAGTGTTTATTATTATAGGTTTGATGCCATTCCCAAAAGGCCCTAATCAACAAGTAATAAGGCCTCGAGAGAGCAATTAGAAACCTGAACTTTAACTCCCTTATAACCACGGTGTAGTAAGCAACTTCTGCTCTGGTTTGGGGTTTGTACCTGGTATGTGAGTAAGTGGGAAATACCAAAAACCTGAAATACAGAGTAGCTGCAGCCAAATATTTGAACAATGAGGTACAAGGTCCATTTCTGTGACAGGTAAATATGTGCCTGGTGAAAGCATAATGATCTGGGGGGAATTCATGCCCAAATATGCAGCATCTTTCACATCTATGTGTTTTCAATGCTTCTTCCCAGCTTTAGGCAAGCACTGAGGCTGTTCAGTGCCTGCACACATGCAGCATCCACCTCCCTTAAAAAAAATTGCCTTAGTTTTCTCACTTGTGAAATAACAACAATATCTGCCTAAAGGCAACACCAGCCCTTGGGATGTGGGTTTGCTCAGAACTTGTTTTGAATACTTCAGACGGGCCACTTCAGACAGGAACTGCACATTGAGTAATTCTTGCCATAGAAAGTCACGTGGCTACTGGAAAGCAAAAAATTGCATAAGAGCCTGTCCACGTAGCACGGCGCTGTCAGGGAGTGTTGGCCAAAAGGGCTTGTGCTCCGCCAGCCTGTCTGGAGCAGGGAGGGAGCACTTCACTTCCCAGAGCTGTGGCAGCACTGGCACACATCCACAGCTGGGATCCTCCTGGTCCTTGAAACTTAGCAGGGGTGTTCCTCAAAAGCGTTGCTTTTCTTTTCTTTCTTCCCTAAATACCAAATGCTTGAAGTCCACACTCCAGTTCCCTCAGGAAGGTACCTCAAGTCAGCAGGCAGTTGGCTTGGCATGGCCGTGCCTGGAGTTACCTGTGGCTATACATGCCTCTTGCACCCACAGGTACAGCCTGGTGAGGCTCTCTCTTAGAAGTGGGAGCACTGAACCTTGACTGCAGCCACACATTTCCCATTCAGACTTCCAGCTGGGATGCTGGTGGTGCCACCACGGTCCTGCCCTGAGCCTGGGATGCTGTGGCTGGGAGGAGGAAGGGCTACATCCCTGCCAGCTGTGATGTCTGTAAGGAGAGCAGAGCAGAGCAGGCCAGGCCCTGGCACCTGAAGATTCAGGTGAACTTTAGAAATCCCAGCCTTAAGAAATTTCAGGTCTCAAAAGCTTCATTTGATGTATAACTGGAGCCAGCAGAGGGAGTGAAATGCAGGGACATGGTAGTATCCATGGAAAAGGAGCTGCTGGGCTTTGATCTGGGTGCAGCTGGTTCAAGGACTCCTTTTAGAACCCAAAGTGTGGGTGCACTAGCTCAGCCCTGGGCCACAGTTAATAGAGATATGGATTAACAAAGGTAGGTTATCACTTGTAGGAGTGAGGGGTTGAGTCCTGCATCATTACCAATAGAAAAATAAATGCTCTTGGGGCTAACACTGTATGTTTCCTGCATGAAGAAGAAGGTATCCAGGGGAACCTCCCTCTCTCAAATAATCCCTGTTCTGAGGGGGTCTGAGTACTGTCCCCATGAGCAGTTTCAAATACTTTATGTTCAGTTGTTCTGACTCTGCTCACATGGCCCTGACAGTGACCATGTAAAGTCCTGAGGAGAACCCTAAAACCAAGGGTGCTGATGTTGCTCCCTTGTTCTCTTATGCCTCCATATATCCTGGTCTTGGCATTATCTTGAGCACTAAATGTGACAGACATGCTCACAAATGGCTTCTTGCTGATTTCTTAGTTAATTTCTTCAAAAATAGCAATTTTGCAAATGGATTAGTTCTTCAGCATCCACTTAGGATTTTTTTTTAGACTCATCTTTAATGTATCTTCAAAGACAGAGATAGTTTCCCCTTTTGACTGAGTGGACTGTCTTTGTTCACCATTTGATTGGAAGAGATAGGAGGTGATCTTTATTAAACTCTTTAGTAATGTGTGAGCTTCCTCCTGGCTGCCTCTGAAGGAGAACTTTGAAAAGTCTTTGAATCTATGTGTTCATACACCAGTTTTCAAAGAAATAGTTCTTTTAGCAAACTGCAAAATTGTAGCAAGTTGGTAACCTTAATAATTGCATTGAATACTGTGGAATTAGGTCAAAATAAGTTTTGTCTTCTTGAAATAAGATTATGTTTCTGCCTGGATCAAGCAACTCTGCACCAGTCTTGAACTCATTAACGGTGGAAATCAGAATAACCACTGCAATATCGAAAGGTAAAATGAGAACAGAATGGCAATTGGCCAGTTGTTTATGAATCACAGAATATGATCATGAAATCATAGGAATAGCCACCAAAAGGTAAATAAGTTACCCAGCCTCCTACTTATTTTCATGTGCAGTTTGACACCAAAGCTGAAGCCATGAATGATTTATATCTGTTTTAACAATAATACTCATTTTCCTGAAAGATGGTCAGCACTCAGGCTGCTGTGGGCACCGTGCCAGTCGTTGAAAGGTTAATGTCTCAGCAGCAATACATTAAATTATGAATTATACCAGTCCCAAAATGGAAGGTTATTAGCTTGGTATGTTTAATTAGCCTGGCTCGAACTTTGCCATCTGCTAGCAGTGCCCATCACTAATGCACGGCCATGTGGGATAGGAGGGCTGGGAACAGGACGCCAAAAGCAGAAGACCTTCCCCTCCTAGTCAGCCCAGCTCACCTGCAGGGCTCAGGAACCCTGGGCAGGGCCCAGGGCTCAGGTGCAGCTCTGATGATGTGGCACTTCCCACCACGCAGAGCACACGGACACACCAGGAGAAGGCACCCGGCTTCCTCCCAAGCCCTGGGGCCACTTACCTGCCAGAGCAGTGCTGTGATGTCTGTAACTTCTCAGGAGAGTGGTGTCCTGGTTACACCCCAGACCCCACCAGGAGAGGAGAAGGGAGGCAGGTGAGGGCCCAATATGTACCTGAGTCACAGATGTGCCCAAAACAGAGGTGCTTCTCTAGGGAAGGTCCGTGGTCCTGGCAGCAGTGGAGGGAGACCTGGGGAGAGCAGCAGCCCTGGGCCAGTGCTCGGGGATGTGGGAAGCAACAGCCTGCCGTGGTTTTATTTGCACAGCATCTCCTGCCAATAACTGTACAAGGCTACAATATTTAGCTTTTCAATAAATATTTAAATTTTATGTCTTTGCTTATTTATTTTTTGAAAAGAGCAAACAGTAAAGTCTGTTGATTTTTTATTAGTTAAAGTGACATGATGCTTTGGAAACATGATGCGCTAAGTATTGCCATAAGCGACTACTCCCCATGACTGCGAGGGTGCTCTTGGGGGGCTGCGTGCTAAAACCCAGGTCTGAACCATGCCCTGAAAAGTACAAATGCAGGGCAAGAAACAAAGTTGTAAGAAGCCAAATGCAACCTTATTTTTACTTTTTTTTTTTTCTTTTTTTTTTTTCTTTTTTTGTAGGTAGGATAACTTTGCCAAGGAGGAAAGGAATTTGGACAGACTTAATATCCAGCCTGTGCAGCTTCCACGAGCTGGACAGTAAAATGAAGAGAGAGTTTATTCATTCCCATCCCGACACAGCCCACCAGAATTAAAAGACATTTTAATCTGCAAGGGAGATTGTGTTAGACTCTTCCCGACCTGTCTACACAGAGAAGGCTGTTTGATTCCTCTGGCTACCAAGTCAACACATTTCTGTGTTGCATGTGAAGAGTAAAAAAAGAGTCTGGCAGGAATCAGGAGGCGTCTAAGCGTAAGAGACAGCACCAGGTAGAGGCTCAATTCCTTTTTCCTAATATTCTTACAGTACTCAGTATATACATTATTTCTTCTCCTCCCCTTGTGCTTTTGTTGATTTCCTCTTCTCCATGTTGGTAAAACCTCTATACTTGTACTTCTGGAGTAGGTGGCGTGGTCGGAATGTCAGAGCAATATGTATTTGAGTGAAACCTACAGACAGAAATAGAAAGCAAATGGAAGATGAATTGATCAGGGGAAAGGCAGAGGGTGAAGGGGATAAAGTAATGGCAAGGAAAGACACGCGTCAGACCTTGCCTTTGTGCCGTGGTAATTTATTATTTTTATATGGTGCCCAGAGTGTAGAGTATCTGTTTAACTGAACAAATAGAAAAAAGAGTTCTCAGCCCCAAACAGCCAACATCCTAATTTACTGTGTGACAGCGTGAAGAAACGAGCACTCGGCCCAGTGCGATGAGGAATAATTTAGTGCCTGTGGAGCATGAGTAACTTTACTATTGGTATCCTCACACGTGTATGGCATCTGATGGAAGTCTCTTGGGTTTGTAATAACCTGCTGTAGAAGAAAAGTTTCCCTTTCAGTGGAAATCTGGGTGAGGGAGTGCCTGAGAGCACAGGCTGGGGTTGTATCTGGAGGAGTGAGGAGGCTGCCAGGACAGTACAGTGGGAGGGAAGGAGTGAGGACCTGACACCACCAACTTGGCATGGGGGAGCACCCCAAACCCTTGCCTGGGGGTGTGGGGATGTGTGCGGTGGGCCCAGATGTGGGGAGAGCAAGGGAAAGGACTCAGGAGGGAAGGCTGGAGTGTTTGCTCTGAGCCATCTCGAGCTGGAGTTTCTAAGGAGCCATCCAGCCGGGACACTAAGGAGATGACCTGAACCAACACGCTCCCGTGGGAGAGGTTCCAGTGCAAACCTGCCTTGACCACGGAACCGGGGGAGCAAGAGCAGAGTTGTTTTCTAACACAGTTATTGCCACTTCAGTTGCAGTTTTATTCCAAAAGCAAATTCCAAAGTTTTATGTCCATAAAGGTTTAGACATAAACAAGAAAGAAGTCAGGAAAGTGGTATGTACTGTGTAAACACTCCCACTTTATAATTAATGCTGGAGATCGAGGAGCAGGAATGGCTGTGCATGTGTGGTCATTCAGATTTACTGTTGCTCTGATTAAAACCTAGTTGGGCAATAATTTTATGCCCAGGTAGGGGCAGGAGGAGAGCAGGATGCCCCCAAGCAACCCATAAATAGTGTGGTGAAGACAAAGCGTTTATTACTTAGCTTCACAAAGGCTCCATAAGTGCTCTCCCAGGGTACCTATACTCATACCCCAGATGCCAATTCTGCAAATTAGCATTATTTCTCAAAATCCTGTGTAAACAGAAGCCATTTAAATACTTGATTTCATCAGACGGAGTCACCCCTAGAAACAGCGGTGTCTTTCTCTCCCTTTTAGGGGTGAGCAGAGGTTTTCCCTGCCTGGGTTTTCATTTCTTGTGGAATACTTTCCCTGATGGCAAAACTTGGCAGGGTCTGGGATCCATACAAAACTCATTCTGCAGGATTCTGTCCCATCTCAGAGCCCCATGCTGGCATAAAAGCAACTCTGGGGCATAAACTTTCCCATTTATCACTGAAGTGTGCTATTTTGAATCTTCTGTTTATCAGTTTAAATTACTGTGCCAAAAGTGGTTTCATAGCTGAGACGCACAGGGAATTACAGGGGTTTGAGATCGTGTCAAAGGAGCGCTGGGATGTCCCTTTTTTGTAATGAGAGAAGCTACCAGTGAGTTCAGGTCAGGCTTTGCCGATGGACTCTTGTTTTGTCATTGGACATCCTGCCACTAGCAAGATTTCCAAATTTTAGAATTTTAATTCGTTTTTGTATGGGATTTCATGTAGAAGCAAGTACCTTACTCATAAAATCATGGGTAAGTACCTTACCCATAAAATCATCTTTACATGACAAAATCATTTTCCTAGATACAATATACCAAAAGGTGAGTATTTCAGGATTTTCCAGGGCTAAAAGCAAGTGTTGCATTTTAAGGATGCCTATCTCTCCTTCTCAGAGGCATAAAGAGATGCATTTAATACTGAATTTTGCAGGACAATGGACTTTAACATCCCTACAGTAGACAAGTTGCCACTGACCAGGGGGACAGTGCAAGGAGGTGCCGCATTTGCTGTGAGGGAGAAAGCACCTTTCTAGCAGTTAATTTCTTTTTCAGTCATAATTGTTTGGACCTGCTGATGTTTTGAATTGTAAGAGTTAATTCCAGAGAAATAGGGAGGGAAGAAAAGGGCAGGTGACAGTGATTGGTGGGGCACTGTGAAAGGACGTGGTTCCATGGTGTTCTGGAAACACACCAGGAGGAATTACAATAAGATGCGATCTCACACGCTCTGCTCCATCACGGCAAGTCAGTGTTGTACCCATTGTACAGACTCGGAAAACAGGGCAAAAAGTGCAGGGAGTGAGCTCTGAAGTCCATTTCTGGACAATTCCAGTGTACCCCATGTCCTGCTTGGGCTGGTCCTTTGGCACAGACAGCAAGTCTGTGGCAGAGCTTGGAACAGAATCTAGGCCCCTGTTCCAACTCCCAGATCCTCAAGAGTATTTTTAGGCACTTAATACCATTAATTTAATACTCTTTTTGGCCAAGGATCTTAGAAACAAGATCATGCTTCCCCCTGAAATAATTTTTAAAATCCTACTTGTGCGCTCTTGGACATCTTTTTTTCAGGGATCGTGTACAGTTTAGCCGTATTTAGGAATAAATGGGCTTAAAAATTACTTTTGGTAAGAGTTCTCCATGGAGGACTGTGCTTTTGTGCAGCCTCGAAGTGCAAATAAGGATGAAGAGGGGATGGTGCAGTCTCTATGTTCTGCAGGGCAGATGGTACCTGTCTGTGAGGGGCTTTGGCAGAGGGCAGGGAGGGCTCAGGCAGCTCATGTGGGCATGTTAAAGCTGACTGAAAAGGTGGAGAAGGATTTTTACATCTACAGGTTTATACACAATCTTATTTTTCATTGTGCTAACTCGGCAAACCCAGTTAAGGCCTGCTCCTGCATCCTATCTATTATTAATTAATTGATTTCCTATAAGCTCATTATTTAGTTCACTGTGAGTCCCTCGCAGTGCGCTCAGCTCTGCAGACAGCGGAGCAGTTCCCGTCACAAAGCACCAACACACCAGAAAGGCCAGGTCAGCCAAAAGGAAGGTTGAGACTGGACATTCAGGAAGTGTTGGACAATGCTCTCAGGCACACGATGGGATTCGTGGGATTGTCCTGTGCAGGGCCAGGAGCTGGACTCGATATTCCTTGTGGGTTCCTTCCAACTCAGGAGATTCTACAATTCAGTGATTAGGAAAAATGGGCGGTCAGGCACTGGCACAGCTGCCCAGGGCAGTGGTGGAGTCTCCCTCTCTGTCGGGGTTTGACAGACGTGTGGATGTGGCACTGGGGGCACGGGGCAGCGGTGGCGTTGGCAGTGCTGGGCGAGCGCAGCCCCCCTGGGCAGGCATGGCTGTGAAGGGGCTCTCTGAGCTGCTGGGGGAGGCACGGGCCTGTCCAGGTGTCCAAGAGCTGCTCTCCATCCGGATGGGCTGGTAAACGTGCTGATTGCAGCGCTAATGTCCTGCGAGTGGGATCCCACCTCCAGGTATATTAGAGTAATGAGTTCACACTTACCTAATGGAGACTTAATAGAGTTACTAATAGGCTGCCCTTTCCCCCACGGTTTATGACCCCGGGGCCGGGGCTGCCGGGGGAGGGAGAGGTGAGAGGCTGTGTCAGCCCCAGGTCGGCCTGCAGCCCCCAGCCCGGGCCCGGCCCAGCAGCCTTGCCAAGGACATCGGCTCTCCACCTTTCTGCAAGGAAAAATAAACAGTTTGGGGCTCCTGTGTCTTTATTAAACATTTCCTCTAAGCTGCATACTTTGGCTCCCTGCCCAAATGCACCAAGAGCGAGCCCGCAGAGCAGCTCTGCTCCGGGCGGCCTGGCTGGGCAGCCCTGCAGGGCCGAGCACCTGCGCTGATGGCCCCAGGGCTGTGCCCCCCGTGTCCCCATGGCCGTGCCCCCCGTGTCCCCATGGCTGTGCCCACCGTGTCCCCCGTGTCCCCATGGCTGTGCCCCCCGTGTCCCCATGGCCGTGCCCCCCGTGTCTCCCCCGTGTCCCCAGGGCCGTGCCCCCCGTGTCTCCCCCGTGTCCCCAGGGCCGTGTCCCCAGGGCCGTGTCCCCAGGGCCGTGTCCCCAGGGCCGCCGCTGTGACCCGCGGGGCCGGGGCGCAGCCAGCGCCCAGGGGCGGCCCTGGGCATGGGCAGGAGGGTGCAGGCAGTGAGGAGCGGGCAGCTCGGTGGCCAGCACACCGCAGGCGTGTGCTGCATCCAGCGTGGGCACGGGGCGACAGCGGGCACTGCCATCAGGCTGCGGGGCCGGGCCGAGCGGACAGGTCCGTGCGGTGCCCGGGGACCCGCGGCGGGAGGGACGGAGGGAGGCAGGGAGGGAGGAGAGGGGGAGGCAGGGAAAGCAGGAGGCAGGGAAAGCGGGAGGCAGGAGGCAGGAGGCAGGGAAAGCAGGAGGCAGGGAAAGCGGGAGGCAGGAGGCAGGAGGCAGGAGGCAGGGAAAGCGGCGGTGATGTCAGCGCTGCCTCCGGGCGGGCGTTCCAGGTAAACAGCCGGGAAGAGCCGGGTAACCCCTTGGGGCCCGGCGGGGCGCAGGGCCGCGATCCCGGCCCGCGGACCCCCAGCCCCGCAGGCCGCACAGGGCCGAGCCGGCCCCACAGCCCCCGCAGCATCCCCGCAGCCCGGCCCCACGGCTCGGGTACCCGGGAACAGCCTCAGCCCGCTGTTCCCTCAGGCACCGGGAGGGCGCCTTCGCTGTGGCACCGTCGGAGCAGCCCAGCAGTTAAATTAGTAACTCCGATAAAAGCTACCGGTGCTGCTTCGAGATGGGGTTTCTAGCTCCCCAGTCATCCCAAAGAGCGTGTGGATGGAGCCACCGCGGAGCGCCGGTGCCCTCCCTCCCTCAGCACCCACCACAGAAGGGATGCGCAGCTCCGTGCCGGCTCTGCCCAGCTGTGGGACTGCATCTGGATCTTGCCCAGGCAGGACGGAGGGGTTTTTTCAGACACTGTCCTGTATAATACTGTGTGTCATCTGTATGTCTGTCCTGTCTGGAGCAGCAGAGAGGAACTGTAAGGCAGGGAACTGAGAAAAAACCCCTGAGAGCCACTGCTGATGGCCAGGTGCCTGCTTCTCCCTGCTCAGCACTCGGCTCTCCCCCCAGAAAACAAAGCTGCCGTCATACAAGTGCCCATAAAACGCGAGGCATCCTGAGTGCAGAGATTAGTGGTAATTTTACAAGGACTCAAATAACGTCGGTCTGCAGGGTGCAGCACTGCCTTGAAAGGGAACAGCAGACATTTCCCCTGGAAGCAAGTTTCCTCTTTAGAGCAGTTTACAGCGGAGGTGCAGTGTCAGATTGTGGCATAACTACACTGTCAGCCTTTGGGTTGGAAGACGGACATTTGATACCTCTTTCTGCTGCTGAAATGCGCTGCCCAGACCCAACTCCCAGCATGGTTATTTTTTGAAGCATTATGTAATTGGATTGCATGGTCAGTAGTGCTTCCTTAACAAGCCTTTCAGCAAACCCTCTGCCTGCTGCAGCCAATCCTCAACCCTTACATACACACTTACTCACGCAGGCTCAGTCTGGAGTAAACTCGCTGCTAAATACAGTTAGAAAACAGACAAAACCAGGCTGGGAATAGATCATCCGCTCCCCGCGCTACGTGAGCCGTGGCGTGGCCAAGCTCTGGGTGCCACCAGCGTCTCCCGGACAAAGGGTCACCGCTGCCTCCTCTGCCATGCCTCTCCCTAATGGGGTGAAAAACCTGCTTCTCGGAGCATGGATAAGCAACTGAACGCAGGGCTGGTCCCGGTGTCCCTGCCTGCTCTCGCCCTGCCATGACGGCCCTGATATGTGGGGACCAGCTTTGGGAACCCTCTCTGACGGCGCTCAGAGCGATACTTGGGCCTTTATCCCAGGTTTTGGTGTAAGCTGAAGGGCTGAATTAGGAACCAAGGCTCCAGACACGTCCTCGGGCTGGGCCAGGCACCATTCCCACAGTGGAGCCCGGCCAGCTCAGCCGTTCACAGTGTTTTCCAGGATCGTCCCACTCCACTGCAGGTTATGGCTCTGCTGACTCACGGCTTCCTGTTTGTGATTGCTTACTGGTGGCAGCAGTTGCAGAAGCAATAAGACATATTAAAAAGTGTGAACTTCCACTGGGACCAGGAGATACAATTAGGGCTGTGCCAAGAAATACACTGCAGCAAACTGCTGTTGAAAGGGATGCAGAGCACTGCAGCCCCCTGGTCCCTTGCTGCAGGAAGTAGGAAAATGAACATCACTGGCCTTTTATCATCTCTGAACCCAAATAAAAATTGTGTTCGACTTCTGAAGCTCACTCTGGCTCTTTTCCATGCTCCTCCTCAAAGCCTTTGATCCAGCCTTCCTGTCTGGGTTTCTTCTACCTGCTGCTGCTGAGATGTAGGGATCCGTGTTCTGTGCTTTCACCTAAGACTGATTTTCCGTGAAAAACCTGCATGAGCCTGTGTAAAGGGGCTGCTTTAGAAGGCGTGCACAATGTAATGTTATTTCCATTCTTTTTTAATGGGAGATATCTCTGGGGAGAAGCATGAAAGTATATGGAGAAGGTGCTCTTTGATCATTAAGATCTAAATGCAGCATCCAAACTGTATGTCTGTTTCTTCATATTATGCTGAAATTCATCGTAAAGTGCTGCTCCTGGGTGGGCATTTTCCTATTTCTCCTTCCTTGGCTTGAGCATTTGGAAGCATTGCCACCAGTTTCATCTCCAGCCCTGGTGAGGATTACCTCCAAAATTATCTCTCCACCCTATTGTTACTGTATATATATCAGCCTTTCAATTTGTTTTTCAATTCTATTTTTAGCCTTATTGTCAGAATGTACATTCTGGTTATTCCACTGAGGACAGGAGGTGGAGGAGGGCATTCTATGGACTGTGTGTCACTGGAGGACAGAGCATGTGCTGGTCTTTGATGGACTGAAGCTACAGTAGTTTGCAGCTAAGAAAAGAACCTTCACTTTCGTACTGGCATTAGATGGCTTTTTTTTATTTTTTTTAACCCTGTGACAGACATAGGGCTGAGAACTGGCACAGAGAACACACATTAAAGAAGGAAAAAAACCCACCCGAGAACCTCAGTTATTTCAACAAATACCAAAAGTGGATTGAGAGTGGATGAAGAGGAGGAGGAGGCAATAGGGAACACACAACACAGTTCAAGCTGGCAAGGAGCCCTTTCTTGAAGAATGTAAGTTTAACCTTTAGCATTCAAGTGTCTGGGCTTAAGTGTCATTATGAGCAATACTTTCCTCCAGCACAGCCTCTCCTGCCTGGAGGAGGATTCTGTGCAACCTCATCCATTTTCCCCTTTCCTGAGTATAAAAATATGTATTTCTGGCTGCATATGCTCAGCCAAGTCCCTTCTAATGGCAAAGGCTCTAGACACAGTGTGGGTGGCCCTGGACAGGTCCAGGTGAGGGTCTTCCTCAGCTGAGGGGGCTGTGGAGGCTCTGGTGTGGCTCTGGCGTGATGGAGCAAGTGCTTTGGGGTTCACTGTCTGAATTCAGGTTATAGATTTTGTGCCCTCGACTCACAAGTGGTACTGGCTGGGGTGGGGGGTCCCTGCCAGAGTGCTGCCTGCAGCCAGCCTGTGCCCAGTCCTCAGGCTGCCCAGCCCGGGCACAGCTGCACCAGGTACCTCTGGCTTGTCGTGGCAGTAAGAGGAAAGGAGATCTGCTAGCAAATTGCTTTTGGGAGAACCAAAGTCAAATGAGGAGGAGGGAGCGATGGGCCTGGTATTGTCATTGTCACCCCCCCAGTGCTAACCTCCCCTTTTGATGGAGGCACATAGAAGAAAATTAGAGAGACAGCAGCAGACGAACATCAGACCTGGCTGTGGACAGGCTGGATGTGCCCCCCGCCCCCCAAATCATCTCCAGCTGTAAAACACTTCAGGGCTGATAGAAACCACACGCAGCCCAGCCATAACCCAATCTGCAAAGCTGCATTCCAATAAAAATACAGCATGGACCTAAAAGAAGCAGTGCCCAGGATTCCCGCCGGGCTGGGTTCTGGTCTGGGGGGACCTCTCAGCCCTGGCTGGGTGCTGCTGTGGGCAGGATGACAGCAGAGCTCCCCCAGACCGCGCCACAGCTCCGGGCACAGCCTGCCAGGGCACAGCCCAAAGCGGCTGCAGCGCTGGCCAGGAGGGTCGGGGTGGCCGTGGGGTGCGTCGCACTGCGGTCACAGCCCGCACCCCCAGTCTGAATATGCACGGCTCGCGTCGCCACAGATGTCAGATGTGCTTATGTTAAATACAGGTAATATCATGGCGCGGGGCTGAGAGCGTGATTCCTGTAGATACCTTGTCTGATGAATTTTGCATCTCATGTTTGTGATTTTGCCGTGCGAAGAAGTACAGGTTTAGAGGAATAAGAGCAGATATTTACAAAGAGATAGCGATGAACTGTTTGATTAACTGCAGCAAAGATGCTATGTCAGATCTGATTTCTCACTGCCTACAACTCAGGGGTGGAGGACGTAGTTACTATATAGTAAGTACAGCTGGTGCTGGTGCTTGACTTGGTGAATAATTCGATGCAGGCTTTCCTGCAAATCTCCAGTTTAATTCAGAAATAATTTTGAGGGGAAGAAGGCGGATGGACCATTTTCCAAGGAGCGTTTCGTACCTGGCTTGTGCTGAGAGGTTTGCAGTGCTGTCACTGCTCCTGGCCCACAGTGGGGGGTGAACACAGGATATGCCAGCCCTGGACCGGGGTCCTTGCACCACAGGCTCCGCCTGACAGAACCAGACTGGCCCCCAAATGAGCCAGATTGTCTCAGTCTCCCCCCAGCCACACTCTGAATGCTGTGGAAACCACCCTGTAACCCAGACTTGTTCTCAGTGCCGAAAACATATTTTTTTTCTTTCTAATTCTGTGGGAACTGTAATTTTATTTTGTAACTTATTTCCCTCTTTTTTTCCCTTTCAGATGGTTCCCAAACATTTATTGTGGGATTTTTCATTTAAAATAGTTTTCTAGGGAAATTACTGTGACAGTGATTTAATTGTTTAATTAAAATCTGACATTGATGACAACATAAATACAATAGGCATGAGGTGATACAGGCATTAAACAAGTGCAATTGTGGAATACATCCATAGAGTACTCTGAGCACATGGAGCAGCTCACAAAGAAATGATGTTCAATATTTATCAGGTTAGTGACTCCTAATTAAATGCCAAGACTTTTTTCTTCATTTCTCTCAAAAAGCCAAGAAACATATAGATGTATTCCAAGTGTTTATTTCCATGGCAAACACATCCACTCCTCCTGTGTTATGGCCTACAAAACAAGCAAATGCACATTACAAACCTGCTGGCTGGCTGAGGGCTATTTACTCAGCCTGGCTGCAGCAGCCTCGCCAGAGGTTTGGGGACAGCTGGAATAGCCCACAGAGGTCCTGTCAGTCCCACTGCCTAGAGCATGATGTCTTTTAATAATCAGGTAAACCCCCAGAAATATATTGAAGACAAAAGAACAAACGTTCCTTTGAACATCCCCTCCAGCCCAAACCTCCTGAAATCCTACAGCGTGTC
Organism: Xenops minutus; assembly: GCA_035221455.1. Taxonomy (NCBI): domain Eukaryota; kingdom Metazoa; phylum Chordata; class Aves; order Passeriformes; family Furnariidae; genus Xenops; species Xenops minutus. The sequence goes on from JAWWEE010000018.1 coordinate 20,197,016, forward strand.
TTCTAGAGAAACACACTCCCCCCTCCAGCATCCCCACCCGTCTCAGCAACAAGGGTGGCAGCCCCACCATTACCCAAGGGGAACATGTCTCCAGAAGAAATTCCTGCTGTCTGGCCGGAATTGCTCAGCAGTGTGGCTCTTCAGCCGTGCTGCATTTCTGCATCCCAACAATGACCGCAGTGCTGTTGGAATATCCCTTTCCATGCCTCTTGCTGGGCGTTTCTAAATGGTATCAGCTCGCTCCTGCAGCTCAGCCAGCCCTGTGCAATCCATTGCCGCCGATCGCCTGCCCTTTCCCCTTTCCAAACCCGGAATAAATGCATCTGCTCCAGCTTGATTTCCCTCAGCCTTCCTCCCTTCCTCTGCTCAACTCCGCACAAACAAACTTTCCAAAGGAAAAACTAGCTTACCTGGCCAGTGCTTTGGGCATAAAGTCATACAAACCGATCAAGGCAGACATCCCAACTCCAGCACAGGGATTTGATTGCAAATTTCCATTGCAAAGGAGCAGAGGGAACTGGAAATCTGACAAATGCCTTCAAATTGACCTGTGTTTCCACAATGCACGCTGTGTTTAAAATGAATGGCAGACTTTATCATTTGGAGCTCCTTCAAGGACTCTGGCCTTCCATGCTTTGTTCTGATTCTTCATACACATTTCCAAGAAGTATAGAGCTGTGGAAGTGGATGATATTATGGAAATTTTTTCTAAGCTAGATCTCCCCTCTACCACCAATAATTTTTAAAGTCTGAATTTAAAAAGATAGCCTGTAACTTTCCTTTTTTTCCTATCCCCGTATATGAGCTCCTTGTGCACTGTCGGCCTCCAGCACCACAGAGTCTTGGCCCGGTCCCCCGTGCCAGGCAGTAAGCAAGGAGATACGCTTGTGGCTCCCTAAAAATTCACCTGAATCAAGTGCTGTCACCATCGCCCCATGCAAATCTGGCCCACCCCAGCCTCAGGGAGCTGCTCCTGAGCCCCTGACAGCCAGGTCATGTCTCCAGGGGAGAACCCAGGGAACTGGAGCCGCTCACCCCCGTTTTACATGTCAAAGATAACAACCGTCTTTGCCGACAGTCCTGTCCAGAAAGCCATACATGCTGCCTTGGAAAAAACATTTTGCTTCAAAGTTGTTCCTCTTAATTTGTATACATTTCTACAAGTAATAACTTCCCTTTAAAGCGCCGCTATTCATTCCATCTGTTCAAAATAACATAGAAATGAAACTATACGATTCTTTGCGCAAATACATCAGATATACCGTGAGACAAAAAAACGGGTTGATCTAATAATTCAGCTGTGTCTTTAACAAGTTTCCTATGGGAAAAATCAGTCTTACTTTCCCTGCAGATCTGATACTGGGAGCTTCTTTCTGCTAAGCACATTAAAAGCTATTTGAACCCAAAATCCCATCTATGCGTGTGCAGATACACATATAGAAACAAGAGGCACCCGCACTATTGCAGATGAGGCTGTATCAAGATTTCTAATTAAAGCAAGGGAAGCCCCTTCTTATATTTTAGCAACCAGATTGTCTTTTTGCCTAGAACAAAGAAATCTTATGGGAAGTAAATTTTCTAGAGGAGACACGCATGCACATACATGTAATCATACCTAACAGTTTCTGTAGGAATTATCCCTTAATTCCTTGGCTGCGTTTCCGTGTTTGCGTAGTGGTTTATCCGCTGGTCCTGCGGCCATCACTTGCTCCTTTCCTTCTTTTCGCACACAGCTTCCCCTCACCACCTCTTTTTGCACCCTGGAAAACTGGGAACTCTCCCGTTCCCCAGCCCCCAAACGGCTGCGTCCAGGACGAGGGGCAAATCCCTGCCATCCGCTTATCTGGCTGTTTCCTTTCCCAGCCTCAGCCCCTGCCTTGCCAGGAGGGGAGGGAAGATGTCCTAGGACTTGACCCCAGGGCAGAGCCTGCTTGGGCTGGACCAGCTCCCAGGAGGGTGGGGGGGCTGCAGGGCGCGCACCCCTCTCCCCGCTTAACCCTCCGCTGCCCCCTTCCCTACCGGGGCTCTGGGGCTCACCCCACAGCGCGGGGGGACCGCCAGAGCTCCGGGGGGCTGCTGCTGCTGCAGGACGGCTCCACGCAGCGCGGCCGGAGGAGCAGCACGATCACCGAGCAGGGGGATGTTTGGTTTGCGTTAACTACCCAGACAGATGCACTCCGGCATGTTTGCCTTTATGGGATCCATATGTTGTCATGGGAAATTAGAGGACAGCAGCACACACAGCCAGAATTCACGATGCAGGCAGAGACAACATCCATGGCTCCAGCCCGTGCCCGCACACGTCCCTGCGGAGGTGCCTATTTCTGGAGCATCCACAGTTGCTCTTTTGCTCCCCAACTTCTTTTTGCTTTGCTCTGCAAAAAACGTGGCTGCAGGCAGCACCCACTTGCAGCCTGGGCCACTGGATCCACAGCCTCCGGAGAAGAGAGGCACTTCTAAGTTATCCCAAGTGCTAAAGACAAGGGTTACTTTATTCTCGCCTCAACTTCATCCTCAATCTACGTTTGGTTCACGTTCAGCAAACAGTTAGAAATTACGTGCACCTTCCCAGAGAGCGCACTGAGCTGCCCTGAAAAATTCCACTTGCCCCAGGGCTCCGTGGTTTGGGGGTTGGTTGATTTTTGTCTTTTTTTGCTTGGCATTGTTTTTGTTAGGGTTTGGTTTTGGTTTTTGTTTTTGATTTTTGGGGTTTTGGGTTTTTTTGTTTTTGGTTTTTTTTGAAGGACAACTACAATAACAATTATTCTTCCATAAAGCCAGGCAAACATATATCGAGCAGGGACTGACAGATTTTTAAGGGCAGCTTTTAAAGGCAAACTGCTCTCATACTGGGGTCAATCCGACCACCAGGACTCACACACAGCACACCGGGATCACTGGGCACACCAGGGCTGCAGGTACAACATCCACAGAACCGTGGCACCTATCAAAGCCCGAGTCTTAAAACCTGTGACTATCTCGCAAATGCAAGACACTTCCATCAATGCATCAACAGTACAGTAAAATTCCTAATCACCCATCCTCTTCCTTCACCCCCATTCCACTTAAAGGGACTTGTCAAAATTCCAAATTACAACCCCCACATGAAGAAATAGGGATAGCTCAAAGACATTTCATTAAAATACTTACTAACAAACATGCAGTTTATTACCTTGCAGTATAAAATAAATCTACAATAAGGTTCTCCCAAATGGAAAAACTGACCGCAACTGCATTCCTTGTTCAGAGCTATGAAATAAACTGGGAAGTTAATTATTTAGGTTATTTGAAAATAAAGAAAAAAATTAAAAAAAAAAAGAAAAAAGAAAAAAAGAAAGTACTTCCTTAGATTTTCAAGACAGATGATTTAATTCAGCTGTATTTCTGCTAGTAATAAAATATCCTCTTACAGAAAGATGAAAAAAACCATATTCCTGAAGCCTGGATAGAGACTCGTTACTGGTTCACCTCCTCCGAAAATTCAAATCCCACATTCCCAGCGATCATGTACATTTTTCACTAGGGCTGGAATGGGGAGGGAAAAGCTGCTAGAAATAAAAATTTTTAATAGTAATCGCAGATGGACCCGAACAGAAAGTGAAAAGCGTTACCGTAACGCTAGAGAGATATTTATTTAATCAAAGCAGAGGTTCTGGTGGGACTGGAGGAATGTTGCATCCTTTCCTAAAAAAAAAAAAAGAAAAAAAAAGAAAAAAAAAGAAAAAAGGGAAAAAGGGAAAAAAGAGGAGGGGGTGGGGGGAGAAAAAAGAAAGCAAGAAAGAAAAAAGGCAGAGGCACAGCCGCCTCCTGGAGTTCCCCATTGTCCGGGGCTATAGAGAGCCCCAGAATGGCATTAAACTCACAAAAGGCACATTGTGCGGGGGACAAAAAAAGCCCCTTCTTCTACAATAACTTTTAGCTTCTTATTTTTAGAAAATGACAAAGCTGTTGCCAGCGATGGCTGGTGAAACCTGTAGCCCGGCTCCCAGCGCGGCCGGCCGCGGCCGCATTGATCCGCCGGCCCGCGCGGAGCGGCGGCCGCCAAGTTTGAACGGGGCCGCGCCGCGGGGCCGCTGCGGGGATGCTGCGGACGGCGCTGCGGGGCCGGCGCGCAAAGTTGCGCTCGCTGCCGGCCGCAACTTTCCCGGCCGCTCCCGGGGAAACTTCGGCGGCGGGGGGGGGTCGGCCCGGCCCGGCCCGGCCCCGCACGGGGCGGCGCGGCCCCCCCCGGGGTGCGGGGGCAGGTGGCCCCGCGGAGGTCCCGCCG
>JAWWEE010000018.1:20202456-20371645 GCA_035221455.1 Xenops minutus
CGCGGCACCCCGCACCACCCCGCACCCCGCGGAGCCCAGCGCAGCCCCGCGGCCCGCACGGCCTGGCCGCGCACGGGCACGGCGCTGCCCGCTCCCCGCACCCCGCGGTGCGGTGCGGTGCGGTGCGGTGTAGTGCGGGGCGGGCGGCACCGCAGGCCGAGCCCGCTCGGGCCGGGGTTCGTGGCTCGGGGCCGCATCGCCCGGCGCTCACCGCAGCACGCGAGACGCGGGTCCCGCCGTGCCCCGCCGCGCCCCGGCTCCCGCACCCTCCGCGGGGAGCGGGCTGCGGGTCTGCCCTGCGTGTGCGGGGGTGCCGCTGTGAATTATTGATTGTTCGGGTTGCGTTTGTTTGTGTCTTCGGGTGTTTTGGTTTTTTAATTGTTAAACTCCCCCCACCTTTTCTGAAAAAAACAACCAAACAACAAAAAAAATTAATTCCGAGGAAGGTCTGTTTCTCTCTCCCGCTGTGCTCGGGGCTGCCCTCGCTGTGTCCTGGACTCTCTAATGCAGCCGTGTCCCCTCCGCGCCGGCTGTCTGTCTTTCTCCTCGCCTCGCTCCTATTTAATATGGAGCAATTTTCTGGAGGCTCCGTGACTCCCTCCTTAGGGTCACATTGAGTTCGAATCCGACTGAAGGTGCAGGAATCCTGCAACGGGGGAAATAAGAGAATAGAGAGAATGGGGTCAAGTTGGCTGCTCAGAGGCCAAAACTCCCACAGCTGCCTTTAAAAATATGTGTATATTTGGCTTTCCTCACTGTATTACGGATTGCAGCTTCCTCTTTCAGGTATTTTCCTTACAGCCTAAAGCCCCCGCTTCCTTTTGCCTCCCCCTGCAACCCTCAGACCCCCTGCTCGTTAGGGGAGAAGTGGGGGGAGGAGGGAAAATAAAAGGAAAAGAGATGGGGGGGGAGAGGGGAAAAAATAAAACCCATTGAGTTTAGGCAAATAAGGTTTGGTCTCCGTATCCTATTACAAAGCACTTTGAATATGCAAGACATCACACAAGACCAGTTATTCCAGTTACGACAAACTTAAAAAGAGAAAAAAGCAAGGCATGTTTAGATTGTAATTTGTTAGAGCAAGATTCATATTTAAAACTGTGTCTTTTTAATTTTTTTTCCAGCCTTGCATTGTATCCAGCCTTTTTCTGATGTCTGGGTTGTTCTTTTTTCCTTTGCATTATTATTAAAATCTTTCCATCGAGTTTAGGAAGACCGCTGCGAGCAACACATTTTCTGTATTTTTGTTCCTGTATCTCGAGGAGAGTTGGCAGGGATTCTGTGGTTTGCAGTTACACAATATGTTATCATGTTTTTAATCACTAAATCATTGCAGTGGTTATAGATTTACAGTCTTAGGGTATTACTGAGCGGCGCGGCGCAGCCCGTGTGTGCAGGGACATACGAGAGCATGCCGTTAACATGCTCGTGAACTTTGCTTTTAAATCATTTCCCGGCCGAGCCGCGGTGGAGCACAGAGCCAGCGTTTTGGCATCGCCCCTCCACACACTTGAGGAAAGTTTGTGCAACCCTCTCGGCAGGGCAGGAGCTCCGATGGGCGTCGTGCGTGCCCCGTCCCGCGGCGCTGGCGGTAAGCGGCGGGTCAGGGGGCGCGAGGGGCGGCCGGTGGGCCGGGGCCGCCACCTGCATGGCCGGGGGGAGCTCTGCTCCCGTTTCCCCCCTTATTATGTAACAGAGCCCTCGGCAGCATTAAAAATTCAGCATTACAAGCTGATTGTAATGCTCCCTCATTAGGGAGCGCTGTCTGGTCCGGCGCTGAGCGAAGACGGAGCGTGGCTGCTGGGCTGCTGGGCTGCGGAGGCCGGGCAGCGGCTGCAGGCTCACGCTGGGCTCCCCCGCCTGCAGCGCCCGCCCGGGGTCAGGCCCAGGGCTCGCCAGGCTCCCGCTCTGCCGCCAGCAGCAGGCTTTTCCCCTGCTCGGCCGCCCGAGCTGCCTCCGGCCCGGTCGCCTCCACAGGCAGCCTTCGACTGGAACAAAAGCAAAGAAAAGGCACATTAGACGGAAGACAAGCTCCGTGTCTGGCCCGAGAACTTGCTTTGCTGTATTGGTGTTTTTTTTGCTGCACTCCTTTCTTTTTAACATGGTCATTTTGGGAGCAGAGGGCAGCAGGAAGTTGGCTGCAGCCCCTCTCGTGCGCAGCGGTGCCGGCCGTGGCAGCGTGGCCCTCGGCCGTGGAGCCCCCAGACCCTCCCTCCTGCCCTGCTGCTGCCTTTTGTTCCCGCAGGACTGAGCCAAGGTGCCGCTCGGTGGGCCGAGGCAGCGCAGGCGGCCCTGCGTGCCCAGCATCGGCACCTGGCCTTGTGGCCGCTGTCGCACCGGGCCCGGCGGTGGCCGCTCTGACAAAAGCGAAGGCGTGTGTCCCGCTTTCATCCCTCTGCTTTGACCCCCCCTTCCCTCCCCGACTGCTGTCGGTGTCGTGCCGGAGGCCGGGAGCAGCCCGGGGCAGCACATTTGCTTTGGGCCTGGCCAGCAGGTGAACGGCTTCAGTTGGGAATCGCTGAATCCCGCACTGATGGACACATGGGTGGCTGTGTCAGCCTCCCTGTTAACACCTCCTTCCACTTTCCAAAATAACAGTAATAGCAATAATCATAATTAAAAAAAAAAACCTTGAATGGAGAAGCAGAAAAAGAACAAATAGGCTTTTACATCAACTTTATTCACATGCTCTGTTGTGTTCTGAGGGGGCTCGATCCCTTGCGGGAGCGTTTCCCTGCTGGTGTCACTTGCTCGTATGTGGTGGGAGAGTTTTCAGCACCTGTCTTCTGTTGGTGCTGCCGGTGGTGCACACTGGCCTTGCTCAGTGCCAGGGCTGGAGGTGTGTTTGCACTGCCGAGGGGATTGGTTTGCGAGGGACGGGCTGGGGAGAGGCCGAGTGTGTTCGTGGCTCCTGTGTGCTTTCAGCAGGACGCAGTCGAGGTTTGGCCTTTTTGTGGCTTCAGAGGCCGTATGCCAGCAGGCACGTCCGGCCGCCAGGACAAGTGTGCCGTGAACAGAGCTGGGTCTCCAAGGTCCCCCTGAGCTGGCCACTCACCGGACCCCTGCGCCGCTCACGGGCTCTTGCGACCGATGACCTCAGGGGCTTTGGCCAGGGAGAGACCCCAGGGCTGCAGCAGGTGCCCGTGGGGGCTGTCCTCGCTACGCTGCCCCCGATTGCACACGATGGGTCATCCCCTGTGCCTGCCAGGGGCTCCAGGGGGGCTAGCCCTGCTGTCCTGGGGCAGCGCAGGGGAGGACTGGAGAGAGGAGCTCCTCCCTGGGCAGTGGGGCCACTCTTCTCTCCTCCCTCCTTCCTCACCAGCTAAAATTTGGGCCGGGTGTCCGGCGCATGGCGGCGGTGATGGGGCTGTCGTGGCAGGAGAGTGGGAATCAAAACATCTGTGCGCAGGCCTGGGCGCCGCAGCCTCTAATGGTTTTGACGGAGCTGTTGTGGTCTGTTGTCTGGAAAATCTGCATTCTGCGCCGTGCCCGAGGGGGCCGCGGCACCGCAGACCGTGGCGGTACCTAAATATAACCGCCTCGCGCCGAGGGGTGAGGTGAGGGCAGCGGGAGCAGGCCGCCCGCCCGCCTCCTGCTTTGTCTCTGAGCTGCGATTCAGGCATTTTTGTTTGCTCCGAGGTTGGGTTTGTGTGTAGGCAGGGATTGCAGAAATAAATAAATTCCAGCTAGTTTAAAAAAAGAAAAAAAAAAAGCAAAAGGGTGGATGAGTCGGGTTTCCCTCGCTGCCATTAGCTGTCCTGCCGCTGGGTCAGGGATCCCACCAGCCCTGGCTGCCCGCCTTGGCGTTCCTCTTTTGCCTCAGAAATGCTGCAGGTCTCGCTCAAGTCCTGTTGTACCAGCGAGGAGCCACCGCTTCCCAGCACATCCTCGTCGGCTGCGCTGGACAGATGTGTCCATCTGTCGGGGTGGGAGGTGGGTGCTCGCTGCCCCAGCAGCCCTGGCTGTTCTGGGGGTGTGTGTGCCAGGTGTGCACAGTGTGTCTCAGAGGTGGCCATGAGCACAGTCCAAGTTAATTCCCACCTGAAGTTGGTTTTTGGCTGGGGATGTCAGGAGGGGAGCTCTGCACAGGCTGCAGCCAGTGGTGGCTCCCAACACTTCCCAGGCACCTCTGAGGTGGAGGGACAGCGCGTTGATGGCGGGTGCTGCTGGCAGGCTGTGGCCAACCCGCTTTGCCCTTGAGTTTGCTGCTGTGAGAAAGACACTTGGCTGTTGTTGATTGTCATTTCATTATGTCACAAGTGCCAAACATGCCTCTCACTAAGAAAAGACCAAGAGGAGCAGCAGTGTTTTTCTATTTTTCCCCCAGAAAACAAATATTTTGCAGTGTTGTGAATTGTGTGGTGCATGTTGCTGTGGAGCCAGGAGGGTGCTGGCCCTGTGGTAACCAGGCTTTCAGGTATTAAACCAGGTGAGGGCTGAGGCTTTGGTTCCTTGGCTTGATGGGGATGCTGGAGCAGATGATGTGCGTGGCAGCTCTGATGAAAGGTTTTCTCCTGTCCGCCTGCTCTGGTATCTGGGAAAGTGCAGCCTGTGGAGCCTGTAACACATTGGCTCCAATAAGTATTTATTTTCATGGCCCAAGCATACCTGCTGGAGCATTGGTCCCTGCCTGGGGGGGATGGGAGGAGGCATGCTGAGCTGCTCCCCAGCCTCAGGTCCCAGCAGCGGGGAGTCCTGCATCCCGGGTTATGTTTGCCTCGGACTTGCAGCCACGCTTCCCTGGCTGGTGGTGGCCTGGCTCCAAAATGGCTGGTTGGCCTAGTTGAGTCGCAGGGACTTTAACCCTGCTTTCGCCACACTGCCACTGGCTGCCTTGTGGAAACACGCTGGCGCTCCCTGTGGAATTCAGCACACGTATGGAAACACCGAGAGGAACATGGCGAGGATATGCTTGGTCCTGCTGGGTTGCATGCTGGTTTTCCTGAGTGGCTGTGATGTCTGGGGATGGGTTCTGAGGGTTTTGGTCTTCTTGTTATGTTGGAGTTGAGTGAAGAAAGGGAAGGCGAGGAGGTTGTGAAGGCAGAGCTGGCTGAGCTGCAGCCAGGTGTAGGTTATTTGGGCTGAGAGGTGCAGGCAGGTGTAGGTTATTTGGGCTGAGAGGTGCAGGCAGGTGTAGCTTGTTTGGGCTGAGAGGTGCAGGCAGGTGTAGGTTATTTGGGCTGAGATGCAGTCAGGTGCATGTTGTTTGGGATGATGTAGAAGCTGGGAATTCTCGCCCAGGGGGTGTTTGCTGAGGTGTGGTGGGGAAGCGTGCTGGCAGGCTGGGAGGTCGGTTGAGAAGACCGAGCAGGGAGAGCGCACGGAGCTACTTGGTGTCTGAGGCCACAAGTTTGAGAGCTCCAGAATCTGCACGCCAGCACTGCTCCTGCAGTATGGAGGTACTCTAAATTCAATCTGCACAGCAGCTTGTGTGTTTCCCCTGTACCTCTGCTGCTGCAGAGGCTGATGCCCAGACCCTCTAATACCTGAGGCAGAGCAGGGGCTGCCTCAGCCATGTCAGGCTGTGGGAGCCATCCCACAGGATGGCTACAGAGACAGTGCTGCTGGGTCACGGTTCCCTGGGCATGCACTCTTGGGCAGCACTGGGTGTCAGTGCCAGCAGGGGAGTTGGTCTCGGATGAGCTGTAGCAGTGTGCCCATGGCCACTGAAGTGGTACTGCCTGGTGGTCCTTGCTCCCAGTGCGTGTCCCCGGGCCAGACTGAGGCAGCTTTGTGCTGCTCGTGTGTGAGCGAATGAAGCCCAGGGAGCAGAGGGCGGATGGCCACCATGTCCCCTCTGGCTGGCCACTGCGTCCGCGTGTCCTTGCGTGGTTCCCATCACAGTCCCTGACTGTGCCAGATAGAACTGTAGATGTCAGGCTTTGCACAGAAAGGAGAGCGGGGAGGGAGGGCGAGGAGGAGACACAAGCGCGCAGCAGCAGGGCTGCGAGGTTCAAATTAACCTTCTGCTTTGTTGGTGTCGAAGCGAGGCACCTCGGCCCCCGGCACGGCGCGGGTCACGCACCTACCGTCATTCACATGCAGCTCCGTGGAGCAGCAGGGCCAGGACCAGGGCATCCCTCCCCCGAGGTGCTGGGGGCACGGGACAGCAGGTGCCCGAGGCAGTGTTGGGTCCAGATGCTGGAGGTGAAGGTGCCCGGTGGGTCCCAGGAGCTGACAGAGCTCACTGTGTCCTCAGGGTGCTGTGGTCAGTGCTCTTGCATCTGGCTTTGAGGAATGAGTGCTCTGGCCTTCCCTTGGGGAGTCAGGTTTGCAGCACCCAGGCATGTGCTCCTCCACAGCTACTTCAGATGTCAGAGCCTAAATTTCTCCTCTTTAATTTTCTCCTGTTAATTTTGTCCCTTTTAGTCTTACATACTTCCTTCCCCAGTTCCTTTCTTCTTGCTGTTTTTCATCTTCCATGGAGACAGTTAAAAGCAGCTTAACACCGTGAGCTTGTTTGGAAGTCAAAAGATCTGTTTCAGCTCTGACGCTGACTTTGGGCAAGACACCAAGTGTTTGCCTCAGCTGGAGGATGAAACGGGCTGATGTGTAGTTCACATGCAGGGACTGTAAGTGGGGGCTAATTATGAAAAAACATGATGTGTCTCAAATCCCCAGAGCATTGTTGCACCCTTAAATTTTAAATGGAGGTACCTGCTGTGCTGGGGGCAGCTGCAGAGCAGAGTGGATCGGCATCTCCTGACAGGGTGTTTGTGCTGGAGGCCTGTACTGTGATACTGAAGAAACAGGACTGATTGGTCTTTGTTTTGTAACACATTTTTATCCCTCCCGGTGTTGCTGCTTTCTGGAGTACAGAGCACTGGGGCAGAGGACTGGTTATGTTAGCTGGGGTTTGTAGTCCTGGAGAATCCAAGTCGCAGCAGAGCCGCATGTGGAGGAGTAGGTGGTTGTGTGTTCTGAGCTGCTGTTCCTCAGGATAAGCTCCTGTGGGCATGGCGTTGGGCCCGCAGCACAGCTGGAGGAAGAGGCAGCGTGGCAGAGTGTGCCAGTTGGGTTGGTTATGTTATTGGCCAAGGAGTGAGGGTGGTGTACAAGAAGCATGTGTTGCCCCACGACAGGCTGGTACTGGAGGAGGGCTGGCAGGCTGGTTTTTGTGGCAGTACCTCGTGGCTGGCAGAGGGGAGGGCAGGTGGTGTGCCAGGCAGTGCTGCCAGCCCATGTTTTTTGCTCACCGTGGAACGGGACACGTGCTGCGTGCTGCCATGGGATGCCCAGGCCCGGGGAGGGCAGCCAGCACCGTCTGCCACTCTGCTCTTTCAGAAACCAGTTACTTGGTGAACAGCAGTGCCTGTCCAAAGGAGCTGCCACAGATTTTTTTTCTTTGGTTGTCTTATTTTAGCCAGCCTCTCTGGTGTTTCCTCTTTATTTTGAGGGGCGTGGAAGTCCTGGAGGTTTGCATGAGATCCTGGAAATTCCCCAGGTGGTGGGTCAGCTGCCAGCGCAGCCCTGTGTGAAAAGCCGCCTTCATGGCGGGCTCAGAGAGGTTTCACCTGGAACTGCAGATGTCTGAGCAATGGAGCCAAGCTCTGGAAGCACCTAGGGGATTGCTCCAAGCACATGAAGGAGGAGGGTTGGGCTGTGCTCTGTGCAGCACTGGCTGGGGTCAGCCTCGCAGCAGAGGCAGCACAAGTGACTTCTCTTCTCTTGAAACCTCCTGGCTGTGCCCAGGACTGCAGGCCTGCTTGCCAGAAGGCCCCTGAAAGGTCCTCCTGCTGTTGACAGTGCAACTGGAAGTGTCCAAACAGCCACTCCTTCAGCCTCGAAGGATCCCTTTGTGTCTCTGGAGTCATGAGTGCTCTCTTGGGAGTGGAGATTTCCTTCCTCTAGTCTGAGTGACCACTGGACTGTGCAGCTGTCTGGTTGCTTCAGACAGGAGCAGGGTGTCAGGACTCTGGTTTTGATCCCTCCAGCAATCTTTTTCTCAGTCCCTTCTTGCATATGAGTACAAAGCCCATGAAGTAGTAATGGTGAGCAAGATGCTTTTGATGAGGTTCCTTAAGAAGCACTGGCTGTCCTCTGGAGCTCTGAAGTTCTCCACCACTGGAGAATGTGGAGAGGTATCAGGGAGAGCTGCAGATGTTTTACTGCTGGTGGTGCCCAGTGGATCTTCTGCCTTTAAAAATGTAAAAAAAAAAAAATGTGGAGAAACAAAAAAGCTCCAGGCTGCCATTGAAACATTGCCTTCCAGGAGGTGTATTTTGGTCACAATTTCTCCCACGCAAATGTTTGGGATATTAAATGCTGTGTCTGTGTCTTGTTGGAGGCCTTGCTGGGCTGTGGAGCAGGACTGGGTGCTTTCTCAACTTCTCCTTTAATTTACCTTCATTAAGACTCTGCTCTCCCCATTATTGCGATTACCTGGATGTTGAACAGTTCTGAGTGATGCTTTTGGCTGTGCCTGACTGGCATAGAGGAGGGGTTGGCAAGCTGGAGTCAGCCCCATGGTCCAAGATCCCAGGACAGTTCTGAGTCCCAAAGATGACATTGGTGACTGCTGTGGGGATGGCTCTTGCCTTCCTGATGACTGGAAATTAAAGAACTGTGAGTCTTGGGGTGCAGATCATTTACAAAAGGGGAAGATAATGATGAAATAAGGCTTCTTTTGGTAGAAGTAGCTACTCTGGGTACTGCAGCAGAAAGGACAGAGGGGCGGTTCTTCAATCTTCTCGTGGTATCTTGAATGTAGAAGTTTGTTTGGGTTTATTGGGGTTTTTTTAAGGTTCCTTCTTCCTTGCATGAGCCGCTTACACAGCAGAGGAAGAGAAACACTTAACAAAAGTAGTGCCTGTGTTTGCCTAAAATGAGGTTGCTGTGGCATGTTTAGGACTCAAGACTGTGCAGCTTTGAAGCTGACTGCATTTCATACTGCTGGTACCCTTTTAACTGTCTTAGGTAAACAGTGCAATTGGGCTCCAAGAAGTGTCTGGTGAAAGCTCATTCTGATTGTTTCAAAGGTTTTCAGAACAAATTCCTTCTGCTTACCAGCACCCTTCCTGCTTAGGAAAGTTTACATTGATTTATTATTATTTTTTCAAAGGATTTACTTGCACGTTAAAATGCCCCATGGATGTTATTTTCAGTTCAAGGCGGGTTTATTTTCGTTTGGCTTAATTGAATTGGAAACAGTTATGAGCTGTACCAAAGCAACTGGATTTCGAACCAAAACAGGAATGTTCACGAGCAGGTTTATGCCGTGTGTGGAGGGACTCCTGGCAAGTAAATCACAGCAAGGGCTGGGTGCTCTGGGGTGGGAAGCAGGAGCAGAAGGGGCTGCAGGGGCCAATGTCATGTCCGTGCTTGACACCAATGCTGCTGCCAAGGCCAGCCTTGCCCTGGATGCTTTGTCCTTTTGCTGACACAGAGCTTTGGGGCAGTGGCACGGGGAAGTAGTTTAGGGAAGGGACCTGGTGGATAAGGTGTATAAGGATGGGAGGGAAAATAGCTTCCTCAAAATATTTTTATTTTTTGGGTTTTTTGCCAGCCTCCCTTTAATTTGAAATAATTGTGTGATACAGATTGTTGCTGCAGAAATGGCTGTGCTGGAGCAGAGGGGAGTGGGGAGGCAGGACCAAGGGCCCTTCCTTGAGGAGCAGTGGCAGAGGAGCCCTCGCTCTGCTGCAGCACTGGCCAAAATCACACGTGGAGTTGGGGCCTAAGTGTGTTTGGTGTAGGGAACAAGTTTGCTGGGGAACAGGGCACTGCTTTTAGTGATCATTTTACTACTGTTTTGTCCTTTCAGAAGTACAGCATGATTAAACTTAAGAATATTCCTGGATAGTCTTCCACCTAAGAAAGCTGAGCTAAGGCTGAGGTGTAGGCTTAGCTTAAGGCTGGGCACCTCCTGCCCTGGCACGGGAGCTGGGTGGGAATTGCTGTGCTGTGCTGTGGGCGAGCAGCTGGGGCTGCTGGTAGCCAGGGCCCCGTCCCTGGACGCTGCCATGTGCTGCCCTGGCCCTGCTCCAGCTGCTGTGCAGGCTCTGTATGTACCCTGTGTGTCCCACACCGTTCCTCCCACCCTGCGGGACCAGCACCTGGAGAGACTGACAGCCTGGGTGGCTTCTGCTTCTAGTTTCACCTGCTTAAATAAAGAAGCAATCTCTTTGCTCCCCCATTCCTCTGCAGCAGTACTGGCCAGTGTGTTGCTGAAGGATTTGGCTCCTGTTCTCTGAAGGGTCCGTATGTGCCCCACGTAGTTCCAACTCCTCCTCCTGCCCCTGACCAGTGCTCTTTGCAGTTCTAAAACAAATATTTGCTGCAGATTTTGAAACTGATTTAGGTAATTGCTTTTACCATATGCATGGAGTCTCTTTTGTGTCTCTAACGTTGTAGAGGTCTGGGATGTCACTGGTGGCAGTGGAGGGGCTGGCAGAGGCTGTGCCACCCACCCATGGAGGGGAGGGTGCCCAGGCACACGCTGTCCCTGCCCGGGTGTGGGTTGTGCTGGGGCTGGATGAGCTCCTGGATCTCAGCTCTGTGTGTGTGGTGTTCTTTGTGTGCTTGTGGGTCAGTTGTGTGTTTAGACTCCATGGCAAGGTCCATCTGTCGATGCACATCAAGCACCAGAGCAGTGGTACATCTCTGCACAGATGCCCCTTTTCCTAGTCATTATGGAGCAATTCCTGTAGGAACTCCACAGATGCTGATTGTTTCTACAGATTTCTTAGTGGTTTATTCTGTATAAAGTCATTAGTAAAACAAAACTTCATACCCCACAGTGAAACTGTGATCTTAACTGGCTCCCAGGTGAGGACAAGCAGAAGTGATTTCTCATCCAGATACACACTCAAAAGCCAGAAAAAGAAGGATGGTTTCTAAATTGGATGGTGCAGGACATGAGAGTGGAAATTACTGTTAGAGCTGCTGTGATCTCTTTGATAAAGTCTGTTTTGAAACTTTGCATTTAGGGGGAAGATCTAGTCTAGAATATTTCTATTGTAATGCTCTTTTGGAAGGGTTCAGTTGTGTGTTACCTGTTGTGGAAAGCTCATCTGTTCATCATGCCTGATGGTTCAGACTTGGCTCCTGTTTGGATGTGTCATCCCCAGCACCCTGGCAGCGGGCTGACTGCAGGTACGGAGGTGATGGTTTCCAACCCTGTTCTCAGAATGCCTGGGTGCACTCACTGCCTGTTCCCTGTGTGCAGAGGGCTCCATGTACCTCATGGCAGGGCTGGGCCACGCTGCTTCGCTCTCTGCCCGAGCTGACAGTCTGTGCTCAGAGCTGCAGTGATGAGAAACTTGCATTTAATAAGTCACTGTGGAAGGGTTCTTGGGATCTTGCCAGGAAGAGTTTCCTGTTTAAAATTAGAAATTGGATTTTTTTTCTTTTTGTTAAGCCTTAATGTAAACTGGCAGTTGCTGGAGTTTTCTTTTAAATCCTGGGATGCCAGTCTGGGCCAGCTGGGGGGAGAGGGACACACAAACAAGCAGAACACCAAAATGGTGGAATTGCAGGTTTTGGCCTTTTGCAAGAGGAAAAATAGTTCTCACGGGTAGTAAGTGACTCATGAGACAAATGCAACATGTGGAAAGGCAGGGAGCTCTGAGCCTGTCCGGGTGCTGGCCAGCGTGTGGAGAGGGCCAGAGCTGAGCCAAGCACACCTGCAGCCTCTGCCGCAGCCAGGAGGCGAGCTCAGGTGAAATGCAGCGTGGTAAAGGTGACTGCTGGAGTGGCTTTTGGAAGGGTGAACTTGTTGAATTGCAGCAGGAGCTGGATTTTGGTCTGTTGTGGTAATTTTTGCCATTTGAGGCTTCTGGGCACATTTTTGCTACATCAGGTGTGCGATTTATTCTTTGTAATGTGACACACTTTGTGCGTCCTCCCTGGGGGACAGCAGCAGGGGAAGCCCACTCTGCCCTGGTTTCAAGTGAGGAGCAGCACGGCTGCCCTGGTGAGAAGCCTCTGCTTTGGCTTTTCTCTGGAAGCTCTTACTTTACTCTTGAGTGGGATTGAAGAATTTATCCTGTTCCTTTGTTTTATATGGAAAGAAACCTTATCCCTGTGGCTTCTGTTGCTGCTGGCTGTAGAAGTGTTGGCGGAGATAAGGGCGGGTTCCCCGCACTCCCCTGGGAGCGGCTGGCAGCCTGCCTTGCCTGACCCACAGGAGCCGGGCTGGATCCCTGTGTGCTAATGGGCCTGCCTTGTCCTGCCTTGTTTGTCATGATTTGTGGCTGCATTTATATGCAAATACTAACAACTTGCCGCTGAGTTAATTAGTGTTTTTTCTCTTTGCTTCCTGGAGCTTAAGCAAAAGCTCTTTATTCTCCCCATTTCGGTGGTCTGACTGGCTGCCCCACACCAGCATCCTGCTGTCTGTGCCGAGAGTCCTTGGATCCCTGCTGCCTGTGCCAAGGGTGTGGGGACCCCTGTCTCCTCTGGGGAGTTCTGACCCCCTTGCACAGAGTGGCCGCAGACCCTCGTGGACCGCTGGACAAAGCTGTCTGTGGCGGGTTGAGGTGGGCACTGGCTGGATGCCGTGGGCGTCCACGTGAGCATTTGCTCATGGGCTTTGGTGGGTGCTGCTTTGCAGAGGAGCAGAACCAGGCCAACTCCATGTGTCTTGGAGATGGCCAGTGTTTGCTTTCTGATGTTGGAATTGAGCACATTAGCTGCAATGGAATGGGTGATTCTCACCAGACGAAAGGCTCCAAAAGCCTGTCTGGTGACCTGGACATGACAAGGATGGAGTGGGAATTGCTGGCCTTTGACATGGGCTGGGAGCTGCCTTTTTTTTTTTGCTTTGGTGGAGAGTAAGGCAGGTATTTCCTCCCCTCCCGGGAATGTGTCTTTGTGTTCTTGGTTGGGCGTGAGGGCTTTGCTCGCTTTGGTCTTTCGTTCCATCTGATTTTCTGTGGGCCCTGCAGGTGTTGGTGTCTGCCGGGGTCGCAGGTTGGGTGGGTTACCTGTGTACTCGGGGGCAGGTGGGGTCAGCAGCAGGAGACCCTGGGCCCCGCTGGGCAGGAGCTGTGCTGGGGGCTGCAGTGGTGCCCTGGCTGTGGCTCCTGGCCAGTGTCAGGAGCCTGGACCATTCTGCTTGTCCCACCCTGTGTCCTTCTGCCCTCCAGCCAAGGCTTTTCCACAGTTACTGAGCCAGAACTTCTGTTTCATTTTTAAGCCTTTGGTTTTCCCCTGGAAGGCAGGGCTGTGGCTTCTCAGTGGCAGAGGTGACAGCCTTCCAGCCTGAGGCCAGGGACTGGCAAGTCCTGGCTGGAAACAGGTGACCCTTTGCGCCTCGGTTGGTGCTTGTTGCCACCTTGCACCTATCTGGAGCCTTGGTGCCCTGTTTGCATGGTGGTGGAGTGAAGTTGAGGTGGAATGGTAGCTTGTGCAGCATTGCATCCCACTGGAAGGGGGGATGCACCCATCAGTATCCTGTGAAGGAAAACTGCCAGGAGCAGCAGCTTGCTGGTCAAAAAGCTTTTCCAGATCCTGGAGCCCCAGTCACTGCACCTTTCTGCTGTCATCTGAGAGCTAGTAAATGGGAGGAGGTTTGGAGTGTTCTGTTTTGGTTTCCTGCTCCAGTGCCCCTCTGAGTTGGAAAAAACCTCTTCTGGTGCCTGGCAGTGTTTGTCACCATTGAATTTAAGACCTGGGAGGCATATTTTTTGCCTGCTCTTACTGTACTCTTTCATTTCACATCCTGCAAGGCAAAGAGATTGGCACTGCACACCTGCCTTGCTGCTGCACTGAATTTTTCTAAGTACAGAAAATGGAGATTCTTCGGCAATCCTTGTGAGCAGATTCCCAGTGCTGCACTGGGCTTTTAACTCCATAAAGCTGAGATTTTCCAGGAAACCCAGGTCAGCCTTGGCAGGGTCCAGGCAGGAGGGGCTGAATTTAGGATCTTACGATGCGAAATACAGATTTTTCTTGTTCCATTTGGGCTGGTGGGACTGTGTCTGTCATGATGGCAGTGTCAGTGCAAAGGTCTGAGGTGAGAAGCAGCTTGAAAAGGCTGTGTGGTACATGAGGAAGCAAGTTAGCTCTTAATCATATCATATTGGCCTCCTTTGCGGCAGATACATCTGCTGTAAAACGCTTAGTGCTGAGCACCTGATTGGGCAGCCCATGCTAAGTGTTCAAACTCCTGCTGCCTTTTTTCTTCAAACAATATCTTCTGGCTTCCAGATTTCTGATAAATTGATAAGAGGAATTGCGTGAGTCAATAGAGTTGTAGACACTTTGCCAATATAACCCCAGCGCTATTGATCTGCCAGTAAATTAAAGTCTTACTTAGAGGCTGCCGATATTTCTAATCTCCTGCCTCACCAATTACACCCTCCCAGCTACCTGGGAAAGACAGCGATGGGAGACGAGGCTGCTGAGGCTTTTCCCAGCGAGCTGGGCTGTGGCAGCCAGTGCCTGCGTGGGGCAGGGGGGCTCGGGGAAGGCCTGTGGGGTGGCACTGGGATGGGGAGCTGTCGGGAATGCTGCAGAAGGTTAGCAGTGATCCTGCCGCAGCTCCCGGCCACAGACCTGGGTGCTGTGGATGGAGACAGTTCAGAGGCGCAGCCAGCCCGTGTCCCTGGGCTGTGTCCAGCCAGAGCCAGACCTCTCTGCCCCCAGCCCTCTGCCTTCCCTGACATGGAGTGGCCAGTGCTGTCACCTCCCGCTGCCATCAGCGTCGGGATGCAGGGAACCCCACTGCCCTGCAGCATCTTCTCTGCTACCTGCCCTGGGCTCTGCTCCTCTGCTGCTGGACTCGGAGAAGGGCTTTCAGCTGTCCGAGGGGCCCTGGATCAGAGAGCTCCTGCAGGGCTCCCACGTCCTGGTGAGGTTTCAGTGGATTCTCACCCGATAAGCCCCTTTCAAGTCTCATTTACGTTTGAAAGTCCATAGTTAGCTTTGGGAAGAAATCTCCAGATAAATGCTGTGTTCTTTCTAATACCCCAGAGCGAAAATCAATGGGAGGGATAATTCCTTCCCTTGTCCTACATGGACTTTCATGTGTTTCTACCTCCAGCAGCACCTTTTAAATAAAGAGAAGCAGCCGCCACCGCCCTGCCCTTCTTGCTGGCTCAGCCCCACTGAGTCGTCCTGGGCAGATCGGGGTGTCCACCTGGGGGTCCCTGAGCAGAGCCACTGCTCAGCCGGGGGTTTCTCTTGGCACCTTTGGTCCAGTTCAGGCTTTTACTGGGGTAAAACTGCCCGTGTTGCTGAATTTGCAGGACTGGAAGTAGGGATGTTTCTGGGAATTCACATCCAGAGTGGTCTGTAGCTGGAGCAGAGCAATGCAATGGTGAAGGGATTTTAAAACAAAATTTCCCTTACATTCAAGCCAGTGGAGTGAAGGTCCTTGTCTTATAAAACTGCTGCCAGGTGGAAGATGAGCCTATAGTATTACCTTTTTTTTTATCCTAAGCTTGTGCAGAGCACTCTGGGCAGTGACATTTCTTCTGCCAGGCATCCGGCAGTGCTTGCTATGAGGCAGATTCAGTTTCCAGAAATACCTTGGTAGCAATTAGTAGCTGAGACTGGTCTGAGACTGCTCCTCCAGACTGCCCTGGAACATGCTTATGTCTAAAAGTTGCATCCTCCAGCAATGAAGTTCTTTATCTGGCCACCTCCCTGCCCGCTGCATTGAGCTGCGTTTTCCCTGATGTTGTGAAGTTATCATATAGGATGTACATTAAAAGTTGTAACTATTCCAAGTCTGCTGTTTTGGCAGGGAATTGCTGAGTCTCATGATCTGTCTGTAATGGAGTGGAGATGCTGAGCTGCAGCAGGTTATATTTACATTGAAAGCATTTTGTGGAGGAAACGTCCAAGCAGCGGAACAGGCCAATGATGTCTTTAAATTGCTGGTAGCTCCTGGCACAGTGCTGGCAGCAAGGGGCAGACAAAGGGGAGCAGCTGCACAGGTACCAAATTGCCTCCCCTAGTTAAGAGAGATGAGGTGACAGTGAGAGAGTTGAGGGAAATCCTGTGTGGATCAGATGCTCCGAAAAGGTGGTGTTAAAAAGGGTGGCTCAGTCCTTGCTTTACTGAGATGTTTGAATCCTGTTCACACCTGGTGATGCTGATGCCCGAGGCAGGGGCAGGTTGGAACAAGGCTTCTCTACTGTTTCTAAATAAGTTTTCAGGATTTCCTTGGGGCTTTTTGCTCCCTCTTAGACACAGTTCAGAGTCCCACAGTCCAGAGCTGGATAAAGGATTTGTGAAACTTTGTGAATGGCAGATAATTCCTTGCTCCTTTTAGCTGGAGCAGGTAATGGATAAGGGATTCAGCTTGTTTTTCACCTGGTTCTATTGGCCAGGGCTGGAGCTGCTGCCCAGAGCTCTCTGGAGCAGGGAGTCACCCAAGGTGACTTCCATCATAAATAATGCACAGCACTCAACAGGGACCGACAGCACTGGGATGAAACCCGTTCATTAGCAGCATCTCTGTGTCTGCCCAGGTTTGCTTTTAGGACTGGGATCAGCTGAAGCTATTTCTGGTGGGTCAGTGACGATTTCTCTGCAGCTGTCAGAGATGAAGGCGACTCAGCTACTGGCCCTTGTGTTTCTTCTTCTTTGCATCCTGAAATATTTAGTGCTCTGTACATGAACTTAATGACTGAGCAGGAATATTAACGGGTCACAGTCCAAAACCTCTAATTCAAATGTCTCTTGACTTGCAGGAAATCTAACTTTGGGATTTTTGTGCTCTCTGCCAAGGTTGGTAATTCAGACAGTGTTCCTAATTTATTTCCACAAATTGAAGAAGGCTGTAATTTACTATTTTAGGAATCACGTGGTTCAAAAGACCTTTAATTAAAAAAAGAAAGTTCAGTGCATGTCTGGAACTATAAGAATCACTAGACTGGATCAGAACAGTAACATGTAGTAAAAGTACAAAGTGGGCAAATTCTTCTCACATTTCTCCTCTGACCTGTCTGCAGAGCAGTGTATTTACAGTGTCATGGAGGCACAGACTACAAGGGGACTCTCTGTACCAAGATGTTGCCGAGACCATGATGGCTTTCCTTAGGATCTTGCTCTAGGGACTCGGTGCCTGTGCTTCATCCCCTGTGGTTAACAGAGGGAAAACATAACTCCTACCCTGAAACTTGAACTGCAGTGATACAAGAATGTGGGTTTTTTGGTGGATAATGATTAAAATAGGTCATGGCTATTATTATCTGTGTGTTGGAAAACTTACATTCTCTCTTTTCCAAAGCTTTACAAGACCAATTCCCCATTGAAACAGAAAGGTTCATGTAACCTTCAAAGCAAACCTTGAGGTATTTTACTCCAGTTCTCCAGTACCTCCAGTTTGCTTTTGAGCCTGTGAGCTCTTGGTTTCAGGGGTGAGAGCTGCCTTGCTGTGTGAGCGAGTGTCACTGTGGTTGTGGTATAAGGCAAGTTTGTGGGCAACTCCTTTGTGTGTTATCTAGCAGAAAAACAGCATGTGGGGTTACCTGCCAGCACTGAGGTTCTGTGAAGCTTCTCTATGCTCATCTCTATGTAGGGCTGATCTCATTGCTTAAGGTACAGATTTTGCTGCCTGGCTGTCCAGCAGTTTTCCAGCACCACTAGTGTTTTGGAAACAATCCAACTGGATTTGGGACATAGAGTCTGCAGCAAATGCTTCGCTGTCATGTCAGAGCAAGTGGCTGATTGATAGTTCCTGTATTAGTCACCTAACTTTGTGTTTCACCTCAGGTATTAAAAAGGAAGTTGAGGCTCAAAGTAAAGCATTGATAGTAAAAGTTGTGTAAAAATGAACACTCCACAGGAACAGCAACTTCAGACGGCATGTGCTCACCTTGGGTTTGGAGTGCTGGTGTAAGACCATGTTGGATCACTTCTCTGCTGTTGGTCCCCTCTTCTCACTAGATGTTCCAGTGTAGCTGTGTAATACTCTTTGGAGCACGGGTTCCCAGTGGAGTGGGAGGCAGTACATGCCTGCGTCTTGCCCATCGAGTTAGCTGGGCTAACTTACAGATGCAGCCTGTAAGACATTGTCCCCAGTGGGCAAGCAGAGGTGTGGTGGGAGCTGTAGAGAGTGCCAGATGCCCAGCAGTGTATTAAACGCTAGTTGAGTACAGGAGGGCAGCATATCACAGGAGAGAGATAAGCAAAGTTCTCTGATTGTGGATCAATAAAGGTTAGTGACATCATATCTCAAAGTGAGAGAACCTGCTTTCTGCAGACCATTTATCAGATTGCAGGCTGGAGCAGTGTTAACCTCTTCCTAACCAGGAGTCTCTGCTCCTCATCTGCCTCCAGACTAAGTCACCTTCCACAGCTGCCACTGAAGGCTCCCAACTGTGCCCGTGTAATGCTGGCAGTGGTGCGTTGGCACGGCCGTGCCAGAGGGTTTCTCCTTGGAGCACTTCTGCTTGGCTCTCAGCAGCATGCAGTGGGAGAGCACGGTGCTGGGCCAGCTGGGGACAGGGCTCTGGGATGTGCTGCCATTGGAAGTGCTTCCCATCCCGGTGTTTATCTGCTCTGCTCCTCTTGATGTTGTTATGGCCTTGCAGCTGTTACGGTCTTGCAGAGGTGGAAGATGCTTCTTGTCAATGGTAGGACATGACAGGAGTTAGTCACCTTGGTTAAAGATCTGGCACTGTACCAGGAGCCTCAGGATGTGATTGTAAAAGGCATCCTTGAGATTAACTGTTTTTTTATGGCAGCAGTGGCAGGGAAATCATTGTGGATGGTCTTCAGCCAGAGCTGCGTGGGGCAGCAGGAGGCCTTGGGCGTGTGGTATGTGCTCCCCCCCTCAACACATCTGCCCTCCTGGGTTTGCTGTTGTTACCAAAATAGATTAAAGCTAAACTGCATGGATCAGCCCATTCTGCAGCCCTGTTTCTGTGCTGCGTGCAGTGAGGCACCAGCTTTCCACATGAATGCAACTTGTGAATGTGGGGAGTGTGGAGCCACGTGCCTTGGTTGGATAAACACAGCACTGGGAGTTGTGGGTGACCCCGGCACTGCCGGTGTGAGTGGCTCTGGTGGGCTCTGCAGAGACTGGCCCTGGCAGCAGACCAGGTGCTCCGTCCAGCCTGAGGAGACCTGCCAATCCCCAGCAGTTTTTTTTATCACTTTTCACTTTCTGATCTTGTTTTCAAGTGATTCGTAACATGAGGTACCTGCAAATGAGCAAACCTCACTCTTCCCTATATACCAGAGTGTTGAGGATCCTCCAGAGCATCCAGGGAATAGGGTGCAGGTATTCTTGGTGTGTAGGTGCAGATGCAGGTCTCTTGCATTCCATGAATGAAAGGAAAAGCTGCTGCCTGGAGGAATCCACAGTCAAAGTTTAGAGATAAGATAGCGAGGAGGGATGATGGGCAGGGGGTCAGGGCAAGAACAGAGTTAATTCCCTGAATGAACTTCTCTTTTCTAACAAGGAAATACCAATTTTTTTCAGAACCTGTAGAGACTTGAGCCATAGACTTTCTGATTAGCTTTTATCCTTTTTCCACTAGTGATTTCTCATGGCAAAGAGCCCTTCTCTGTAGTGCCCTGGGCTGTGCCCTGGGGAGTGTTGGGGGGCCGTACCGCTGTGTGTCCTGGTGGGTAAGTGGGACACTGGTGATGGCGCTTGTGCTAATGGGATGGTGTCCAAGTGGAAAGTGTATTTTCAATGAGGAAGTGCTGAGATATTAGTGGAGCCTGGATTACCCTGTGATTGTGCTGTCAATACTGCTGTATTGAGTCAGAGAGAGCCTGCACGACACAGGGAAACACTTAGCTCACTGCTGCTGCTTATTGAGAAGCCAATAGCAATTTACGTGCTGACACTTGACATCAAATCTGTTCCCAGAGGTACAGCTTCTGCTAAGCCACTGCTGGGCTCACCCTCACACCTGCGCCTTCCCTCGGCCTCAGAGCTGCAGGTGTGAGGATGCTGAGGTGCCTCCAAATGCACCCACCCACCAGAGGGACTGGAGCCTGCCCCTGGAGTTCTTCTGGCATGGGCAGGTGGGGACCAACTCCATGGAGCGGTGGGAAAGCTGAAGGAGTGAGGATGGGATGTGAGCAGAACTGGAGAACTGGAATGAGGTGGGAATCAGAACATGGGGAACCTGTGTCCTGGTGATGTGCTCAGCAAGGAGCATCCAGTGCTGGTGCTGCAGTTATGCAGGAGCCCTGAAGAGCTAAAGACCCAAGTGAATGGTCTTCTCAGGTCTTGTGTGCTGGGGCAGTGAATCTCCCTCAGGCTTTTAAGTGCAACTCTTGCTGTTTCACTGCATTGCCTGGCAAGCAATTTTACACAGTCTCTGTTAGCTGTGGTATTGCTTTTTGGTCACTGTTCCCTTTGCGGTTTCCTTGTGTGCCTGAACCTTTGGGAGGGATAGAAAACCTGCGTCCTAAATCGAAAAGGAAACAAAGCGAGTGTGTTACGCGAGGGAGGCACTTGGAGCGACTCTTCATTTTGCAGAAGTAGAATTTAGGTCATCTTCCAGGTCGTGTTTCAAATAGCTGTGTTGGTTCACGCTGGCAGGTTGTGTAGCTGCGTGCAGTGTCGTGGTTTTGCAGGGTGTGGGGAGAGGAGGGAGAAAGCCCAAAGCGGTTGGTGTTGCACTCTCCTGCACTCCCTGAGAAGAGCAGGGACACACAATGGGGACATCTTGCAGTATCTCCAGACCCCTGGTAGGGCAAGGCTCAGGAAGGAGCTGGGTGGATGAGGGCTGTGGGTGCCCCATGTCTCCCCAGGAGCCCCTGCTGTGCAGGTGGCCTGTGGTCCAGTGCAAGGTGGATCATATGGCTTTGCTGGAGGCTAGTCAGGTATCCACCTGCTGTGGTTGTGAATGGGCCTTCCCTGCCACAAAGCTCTGGACATGGTGTGCCTGTCTCCCTGCCCTGCCCAGCCCTTGTCCCAGGGCAGATGTTCCTGTTTGCAGTCCAGAGCCAGAACAAGCAGCAGGTGCCTTTTCTGGAACTCCTTGCTGTGTGTGGTGACTGTAACCAGAGCTGGGACATGGTGTGGCCAGGAGCCCAAGTGGAGACCTCTGGGGACCCAATCACTCCGCATTTTGACGATACTGGCTTCCTTCAGACACTTGAAAAACTGTGGCAAAAATCAGTACAAAAGTAGGCTTGGTGAGAGTGTAACCAGGACAGCAGTGGCTCATGATGGAGGGGAGCAGAAGGAAGAGGACTTGTCAGCATCCAATGCCTTTTGAACCTTCTGAGCAGAGCGTGAAGCAGCAGGTGCATCCATTGGGATGCTGGATAGCCGGGATGGTGAGTGGGATGCCTTGGGATGCCCGATGGCTGGGTTGGCAGGTGTGACACCTCAGTGCGTGCTTATGTAGGGGTCCTGATTGCTTATTCTAATTTGTTCTAGTCTGTTGCTAATCTTGTTCACCAGTTGCTCCTCTTACTTATTAGGGCACTTTTACGGAGATGTAGCAGATTAATGCTTTCAGTTCTGCTTGCTGCCAGAAGAGATTGCCACCATTATTCCTGTGCTATGGAAGGAGAGGTTGGAGCAGGGAGAAGCAGGGCTAAATTTAGAAAGCCTGCACTTACACGTGCTGCTCTGTAGCTGTAGAGGAGCGTGTGGTGGCAGGTGCTGGTGTGGGCAGTGAGGTTTTATGCAGCAGGTGAGGCTGGGGCAGCCCAGCAGAGTTTCAGGGGCATCACAGCCACATCGTGACCTGCTCGGCACGACGCCCTGGCAGCCCTTCGGCATGTTTTCAGCAGGGAAGGCAGCTCCAAGACATCACTTACCTGGTCCTTGCCTCGCTGGAACA
Organism: Xenops minutus; assembly: GCA_035221455.1. Classification (NCBI taxonomy): domain Eukaryota; kingdom Metazoa; phylum Chordata; class Aves; order Passeriformes; family Furnariidae; genus Xenops; species Xenops minutus. The sequence continues at coordinate 20,224,170 of JAWWEE010000018.1, forward strand.
CAAATATTAACTGACAAACAGTTGCATAATAAATGGCATAGTCACTGGGCCCATTTGACTTACCTTCCTACCAAAGAAATAAATGGGACAAGTAGGAAAGTTATAAACCAACGAGCGCCTACTGTGCCTGGTGTTAGCAAGGCCTGAGGCTTGCATGAGAGCTGCTGAGTTTGCCTTCCAGGAGCTCAACTTGGAGCAAGTGGAGAAATGCTGCTGTGTTAGACCTGCAGTGTGGATGGGTGCAGGGGTGCTGTGGTGTAGCATGTGCCAGCTGCCTGACACAGCAGGGCTGGGTCCCTGAAGCCCTTTGGTTTGTGCTGCAGAGCCCCTGCCCCGGCACTCGCTCCACCTGCCGGCTCAGGTGTCCCTGTAGCGTGGTCACAGTCCCACGTGTGGTTCCAGCTGAGGCCTTGCAGTGTTATTAACATCCCCTGTATTCCTTGTTTCAACAAACACTGAACAACATCTGGAGATCATGCTTGCCACTTGCCCAGCTGCATCCTTTGGTACATCCCGACCAGTGTGTCAGTCTGTCTCCTCCTGTGTATTTCCCAATTGATAAACCCTGAATTTACTGCAGAAACTCAGAATTCTCCTGTCATACCCTTGGATTTAGTTTCTTGTTATTCTAGACCTCAAATCCTAACTTTCTCTGGTGCAATATTCTGGTCTTCCACTGTGTTGGATGTGCTTCTCAATTTAATTTTGTCAAGGATTGGTGTTCTCTGCTGACCAGCAGTGATGTTGGCACGATGGCTCCCGAGGCTTTTCCAAATAACATCTATGCAGGGCAGTATTCTCTTTACATCCTTTTGGTGTCAACTGCTCTTGGCCTAGTTTTCTGCTTTTTTAAAATTGTAGCTAGCACTCATCTTCTTTAGCGTAACACCCTGGTGTGGTGTGGAAGAAGGGGCAATTCTTTCAGTAAATGAAGACACTGGGTTAGTTTACACAGTGTGTCTTTGATAAACATCTTATGTTTGATCCTGGTTTCCATTTATTGCTGTTTCTTTTATTATTATTCTCTTCACAGTACTTCCAGCTTTCTCTGCTAGGAGGATAAGCCAATAAATGCCACAGCAGTGTCTCCCCAGCCCTGTTTGGGCACTGGTGTTTGCTGTCTGTACCCAGTGCAGTTCCTGAGTTGATGGGTAGTTGCAAATACCTGATATTAAACCTGTCAAAAACTTTACTTGGCTATTCCTAATTGTTTTGGATTGTATACATTTAGATTAGATATGAGGCACTGGCACAGGTTACCCAGAGAAGCTGTGGTTTCCCTATCCCTGGAAGTGTCGAAGGCCAGGTTGGATGGGGCTTGGAGCAACCTGGGCTAGTGAAAGGTGGTCCCTGCCCATGGCAGGGAGGTGGAGTGAGATGGGCTTTAGTGTCCCTTCTCACCCAACCCAGTCTGTGATTGTGTGACAGCTGTTGTTGTTAGCTCAGAGCATGAGACATTAAAAGAAAATGCAGAGGGGGGGAAAGGTATCTTGAAAGTTGAGGTGAATGGTCATGTGGGGGTAGAGAAGTTCTGTGTGTGCTGATGAGTTTCTGTTGTCTGAGCTGTATCTCCCTGGCTCTGGGTGCTGCTGCTTTTTGGGGTGGCTGCTTTGTCCTTCTCTGCTTTGGAACAGCAACAAGTCTGTCCTTGTGCTGCTGTGCTCGTGGTTTTCCTTTCATCTCCCTCAAGAAAGATGGGGGCATCCTGGACATGAGTGGTTCTAGTTTGGAAAGGCTCATTCTTGGCTGATAGACTGGGGAAAGTGGTTGAACCTGAAGTCTTTGGGGACCAGTTCACAGTGCTCACCGGTGCCAGTGGAATGAGAGCTGGGGTGTGAGGGGGGGAAGAGGACAGTGCCGTGCTGCTGCACCCTGGGCTTAAGAGTGAGAGTAATCATTTGTCTTTTCTCCGTACTTGAATCTGAGACTTTAAACAAGAAGGAGATTCATACAACATATAATAGAAACTGAAATGAAATAGAGTCCTGCTGCTGGAGGTGGCTGGGAGGCAGCAGGAGGTCTGGACTGAACAGACCCCCCGTTACCTCTTGGGTTTCTTTCAGCACGTTCAGCACCAGCTGAATGAGGAATGTGAATGAAAGGTGAGTAGTGGGAGCTCCTCGATATGGCCAGCAGTGCTAGGTCAGCACTGACAGTTTGTCCTGATCTTCCTTTTCCCTTTGTTTTCACTTTCTATTACTACTTGACTCGAATTTTGTTGCATTGATGGTCTGTGATTCCGGTGTGCAGGACCAGGGATGGTTGTCCCATGACGTGTTCTGGTGCCTTCTGCCGTGCATTGTTCTGATGTGGTTATTGAGCAGCTTCCTTGTGCCTGGCCTGCTGTGATCTGTGAAAGCTGGATGCTGCTCCCCGTGTCCCTCGCAGCACCCGCACGCCAGCATCTGACGGGCACCGGGTCTCATTTCTGCAAGGAGCTCCCAGCGCCAGCAGTGCTTGATCTGCAGGCTGAGCCGTGGCTGTGACGGGTCATTCTGGCAACTGCAGCTTATGATTAAAAAGAAAATCAGTCACTGTCATCTTGGACCCCAGCACCAGTGATCTGACAGTCTATGAGGCATCAGCTTCTTCCTCATCAGAGGCTCTTAGATTCAGGACTGCCCCAAGGGTTGTCCTCTGACTCAGCCAGCTACCAGAAAGCTCATGTCACTGCATGACTAGCACAGCCAGCCGCACCATTTCCCTTGCTGAGGAGGCTGCTGGGAGACCCAGAAGATCTTCTAATTCCAGTTTTTGGTTGGATCTTCAGGGCCTCTGTGTGTGGCTTCGAAAGAGCAGAGGGCTGGAACTGGGACTGCTGCTGTGTGGTCACACCCTGGAAATTCCCTTACGTCCTCGGGGCAGTCACAGGTGTCACCTCAGTTTTCAGGCAGGGTGGGACTGCTGGCCACAGCCTTCAGCCTCACATTTCTTCTGCAGGACAGAGGCTGCAGCTGAGGTCACCTCCCCCCTGCAGAAAAGGCAACTGGTTGCCAGCTCTGCTTCAGGAGCACTGAACTCCATCTGGTGTGACCGCTGCCAGGGGCAGCCATTCCCTGGCTGCCAGAGCTCTGCCAGTGGTGCCCCTTCTCACTCTGCAAAGCCATGGACCTTCCTACAGCCCTGGCATAGCTGAGGGTGGATGCCCCTGCGTGGAGTGAGTAGGGGCTGTTTCACTCCCATACCTGGCTGCTCACATATTCCCAAAGGTCCCAGATGTCCAGACATCTTCTGGAAAATGTACATCTCCTACAAAACACAAGCTGATGTGTTTTCCAGACCTGTAGTCCTTGGAGAAAATGTAGTCATGCAGGGTTAGTTTTCATCTTCCTTCTCATTCCCACTTTCTGTGGTGTGTTAAAATTGGATTTTAATTGAGCAACTTGTTCCCAGCTGTATCTTTAATGATGACATTTGCTATGACTCCCAGAGATGTTTTAAATAGGATGGAGAGTCATCCATAGGATCATCTACAGCAATGGGTGGTTCACATCAGGAAATGATTTAGACAGCAAAGTTAAGGAAATGGTATTTGTAAAATGTCTTCAGCTTATCACATCCTTTTAAGAGTTGGGGTCAGGGAGCAGATGAGGCTGAGCTCCAAGGAGATGGTATGTGGATGCATATGGATTTGCAAGTCTTAGGGAGCCCAGGAAAGGCTCTGGCATTATCTGTGGCAAGAGCAGGGCTGTGTAGTCCACCAAATGCTGCTGTCATGGATTGGGAAAGCTTCAAAGGTCTGACGGCTGGTTTTCTGTCCCTGTGGAGCTGGAAGATCCACTGCAGCTGGCTGGGCTCCAGCACCACCTCCTCCTTCTACTACAGTTTGGCTCATGGTTTCACTGAGAAGAAAGGACCTGAATCTAGCTGAGCAGGGAAAGGGCACTGAGGAGGAGCCTGATGCTCAGAAAGCTCAGGAGCGTACGTGTAATAACTTATGACTTGAAACTAATGTATTTCCCGTGTTTATTGGTAAACAGAATATCCAGGGCTGTGAAAAAGTGTACAAACTACTTCTCAGCCTGCCTTCTGCACTGATTTCCTTGGATCAGCTGACAGAGAGCCACAGTCACTCAGCCTTTGATGCTCAGGAGGCCGGGCTGGATGAGTAATGATTCCTTTAGGCCTGGCTTTCTGGAGACATCTCCTTATCCTTGTTCACCCAGGTAATTAAAACCTTGCCTGCAAGCTGGTAGCAGGGTGCCTGCTGCTGTTCCTGGCCTGCGGGGATGGGCTGTGGGGGCAGGAAGGAGTTTGTCTTTTAGAGATTTGTTGTATAAATGGGTTCATTCTTTGTGGCTGGGCAGGGAGGAGCAGGGGAAAGGAAGGAGGACCTTGTTCTGAGGGGGCAGGCTGGGTGATGGGGTGAAGCATTGCTCCCCCAGCCCTGGGAGGGCACTGGCTGCAAGTGGGGTGTTGCAATGCAGAACAATAATAATACCTTCCTGCAGCTTGAACTGTTTCTTGTCCCCCATCTTTTCGTGGTGCTTCTGCTACAAACCTTCAAAGGCCTTAATTAAGCTTTTCTCAGTTGGGGTTTTACTTTTGGGAAAGAAATCACTCTGCTTTTGGGGGTTTGAATTTGAAAGAAAAATGAGGAACAACTTTCCCATTTAGCATCTGTTTGGACTCTTTATAAGTCACTTGATTTTTACCATATTGAATTTTCTCTTAAACCTCTGCTCGTGTTGTCCTGTATATTGCCCTTTTTTAAATTTTCTGTGATAAAATCAAATGTGAAAATTCTAGTAAAGTACTAATTCTGCTCTCAACATGAGCAGGACATGGTTAAGTTGGACCAGTGAGTCCTTGGTTTTCCTGAGGAAACTGTTGAAGAGTAAGTGCATCTTCATTGGTGTGCAATAATGAGGTCTAAAGAGCTGCATATTCTTCCAGAGTATTTTATGTGTCTGAGAGATTTGTACTTTTTCCTGTTAGTAAGGGTGACCTGTCTGACTTCTGTCACCTTCAAGAGTGTTGGCCAGCAGTTGAGTGTGATTTAGGTAAGAGTTTCACATGTCGTTGCTATTTGGAACTTGGATGAAGAGAAAGAAAGAGGCTGCCTTTGGAAATGGAGAGTGGATTTCAAGCCTCCTGTTCAGATGGGTTATGATATAGAAGTAGAGGATTTCTCTCCTCATGCTCTTCCTGCTCTTTCTGTTGCCAACTCCGGCATGCACATCAGTTCAGTCATTGAATCGGTTTCTTCCTTTTCTACCTCCGTTCAGACCTGGTCGCAGGAGATGGATTTATCAGATAGCTCAGCCCTGTTCTCTCTCTGAGGAGTTTCTCATCATTTGGACTTGGAATGGAAAAGTCAGAATAAATCTTGCTGGAGAGGCTTTGCCTGTTCCCTCTGCCTGGGAGCGTGCCGGAGCCCTCACCTGCTGGAGAGCAGCCCCATGTTTGTGGGGTTGGGAGCCAGCACTGTTGCCCCTGGGGCTCTTGGAGCACATCCCAGACTTTGTCTATTCCAGTCTCCTCTCACTCTGCCATGCACCTTCCCTCGCCCAGAGCTAAAACAGGGAGCCAAGAATTAATTGTTTTTTGTCCTTCTCCCCTGTGTTGCATTGTGGTCTGATCAGTATCTGGGCTCGTTGGGCACTGGAGGCATTCACTTCCCCTTCTCTGGAGACAGCTGCTGGAGAGCTCAGCACAGGCTCATGATCCTTGCTGGATTTCAAGTGCTGGACAGAAAAAATTCTGTTCCCAAACGTAGGTGCCCTGGGCGTGGGTGGGAGGGCAAGGGCTGGGAGCTGGCACACGGACTGCTCCAGGTATGTGTTCAGGACCTGGCGTGGCACTGCTGGACGTGGGTTCTGGTGCACTGACTGGGCTCTGTGGGCTCCCAAACTGGTTCTGTGGGCTGCCGAACAAGCCAAGGGATCCGCTGGTGCTGGTGTTCCTGTCCATTACTGCAGACCATATCCCATCTGGGTAGCTTCAGTAAATTTTCCGAGGCAGGAGGTGTAAACAAAGATTAAATAATTAAATTACATTTATTTCACGTTTACGTGGAATTCATTGCCGTGAGATTTAACTTGGTGCTCTGAAACGGGCTGTGAGAGAGGAAGGCAGAAGGTGGCTGTAAAGAATGAGGAGGAAGGAAAACATGAAGGGGCGCAGGGGAAGGAACTCAGGTGACTTAAAGGATTCCAAATTTGAGTGGAAATGATGATATTGGTGTTATTTCAAGCGTTGTCATTCAGATGACTTTCGGATTTCCAGAGCGGTTCTGGAATGCTCTCTCTAACACAAGACTTGTGTTCCAAGTCCAGACTTGGGGTGGCAAAGGCGTCGCTGCTGGATGGCTGTGGTGGGACTCTGGGGGACTCGAGGATTTGGGGAAGCTGAGGGGGAAGCGCCTTGGTCACCATTCCATGTGTGCTCTGCCCTCCTGGGGCAGAATGGGGTGCTGAGGGTGGGGGCTCCCAGGGACTGCAGTGTGCGGGTTTGGGAGCAGTACAGTGGCAGCTTGTCAGTGCTGAGGGAATAGCAGGGGGTGTGAGAGATGGGCTTTTGATCAGTGTCGACTGAAGCGTTTTGGAGCTTCGTGGCACATTCCTAATTAAAGGCTGGAGTCCGTGGGCGCTGTCCTTGCAGGGCTGCTGGGCCAGCAGTGGTGGCCTTGGGACGGCCCTTTTGTCCTGACACTTCACCTCCCTGTCCTTCTGCTTGCTTGGGAATGGCCGAGGCTGTCTCTGGGGACTTTGCTGCGGATGTTTCTCATTGCTGGGTTTCAGAGAAGTGCTTGATCAGGAGTCTGTGTTTCTAGTAATTATGCTTCATAGGGATCTATTTTCTTATGTGTTTAATAGGGCTCTGTCTTTCAGCTTGTGCTCGGCCTGAACTCTTGAGCAGGGGCCTTCCATGAGTGAGATGGGCATTAAAAGTCTTTGATTTTCCTCAGGGCAATTATTGTGGCTGGGTGAGGAAGAGGAGGCCGTTCAGTGAGCAATGAGGGCAGAGGCGTTAAGACTCTGTCATTAGTAATTAGTTCAGCGTTTCAGGTTCCCGAGTTCAGCGGCCACTCATGCTGTGGGGATCCCTGGGTGACCCGCGGGCTTTGAGCCGTGCTGAAGAGACCTCTTCAAGGGAGCTGCTTTAGCCAGGCGGTTTGTCTTTGAGCTCTGCTGAAAAACTGGGTTCTGAAAATGAGAAAAAAATTCCCTTAGTGCACCTTTTAATTGTTCATTTAGGAGCAGAGCTTTCCTCCAGCTGGGAGGGCTCAGGGCTGCTGTAAAGTGCTAATTAAAAGTAATAGTGATAATGAAAACAGATGTTTTCAAGGAAAGTAAGTGGTTCTGGGGCCCCAATCTGCTGTCCTTGGCTTCTCTGCAAGAGGAGAGTGAGCTGTGTCCTCAGAGCTGCAGGTCCAGGGGGGCTGGGGAAGGGGACTGGATTGCAGGCAGCTCCTGCTGCACTAACTGCATGTGGTCTGGATAAAGCACGGAGGTGCAGCACAGCCCTGCACCCCCTTGCAGCACCTGCTGCCTTTCTGTGCAGAGGTGGAGGGGGGAGCTGAGGCTGGGACCACCATAACCCTGGGCGAGGCTGCTGCTGACCACTTGAAACTTCATTGACCCTTTTTGGCTGCTGTGTTGGCATTTTTTGTTTGTTTTAAAGATTGATCTGTCTCTCCCATTACCTGGTGTTGCTGACTGTGAGGAGTGTCCTTTCCAGGGCTTGGTGGGGATGTGTGGATGTCTGAAAGACGTGGCAGTGGCATGAGTCCACAGAGAAGCTGTGGCTGCCTCGTCCCTGAAAGTGTTCGAGGCCAGGTTGGACAGGACTTGAAGGAACCTGTTCCAGTGGAAGGTGTCCCTGCCTGTTGCAGAGGTGTGGAAAGCATGCTCTAAGGTCCTTTCTTCCAATGTGAACCATCCTGGGATTCTGTGGAGCTTCCCATAGGTGACTGAAGAATTTATGGCCTCAAGCTTGTTACTTGTCCCTCCTTGGTTTGAGCTGTTGGGGTACTTTGTCCACTGTTGCAATATCCCTTATTTTTTCACATTGTGTAGAGGTGTAGAACAAAGTTGTTTAAAATGCTACATTTTTTTGTCTAGAATATTGTTCTAGAACAGGAGGGGGAAAAATTAAATTCTGGTGAAAGTTGACTCATTCAAATTTTGGTGACAGGGAGGGAGGTTTTCTCCCTTGTCTAGATTTTAATATGAAAGAAATGCTTTAATCTTATTTATAATTGAATTTACTGGTAAGAGATTGAAAGAACAGCCCCAATTCTCCAAGATGCCTGGGACGGGTTCTTTGGGGCTCTGCAAACCATCACCACTGTTTGGGCTGAGACGGGACAAGTTTTAGAAGCTCGTGTCCAGGTCTCCAGTCCATAAAGCAGCAGCTGTGTGACATGTTCTCTCATCAGAGTGCTGGATTTGATCATGTTGTAAATTCCATCATTAACCTTCTGACTGCTTTGTGAGGGAGCTGGAGAACTGTCCTCACAGTCTTCTGTGGTACAGGTGTGTGTGGAAAAGAACAGCTGAAAAAGAAGGGGTTGGTTCAGGTTGGAAGGATGAAGGAGTTGTGAGGGGGTGGAAGGTTTTGTCTTTCACCCTGAAAAACTTGGGTTGGGAATCCTTGGCTGACCATGTTTGTGGAAGAAGTGGCACCTTTTGGAGGGGTGGGAGGCACCGAGGAATGGGATGAGAGGGAGGCAGTAGGGAGTAGTGAGGTTGTTCAGATCCTCACAAGACAAGGCACTAAGACATGGAAGGGCCAGAGCATTAGCCAGAAGCACCTCCTGTAGCCTAGTCCAGGTTGAGGCCAGCCCACAGTAAGGCTGCTCAGACTGGTGTAAAGTTTATTTTGCAAATGTCACCTGTGGTTACTTAGAGAAAGTGACTCGGTTGCAGCCAGCAACAGGAGCAGCCAGCCAAAGCAGTGGAGGTGGCACTGAGTGCTGCTGCAGCCCGTGCTGTACAGTCCTTGGGGTTAACACTGAGATGGAGCTGTCAGAGCCTTGTCTGTACTGGGAGATAATGGGACCCATACTCCATAATTACCACCCGTGGAGCTGCTGACAGAACCCTGGAGCCTCAGCCCTTGTTAAACTCATTTTCAGCTGTCACTTGGCCATGGTGGCAGTGGAGCCTGGGCACGTTCTGGCCTCTGTTCCTGCTCCTGCTGATGGAGGAGCAATAGATGCTTCTGCCAGAGCAGATCTCATCGGGCAGTTTGTTCTCTTCTGGAGGCCAGGGGGGTACATGTTACTGAATTTAATCCAAGAGAAACTTTTTGGTATTTGAACCGACTTTAGAATCAAAGTGTTGCCTTGCTGTGTGCTGGCAGCTCACCTGCTTGTCCTGCAGACACACGGTGGCAGGGGGATGAGTTGTTGTGTGTCACCTGTTCTGAGGTGTGGCCTGTGCACACACATCCGATGAATTTCCCACGCCGAGTGTTAGGTGGTGTTCAGTCTTCTCAAAAAGAATTCTTAACACATTGCACAAGAATTTAGGTCCTGAAGGGATGAATTCTGTTAAATCTTGTTAAGAGGATGTAGGAAACTGTACAAAGTCCAGAGTAGAGGTAAAAGTAATTAAAATACTGAAGGAAGTGTTTCGGAGTGGGAAGTTGAGTTTAATTTTTAGCTGATCAGGAGGAGGATCCAGTAGTGAAGTTGCAGGGCTTGGTGTTTAAGCTCTCTCTTCCCTGGAATGGGTGCTCCAGCGGAAGGTGAGCGAAGGGTCTAGAAGTGAATCCCAGTATGGGGGGGCTGTGTGGGATAAACAGTTCATGGACTTCATCTGGTAGTCTGGCCCTCTCCATCCCAGTGGTGGCTGGACTGTGGAGGTGACGTGGGGTCAGTGTGTGGGCACAGCAGTGTGTGGAGGGTCTCACTGGGGTCAGGAGGGCTGCAGACAGAAAGCGATGCTCTGGCAATTCTTATTTTGGTAAAAAGCTCAAGACAGCACTAGGAGCATCTTGCAGGCACCCTGCAATTATCATAATAAACAGTTTTATCATCTGCTTGGCAATCAATAATGTGGCTTATGCTGCTTTAGTATCTCAGTGGTATTGATCACCTTAACAACTGCGCTGTGGTTGGCTCCCATTAACCCATGCACTGCCAGCAGGCCTGGCTGTCCTGACGGGGCTCAGGCTCACCTATCACCCAGGTGTGTGCAGCAAGGGACAGCAGGATGGGGCAAACCTGGCTTTGAATCAGGGGCCTGGTGGTGGGATTTTGATCCAGGAGCGAGGAATTGAGTGTGTATCCTGGGGGGGCACTGTGCTTAAAGTAGAATTGCCATGTGGTTCTCGGTTTTGACTCAGAGGAGTTTGTGCTTGTAACAGAGGTGTGTGGTGCTCTGTCAGAAAGGGTTTCCCTAAGATCCCTGCATGCCCCAAGAGCCCTGTGTGCCCCCTGACCTTTGGAGAAGGAGGGCTGCTCTCTGCAGCAACACTAATGCTTTGCTGGAGCCCCAGACTCCAAATGGGACTGGGATGAGAGCGTGCACTGGACATCCCCTCGGCTTCTGCTGGGACTGCCTGAGAACTGGCCAAGACACTGGCATGCTGGCACCACACACACCTGCCTGGCCTGTGAGAACAAAGTCTGTAGAGTGGTCACATGCTGGGCTGAGCTGGGGCAGCTGGGTGCTGCTGCATCTACCAAAGGCACTGTCTGGGCTAAGTGAGCCCATGGGGTGCTGTGACAGCATCACCTCCGATTCTGGCAGTGCAGGTGGCGATTAGGAGTATCAGTTTAGTAGCTGACTCCATTTGGGGAGGAAGAAAGATAACTTGCTGTCAGCATCCAGATGAGGCTTTGAGGAAGGATGGGACTTTCTGGAATTTGGGTATACCTAGTTGGATCTCGTGGTCCAGTATTTCTCCTAATGGAATTTCCCATCATTTACTGCCCTGCTGATTTCTGATCAATGGAAATAAAATTGCATTGCCTCCTGAGAGGCTCCATGTATGGCTGCAGCCTCCAGCTGTGTCAGTTCCGGTAAGATAATCTCATCAGGCGTGCAAGAGGGTAATAGGAAATAAAAATAAAACCCACAATTAGCAAGAGGCCAAGCAGCCAAGTAACGCTTTCAGTCCTGGAGGTCTCGAGACGTGCACGTAGCAGCTTCCTTCCTCATCTCCGAAGGTGCCTGCATCCCTCACAGTGTGCTGCACCACGGGCCATGAGTCCCTGTGCATCCACCAGGCACTTCTTTGGAAGCCCCATTTGCCTGGATCCATGTCAGCTCTCCCCTGTGAGGTGGTTAAGTGGTTCACAGGTGTTTGTTCTGAAGTGCACCAGAGATGTAGCAGCCAATGGAATGGCTGCATGCTGTGCACACAGAGAGCACGAACTTGAGACTTTGAGCCATCAGCTGGTGCATAGGTGTTGACTCCTGATGGTTGCTGCAATCAGGAGGGTTTATTTTGGCCAGATAAAGAAAATGCTCAGGCTGTATGTGAAGTCTGGAGCAGGGTGTTGTTTTGGGAGCAGATGAATCTGTGGATGCTGTTTACAGGAGCACAGGAACACTTGCATCTGCAGAAAGTTGGCCTAAAAGATCCTGAATGGGGCAGTTTCCCAGCGATACCGGCAAGTTTCTTTACCTGTTTTAAGGTTGTTTAGCATATCTTCCAATGACACAACGGGAACCAGTGTTTACTCCACACTGAAACATGAATGGCTGGTGTGAACAGACATCTGGTGACCTTTGTGATGGGGCTGTGCAACCCCAGTGTGTAGTCCAGAGCTGATGTATCGGCTCTGGTGTTTGTCTGAGCGGCCAGTGGAATGGTTACAGAATGACCTAATGCCTCTGAGCCTGCTGTTCTGGTCCAAAACATCAGTTTTCCCAAAGGGTGGGAAGGAACAACTGAGCCCAGAACGCAGCAGTGCTTCCTAACAAGGACTGGATCTGAGCCCTGGCACAAGAGATCCGCATGACTTATGAGTCTAACTCTTACCCTCAGCTTGGCCCTTGACACTAGTCTGGAGTGCACATGTTTGGGTAAATCCGTAGGAGGAAGGAGCATTGGCAGGATTTCTTCCTGAGGCGTGCAAGCCTGCGTGTGTGGAGCATTGCTGTGGAGCACACTCTGGCAGCAGAGCAGCAGCTTCTCCAGCTGGGCCACCGAGGGTTGGCTGTGTCTGCTCCTGGAGTCGCGTGGCAGGGCTGGAAACCCAGAGCAGTTCAATGCTTCCCCCTTCACAGGCATCTCCAGGCTTTTGGTGGGGGTAGAGGTTACTCTGTGCAAGGCCTTGCGGATGTACCTGCCCTCTGTGGAGGGACATGGGGCCCCAAACGGAGCCGTGGCAGCTGGGACTGGTAAGAGCCACTGGACAGGCACTGTGGGGACAGGGCAAGCTGCAGGCTATGGCACAAGGACGAGACAGCATGGCCCTCTTTCCAAGGCACTGGGGCTTGGGGGGACTGGCGGGACTGTGAGTTCTCTGTGACGGATTGAGGCAGTTTGTCCTCAACAGCTCTTGGGTTAGTTTTGGAGTTGGGTCAGCAAGAGTGCAGTGAAAATTCAAACCAGATGCAAATGTAGTTATTTATGCAGCAGCATGGGCTGGGAACAGCGTTTGACAAGAAATGTTGGGGGTTTGGAGCAAAGGGGTGCGTTGCGCAACAGCAGAATCGTGGGATGTGTGACGTTTCAAAACAAAAACTGGAACTTTTGTGGTGTCCTACGCAAGAGGAGATGTTCCTGCAGGACCTGAGAACAAGCTTCCTGCCCTGGGAGCATGCAAATGCTACGTCACATATGAGCTAATCAAGTGCTTCACTTTGTCATGTACAGCGAAATGCGACTGAAGCCAATTTACCTCTGCTGCAAAACACTCTCAGAGCAGAGTCTCCTTGGAAAAATAAATGCTGTTGTCCCCAGCTGCTCCTGGAAAGCCTTCTGGCCCTCCTTGGGATCGCTCTGCAGTGGTCTGAGGATTAGATAAATATTTTTGTGTGTAGTGCAGTAGCTGGCTCAAAGGGATCAGCAAACTTGGAAGAATAGTTCATAACAAAATGCTTTCTGAAAAGCTGCCTGACTTGTGTTACTCCCATTGGCTCACTTTTAGCTGGTGTGAAGGAAAGAGGGAAAACGTGGATAATGTGGAAGGTTCACCTCTTCAAGGAGCCCCTTTCTCTCAGTTTCATAGCAAGTGCTTGAGCCCTGCAGCTTTCAACACTGTTTTGTTCAGCGTTTCCTTTGCTTCCTGCTGCTTGAAAAGCTGTTTATGCTAATGATGCCGGGAAGATCTGAGGGACTGGCTGTGCCCATGGATGTGAGCCCTGTGTCAGCCCTTGTGTCCCTGTCTCTCTGGCGAGTGTGCACAGCACCGCTCGTGCTGCCAGCGCGCTGGGGCTGGAGCGCTGCTCAAGGCCATCCTCCATGGGGCTGTCTCCCTGCTCGGGGAGGACTGTCCTCTCCTTTTGAGATGCCTGATGGATCTTCTCTTTCTGTAGCCTGTTGCGTGCTGCCTCATCCCCTTCTGGGACCTCAGGCCCTTCAGGACCCAAGGGCTAGAATCCCTCAGGAGGGGAAAGCTCACAGTGTTCACAGGGGCTTCCACAAAATTCCTTCACTAGGAGAGTGATCAGGCAATGGCACAGCTGCCCAGGGCAGTGGTGGAGTCCCCTAGAGGGATTTAAAAGACATGTAGATGTGGCATTTGGGGGAATAGTTGATGACGTTAATGGTCTTTTCCAACCCAAATGATTCTGCAACTCTATGAATTCTTGGTTTTGCCAGGATAACAAACCTATTTGTGAGGAATTGCAATCCCAAGACTCTGGAAGCTATGGGTCAGTGTGTGTTGTGGATGCTTCTTCCACCAGCAGGCAGGGTTGGCTTGCTAATTCTGCTCTCAGTGCAGAGGTGTGGAACGTGGTCATGCGTCCATCTGGGCACAGTCTCGCACTGAGCAGAACTCTGGGAGAAGTCAGGACTGAGCCTGGGCCTTTGGTTAGTAAAGCCTCACTGCAGAAGAGGAAGCAGGTGAAATGTGGAGATTTTTCAGGATTTGGCAAGACAAGACATCTTGCTATGAGTACTCATCAGACCACACTTGTTGGTGAGGCGATTCCACTGTGTTCAGGTGTGTGCCAAAACACAACTTGCTCTTGGTTGGAGATGTGCAAGGTGTGACTTGCTATGTGAAAGGAGGAGATTAGTTTAAAATTTCTTTAAAATGTTGAACTTGGCAAATACCAGTATTTTCAAGGGGTTTTTTTCTGGTTAGGAATTGCATAAGAGGAATCCCAAGGCACCAAGGATGTAAAATGTTGACAGAAACCCCCAACTAGAAAGCATTCTTAACACTGCGCATCCACATTCCCTGTTATGCTCAAGTTTTGGCTCATAAGTACCATTTTGTCCTGATGTCTTAAGTCCTGTTGGAGAATCCTCAGCACTTCCCATAGGCTGGCTGGTATCTTGTTGCTCTCTGGCACCTTAATGAATAGGAGAGAGTTAGGATCTGTGTCTTCTGTTCAGCTTACAAGATAGAGGCGCTATACAGAGCTGGGAATTGGAACTTTCAGTGTTGCCACCCAGCTTGAATCTCCAGCCCGTGTTGCTGAGGAAATCTAAAAAGATCTTGCTATTCTAGGAGGTGATTCTTCACGTATTTGTGAGATAGCAGCTGCTGCAGAAATCATGTAAAGTGACAACATGCTCCTGCCACCTTGTTTTACCCTCTTCTGTGACTGTCCTGCTTGCCAAGTGAGGCGGCATGTGCTCACCTAATTGCAGGCAGTATCGTAATGCATATGCATAAAGGAGCAAAATTAAAGTTGCTTTGGCAACATACATTCTGTTCTTCCTTAATTTTTGAATTCTTGATCCTAGGCAATTATTTTTATCATGTCTTTCCATATGCAATTTCCGAAGTGTTACCAGAGTGCTGTGTAGCACGCCAGGTGCAGGAGGCGACAGGAAAAGCTTTGATGCTCTGGATTCACTGTGTCACCGCTCCAGAGGGATACAGGGACTGCCTTGCGTGCCCCCAGCTCTCGGGAGCTTTCACTCACCTTTGATACGTCCATCCCTAGTTTTTAGGCTGGAACAAGTCTCATCAAGTGCCACTGCTGAGACAGGAGCTTCTTGTCTGAGCTGGACACCAGCACTCTCCAGGTTCTGTCCTTTTGAGGCTGTTGCTGAAGGCCAGGCTGAGCATGTGAAGAGGGGTGTGCACAGAGTGTCTGAGCCCACCATTAGTCCTCTACTTCCTTGTCCTCCTGCATTTCTGTCCCTTTTGGCTTTCCTGAGCCACCAGCACCCTGGAGCTGACAAAGGGCTGGAGCCCTTCCCACGGCCAGGCGAAGGGAGGAAGAGCAGCCCCGCAGGGTGTTGGATGGGTAACAGCCATGGGTGTAATACATCTGCTTGTATCTTCTCACTGTCCTTGGTGCCCTTTTTTCCATGGTGCCATGTGGGTCATTAGCCCAGGGAACAGTTTCTCACTGTCTCTTTCTCCTTTTGTTTTCCTCCTTCCTCATAGCTTCCAGTCTTGGTTTACTGCCAAACAGCCTCTTGTGAAAGGGCTGCCTAATTAACCCTGTGCTAATTAACAATTTAAAATTACACAGCACGGCTGTTCATATTTAATTCTCGGGAAGCCTGGGCAACAGCAGGAGCCCCCTCCTCCCTCCCGCTCCATCCCTGCCGCCCGCGCCACTGCCGGCATCCCTGGGGAGGAGGCAGCCTGGTGCCGCAGGCTGGGGGTGCCCAGGAGCCCCAGCCCGCCCGGGGGTGCAGGGTGGTGCTTCAGCGCCAGCCACTCCTCAGTGGGAGCGTTGCTGGAGGATGGCACATCTGTCCCTCTGAGGATGGGGCCAAGGCTGGAAGGAGGTGACGGGCGGATGTGGGGATTGACTGCCTGTGTGTTCTGCACAGCGTGGCTGCCAGCCGCCAGCCCTGGTTAGTGGGAACGCAAGTGTGGGGCACACGGTGCTGTGTTGGCACCTGCACCTGCCGTCCAGGGGTAGCTCGGCTCTGGGCTGCCGTGGCTGCCGGACAGCACTCCTGCCCCGTGGTTCCTGTGCTTCCCCAGCCGGTCCCACCTTGGCTCTGGGGGGCTGTGAGATGCAGCAGTGCTGTGAGGAAAGGGCAGGGGCTCAGGTGGGCCGTGGGCCAGAGCCAAGGTGGGCACAGCAGCAGGAGCAGTGGTGGGACACAAAGCCAGAGAAGGGACTGGGAGAGCCCTTCCTTGGTGCTGGGGCAGGGGAAGCGCAGGGAGTCTCCGGCGCTCAGGCTGTTCTCTCTGTAACTGGAGTTCATTGATTTTACGGGAAACCATGTTTACAGACAGAGTGCTGATCGACCTGACGAGTTGACTTCTGCCTCCTTAAGTAAGAACTACCTTTTCTTATTGACTGGCTGATAAACAGAGCAGAGAGGGCGGCAGGGGGAGCGAACGGGAGGTGTGGAGCACGCTGTGGTCTGTCTGTCCTCCCAGACTCTTCTGTGTCTCACGTGGGTCACTTAAGGGGTGCTCTGAGGTGGAGGAAGATGCAGGGCCCATGATAGCAGACTAATAACTGCACTGTGCTCCTGCTTAGATCCTGGTTTGCTTTAGCAAGGAAATTACTGTTTTCAGTTTAAAGAGATGATTCCTGCAGCTCCTGTGTGACTAGAAACAAATATTTCCATGCCTCATTCTCCCTCAGCATCTCCTTCAGGAACAGCCTTGGTGATGACTGAACAGGCAGGAAGAGCTTGCATTTGTGCAGGGGCTTAGCCTGTGTTCCAAGTTTGGGCTGGCCATTTTGGCTCTGGATTTTTGCACTCGCCTTGGAAGGGCTCCTCCTCCATGTGGGCTAAAGGGAGAGGAGAGAAGATCCCTTTGGCACAGCTTCTCCTGAGCTGGTTAACTTGGAGTGAGCGGAGGAGAGCTGTTAAAGCAAGCCAAGGCAGAAAAGCCCACCAATTAATTGGAGCACACGGGTCTGCCTGGCCGGGCCGGGCCGGGAGGGAGATTGGCTTTCCTGTCAATAAACAAGTCCCCAGTGCAGCATCAAAGCCGCAGTCCTTTATCAATCGCGGCCTCCTCTTCCCGCATGTTCCTGTAACTTACCAAGCATTTATTACATTGATTTTCCAATCAGGCTGTTAACCCTCCCGCCCCTCCAGCCCTGCTAACCCTTCCGGTCCAGCTGTCAGTCAGGCATCTCCTGCCAGTCAGGAGTTCTCCATAGCAAAGCCACTCTGACCCTGGCCGTGTCTCACCTGACCGTATGTCTCCCCTGGCTGTGTGTCCCAGGAACTGGCTGTGCTGGCCAGTGCAACACTCTGCAATGTCTAAAAACATTGCTGAGTGCTTGTCATCCCACATTGCATTTTGAAGTCTGCATGGATGTTTCCCAAAACTTGGCAGAAATGTGAGGCTTATGGAGTCTTTTTTCCCCTCATTTTCCTCCAAATGAATGTTTTGGTTTAATTTGGGTTGCAGTTGCCAGTGCAGAAGCAGTAGTTAGAGGGAGAGAGTAGACTGTGGGAAGGTGAACGTGCTGCCTCAACACAGAAGGATCTGGGATCAGTTTAAGGAAAACATGCAGCTAAGGACAAATGTTTGGGGGAGAGAGCTGGTGCAGTAGGAGCCCTCACAGTGTTGAAGTGTCTTTTAGCCAAGGGGAGCAAAACTGGCTGATTAAGAAGTTGGAACCTTTTGGCATCAGGATTCTGGTGCTCTTCCTTCTTATTCTGCTTAGGGCACGAGGTTACTGTTACTGCAGATCACATCCCTGTTTATTCCTAGTGCAACTGCAGGGACAGCTGTGTATGGCACAGCATCCAGGGAAGGTGGGACTGGAGGTGCTGCTGGGTAACGCCGAGTGTGAATGCTGCGGATGGTGCCTTCAGTGCTCCTCCTCCCTGTCCTTCGCTAGGCATCCTCGCACATGAGCTTTGAGAATGTTACTGTGCCTTCAGGGGTAGTTGTAAACACTTTCTCCTCAAGCTTCATCAGAAGTAAAATACAAAGGCAAAGTACAAACATGTGAGGGAACTCAGTGGAAGTGAAGTGTGTATGGCTTCGTGTAGCAAAGGAAAATAAACTGGGAGATAGTGAAACCAGAAAAAAAAAGGGATAATGCTGAATGTTGCTCTGTTTCCTTTTGCTTGAACTAATTCAAGTAGTTCACTCTGTGCTGCTGTGGCACGTCACCTGCTTTGCAGTTGCACAGGTCACCTCTGGCAGGTTTTCAGTTCTCTTCATACTTTTTGTATGAGCCGAAGAGGGCTCTGTTAGGATTGCAGCGTTGGAGTCATTGGCCAGATGCGGCAAAGGGGTCACAGTGATGGGGAGCCCTGGATGTCACCCATGCTCAGTAGTCCAGGCTCTTTGGCTCCCCTGCAATCAGCAGAAGTCCTACAGTCTTGTTGTTTTGGTGGAATGGAAATAGTGGAAAGGGTGTCCTCCTCGTCCTCCAGGACCTGCACCTGCTGCTTTCCTCCAGGGTTGAGGGGAAGCCATCTGTGCACAGAGGCTGTCCCTTGCAGGATGTCCAGGAGCTTCCTGGAGTGTGTTGGACTGACTGCTTTCTGATCCTCCAGACAGACCCTTGTCAGATCTGCAATTTCCTGGTTTGTTTCTCTCCTGATACCTCTCCTTAGTAAACTCTGTCGAGAGCAGAGCAGTTAAATCTCCTGTGCACACCAAGCACTGTTACTCAGAAATCGCTGTGAGTTGCTCCGAGTCTAGAAGACTCCCACAGAGATGCACATGTGGGAGTGCTGGGTCTGTGCTCCCCAAGGCACTAAGAGAATCACCATAAAAAGACCAGCGTCTGGCTTAGGAAGCCAGAGAGTAGGAGTTTTACCAAGTTTTAAAGTCCCAGCACTGCTTCGTTGTTGTCTCTTGTTTCTGCTTCTGTCAGGTTTTCCATGGTGTTTTTGTTTGTTTTCTGATAATCCAAGGCTTTGGGGGTGGCAGTAGAGGTCCAGCAATTCTTCCTGTCGCCCCACTTTGGGGAAGGTGTTGGGGAGGTTTTTGCCACCTTCTAGACCCCTTTGTTTCACCTCTTGTCCTTCTGCTGCCATTGCATTTCCGTTGCTTGTTCCCAGCAGTGCATTCCCCAAAGCCAGACTGCCTGTCCCTGGCGCCTGCCTTGGGACACCAGACCCTGCTTGTGGTCCTGAGGAGCAGGGTTAGCAGTCCTCGTGGTGGTGGGATATCTGTGGGAACGGTCTCTCCTCCTAGACTCACTTGCCTCTGTCTTTCTCTCCCTGCCCATAGGTCCGAGCTGTACCGGGTGCAATGAGCGCTCCGTGCCGGCCCTGCCATGGAAGGCTGTGACTCGCCTGTCATCCCGGGGAAGGACAATGGGTGCAACATCCCTCAGCACCAGCAATGGACTGATCTCAACAGCACCCACCTCCCCGACCCAGCCGGCAGCATGGAGCAGCCCACGGCGGAGAGCCACGGCGCCCTGGACAGCCTGAGGGTGCCCTTCCCCGAGCGCGTCCCCGAGAGCAGCGCGGCGGCGGGCCCTGGCGCCGAGCCCCCCAGCAAGGAGGTGAGCTGCGGGCAGTGCGCCGCGTCCTTCGCCGGCCTGCAGAGCTACATGGAGCACCGCTGCGCCGGCACCCGCCCGCCCCCGCCGCTGCGGGGGGAGAGCGGGAGCGACAGCAGCGAGGACGGCGAGGAGGAGAGCGACGTGGAGAACCTGGCCGGCGAGATCGTCTACCAGCCCGACGGCTCGGCCTACATCGTGGAGAGCCTCAGCCAGCTGGTGCAAAGCGGGGGTGCCGGCAGCAGTGCGGCTCTCCCCTCGCTGCTCCCAAACTCTCTGCCCAAACAGGGAGAGCCCTCCGCTGCCGCTCCTGTCTACCCACAGATCATCAACACCTTCCATATAGCCTCATCCTTCGGGAAGTGGTTTGAGGGCTCAGACCAGGCCTTCCCGAATACCTCAGCCCTGGCGGGCATCAGCCCCGTCCTGCACAGCTTCCGCGTCTTCGATGTGCGACACAAAAGCAACAAGGATTACCTGAACAGCGACGGTTCTGCCAAAAGCTCCTGCGTATCCAAAGATGTTCCCAACAATGTGGACCTATCCAAATTCGATGGCTTTGTGCTCTACGGGAAGAGGAAGCCCATCCTGATGTGTTTCTTGTGCAAGCTCTCTTTTGGGTACGTCCGCTCGTTCGTGACCCACGCCGTGCACGACCACCGAATGACTCTGAGTGAGGAGGAGCGGAAAATTCTTAGCAATAAGAACATCTCCGCTATCATCCAAGGGATAGGCAAAGACAAGGAACCCCTTGTCAGCTTTCTGGAACCAAAAAACAAAACCTTTCCGCACCCTCTTGTTTCTGCAGCTAACCTCATAGGCTCTGGACACAGTTTTTATGGTAAATTCAGTGGCATTTGCATGGAAGGCGAGCAGCCCCTCCAGGCCGGGGCGGCCGGCGGAGCAGAGCCACCGCCGGCACCGGGCGTCCTGGCCCCTGGTGCGCTCCTCAACCTGGGCGGGCTGACCAGCTCGGCTCTGAAGACTCCCATTACCTCAGTACCCTTGGGCCCACTGGCTTCCAGCCCCACCAAATCCTCGGAGGGGAAGGACCCTGCGGTGGCAGAGGGGGAGAAGCAAGAGGGGGGCGACCAGGACAGCCTCTCGGAAAAGGCAGAGCCAGTCGAGGAGGTGGAGGAGGAGGAGGAAGAGGATGTGGAGGAGGAGGAGGAAGAAGAGGAGGAGGAGGAAGAGGAAGAAGATGAGGATGATGAGGGTTGCAAAGGACTGTTTCCAAGTGAGTTGGAGGATGAACTGGAGGACCGGCCCCAGGAGGATGCTGGGGCTGTGGCAGGCAGCAGCAGCAGCAAAAAGGACCTTGCTCTCTCAAACCAAAGCATTTCTAACTCTCCCTTAATGCCTAACGTGCTCCAGACCCTGTCACGGGGCACAGCTTCTACTAGTTCTAATTCTACTTCTTCCTTTGTCTTTGATGGTGCAAACAGGAGGAATCACTTAAGCTTTAACAATGAGGGCGGTGGAGCCAGCGTGGCCGAGGGCAGCAGGAGGCTGGACTTTATCGATGAAAGTGCCAATAAAGACAATGCCACAGCACCAGAACCAAATGAGAGCGCGGAGGGCGAGGACGGGAGCTACATCTCCCATCACCAGCATGCTGGCCCCCTCTGTGAACTTGGGGGTGGGGAATGCCCCTCGGGGAGTGGCGTGGAGTGCCCAAAGTGCGACACGGTCCTGGGCTCCTCGCGGTCGCTGGGTGGCCACATGACTATGATGCATTCTCGCAACTCGTGTAAGACACTTAAGTGTCCCAAGTGCAATTGGCACTACAAGTACCAGCAGACGCTCGAGGCGCACATGAAGGAGAAACATCCTGAGCCGGGTGGCTCCTGCGTCTACTGCAAGAGCGGGCAGCCGCACCCGCGGCTGGCGCGGGGCGAGAGCTACACCTGTGGTTACAAGCCCTTCCGCTGCGAGGTCTGTAACTACTCCACTACTACCAAAGGCAACCTCAGTATTCATATGCAGTCCGACAAGCATCTCAACAACATGCAGAACCTGCAGAATGGAGGGGGAGAGCAAGTCTTCAGCCACACTGCGGGGGCGGCAGCAGCCGCTGCAGCAGCCGCGGCGGCCGCAGCCGCCAACATTGGTAGCACCTGTGGGGCCCCCTCCCCCACCAAACCAAAAACCAAACCTACGTGGCGGTGCGAGGTGTGTGACTATGAGACCAACGTAGCTAGAAACCTTCGGATTCACATGACCAGTGAGAAGCACATGCACAATATGATGCTGCTTCAGCAAAACATGTCCCAAATCCAACACAACCGGCATCTGGGCCTCGGCAGCCTGCCGTCCCCCGCGGAGGCCGAGCTCTACCAGTACTACCTGGCACAGAACATGAACCTTCCCAACTTGAAGATGGACAGCACTTCTTCAGATGCACAGTTCATGATGGGGGGGTTCCAGCTTGATCCCACCAGCCCCATGGCAACAATGGCTCCATCTCTAGGTGAGGCTGAAGGGGTTTCCACCATGTCCGTGTGTGAGGGAGGGATTGTGTTTCACGTTACTCCAAACCTCTCATGCACGGATGGGGAGCTGTGGGCCAGACCCCTTCACTGATTTGTGGCCCCATGAGTTGCCTTTGTGCGGTGAGTGAGGTTGGAGGTTGTGCAGACCTTTCATCTGTGTTCCCCCAGAGCATTTTTTTCCTCATCTTGGGAAAATGTGGTTTACCTTTTCCAAGAGCTTTCATAGGGAGCTAATGCAATGGCAGATACGGGTTGCTGCTGTCATGCATGTCCCTCCTTGTCGTGGAAAGCACCCTTTTTACAGTATTTCCTGAGGACTTCTCCTGGGTTTGGTGAGGAGTATGAGTAGTTTGCTGAGTGGCTTTGAGAGGGGGTCCAGTCAGCTGGTGGCATTCTCAAAGGCAGTCATGGAGTTGGTTTGTTCCACACTGTGTTGCCCTAAGAAGACAAGGTAAGCAAGTTTGAGAGGGGTGATGAGTTTGGTGGAAGGGGTGGTATTCCTCTGTTGAAAAACCGGTGTTCCTCTTCTGCAAGTGTGAGAGAGAGGATTGGAGGCTTTTGGAGCTCAGAGCTCCTCCTTACTGAAGCACAGGACTGTTGTGAGAGAGAAGTTGGGAGTGTTTTGACTGAAGCTCCAAAAGTACATGGCAGGGCCTTGGATGTCCGAGAGCTGCCTGGAGAGTGGTTTGTGAACTGTGCACTTGGTGGCTGCAGATCTCATGCTGAGGGTTACGGAGGGAGGCCCTGCCTGGACCACTAAGCACTTGACACCAGCTTGACCCTTAGATACACACAGTGAGCTTTGCAAGAAATGAAGCAGAAACTTTCCCATTTTCATACTGGTCCAAACCTGGATTTGAGCAGAACATTAATAATTCAGAAGTCTGCTTTTGGGTTTTTCCTGCATGGTGAGTTCAGGAGAGAGTGATTTAAATAGCGTTTCCTCTTTGGCAAACAGGTTGCAACATAGGAAACAGTTAAGGAAATAACATCTCTCTTTGATTGATTGAGGAACTATTGACCTGAAGGTTCCTTTTGTAGGATTGTTAAGCTGAGAGCTGTGACATCAGATGAAGGTAAAGGACCAAAAATCTGCAGGAGGAGCGTAAACGTCTTAAAAATGGAAAAGGAGAGCAAGGTGGAGCAGAGCTCCTGGTTGGTCACTGTGCTCTGGCATAAAACCTCAGTAGGAAGTTTCTCCCTCTGCATCTTCTGGGTGCTCTGCTGCGAGTAGGAGCTGCTTGTGCTCAGTTGCTGTTGAGTGAGCAGACCTGAGCTCTGGTTTGAAGAGTGACAAACACAGTGTCCGTCTGGCTCTCCTTTATGTGCTCTCTCACTCTTGTTATTAATTGTTGTCTTTACCTTATCCACACTGTTCTTAGAAGATTTTTCACCATTTTGAACTCTCAGGCAAGAGATGAGATCTAATAGTGCAGGAGTGGCATTTTTCTGGTGGTTTTTGTACATGCCACATGCTGCACTGTTGCCAACTTGTGATGGCAGTGCGGTGACCTCCCTGTGATGCTGCCATCACCTGGCCTTGTGACTGTTGGCCTTTGTTTTACTTGGCAGGGACTGTGCTCTGGTACTTCATGAAGTAACATTTGCTTCTCCAGGTAGGCAAGAAAAAACAGAATAAAGTGTGGCTATTCTTGAAGTGGATGTGCAGACTTTCAGGGTGGTGCTACAGAATTCTTCCTCCTCTGAAAGTCAGTGGGATTTTTCTTGCCACCTTTGATGGGCTGGATTATCCATCAGCAGGTGGGTATCAAGGGCTGTTGCAGCCCTTTCCCAGCCTGCCACGCTGGCCATGATGCCTCTCCTTCAGCTCTTGGACCGACCAGCAACACAGAGGAGTGAGTGAAGGGACAGCTGCATGTGGTTTAGTTGTGTGTTTATGGGTACACAGGTTGCACTAGGAGCAGCTTATGGTCTTCTCTGCGTTTCTCTTTTGGCAAGAATTCAGCCTTTCTGACCTCTTTCTCCATTTTTTCTTTGTGCAGTGGGTGGAGAGATCCCGCTGGACATGCGGTTAGGTGGTGGACAGCTGGTGTCTGAGGAGCTCATGAACTTGGGTGAGAGTTTCACACAAACAAACGACCCGTCGCTGAAACTCTTCCAGTGTGCTGTGTGCAACAAGTTCACTACAGATAATTTGGACATGTTGGGCCTCCACATGAACGTGGAGCGAAGCCTCCCTGAGGATGAGTGGAAGGCGGTGATGGGGGACTCATACCAGTGCAAGCTCTGCCGCTACAACACGCAGCTCAAGGCCAACTTCCAGCTCCACTGTAAGACGGACAAGCATGTGCAGAAGTACCAGCTGGTGGCACACATCAAGGAGGGGGGCAAAGCCAATGAGTGGAGGCTCAAATGCGTGGCCATTGGGAACCCGGTCCATCTGAAATGCAACGCGTGTGACTACTACACCAACAGTCTGGAGAAGCTGCGTCTTCACACCGTGAACTCAAGGCACGAGGCCAGCCTGAAGCTCTATAAGGTAAGGGTTGGCTTTGCTTCATCTTCCTTCATTTTCCAAGGAAAATTCGTGTTGAACCTCAGTGTATGGTGATCCTTTGGAGATGAGCTGCTCAGAGCTCTCCATTGGGACTCAATCTCACTGGTGGCGCCGCTCTTCAACGTGTGTTCTGGTAGCGGCCAAGGTTGCCCGAGCCTTAGGCTGGTGGATGTTCATGTCATGGTGCTAAAGGAGGAGCTTGTGTGTCTTAGAGCACTGCAGATGTGATGTGTCTGAACAGAAACTGAACAGTCACTCTTGAAAATGTGCAAGGCAGCATTTGCTAGTGGTTTGCTGGCTCTTTACCATATGGAGTGTGTCACTTGGTGGGCACTCAGAGGCTTTTGCTGTGGTCAGAGTGTGTTGGTCCTGGCGCTGGGTGGATGGAGCAGGCATGGAGGGGGCTGGTGTCTCTGTGCTGTTACCCTCTGTATTAGTGCTGGCATCTGTAAGCAAAGCATAGCTGGAGGCTGGGGGAGGGAGGAGGCCGGAAGAGAAGCCGCATGCGTGCGTGGCCATGCACATGGAGGCATTGCATGTTTTCATCCACAGTGGCATTTAAGTTGTCACTCCCATCTTGTTGTCTTTACTTTTCCTCCCACCTCCCCTTCTTCCATCGTGTCTTTATAACCATCTTCTCTTTCCTGCCTCATTCCTCTTGTCCCCAGCCCCCTCCCCTTGCTGGCTTGAACCCCGTGGGCTGTAACCCAAGAGGAGCTCCGGATACAGTAAATAGTCCTTTCACTCGTGCAGCAGAATTGCTCCAGACGTTTCTATTGATTTTCACTGGACTTAAAGCTTCACCTTTTTCTCTAATCATCCCATAATGGCTTTAGTATGAACAATCAGGTACGAATTGCCATAAATCTCAGCAGCCGCGTTGTCCCTTCCATTCACACGTGCTCTCCTGCTCATTGCCTGCTCATTCCTTACAGGTATTTTTGTATTCTTTCTGTCCTCATCCTTTTCTTCCTGCTCTCCCTCAAATGTACTGAGGTTTCTTTATATATACACACAGACTGTACCTTGTGCTTTTTTATTATTTCTTTGAAAATTTTTCCTTATGTAATGGGAACTTAAGTCTTGACATTGAGCTGTACAGTACGCACCCATGTTACAGTGCAGACACATTAGATTTCAAAACTCCTGATTTTTTTTCTAGTCACTAGCAGTTCCAGCAAATGCAGGGAGGAAAAAGGCAACCAGAAGCATCACAGAAGGTTTGCCCTGACCTGTGGTTGTTGGACCTTCCTGGAGGTGGTGGGGAGCTACTCAGAGTGGGGGGTTTTGTTTCTCTGAGCTGGCTCTTGAGACCAGGCTTGCTGTGACGGTGACTGTTCCATCATGAGCTGGGATCCAGCCTCACCCAGCAGAGTCTAGCTCTGGGAAGAGTCGGGTCTGCACACACACCTCTGCTCTCCAGTGTGCAGGAGAGAGTTACACGGCTTGGTAACTGGGGGCAGGAGAGTCCCACTGAGATTTTAAAAACCCAGCTGAGGAACTGATTTTCCTCTGTCTCTGGAGTTTGGGATACAGGAGAGTTGTTTGAAAGCTCTATTTTGCATTTCAACACATAATATTGTTCTTTTAATATACAATTCAGAGGTTTAAAAAGTCTTTATCCAGACCCTTCATCCGCAGTGGATTCCACTAGGGAAGAAGCAGTTGGGGCACTAGAATTCTGTCACTCTGAGGTGAAGGAAAGGGAAAAAAGAAGAGGAAAGGGGGAAAAAAATCCTACCAAACTTGGGGGACAGGCACAGGTGCTTGTAATAAAGATTCCTGGAATGTTTTCCTCAGGCAGGTGAAGAGGAATTGTCAGTTTTCAGGTTCGTGAGAGGGCTGGGCAGTTCCAGAGCTGCTACAGCCTCCTGTTGCCTTTAACACAACAGCAGTGAAACACCAGCTGAGATTCAGAGTAATGGATTCCCTTGGATGCTCCATATATTGGCCTTCTAGTATGGCTGGATAAATCCTGAAGCAGAGGACAGTGGAGGGCTGGATTGCTCTAGCATAGCTGGAATCAGGGTTTGACTTAATGGAAAAGCCTCTTTCTGAATCAGGCAGGGATCAGACAAGCTCCAGTGCAGTTCTCCAGTCCTCAGAGCAGCTGTAATGCCATGTCTCTTCTGATAGCTGAAGAGATGCAGTGGGAGTGGGGGGAGTTCACAGAATGGTTTCTCTTCTCTCAGGCCTTGGTGTGGTCTGCAGTAAATTGAGATTGATTGGATGTTATTTTTCCTCTTGCTAATGTAATCCATTAGCCTGGCACATGCATAATCAGTTTAGAGCACAGTTAACTGGATGTAATCGAGTTCTTCCCTGCCTGCTGGAGAAAATCCTCTCCAGATGCTGCTGGGTGAGAGCACACACTGGGCTTATCACACACAATCCTCCTTATTCTGCTGCTTTTGCCATTTTCCTCCTAAATCACATGTTATTGGCTGCTTACATTGCCCAAGAGCCACTTCTGTCGGTGTTACTTGCTGCCAAAAAATGTGATCTGGAGACACTGTCAGCCTGTAGTCGGGTGAACCTTTTAGTCTTCTCCTGCAGCACTCCCAGTGCCAGGGGAGAAGGTCTGGTCTTCTGCTGCCATCTTCGCCCTGTGCATTGCAGCAGCTTCCATCAGGCCTCTTCCCTCTTGGGGTGAGGGGACAGGGATGGCAAAAAACTGGAAGGGTTTGGCAACCTTTCCTTTATTGTTGTGTTCTCCCAGTTCCTTTCCAACCTCCTAAAGTCCTGCAGCTAAGCTGGAAATGCTGTTGTTTATCTGGCGGTGGCTGAGGGAATGTGGCACCTGTGCCTCTCCTGTGACTGCTGTGACCTCCTCAGGTGGCACAGGGTGTTTATATCCTGAAGAATTCCTGGGAAGGCAGAGCACTCCTGTCACTGTGTAGCAATACATTTTTGAGGTGGGTATTGTGGCTTGAGGTAGATGAAGGTGTCAAAGACCCTTCCTCCCGGAGCTGGCACAGCCCAGGGGGCCAGGGCTGAGCAGCAGGGGCGGCTGTGAACTGGGGCAGAGACAAGTGCAGCTCCCTGGAACAAGAGCCAAGGCTTGTCTCATCATGGCCACAGCATAGACTGGGTGTGGAACAGAGCAGCACTCCCCTCATCTGGAAGAGGCTGGGCACGAGTTCCCAGCATCTATTCCACAGGTGGAATTTCCAGAAGGAATTAATCTGCTCGAGCAAGAGCCAGGTTTGGACATTTCCTACAACTTCCTGAAAATCTCTAGTTCAAAACATGCAGCTCAGAAGTAGTTTAAACAAAGAACTACTGAAGAAACACGCTGCTGGCCAGATTGCCAGCAAGTGCCTTCAATGAGTTCATTCAGTGTCTTCCTTTTCAGTCTTTCCAAGTGCTGAGTTCACTTTTTCAGGGAATAGGGAGTCTGAAGGAGAGAGTTTGGGTTACATGGTGTACTGCATAGGGGCTCTTTGTAAGCTAGAGATGCCGAGTGTGCAGGAAAAGGACTGCTTATTATCAGTGCTCGTGGTGCTAGCAGTGGCAGAACTCTGGATGTGTGCTGATTCAGGCAGAAGCAAAGCTGATCTGTGGAAAGGGAAAGAGGAGACGCGGCTGCACACCCGGCTGAAGGTGGTGGGTCCCCAGGTATACCGTGGAGCAGTGTGTTCCATCCCACCTCTCCTGCAGGAGCAAGGGTCTCCTTCAGTGGCTGCGGGACGCTCAAAGCATCAACTCAAAGAAACTTGTTGGAAAATCCCCAAAAAGTTTTAATCCCGAGGGAGGCATGGGATGTTGTATGAGATGTAGTTACGGAATGGTGTTCATAATGCGTTCAAATTCAATGTCCTTCCACAGTAGAAACAGACAAAAAGAGCATTTGCTGTAATAGTAACTAACTTTGAAGTTAACACTACATGAAAATGGGTGAGCTGCTGTTGGAGACAGTAAAGGGTGTGATGTGTGTGGGTCACAGAGGAATTACTGAAAACCACGTTAGGTGTTAAATGTAACTACTCCTGAGAAAACGGAGCTGGGGGGAACCGAGCCAAAGTCCACAGAAAGTCCAAGGTGATCAAATAGGAAAGTATGTCCTGGGGAGTAGGGGAAGAGGGCCCACAGGATGGGCAGGGGAAGGAGGAGAGAATCCTTCTCGCGTGTGTTTCAGAGCAGAACTGAAAGGTGCCTCTATATGTAGGATAAATCCCAGAGGGTGATCTCACGTGGAGGTACCACGAAGGAAAGAGTCACTGGGGTTAGCAAGACTGCACTGCAGAGTTCTGAAGAAACCCACGGGAAGGAGCAGAGGTTCCTGGCAGTAGCATGGGCCAGACACTGCAAAGCATTAAGTCAGCAAATGGATAGAGACTGTACTAGAAAAGTCTTAGTAGGCGCATATGGATGAGGAGGGGGAGAGGCAGGCTTTTGGAAGAGAAGGTTCTTGCGGCACAGCCAGTTGTTTGAAGGAGACAACCAGACTATGGGCAGGGCTGGGCTGCTCAGCACGGGACTCCCAGGGTCTTTGCCAGGATTCTCCTTGAACAGGTCTTTAGAAAACATGTGGTTATTGTCACTGGGGAAGAGCTGTGGGCATGGCTTGCGAGGTGAAAGAAGGGGAAAAAACGGAAGGTGAAATAAAAACTGACTTTCCACAATGAAGAATAAAGGATTGGAAAGATACAGGGAGTTCTGTGTTCATAAGTGATCCAAAAAGGGAGTGAAAAGCAAGCTTAGAAATCATATAAGGTAATATATGCAATATATATTATATGTCTATAGATTTTTTTATATTATATATAAAAATACCTTATCTGTATATGAACCACTTAGAGGTAAAGCTTTGACAGTTGCAGAAGAACTTTACAACACCAAGTGCTTTCACAGGAAATGGCTGATGAAATTTGGTGTCACAGTGTTAGAGGGATGGAGGGCAGACAGCCCTAGTGCCAAGGCCTGGGCTTCTCTTCCTATTTTCCCCATGCAAAAAAAAAAAAAAAAAAAAAGTTTTAAAATTGCTCTTCCTGCAAACAAGATGTGTAATCATTGCCATGTCATGGGCATAGGAAAACACGTTTAGGTTTTGATTTTTATCACAAACTTCCTTCCAGCTCTGCCTTTTTAGGTTCTTGAGGTCAAGCTGCCCACAGCGAGTCTGTCTTGCTCGTTAGGAGATTTAGAACTCTGTTAGCCTTTGATTTACTTGGTGTCTGCTTTCACTGTGTTTTGGTTTATTTTTGCAAGTTTATCTCTTGGAATAACAGATGCAGCATCAGAGATCCAAATTACACTCTTGAGCAACACAAAATGTGCCTGAAGCCCATTTAAATCACAGCCTGTGAGGGTCTTTGAGCTGATTTCCTACAAGGTTTTAAGCCACATTCCAATGGCAATTTCACAAGGGAAACACCCATTTAAGTTTCCCCACAAAGTTGTTTTTGAAGCTCGTCTCCCAAACGTTTAGTTCAAATCTCCGTCCTGCAGTCTCAGATAAACTTGTAATGAAAGCTGAGCTTATGAACTGCCAGCGTGAGGAGGACAGACCCCCATGGGCCTGTTCTTTCAGTCCTGTTGGGATTGATGCGTATTCTAATAGAAAAAGCTCTCGCTATCAGGTTAACCCCTTCAGACCTCCCTCTTGAGGCTGCACATTCCTCTGAATTCTGGATTACTCCATCGTGTCACCCTGGTATTAAAGGAGATTCTTACCTTCTTTTAGGTATTTAATAGCAAAGCATGTTTAGAACAGGATCATGGAACTTACTCTCTCTCTGTGCTGGTTTTTCAGAGGGCTGGAATCAGAACTGCTGAGAGCACACAGCACTGCTTGCCCTATGTTTTATTTATGGGTCTCAGTCACTTAGATTTTTCTTTCAACAGTTTTCCAGTAAGTGCTGAGCCATGTGCAACCAGCGGCTTAGTAAAGAAACCACTCTGTAAAAGCAACGTGAATAACAAAGGAGGGAGAGTGCAGCTGGAGCTGGAGCCATGATCACACAGCAGTAGCCAGGAGCTCCCCAGACCAGGGAGCTAAAAGCCCTCTCTCCGACAGCGTTTGGAATTCAAAATATTTGTGAGAATGGGCTAAAAAATCCCAACCAAACACAAGAACAGAAAAACAAACAACAGAAAAACACCTTGACAAGCTTTATCCTAGTCTGTATAAACAGAGGTTTTCCCCAGCCTCTGTAGCAGCCCTTGGGCAGAGCTGCGATGGCAGGAGGGTCTTGGCTCTCCCCATTCACCCAGAGCTGTGGGTCAGCAGGGAGAGGCTCAGCACAGGGAGTAGGAAGGGTCTTGGAAAGCTGTCCTGGACCTCGGGTGTCCTCTCACAATGAGGTGTTGCCATGTTGATCAAGTGTCACTGTGCATCTGACCCTTCTCCATACATGATGTCTGTGTTTGTCATTCATTTTTTTATCCTGGTAGTTCTGAACCATGTGGTTGAATGTGTAAATTTCCAAGCAGGATTTTCTCCCGTGTCAGGTGATGGTTGTTGTTGAGCCTTTCAGGGTGAGGACAGGGTGGTTCTGGCTGTGGCTCTGATGCAGGGGCACTGACAGAAGTCCTGGCAGACCTTGCCATGGTGGCAAAAGCTGTCGGGGCCCCAGTTGTTCCTCCTGTGCCACTGTGGAGAGCATGGAGGGTGAATGTGTCAGAGATGCTGGTCTGGGTCTGAGAGACTGGCATTGTGTTCTGGGTGACCAGCCCCTGTGAGCAGGAGGATGGACATCCACTTACTCTCCTGCCTGCAGCTTCAGCCCTGGTTCAGGTTGCTCCCTGTCCATCCACCTCACTGGTGCTACCAGTCTTCATCTCCTTTGTTCTCCCAAAGGTTGGCAATTCTGGGCTCCCGGTGTGTCTCTCAGTGTCCATTTCCCTGGCTGGCTCACCCATCTTTGTACCATTTGTTCTCCCAGCTCACAGCCTCTTGCCCCAGGCTTCCCCCAAGAGCTCCATCTGCATTTCAATCTGCATATCAATCTCTGAGTCCAGCTACCTGGACCAGGTATATTCCTCAACACAGGTGATATGCCTCAAAGACTTCGGAACTGCTCTTAGTTCCTTTCCTGATAGGGTGGGGTCAGGTACCAGCCCTCCAGCTGCAGGCTTGCTGCCTTATGAGCCCATTAAATAATGGATGGGCACTCACTAGGATCTACCTCTGGTGGGGAGAAGGTGTGGGGGTGGTGGTGCAGGCTCTGAAGGAGCCTACAAGGACCTTTCCCCAGGCTGTTCATTGTGGCATGGCAGGGACTGCTGGTTTCTGTGGGGCTGTGCCAGTGTGAGGGGCTGCAGGGCGCCGTGTCATCTTTGTCTGGAGATAACTGACTTGTTCCTGAAGAAACTGTTGTAACAAAGTCCCCAGAAATGCTGTGGAAGCAGCATGGGAGGTTCTGTGTTTGCTGTCTCATAGGGAATTCATTAAATTACAATAAATAATGTATGTATGATACATAAATTAAAACCGTAATGTGCTTTTGGTCCTTCTTGCCAGTTCTAAAAATCCTTCCCCTGCGCTGTGAACACGTGCAGCCAAGTTCTGCAAGTCAAATTAGGCAATAAGTTACACTTGTGCAACAGGTTCTGTGGAAGTTGTGCCTTCGGGTACAGTTGGACAGGCTCTGGTAAGCCTGGCTGCAGCTGTTGGGACATCCTTGGCTCCAGGTAACTTTGGCAGAGAGGCAAAGACAGGTGCCCACAGTGCAGGGCTGTGGGGCAGAGCCCACGCTCCGTCTGCCCCCGGGCAGCATCCTTCTCATCCTGCTTCAAAACAGGGAAGAGGGTTCCTGAGGAGGTGCCTGCATCTGGCTGTGGAACCATCAGTGCAGTGCAGCTATTCCTGAGGTCCTGGTTTCCTCTTTGTCCTAGATGTTACCTTAGGATCCTTCTGCCCCCCCGAGTCCGCCGTGGCTCAGGTGGAGGTGCAGTGGGTGCCGTGTCCCCTGGCTGTTGGAGCCTGCTGTAACCACCCCCATGGGCTGGAGGCTCACAGGCCACGGGGAGGGGAGCTAGTGCAGGAGGCAGAGATGCTGTGATCTAATTGGGGAGTGTGTAAACATCTGACTTGTATCCCTTTCACCTCTGGGCAGGCTTGCCAGATGTGGTTGTGGGTTCCACCACAGTGATGTGGCCATTGGGGTTCTCTGACCCACAGCTAGGTACTGCCCCTTGGCTGCCCCGTGGCCCCTGGGCTGTCTCCTGCCCTTCTTTCTGAGCGTGCAGTACAGCCTCATCCCCCCCATTCGCTGCTCCTCATGCTTGGAGGATGGATACAAAGAGAATCACCTGGGGAAGTTTCAGGCAGCAGTAACAAAGCCTGTCTCCACAGAGGGGAGGCTAATTACACAGCTAATTAATCCAACAGATGTCACTTTAAATGCCTGTTTCTTTGTGATTCTGTTGCACACATCATGCTGGTTAAACAGACTTCATGGACCCCGTTCAAAATGCCTGCACAGGCTGCTGGGAGCTGCCAGGGAGACCCCAGGGTGTCGTGTTCCATAGGGAGGAGCGAGTCCAGGGAGCCTGGGCTGGGCTGTGCACAGGCTGCATGTGGAGAGAAACGCTGTGTAGTATCTGTGTTGGGTTAAAAACTCGGAAATAGCAGCTGCGAGGGTTGAAAGGGTTGTTCACAGTCTTGCTGTGAGTACAGGGATGAGGCAGAGGAGACCCTGTCCCACCGCAGGGCTGGGGCGAGGCAGAGGGGACCCTATTCTGCCTCATTGGTGCTCTGCTTGGTGCGAAGAAAGGAGAGTTTGGAAACCCGAGCTGCTCTGGTGAGGTCAGTAGTTCAAACCCAAGGCTGTAGTGGGCACGAAGCTGCTGCCTGTCTGTCTGAGGTGAATGTGGTCTGTCCGGTTCCTGCAGTGTCAGGAGGACTCTCTGCTCCCGGCTCTGCCTTCTCAGGGGGAGACAAAACAAACATTTTCTTGCCATCTCGAGCGAGTCTTTGCCCACGAGGGCAGGGTCGTGTCCTGGTGGGCCCCCAGGAGAAGGGAGCAGTTCCGTATCCTCACGTGGAGCTGGTCCCATGTGCTGGAAGTCAGTGGTCACTGTGTGGCAGCTCTGGCCGCCTCTGCTGAGACTCTCCCAATTCAGAATCCATCTGCATCTGGCCGCCAGCATGGGGCATTGGGAACACCCATGACCCCACCATGGTGTCAGCGCTGGGAGTTTTATACGTGGGTGCTGTGGTATGTTCTCCCCTTCGTGCTCTTCTGCGGGCTGGTACCATTTGGGCACAGTGTGAACGAGTGTCAGTCACCTGAGGCCAACCCTGCAGTTGTCACACTGTGTGGCAGTGTCCCCATTTGAGACTAGAATTGGGAAATGTCTCATGATCTGTGTGTTTGCTCTGCTGCCTTGGCCTTTTATTCCACTTTGACACTAGCAGAGTCGGAGTCTTCTCTCTGAGCAGATTCCTTCTGGACGCAGTGGACTCAGTGCTGGCTGCAGTGCAGGACCAGGGCCCCCAGCCCTGTGCCTGGGGGAGCTGCTGGAACAGGAACGCAACCTCAGCGCTCTGGATATACCCCGGGAGACAGTGCTGGAGGCAGGGAGTGAGCTGCCTGGTGTTAGGGAAGCCAGAGAGGTACAGCTGAGGGGGGAAGAGCGTCTTCTTGGGGTCTCAGCATCCTCCGTGAGTCTCAGTTGGCGGCTTGATTCAGTGTAATGGATGTGTGCTCATTTCCCACAGCTGATGAGGATTATATCAGCTTGGTTTAACAGTCTCATTTGCTGCTCCCAGTGCACACTTGTTTTAATGCGTTTCAGTTAATGAGGTAGAAGAGAGAATGAGGTGTTACTGTTTATGTACAGACAGCCAGGCTGTGCCGAGGGCTCTGGAGCCTGGCAGTCCCTGCCCAGTGCTCTCCAAGGGACAGCATTAGCTGGCATTTATAGAAAATTTATTGGCTGTGGTTTATCCAGGTAACATTTCTCCCAGTGGTGCATGTTTCTCTCTCTCGCCTTCCCTATGCTTTATTGCACGCTACAGGACACGTTGCTGGCAGCCTGTCCATGGGCAGGGGATGTCAGCATGCTGATGGGGGGCTCAGTGTTGTGTCTCACAAAACACTGCAACGTATTTGATACAGGCAAAGCTGCTGCCATCTACCTGGGGTAAAAAGTTCACATGTGCCCTGACGAGGTTTGTGGCTGGGACACTCCGTACCTGTCTCGTTCCCCCACCTCAGTGTTTGCAGGTCCCAGTGGGGTCAGGGCTGTGTGGTGCCAGGCACTGGGTGAGTCAGTTCTTTCACTGGTGCCCTCGGAGTGCTCACCCGGTGTGTTCCCTCTGGAGGAGAAGGTGTGCTGTGCCCAGGGGCAGTAATGGCCACCAGTGCCCAACCACAGGGGCTCTGACTCCCTGAAAAATGGGTTGTCTTTGTGCTGATGGTGAATATTTGCCATGGTGTGGGCTGGAGCTGCGCTTGTCGGAGCAGCATCCCACGTGTCCCACCCGTGCCCAGCGCCAGTGAATGGTTGAGGCCACTGGCTCTGTGCTGGCCGAGGGCCAGGCTGGCACCAGAGCTGACAGCAGCCAGAGGCCCTGCACATGGCACTGCTTTGAAGGTGAAGCTACTGTTGGTTTAAGCAGGAATTAAACAATTACTGCATCTCAGTTCTCCCCACCTCCAGTGGATTGACTCTATAAATTGTCAGCCTGTTGACATTTTAATGTGAATTATGTCATATGGTATCCCCTTTGATTTCAACATGCCTCATTTTGTAAATACATGAGCCTCTCAAAGGGTTGTGGTTAGCGCACAGGCGGGAGGCCTCGGGGGTTTTGGTGGGGAGGGAGCACAGCGCGTGTCTCCCGGCAGCCAGCGTGCCTGGCACAGCTCCGCAGCTCCGAGGGCAGCGTGGCCACCGCTGTCTCCGAGCACCCACGGCTGGCTGCCACCAGGGCGGGCAGCCCCGAGACCCCCGCGGGCCCCTGCTGTGTCCACGGGTCCCTCGTGGGCGCCGCTGCTTCCCTGCTCCTCCGTGGGGCCAGAGCAGCACGTGTCTCGGAGAGACCTCTGTTCCCACCCCTGGTGTCTCCAGGCCGGCTGCAGGAGTTGTGTCTGTCCCCTTGTCTGGTTCCTGCTGCGTCTCCTCACAGCCCTGTTCCCATCCAGTTGTCCTCCTGCCCCCCAGCCTGTGCTGCAGAGAAACTCCTAATTCAGCAGTTTGGATCAGTGTTCTGTTACGGTTTTTTGAAAACTGGTCCAGAGAGTTGTTGTAATCTTCACGTGTGTGCCAGAGGAAGGAGTGTCCCTAGGCAGGGTCAGCAGAGGGCAGGGATCTCTCCTGGGGTGATGCCTTCCTGCCTTTGGGTGAAACTCACCTCCTCTCCAGCACAGAGCCAGAAGGTGTCCCAGTTTGAGAACTCTGATTTCCATCGCTGCGCTCACAGCATTTGTGGGACCATTCCATAATGCTGGGGTGTGACGTACAGGTGTGTCACCTTAGGGCTGTGGTTGTGCTCTTGGGGGTGGCTGCAGGTGCTGTGGTACCTGCTGCTGAGTCCAGGACCCACCCACGGGAGGAGGCAGTACGTAGCTTTGGGTTTTGACCACCAGCATCATGGCTGGAAATAGAGCAGATGCTGGAAGTCCCTTCTCCCTCTCTGGAGAAGGGACTGGCTGTCCTAGAGCAGCTTCTTGGGCATGCTGCAACCCTAGACAGGAGAGATTCAAAGGCTTTGGAGTCCTCTAGATGGTGTTTCCTTGTCGTGGGGGCCATGTTGCAGACAGCTCTGGCTGCTTCTGTGTGTTTCTCATGGTCCCACAAAGCAGGAACCTTGCTTTTATGGTTTTCACACCTCCTTGGCTCTAACCTACCTGGATTTTCTGGTGCATGCACTGCAGTGCCCAGATAGGCCTGTCGAAGTGTCTGACTCTGGGCTGGGCAGGGGGGATTAGGCAGACATGAAACCTGCAGAGTGACCTCTTGGTAGCATATGCTAACCCCTGAGCAGGGATTTTGCAGAGAAGTTAATCCCACATGGTCAGAGAAAGGAGAATCTAGAGTAACCAGAGTTATACCTGCAATTTCTTAAACAGGGTGTAGAAGTCTGTCATCTCCTTACATTTCTCTGCTGTGAGTGGACGCTGCTCCCAAAAAATGGTTTGGCTTCTTCCATTTTATTTCTCAATTGGAGTGGTCAGTACATGCTCCTAATGCTGATCAAAGCTGCCTCTGTGGTATTTATCATTTACCCTGTGTGTGTCTCTGCAGATTGTCCACTGGGATTGCAGATCCAGAATTGCTAAACCCAATAAATAGTGTGCCTGGCTTTTCCCAGGAGTTTTTGTACCAGTGTAGGCAAATGCAGGCAGATGCAGATACACGTGAACAAAAGGAGCACCAAAGCACAGAGACATTTATCATCTCAGGTTTGCTCTGCTTGCCTCCCGTTCTACACACTCTGTGTTTTCCATTGTTGTAGTCTGTCTTGGAGGGAGTAGCTGCAACTAACACCCAGAGGCATTCTTAGTCTCTTGTAGATCCCTCTGCAGAATTATACTACAATTGAATTAGGGTTTAGATAACAAAGAAAATGTAGAGCAGCAAACCCAACCGTGTGTAGGTTGTGAACTGCTGGGAGGCTGCGTAGGGAATCCGTGAGTCAGACAGTTCTGCTGCTGTGGATTGCTATGGGCCACTGATATGTCCTTCCTGGTGGAAACCAGGTGTGCTGGGAACAGTTGCATGCCCAAGGACCAGAGAGATCTCATGGTTAAATTCGGAGGAGGCTGTGTTTTGAAGGCTTCTTGTGCCCAAGAACTTGAGAGGTTTCCTTACAGAGTAGTTGTTGGGGCATACAGGGCAAGGAGCAATTGCCTGGATTTCTGTACAGTTTTTAGGACACATTAGTGTCTGGTGGGTTCGTGAAGCCTTCACAACCAACTAGAACATAGGAAATAGCAGGTTACCTTAATTCAGCCCTTTGTGTGCAGACACTATTTTAGTTCTTAATTATAAGTAGTCCCATACATATTTTTGCAGCAGGATTCTTGCCTTATTCTCTGAGTAATTACTCCATTTCTTTTTATCTTCCTCTTTCATTACATTGCCCCAGGCTTTGTCTAATACAATCCAAAGCTTTCACTGAATGAAGAATTATTTATTTTCTCATGGGCATTTCCGTGGTGCTCTGTGTTCTGTTTGTGTTTGAGAGACACTTAATGAACTCACCCTCGCAGTGGGGTCTGAAATCAGCTGGTGCTCCTGTCCCGTGTTCAGGGCAGGCTGGTGCACAACACCTGCCTCAAAAGTTGTGCCCTGGTTGCCCAGCTTGGTACCCAGCCCTGCCTCCCTGCCTCAGGAGAAGGGCTGCTCCACTGGGGGGGGCTTGCCTGGCTCTACCAATTTTAATTTCGCCTTCGAGACTCAAGGACTTGTATTTATTTATCTATTTATTTATTTGTATATGTATTTCCTCTTTCTGGTTCCATTCTGTCATACTAGTCTATCACATCTTTCTTTGGTTCTCCCTCCCCTCATATCCGTTGCTCTTGAAAATCCTTGCTGTGGACTGTGGGCAAAGGATGAGCTGGGTCTGTAGTTCTTCTCTGCATCCCTGTTGGCTTCTGCATTCTCCATCTCTTTGATACTGATATTCTTTGATTTATGGAGAGGATTAAAAAATTATCTTGTGTGTTGTTGGTTATCAGCTGGGAGTCAGGGTGTGCAGCACTGTAGAAAGTTAAAAAAAGACCATAAGAAAGTAAGTCCATCAGTCCTTCAGTCCATCACAGTTTCTCCAGAGCTGGATAAAACAATAAATCCCAAGTGAGGGTAGTTAATCTGTGTCTGTAGTGTTTTATTAAATAACGTGAGCCCAGGGTGGGTTTCTGTGGCTGGTTCTATTTCCCACATGGTTTCATGGTACGGTATTACAACAGCCCCTCATTGTGCATGGGGGTCCCCTCCTGTCCCCCAGTCCTGCCATGCCTCCAGAAGGACCTCACTTGGACAGTGCTGCTCTGACTCATTGCTGAGGTCCCACCTGCAGTTGCTGGGGCACCTGGAGCCAAGGCAGGGTTGAAAGGGACTGGCATACCTGAGTGCACCTTGGCTTCAGGACATGGGGAAGAGCACAGCATGTTGGACAGTCCTCACAATTTTCATTCAGAGACCAGTGGTTCTTTTCCAAAAGACTTAATGTGGCGGGAAAGTAGCATTTCAGTCGAGATTCTTAAAGCCAGGTGCACACGTAGAGATATTTTGGGTGGTTAAGTCTGCGCTGCATTGCCAACACAAGATCAGATGTGTGTTGTGTCAGAGCTCCTCGGAGAACCCTCATGTGTAATGTAGGGATCATTCCCATCGCTGCTGGAGGAAAGAAAACATCCCTGGTATGGAGAGTCAGCCTGGGTCTGTGTTACGAAAAGCCTTTTTCAATCACTCGGCAGCTATATAATTACAATATGGACAACAGATTTTGATCCCGCTGTCTTTCCAGCCCTTTTTATTGCATAATTCACCTCTTATCTGGTGCTTTTCCATATTCCCAGGCTCCTCTAGTTCACCTGAGTGTTCACAGCTTAACAACTCACACTGAACTGATTATTTTCAAGTAGATGTACAAAATATATT
This sequence comes from Xenops minutus, assembly GCA_035221455.1. Taxonomy (NCBI): domain Eukaryota; kingdom Metazoa; phylum Chordata; class Aves; order Passeriformes; family Furnariidae; genus Xenops; species Xenops minutus. Next base: position 20,263,232 of record JAWWEE010000018.1, read on the forward strand.
AAGAAGGTCTGGGTAGTGGCATCATGGGGCCTGTTTGTGGTTACTGTCTTGTCTTCACCTTCAGCTGTTCTTTCCCTCTTTCTTTTCCTAACCATGGAAAAGATGAAGCTCCCTGAATTCCTCAGCTCTTTGCTATCCCAGCACTGAGAAAGGAGTCAGCTGGAAGCCCTGAGCCTCTTCCTCGGGGAAGTTGCTGTATTGTGGCACAAATTTAGTTGCTTTTTTTATCATTCCATCCTGTGGCTGGCTGTACAGTGCCTTGCAGGCAAAAGTACATCTTTTCTGACAGGTTTCTTCAGTGATGACAGCATCCATGGAAATATGAAGTGAAGAAACTACACTTTCCTGAGGAGCAGAATGTCCCCAGTTCAGGTTAAGTTGCAAGAGCAGCTCCACCATTCACAAGCTCTGTGCTGCTCCATAGGAGCTGCTGGGTGAGGCTGGCTCTGGGTGACATCCCTTCACGTCCTCGCTGACAGTGGGAGAGGTCACTCTGTGCAAAGTTTGTTTGTTCCTGTTGGTCAGAGCTGCCCAGGTGAGCAGTGGAGGTGCCCTTGCAGGGCTGTCACGGGTCCTGCAGCAGAGCCACAGTCAAATGGGAGCACACAGGTTTGAGGGCAGCACTTTCCAGGCCAGCTGATAGGAAATGCACTCTTGTTGTGCTTTGGTTTTAGCACTGTAATTAGCAGGATCGATACTCACACTCCTGTGTGCATCTCCATCTACAGCAGCACTTGTACCGGGGTCTCCCAGGGGACATTTCTGGCATTTGGAGAATTCTCTGAAGTTGAAGTTGCCCAAGAGTTGCTGGCAGCTTGTGTAGCACAGGCATGTTCTTCCCCAGGGCTGGAAGGGGTTGGCCAGCACAGCTGGGCCAGCACCAGCTCCACCGTGGACTTTGTCCTTCCTCGAGTCCACTGGACAAGTCTTAGTGATGCTCCCGGCTTTCAGTTTTGCATCTTTGGGGATCTCTTCTAAGGAATAATTAATTTGTGCCTTCAGGTTCGTCGCACAATTAAAAACGTGGGGGATGTGGATACAAGTACAACCTTTCTTGGCTTGTGCTTTCTGTTAACCTCTGCTGTTCTCTGCCTGCAGACCCTGGGGTCCTGTGAGTGTGTGGGGATGCTGCTCATCACGGGCAGCATAAACAATGTCCTCGTTAGGAGCTGCTTCCAGACCCCTTGAAGAAGTTGGCTGCTGGAGCCAAGCAGGAGCTGGGACTGTGCCTCCCCTTGGGCTTTAGCCCCTCCTCATTAAGCAGGTCTGGGCTATTGATTGGGAGCTTGTGTTTGGAAGAGTCTTACTTACTCCATGCATTATCTTGACAGATTGATCAGACCTGATTGAGAACCTCTTAAAGGAGCGAACAGCTGTAATGGGAAAGTTGGACTCTGTCATCCGTTAGGATGATTCTGGGAGCGAGAAGAACGAGGCTGACATCTTGGAGCAATTGTATTTACAATTAACATGGCTGAAAACGATTGCCTCTATTGATCCCCCCTTCCTGCAATTACAGCCCCATTGTTTACATTCCAGCACTTCGGTTATAAAAAGGAAATTCAATAATTATTGCATTATTTAAAGTTAAAGTGCCACAGAGTTTGCTGGCTACGCTTGCTGGTTGATTTAACGTTCAGTAAAATCCATGCTGAGCTCTCCATCCTTAGGCTGAGCAATATTTGGCTTTTAATGAGACTTCAAGGGTGGTGGAGCAAACCCTGTTTGCTGGGTGGCTTTTGGGATTGTTTATGGGGGAACCCAAAAGTCTCACAGTATGGCGAGCACGGGCCTCAGGGCTGACAAGGAGAGCATCTATGGCATTCACTTAACACCAGGCAGGGCTGGAGGGATTGGAAAATACCGATGCAGGGAGATATAAGGGTAGACTGGTAATGGGGGCATCTGGGGCTCTTCTTCAGGGCCTTTCTGTGTGACCTGGGAACTTGGATCAGTACCTCAGCCTCTGTGGCAGAAGGGAGTGCTACATTCCCAGCCTCTTGGAAATGAAAATGAGGATCAGAGATGAGTTTCCACAAGCTGAGCTGGAGAAACCTGGGGGCACACGAGCCTGAATCGTGCTGCTGGCACTGCGCAGCAGAGCTGTGACACGCAGAGCCAGGAGGCTGCAGGAGGGAAGGGTTTGTAAGGCTGCCCCTTTGGAAGCAGTGAACTGCTCAGGATGTCGGTGGATACAAACCAGCAGAAGTTGAGCTTTTGAACGTGCTGGATGCAGGATCAGTTTTGCCCTGTTTGGGGGCGGGAGGTGAGTGCAGCTCCCAGCCCTCCGTGGGGCAGGGGCAGTGTGTGTCCCGCTGGGTGATGTGGCCTCCTGCCACTCCTCGGATCCAGGAAATTCCAGCCGGGGCTGCAGGTGTGAAAGGAGAGCAAGACGGATGGGCCAGCCCTGACTTTTATGAAGTACTTGGAACAGAGCGGGATCAGACAGCTGCATCCACATGACTTTCATTAAAAATTCAGATTCCTGTCTTGCAGGGCTGTGTGATTTATCTTGTGCAGCAGATCAGAGGCACACAGGGGCCAGGAGATGCTCCTGAGGCCTCTGAGGTCTGCGGCGGGGTCGAGTCCCTTCCCATGGTGACCCACAGCTCCTCTCCAGCTCCACTGTAGGGGTCGTGTCCCGTCCCTCTCCCCAGGGCTGTGTTGTCACAGGCACAGTCCTCTCTGGCACCTGAAATGTTGCCTTACAAGCCTGTGACTAATTACCCTGTCTGATTTCCCCCAAGGAAGAGTCAGTCCATGGGCATCCTCCTGTGCTGTGGATGTCCTGGTGGGGCCAGAGTGGCTTCAGCACCTCCCAAGCTTGGGTCGACCTCTCTGAGTGACTGCTGAGGTGCTCCCTGGTTCTGTGTGCTGGTTCTGGTCACTGGCACTGCTCAAACATCAGTGCTTGCAGGAGGAAGCCAGTATGGTACATGTCTGCAGTGCTGATCCTTTCCATGGCTTTTCTGACGTTCCAGCTGATTTTTGGTGCCTTTCTCCTGAGCTGCATCTGTCAGTTCCTTGAAATCACTACTAACTTCACCCATCCTAACAGAACTGGGTGGTGAGTTCAGAGGTAGGAGGAGTGTTACGTGTGGAGAAAACCCTTGCCAAAGATGTTGAAGTCTGAGAACAGTTTTTTAAGAAGCTCTGGGTAGTGGAGTGGCCTCTGGTTTCATGGCAGGGTGTCCTATGATGTGAGAGTGCTCAGAAGTGATGTTGGAGGAGGTTCCTCCAGACTGTTTATCAGTGACCCACGCACCACCTGGCCGTAAGGAGTGGTCAGAGTGGTGAGAAAGAGGATGTTTATGCAAGCAGGAGGGCAGAGGACTCGCTGGAGCTGTCCCCAGCAGGCTTTCTGCAGCCCTGGAGTGCTGTCAGCTGAGAGTCCAGGGGGGCTGTGCCCGGTGGTCTGTCACAGCTGGAGCTGAGGAAAGCTGTTCCTTTTGTTCATGCTGGTTCTCTTTTGCATAATGTTCATGGGGTTATTTTCCCACTTTTGGCCTCCAGACCTCCTACCTCAGCTGGTTCTCCTGCCCACAGAGACCTGGGCATGTGTAGAGGATCCAAGCCATGGAGCAGTGTCTGCCTGTCCTTGGGGCAGTGGCAAAGTTTCTGCTGCTGGTTGTCCTGTTGAGGTCTGAAGGAGCTGTCCTTGAGCCTGGAGAGTTTTTTCACATGTTCCACTGCTTTTGTATCATGAAGAGCTCCTGAGGGTGGTGGTGGGGTGTTTGCCCTTGCAGTGCAGAGCAGGCACTTGGGAGATTCCCAGTGCTGTCAGCATGGGTTTGTCCTGAGCAGCGTTCGTGGCCCTCTGAAGGGAAAGATTTGGACAAGATGAGGTTAAGACTGCATAGAAACTGGGCCTTTTTCTAATGAATAATAAACATCAAAAGCCCAAGATGGTTCAAAGTGTTGTTGCATCTCCCTGGTGAGCTGGGGTTACAGGTCATATGTCCCCCAGAACAGCAGTGGAGCCTCTAAACATGGCAGAGACTGGAGAACCCCCGTGCCCCTGGCAGTGCTTTGAGGGCATCTCTCTCCTGTCACCATTGGAGTTGGACTCGTTACACTATGGCTGAATAAGCTATGCAAAGAAGAGATTTTTGAGCAGATACAGGTTTAGCATCTTTTAAAATTTAAAAGATGTAGAAAAGTTCTTAGAAATCAGATTAGATGGTGAACATGAACTGCAGGAAAAGCTACAGAGGCATTCAGGGGAGTTTGCTGCTTGTGTAGCAGCAGCAACAACACGGTGCCTGAGTCCTGGGTGCTACAGCCTGACCTCTGAGGAACTTGCTGTGGCGTGGGATGAGGGGGGCTGCCTGCAGTCAGGCAGGGGGATACAGTGTCACGTTAAATTTCATGATTATTGTACAGTACTGTGGGTGAAGCAGCGTGAGATGGGGAAAGGAGAGATGGTAAAATAAACAGAGTTTAGGGTATGTGAAGGATGGATGGAGAGAAATGAGAACTGACTGTAGCATCGTTCCTTACTTGGTTTGAAAATTAGATTTCCGTAGTTGTACCCTGTGAGCGTTTACAATTTATTACAAGAAAACAATCCCGAGCCAGATGTTGGAGTGTGAGGGCCGGGCAGTGAGTCCCTTGGCATGGTGGGGTGAGCGTGGCCCGTGCGTGGCTGGCACCGGTGCCTGTGCCACCCTGGCTGCACCACGGCCACAGCTGTGCCCAGGCAGGGCTGGGGGCAGCCGGAGAGACGAGGCTGCAGTGGGACCGTCCTGCATTGATCCGTGTGTGAGAGCACAGCCTTGCCTGGACACCCGCACGGTCCCTGCTCGGCTCACGGGCTGGGTTCGGGGTGCTGGCAGCGCTGTGGTGTGGTGTGGTGCCGGGCTGGTGTACGGGCAGGAACAGCCACGTCCCCCGGGAAGCTGCACTTGTGAGCCGTATGGTTTCCATCAGAGCGTTCCTTTCTCTGTTTCTGATTTAAAGTGGAGCTTTGACTCACCCTGATCAATATTTCGCATGCCATGCGTGAAGAACCAGATGTTGGAAGTTTCCGATCATGGAGAGGGAGGGGGCGAACACCCCCCTGGACTCGCAGAAATCAATGCTCTCTGACAGAAGTTGGTTGGGTTTCCTTGGAACAATATATTCTTTTGATTTTCAAGTTGATTTGTCTTCTAACAAGGTTCTGGTTTAATATTTTGAATTTGTTTCCTGTGATATGGATAAATTCTCACAAGGGGGAAGTTTAACAATGTGATGGGCTATAACTACACGTATTTGGCCAGCGTTTCGTTGCCTCCAGCAGCTCACAGCTCAGACTGCCTCAGCCCTCATGTCATCTTTCTCTGGGCTGCTCCTTTCCTCCACTGCAGGATGGGGTGAATCCGGGGTGTGCCATGCCGTGCCCAGCCTGTACTTGGTGGTGGTGGCAGCACCTTCAGCCTGTAATTCCTCCAGTAGGACAGGCAGGTGAGGCTCACCCCAGCACAAGGGATGTTTGAGAGGAAGCAAAAGAACAGTAGAAAATAAGACACACTTATTAAACTGTTTAAAACAAATGTTTTCCTAAAATCCCCTTTTAAATGAGGGCAGTGCAGACTGTGTCTCTGGTTCCACAGAGACTATGTCCTTAATATTTCCTTGAACCTGTGACCAGATTTTTCTCTAATTGCTCACTGGGGATTTTCTCTGCCTCCATGCAGAAGCTGCTACTGAGTCCATGGGCACTTCCTGAGCTCCAGCTCAGGGTTTGTAGGATGGGGCATCCCCCACATGCCTCGTGGCTGGCGAGGATGAGAATGGGGCTGGTGCAGCTCCTGGAGCCAGACCCCAGCCTACAGCGAGGTAGGGCCAGGGGGGTTATGGCAGGGGTTAGAACAGAGCCAGGCTGGTGAGGCTGGGCTGCTCAAGCTGGGGCTGTGAGTCTTGTGATGGGCTCACTGACCTTTTATGCCTTAAGCTGTTCCCCTTTTTCTGGCTCAGGAAGAGGGTAATGCATGCAAACAATAGAAATGAGAGGAGGAAGAAGTTCTTATGAGGGAAAACAGCAAAAAATCTTTTGAAGGCACCAGTGGGATTAGTGCCCTTGTGGATTCTTCAAATATTACAGTGAATTTAATTAAATACATCGCAATCCCAAAAGAGGCTAGTCTAATTAGCCAGATCTAGAATACATTTATTCTCTTTCCTTGCCCTTCCAATCAGAAGCCTCAGCATCAGTTCATATCCTATTTTTAATCATTCCTACACTCAGAGGGCTCTCCTTCCTCCGTGTGAGCGAGGCACACAGCGCTGGGTAATATGTGTCTTTAATCTTATCTCAGCTGTAACTGAGATAATATGCGTCAGAATTTTTACCAGAAGGTCCTGGCTGCATGTAGGCAATATTTTTGATTGACAAAGCTCAACCTTGTGTCCAAATCATCACACTCATGTCTTGGGCCAAGTGTGTGGTGAGGGAGGAGTTCCATGAGATGACACAAAGAGGTCTCAGGGTTGGATGGCAGGAGCTGGCAGGGGTTATTGCCCAGCTGAAGGGTAGGTGTGGGATGGAAACCACTGGCTGTCACTGAGAGGTCTCTCATGTTGTTTCACCTTAGGATCCATTTTGCCTCAACTTATGACAGGTCCTTACTGTGGAAATTGATAAAGTTCCTGTAACCTCCTGCTGCCAGCCCAAAGGGAAAGTGGCCATGCCATGGCAGTCAGCATGGCCCTCTGGTTCCAAGAAATAAGTGCCACATCCATGGGATCCATGACATGAAATGGCTGTTGGTTTCCTCTGTGGCACAGACCTCTGTGTCAGAGGATTGGTAGGTTTTGTCAAATAATCCCAGTGTAGTACTCCGGAATTAGCTGTGTTGGCTGAGACAGCACAGCTCCAGAGGGGGACCGGAGTCGTTCCAAGTGATACCCAGCTGCTGTTGGCTCTTCAGCCTGGGTTGCTGTTACGAGCATCTTCCAGCCAGGTTGCTGCTTCCTTCCCAGTCCAAGAGAGCAGAGCACTGAATGATGAACAGGATGGCTCCACACTCTGCTTCCATACACTGCATCCAGGACCTCTCTGTCTAATGGGTTTGTTGTGTTCTAGTATTGCTTCAGTTTTATTCTTCCTAGTTTTCCATGAGAATTTATCAACTTTAATTTCATGTATGACGTGCACTTGGATATTCTCCCAGGACAAGCTTTGAGTGTGAAAGAATGAACCCTGCATGGGTCATGAGTAGGTGTTAGTGCTGGGTCTGATGCTTTCTCTCACTGAAGGAGATAGTCTTGCCTGTCTCCATCTGTGCTTTGTGCCCATTTCAGTGTGTTTTGATTTTCTTACTCCTCAGCAGGATAGCACGTGGTATCTTGAGAACAAACAGACTTGGTCTCACTGGGTCTGTGTCAAAATGCGGTTTCTTAACTAATTCCCAGGGGCCTTTTAGCAATTTACAGTGGACTAACTGAGGAGACTGGGGGTGATGAAGGACATTCACATCCCTCTGCTTTGTTCTCCACAGCACCTGCAGCACCACGAGAGCGGCGTCGAAGGTGAAAGCTGCTACTACCACTGTGTCCTCTGTAATTACTCCACCAAGGCCAAGCTGAACCTCATCCAGCACGTGCGCTCCATGAAGCACCAGCGGAGCGAGAGCCTCCGGAAGCTGCAGCGCCTCCAGAAAGGTCTTCCTGAAGAAGAGGAGGATCTGGGGCAGATCTTCACCATCCGGAAGTGTCCAGCTGCCGAGGCTGGTGAGTGCTGCTGCCCTGGCAGGAGTGGGGCCACAGGGGTGGCTGAGTGGCACTGGACCTGCTGTGCTGTTTGGTGACAAGCTTGTTGACATCCCTGTTTCTTCTCTTTGCTGCTCTGAGATGACATGGTTTATCAAAAACCCATTGTGGGAACCCCTCCTGTCTGGAGTGGGATTTGGGATGTAGAAGTTTGGGATGTGGAAGCATATGTGTTGGTTCAGGTTGATGCCTTAAACACTGCAATATTGTATGAGCATCTAAGGATACCATCACTTCTGGCCAACTCGACAAACCTGTGCAGTAGTAGTTGTGTTGTAATGAGTCAAGTGATGCTCTGAGCACCAGCAGGAGCTGTACCAGCTTGGCAGTGATTTCTGGTGTACTTAATCCACACTGAATCAGGAGGATTCAGTGGCTGGAAGGGGTGGGCAGAACGGGCAAGTAATTCCATGTCTATTTTCCATGTCTCCTCTTGAAAAGGTAGATAAAGTGAAGGGCTTGGATGAGGCATTTGCTCACACAGTTCATAGGAAAGGGATTGCAACTGTGAATCCAGCAAGAGCAAGTGTGCCTAAAGGGAGCAGTTAGGCAGGATGGAACAGCAATAGTACTTTGCTTAGGCATGTAAAGGGCTAAGAAATTCTTAATGTTCAAAAAAATCAAGGTCTCCTGAAGCCTTCTTTGGCAGGAGTAGGAGGAGAGATGGCCTGGGTCAGCTGGTTCATGTGCTGTGAAGGTTCTGGAGCTGGGAGGGGCCAGCAAAATCTTCATGTTCCTCCTCTTGGCTTCAAGCAGGATTTTCCTGCATGACTGCTGTGAAAATGGGTAAATCCTACAGAAAAGCACTTTGAGGAGCTGGCATTGCATAGTGAATGCACAGGGAGATGAGGGAGCTGGTCTTGGCTTAAAGAGTTGAGAAGGGACAGCAGCAGCAGCTGAGGGAGAGCATGTGGAGCTCTCTTAAATTCTTAGCTGGGTCACATTACTATTGCACCTGTGAGTAGTGGGGATCTGAAATACATCCAAAACACCCCAAAAGTGAAACAGGAGGTTTTTTTCACTAAGAGTTATATTCAGTCTTATGGAAAAAAGTGCCCTACCCGTGACCTCGGTGGCCCAGCGGAGTCGAGGGCATGGAACACGCTTCCCCAAAGGTCATGGTGACAGCAGGAGCACACCGTGACTGCCACAGCAGTGTCCCCCGGGGGGGACAGCAGCTCTGGCAGCCAGTCCACTGCACTGCCATGCTCCGCCGTAGGAAAACATTCCCATTTCGAAAGGGTACTTGGGGCGGGGCTGCGGGTTGTGAGCTGCTTAAATGCAAAATGAGCAGAGAGGGGAAACCATCCGTGCCCTTTTGTGACAGACAGAACAACCTTGAAAATCTTGTTTACTTTAGACATTTCTGTTTGCCTTGTCTTTTACTGTATAAACCTTATCTTTCCCGTCTGGCCACCCAGATTAGGACATAGCAAGGTACTGGGAGGGCAGAAGCTTACGGACTGGGAGGGAAAATGGTTGGGTGACCATTAAAAAAATTGTAGTATTTTTAAAGTAAGAGTCTTGACAAGTCACTGAAATTTCAGTTTACCAATATTTTACTTCAATTTTCTTTAAGCTTGTTGGTTCTTCAATAAAAACTGATAGTGAACTTGAGTGTGGGGATGCTCAGCTGCGTGGCAGGGCCATGCACAGGGATGGTGTGAGTCTGCTCTCTGCATCTCCTCCTCCTCTGTAACACAGGGGGAGCTCTCCTGTGTCCCCATCATGGTTTTTAGTGTTGTTTTCTGGCGGCTGGGTGGACTTTCTTCGTTGCTTTTTGATGAGGGGTCTCTGGTGGTATCAGATAACAGGCTCAGACACCTTGAGCAGACACTGTCCGTGGCACTGTTCTGATCTGCCAGTGCCCAAAGGGACAGTGGCTTTTTTGCTGCTTTGACGCAGGTACAGTGGTCTGTTGTGTCCTGGGGCCTCGTGGCAGAGGAGTCCCCCGTTCCCCTCCCGGTCTGTCCCATTGCTCTGCACAGAAGGCAGGTGCCAAGGTTGAACCCCCGCTCTGTCTGTATCTGTTCTGGGTGTACCTGCTCAGTGGCGTGTGCAAGCGTGTAGGATAAAGCATGGCTGGCTGGGGGCGGTGCATAGATATTTGCTTGTGTAGATGCATCTCATTCTCTTGGAAGAGAGCTTTGATCACACCTTAATTAGTCCTCTAACAATCTGCAAAGGTCAGTGCCAATTGCCTGTTCATTTACATTTGTAATTGTGATAGTTCTTGATTGCACATTAGTTGCAACTCACTCCCTCCCACCTCGCAGCACAGGCAGCCTGAGCAGCCACTCCGGGGACACAGGGACCTTTCTCCCTGCCTGTGCCAGCAGCTCAGCCATCCCCAAAACTCGGGTGTCTTTTAGGGAAGAACTTTAGGAGCTGACCTCCGCTTCGAGTAAAGGGTTGGGAAAGTCATTGGCAGGGAAATTATATGGACATCAGGCAGGAAACCCAATCCTCCTTGAACTGGATAATTAAAGACAATTAAACTTTTCTGCTTGCTCTGAGGAGTGTGCTCATTATGCAGGAGATGGGGAAGTGGATTGACGTTCAGCTGGTTTGTTGATCAGAGAGCACGCAGCTTCGGGGAGGGGGTATTGTCCTCGCTGGGTATTTTTGGACATCTCTTGCTGTGGTATCTGGGCTGCTGCCACTGCAGATGTCAGCCCCTTTCTGCAGCAGCATCTGTGTAACGTTACCCATAAGCTAATTGATTTTTAATGATGGGAGCTTAGAGAAGAAAAAAAGCCCAAACCCATAATAAAAACCAAAACGTTCTCAAGATGTCGGATGGATGTACTTACAGCTCATTAGATAATGAGAGAAACAAGAGTGAAACAACCTGCACCAAATTTTCGTTCTGACTTTGGAAGTGTTTCTTTCCTCCCAGAAGGCGTCGAGCACTGCAGCGCCGTCCGGAGCTCCTGCAGCTGCCACAGAGTCTGCAGTCAGAGCAGGATGGCTGCTCCTTGTCTGGCACGTGGTGCCCCAGCTCATCCCATCCTATTGCTCTCCACGTGCCACCCCTACAGCGGGGCTGTTACAGCCACACTGCTCAGCCTGTGTCCTCCTGGGCAACTGCTGATCACAGTTACTGTCTTTCCTCCCTTATCTGTTTCTCCTGACCCCTTCTGTTTGCCATCTCTGCTCTCCTTTTCCATAGTGTCCGTGTGCAAGAGAAGCAGAGGGGCTTTGCCTGCCCTTCACACTGTGTAGAACAGACATCCATGGGTGCCCACCAAGGGCCACACTTCTTGCCTGCACCATCCTCTCCCCATTTTACCGCAGAGGACAGTTCCTGTGGTGAGCAGCCCTTTTGTCCAGGCAGAAAGAGGGGCTGGGGGGAGGACACCTCTGCCCCCATCTGACCTCGCTGGAGCACCGGCACTGCTCCCTCGGCCAGCCCGCAGCACGGGACCAGCCACTCTCCCTTCTCCAAACATGTGGATTGCAGTTATTGTACAGAATCCATTTTCTGCAAAGCTCTGCCCTGGAAAACTACTGGTTCCCTGGGAGGGGTGAGATGCCCCAGAGCCCCCACTGTCCCTCTCCATCTGCCCTGCAGGCAGAGGTGCAGTCTGTCCACGTTTCCCTTGTGTTTCAGTGTTCGACCTTCTGAAGGGCTGTGAGCTGCAGGCTGAAATCAGGATGTGAATCTTTAATGAAACTAAGTATGCAAACAGATCCAGGGTATAGCTGGAGCAGTGTTCAGATGAGAAAACCCCATGTGGTTTAAAAATAGTAGTTCCCACCTCAGAATCCCCTAATGACACCTCAGCCTGGCCGTGCCTGTGGTGCCTGCAGACAAGCAGGGTGCTCTTCTGGTGTTGGCACCTCTGTGCACTGAGTCATGTGAAACATTTCCCTCGTGTTCCTCTCACAAGCAGTTTTGTGGCCACACCAGGGCTGTGAAGGCATCGCTGCCTGGGGAACAGGAGCAGGTCCCATGTGCTGGTGAGCAGGTTTGGTCAGGGAGCACCTAGGAGGTGGTCTGCTGTGTGAGGTTTCTCTGAGACATGAAGTTTCTCTCTAGCAGAAGGGAGACTCACTGCCAGCCTGTCCATTCCATTGGTGACCTGGCAGTCCCTCAGTATGCCCTAATGCCTCATCGACTTCCTTGGGAGCGAGATGCTGCTCTCTGTTTCCCCCCTTCTGTTCAGACTCTCCAGTTCCTCTCTTTCCTTAGTGGCTGTGCCCTGAGGCTGTGCATTGAGAATTGTGACCAGCCCATCTGTGAAGTGAAGCAAACTGTGGAGAAAGGAAAAGGGGATCTTCTGCAAAAAACTCCATGAAGGAACCATCCTGTTATTTTCCCATTTTAAGGAGTGGGCAACCACACAAGGCATTTTTCCTTCATGATCATCAGGCATGGAATAATTCTTTGTGGAGTAATTAGTCATGGAATTGTTACAGCAGAGATGTGAGATGTGACTTTGGGGTGAATTTTTCACAACAGCAGATTCTCTACTTCCAGTGGACCTTCAGAAGTTTTGAAATGGAGGTTGGTAGTGCCAAATGATATTTCTCTCTGCTTGAAATAACTCATATTTAGTGGGATCTGATGTCTTCCACTTGGTCTCCATTAAAGGCAGTGTGGTCATTGCTAACGATACCCGTTGCTCTCCAACATCTGCTGGAGGTAATGGAGGGTTTCAGAAAGGAATTGTTAGTTTGCTTTGTAGCCTCTCTCCACTTTCCTGTGGAGCTTAATTGCACACATCAATTAAAAACTTCCCAAAGCAGATCACCTGTACGGTGCCTGCAGGAGAGGAGCACACAGAGTCCGTGCTGCAGCTCTGGCTCTGCTGGCGATGCCCCTTTTATGTGGCTGGGACGTGTGGCCTTCGCAGAGCGCTGGGGAATCCGTTTCCAGGCTTGTCCTCGGTTGACTCAGGTGACAGCCCGAGCTCCTGTGTGCAAACACCAAGTGCTGCCCAGCTTCATCTGCCTCTCCTGGGCTTTTTACCTGTCTCTGTTCAGAACCCAGTACTACCTTTTCCCTACCCGTGATGTGTAAGCCCCAAGGGCAGGAGCCTCTGAAGTGCTGGGTGCGATGCAGGTACCTGGCAGGTGTCGGGGCCCTGCTGCTTCTGCTGGGGCCAGGTCCTGCAGCTGCAGGTGAGCAGCAGCTCTGCTGTCTGAGGAGGAAATCCCTTTCTGTCATCTCCTCAGACACAGAGCAAGACAAGGGATTGTCCTGTTTAGATAAAACATTCAGCCATGGTGCAGTAACATACATGGAATAGCAGCAGAGGCAAATAGCCCTGGGCAATGTGTGTGTTGGGCTGATTGAACTCACAGTTGCCTTCACTGCAGCACTTCTGATCTCCCTGCCAACCCCACAAAGTCCCCCCACATGCAGGATTATCTCTTGTTTTCCAAGATCTTGTGTCGTGTGTGCTTATTTAAAGGCCAGCTTGTTGCCTTCCCCTTTGTTTTGCTTCTGAACCTTGGAATTTTTTCTTTTTTTTTTTTTGTGGATTGCATGGCTTCAGGACCTTTTACCGTTCCTGACAGAGTTGCATTAAACAAGCTTCCCAGAGAAGTGGTCAGAGCACCAAGCCTGACAGAGTTCAAGAAGCATTTGGATGATACTCTCCAGCACATGGTGTGACTCTTGGGGATGGGCTTGTGCAGGACCAGGAGATGGACTGGATGAGCCTTGTGGATCCCTTCCATCTCAGAAGCATCAGAGAATCACTCTTGTGATTCTTTACTTCTGGCAGGGTCTCTCCACTGGAGGCCATCCCAAGGCTGGGCAGACGACAGACTCGCTCTCTGTCCTCCATGGCTGGGTAGAGAGGTGGGGGAAGCTTTGAATGGGCTTGAGTTTCACACTGCTTTTGTGGTCATTGGAGTCCAGCAAAGGTGCTTCTGGCAGCCACAGTTCACTCCTTCAGAAGGCCTGAGGATGTGAGGAGAGCCAGATGCTTTGAGAAGCCTTGAGGGGACTTCTTTTTCCTGTTATTACCCTGTAACATAATTTCTATCTGTTCCCTGCTTGTGTCCTGTCCTCCACCCGTATTTTGGAGAACAGCATTCCCTTCCCAGCAGCATCTCTGTGTCCTTCTGCATTTGGGACACCATGGGTCTGTTGAGGTCTGGCTCTGTAAAATACAAGGATAAAGTTGGTTCCCTTTAATATCTGGCAGAGACAGTTTTCCTTTGTTATTTATTTTTTGGAGCTGGTTTTGAGTTTAAAGTCAAGAGCAGTTGTGCCTTAGCTCTGCTTTGACCAACCAGCAGCAAAGAGATAATCTTGAAAGGATATGAAAGGTTTAATAATTTTAATTTTGTTTTTATTAAAGTTTATTGGGACTTTTTTCCTGTGCCTCTTATAAAAGAGGGGTAACAGGGACCTACTCAAACCCTCAAGCATCCGCTTAATGAAACTGCAGCGGGGGCGCCTGCGGAAGGAAGTGGTCAGACTGGGGAGGGCAGGCCAGCAGCACGCGGCAGCGTCACCCAGACGTGGCAGGAATCTCATAACCTCCATCCCACTCCAACCGCAGCTTGTCCTGCAGAGCTCATGGCTTTCATTAAGCAGAAAGAGAGGAAGCTCTGACAGCTGACTTGTTCCAGAATGTTTTTCTTGTTTGGCTGCGTCTTAAAGCCCTTTCCAGTTAGGAAGAGCAAAGGGGAAACATCACCAGATGCTGCAGCACAACACTGCGAGGCTCCCAGTGCCTCTTCTGCTCTGCTTTTTTCTCCACATCCAAACAAAGTCCAGACCAGGCTGAAGCCCAGCTGTCAGAGCACAGTGTCTCCGTAGGCTTTGTTTCCTTTGGGACCAAAGGGTGGCATCCCTGCCCCTTGGTACTGCATCCCCGAAGCTCTGCTGCCAGTGCCCAGTGCATGATCCCTGCTGCACCTTCTGCTTCTCTTCCCTGTTTCTCTTTTCCCTTCTCTCCCATTCAGGTTTAGAATAGTAGGACTTGGAGGTGGTTGTTGCAGCGGTGCAGGTTAAATTCAAGACTCAGGGGCTCTCCCTGTGTGAATCAGTAGGGCCTTGAAGATATTGCAGGTACTGCAGCCTGGTCTCAAGATGTGTTGGAGAGGGTTAGATGTCCATGAGAGTGACACCAGATTCACACTGGCAGCAAACTCAGCTCATGGTGAAGGTCCCATCAGTGCAGCTGTGCTGCTTCTGCTCCAGCCTTGACCTTGCTCAGGTGCCGTGTCCAACCCAACCACCTGCCTTGACATTGTAGTGGCAAGGAGAAAAAGAAACCCTCCAAAACCCTAGACACATGTGCTCCAGCAACTGCTCCTCCATTGTCAGCCCTGATTTACAAGATTCCTCTTGTAGACTGTGTGGCAGCAGCTCATCTCCAGCACCTTTCCAAAGGTCCGGCACTTGTAAGCATTGCGGCGCTGCTGTTTTCTCCCTTCCTGTGCTACTGGGCATCACATTAAATAACTCTGGAATGAAAATGCCTCCTCCTGTGTTCCCAGGTTAATGAGGTTAGGGAGGTGCCTTGATACCATGCTGTTGGTGGTATATTAGCTCAGAGTCTGTTCTTCTGTTCTGCTGTTATCCTGAGCTGAGAGGGGCTGGAGCTCCAGCACAGAGAATTGATGGCACCTCACTACCTTCTTCCCTGCTGATGTGTCCAGTAACACCCTGGACAGGCACAGTGCAGAAAGGAAAGGTCAGTCATGTTCAGCTGGGCACAGGCTTTGTGTTTGGAGGCAGTGAGAATGTTGGACTGATTTGTAAGTAAATAGTGGGGTAGGGTGAGACCTGTAGCAACACACCGATGTGCCGTCCTCTTTGGAAAGTGAGTTTGAAGCTTGCTGCCACTGAACATGCCCATTTTGGGTTACAGGCTTTGTTACCCTGTGTAAGAAATCCATTTGTTTATAAAAGCTGATGCAAGTCCACAGGGTCATGATCAGCACTGTAAGAGAACGTCCTGCACCTTCCACCCTTCAGGGAATATCCCCACAGAGCATCAGCTCCTTTCCTGGTTGTTCCTGTCTTTTCCCTGCCCTTGTTCTCTCGTAGTTCATTCTGCTGCAGGAGCACATGTCTGATGGTCTTTAACTGGCAGAACTGAAAGAGGAGCCCCCCTGCTACCCAAACCTTGTCATGCAAACCCAATGCACTGTCTGAAATGAAAAAGTGCTTGGACACCGATTTTCAGAGGAGGCACTGTGGGAATGGGAAGTGCTCTCCTCCTCCACTCATCTCTAGGTTAGTTGTGAGAGATAGAGAGTTTGGGTTCTGAAGTGAAGTCTGGTTTTCTGTAAAAGCCATAGACAAAATAAGATTCCATATGTTATCAGGGGGATGATTTGTGAAACAAGGTTTTGCAGCAGCTGGCATAGGCTGGCAGTGACCCCTGGCCTGACCCACTGTAGTGTTCCCGTCTGTGGCACGCACCTCAGAGCACTCTCCTCTGTCCCTGCTCCTGGTCCCCTCTTTGTCTGTACTTCTGAAATGCACTTGCTTCCTTTCCCTTCTGCAAGGCCTATTGATCCTCTGAACTGCCTGGGAAGGAGCTACCACATGCATTTATTTTTCCACTAAAACCCTGAGATTGGCTAATAACATGTCTGCTAGTACTAGTGTCCCGCTCTTGCTGCTTCAGAGTGAAATCTGGGGGACCCATAAACAAATAATAACCTACCTCAAATCAAGGTCTCATCCTTATTCCTACTAAAATTCAGTTCATGCCCTTAAGCAAGAGGGTTTCTATTTTCTTCCAAATACTGTTTGCTTCTCTAAGCTGTACATCTCGATGCCCTCACCATATATTTTTGTTTGACCTCAATGATTTCTGGAGGCCAAAAGTTCCAAAGGTTAATTGGGAGCTGTATGAGAAGTTATTATCTGTATTTGCTTCCAGTTTGGATTTTTTTCTGTATTCCTTGTCAGTCCTCCCAAGAGTGGCAGGTGAGAAGAGCAGACTTGGTCCGAGTACAGTGAACCAGCCTTCCTTTGGAGGCTCCTGCCAACCCTAACCATCAGCCTGAGCCCTCTCCTCTGTGTGGGCACCTCCTCCTGCCCCTTTTCAGCCTTTTCACTCACCTTTGACCATTTCATTAAATCAGTAGCAGTGGTTTGGGTGTTCTTTGGTGTTCCACCCGTCCTGACATGGTTTCTCCCCTACCAGCTGTCAGGTGTAGGTTTCTGTGGGCCTGCAGGAATGTTATGGTCTCTCTGAAGCAACACCCCAGGCATCCCTGCTCAGTGCCCTCCCTGCTCCAGCCTGGGGCCCCAAGCCCTTAAATCTTGACATTGCTCTGGGATGGTGTGGGGGAAGCCTTGCCTTGCCCTGCCATCCCTCCCCAGGCTGGCAGGGACGGAGGGGCACAGCCCAAGCATGAAGTGTGGCTGCCCCTCTCTCCTTCCTCTCTGATCTGTGTGTTCACACAGGCAGACATTGCTGCCCCTTCTCTGGGAACCTCTCACATTTGGTTACCAATTAAGCTGAAGCGTTCTGGCCTTTTTCATTCCCCTTTCATGGCGATGAAGGGTGAATTAAGGCTGGGTGTTTGGGTTTGTTCCCCAGCCTCCGCTGCTACTTTGCTGCCTCCTTTGTGGCCAAACAATGGCATTAATTTGGCCTTTGCTGGCCACAGGCTGGCCGTGCTCAGTGCCGGCCGTTCCACTTCACTTGCACAGCCACCTCTCCTTTCCACACCACCTCCTCACTGGCTCCTCCTGTTCTCCTCCTGCGGGTGTGTGGTGTGAGGGTTGCTGGGGTTGGTTTTGTGTCGCCCTGGCAGGACCAGAGGCCTCAGCCTGGGTGTGGAGCACAGGCATGCAGGCGATGTGCAGCACGGACTTGCCCGGCTGAGCCACAGTCCTTGAGCTCACGTCTTGCCGTCCAGTCCCCATGGAGCCCCTGTGAGATTCAGAGGATGGGAAATAGGTCCTACCCCCCTGTCACCTCCCCAGTCAGTCCCTCTTCCAGGCCCTTGGGCAGGAGGAACCCCTCACCTTCCCCCTTGAAGGGGGATGCCCTAGTGGAAGTGACCCCACTCAGCCAGCCCAGAGCCCCGTGGGCAGCCCCAGCCCCAGGGCTGCAGGGCCAGGAACAGTGCTGGATTCAGACTGTCTCACCGGGGGGAGCAGCAGTGGTGAAAGGGAAGGGAGGACAAGAAGTTTCACCACAATCACCGGGATCATCCTAAAATGGCAGAAGTAGGAATATGCTGGAAAGGCAGCAAGGCCTCCAAAACTGGGTACCACTAGAGAGGAAGGATTGAGAACTGGAACAAGGGAGATCTGATTCTAGCCCAGAAGTTAATTGATGCAAAATAAAGGGCAGGTAGAGCTCCCATGGGAGTGCAGGCTGCTCCAAGTGGTGCAAGTTTTGGAGGTGAGGATTGATGAAACATATGACAAGATTTAAATCAAGTGGAAGAGCACAATGCTTCTCAGAAAGGAAGGATGGTCTGAAGTGAGCAGGGGATTGTTTGTGCTGTTCCTTACCAGGGATGGGATGGCAACCCCATGCACTTGGGAGCTGTGGTGGGGAGGAGCAGTGTGGTACTGAGGCCAGCAGAGCCAAACTTGGATCTCAGCAGAATTCTTACCGAGCTGACTGTGCACTGGGAAGGGTCAGAGCTGCAAAGTGAAGCCTGGTGCGTGGAAATGCCTCAGCAGCTGCCATGCTCCTGCTAGAGCCGAGGCACAGCTCCTGGAGGAGCGGTGACCCCGCTGTGGTCTGAGCCCTGGATGGCTTTTGTTTGCTTTTAAACAATGTGTAAAGGAGCAGAGGAGCTGGCCGCAGTCCCCCAGCCTGTTGTGGTGTGAGGCGGTGCGTGCCCTGGCTCTGCCCCGAGCACAGTGGCAGCTCGCTATAGCCAGGGACACAAAGAAGGGGGGATGTTCTGCACGGCCTGGCCTCCAGCCCCGGCACGCGACGTGTGCCTGGCGCTGCCTGCGCGCTGTCGGCCCTCGGGACAGCTCCTGCTGCTGCTCTTGGCCGAGGGCTTTGCACAGGATGCCTCTCACCTGCTGGCCCTGCTGGCCCGCTGGTCTCCTCCAGCCCCAAATGGCCATGTCAGGCGAGGTGACCACCCGTTGTCAGGCGAGCGTGTCCCCCGCCGGCCACAGCCACCCAGTGCACGGGCAGAGCCCCTTCCTTCTGCACAAATTGGCAAGGACTAACCTTGTCATATCTAGCGCAGCGCTCACGGGCGCCTGCCTCCAAGGGGTAATCATGCAGGCATAAATTCGGAAAGTTGCTAAGCTATGAGCAGTCTTATGAGCATTAAAAGTGTCCTCTTTGCCAGAAAGGTCATTCATAACTTGGCTGCGCCGCTGATGTACAGTCAGTGATATTGATTGATTAATGTATAAAAAGCACCAAATCCATTTGCTTCTATGAAAGAGAATAAAGTGCAGTCGACTCTCTCTTTATTTTCACCTCATCCTTTTGTTTGAAGGACGTTTTTTTTTTCCTCTTTTTGTTTTGCCAGCTAGGTTTAAGGGGGTTACAAAAAGCCAGTTTCTGCCAAGTAATGCGTTCACAAAGGGAACATTGATTCACATCAGTGTCGCTTGAATTACCCTTAAAGGTTTGCCAAGGAGTTGTTCTTATATTAACCTTCTGTTCATCAAAGACGAAATAAATAAATAAGTCATAAAATCAGCTTCACTGCCCACGCTGGAGTTGGATGCAAAACAGGAATTTCTGCTATTAGGAATTTGTGCTCCAGGTGCTGCAGCTTGGCCCCTCTCCCCAGGCTCTCAGCCTTTTCCCTTCTGCAAAGCTGTTCCCCCAAGGCTCTGGTCTGAGCTGGGACAGGTGTTGATGGTTTCAGGGAAGGAGGGTTCCTGCAGGAGGGTGTTTTTGGAAGGATCTTGTATAAAATGTTGATTTAATCATTGCAAACATAGCTAGAATGATTTCTAAACGGGACAGTGAGTCCCAAGGTGTTCTGCCTTGGCTAGGGTTGGCATCCTTCTCATTCATCCAAGGTCTTGTTTGTTTTTCTGAACTTATTTGGCCACTGGTAATGAATGGCATGTTGTTCTCATGTCCTTATGGTTAATTCTGAAGTGGTAGATTTCCTGGTGGCCATGGAGTTGTGTGCAGCATAATCACACCTTCCTCTCTCCAAGTGTGCTGGTACCGCCATCCCAAAGTGCCCTCACCCCAGTGTGGGCAGCACTGGGGCTCCAGGTGTCTGTTCTTTTCATATGATGGCTGGCCTGTGAGTCTGAGGGATCATTGTCCTGTGCAGCAGGAGCCTTGTTGCTTTTTGTCAATGCTGTTTAACCAAACCTTTGTCTTTTTGTTCGGTCCCTGTTCCAAAGCTGTTCAGTCCCCTGGAGTCTCCGTGTCATTTCAGATAACCCAAGCTGTCCTGCCACGAGCCGTGCCCTAGCCTGTGGCTTCCAGCCTGGCTGTGCTTGGTGGGCTCCTGAGCTCCTGAAGTGCTGGCTGGAGCTGGGGAAGGAGCTCAGCTCCCAGGTTCTGCTGGTGGCTGTGAAAGCGCAGTGCTGGCTGCAGTGTGATGTGTAAAGTGCCCGTGCTCTCCTGTACCAGCGGTGTTGTGGTTGATGTTATGGTGGTGCTCTGCACTAGCGTGTCAGCCTGGGGGTACCTGAGGTTCCACTGACCTCCTTAGTACTGCCCATGTGACATTTTTATTCTGGTGTCTCTTAACCCGGTGAAGAATTACGGTGATAACCGTGCCAGCCGTGAGGGTGTGTCCTGGGGTGAACACCAGAAATGGCAGCGTGCAGGACCCCCACAGGATGTTCCTCCCATGAGTGTCTCTGCCCACATGTTTGCCCGTGTGGTGCATGCACTGCGGTGAGCCCTGGACCTTGTGCTGCCCCTTTCACATCCGCCAGGGGACAACCCCCAAATCCCAGCGTGGCTGACCGCAGGGGTTGGCACCTCACATTCCCAGGAAAAGCCTTTTCCCTTGTGACTGCTGCGCAGTCCTAAAGGAGAATCATCCTGTTTTTTAATCTTTTTCTCCAATTGTGGGAGCACTGCAGCCGGCCAAGGCCCCCTCCCCCTCTGGCAAGGCGGTGGGGATTGGATCAGACGATTCAGAGTGCATGCTGAGAGTGAATCCATTTTCTCTCCTCCATCTCCCCAGAATAAATTAGAATTTGCCTGATTTAATAAAATGGCTTCATCTCTCTGCCATCTTTTCTATCTCCCATGCGTTTCATCCCCGCCCCCACTGCAGAATAACAGATCTCTGCTGTGTCGGGTCCTCTTTGGGACTGGTGATGTGGTGTATGGGGCCAGTCAGCACCAGCACCAGCACACTTCTCCTGCCCGAGGGTCCTACCAGGACAGCACAGGATTTGTCCCTGTGTCTCCATTTCTTTATTGTCCAGGGCGATGGCTGTAATTGCTGTTGAGGTCAGTGTAATTTACTGTCCATCTGTCATTAACCTGCCCTCGTGGGGGATGTGACTGGCATGCAGAGCGTTTGGGGATGGGAATTGCACAGCCCAGTTTGCCCCAACACTGTGCTTTGTAACTGGCACGTGTGTGTGTATGTGTGTGTGTGCAGGGAGTGGGGCTGAGTGCTCCCACAGAGGCCCAGGAGGGGTTATTGTCCAAATTCAGGTGGATTCACTAGAGCCAAATCTTCTCTTGCATGGATCTGTGGTTTAATTCCTGTTTCCTAGGCTGATTTTTTCCTTTCCGTTCTGACACTAATTGCGCCAGGCGCGTTGGGAACAGTGGCTGCTGAGCGGTACCAGCTAAGTGTTAAGAAAGGTTTTAAAAACAGACTGAACTCTTCCTTAATGAGGCTCAATCGTGCTCTCCTCCGGGTGGTTTTGTTTTGCTGATCTGTCAGTTTTTCGAGGATTTAATTGCACTTTTTTTATATTAGTCTTTGAAATGGGGCTAAGCAGCTTTCTGTAAAACACAACACAGAAGGGAGAGATGCTTCCCTATTTTCCTGCTTTGCTTTCATCACCCTAGGATCGTCATCTGCCACTGATTACTGGGATCCCACAGTAGTAAAGAATAGAATTCATGAAAGCAAAGGGCGAGACTGGACCTTTATGGTGGCTCCAAAACTGGAACCTCTTTGCCAGTGGTTCCCTTTGCCTCCCAGCTCCTCCAACTGGCTCTCCTTGGGTTGCTGTTCATGCCAATCCTGGAAGACCTTCCTACCATTGGTTTTGAAGGAAGAAGTAGGTGACAAAGGAAGGTTGAAGGGCGCTGAAGTGGCTTGTCCAGTGTAGCTCATTTTCTGCAGAAGTGACACAAAAATGAGTCAGAACTGAGCAGTGCTGTGACACTGCAGAATGGTCAGAGCCTCCTGGAGCAGCAGTAGTTGGCAGGGCCTCTGGAAGCCACCAAGCCCAGGCCCTGCTTAGAGCCAGGGGCTGTCTCTGCTGGAGTCTGAAGAGCCTTCAAGGGTGAAGACCCCCAGGCTCTGTGGGTCCCAGTGTCCAGCTGCTCCAAGCCAGTCCATGGCACATGATGTTGGGATGGCAGGAGAGAGCAGGCAGAGGTACCCATGAGTCTATCATCTTTATGGCATGGAGGAAACATGTTTGAAGCAGTCAGCATGGAATTCTTAATGACTTCACTTCCTCCTGCTCTCCTCAGGGACAGGCTGTGTGGCAGCCAGGGCTGCCCAGGCTGCATGAGTGCTGTCCCTGCTGCACACACTATTTTTAACCAGTGCTTTGTTTTGCACAGGCACACAAAGCTGCTCTGGGTTTTCCCGAGGATACTGATGAATAGCAGAGCAGTGAGAGCTCCAAGCCACTCAGCAGTGACTTTCCTTCCTTAGCCTGCAATTCATTTTTACTTCTCTTTGCATTTACATTTCCTTTTTTCCACTTTGCTTTCCTTTCCTGTAGCTTTGTTTCTCTTTTTTCTAGTCTCAGCCTAACAAAGCCCCATTTCTTTTCTCATTCTGACATGTGTCTGCCTCCCTGTGAGCTCTCAGCACACCTCTCATGAGGATGTAAAATCCAAGAACCAGATCTTTGAGATTTCAAAATAAAATAAAAGTAAACTCTGCTTTAAAAACACTTTAGCAGGAAAGCCAGGCTAATTGTAAATCAATGAGTCTTAAAATGCAGCATTGATCTCCAGTTAGAAGTTTGAAGGGGAAAGCAGTAATTACTGCACTGAAGGTAGATTTTTTTCTCTTAGCAAGTTCTGGGCAGAAGGAAAGCTCATTAGGGCAGCACTTCGGAATCTGAGTAATTAGTTTAAAAAGTACTTTTGTGGTGGTATTCCCATGGCTAGAAATTATCGTAGTCTTCACAGATTTTTAGTTCAAGTCTGATAAGGTTTGTTTTATTACTGTGTTTGGTGGGGAAGATCCTTCCTACACAATCACCTGGGTGAAGATCTGGAGTGTGGATCAGGCTCGGAAGGATTGTAGTGGGCACATGGGCCATCTTGCTGGCAGGGGAAACTCAGCCCAGATAGGATGGGGTTTTAGCTCTTTGTGAATGAGCCAATAGACAAATGAAAACAGAACAAAGTCTCTGAATCAGAACAGAGGCTCTTACTCCACAGGAACGGCATTGGCCTCCTGTCCAGTTATCTGCAAGTCCCTTCTTGCTCATGGAGAAAATGCCTCAGAAAATCTCTGTCTTTATGAGACCATGACCAGTGTGATCCTGCTCTCCTTTTCCATGCTGAGGCTGAGGAAGCACTGCAGGAACCACTTGGGATATGGGTGCAGCCCCGTGTGACGTGGTCTGTGTTCACTCTGGAAGGTGGGATAGGGCAGAAGAATCCAGGGCTGCTTGTTCCCTGACAAAACGTTGGGGAACTGACCCTAGAATTAGCATTAATCTGTGTGTGGCATGCATTTATCAGGCTTTGTGGCATGGCTTGTGAGGTCCTGCCTGTGTCTGCAGAGCATGTTTGTCCTTCTGCCCATCTCCCCACTGTGTTAAACTGAGGTAGTCACACAGTCTGACTTCTCAATCCCACACCTCTGGCTGTGGCGGATACTACTCACCAGACTCAAATAATTTCACACAAATTATTCAGTTTGGAGGGACTGTCATAGATCTGATTCTGCAGTGGAGGAAAGGGGAAGGTCTCTGAAGGCAGAAAACCCTTGTGTGGCAGAAAGCCTGCTGGGAAGTCAGTTCAAGAAGAATTAGAAACCCTTTAAATAAATGCTTACTTGACATGACTCTGTCTCCCCCAGTCTAACAAGCAGAGAAGCGAATGGCAGCCGCTGGCCAGAAATTGATTGCATTAATTGATATGCCAATAAGAGAGCTTGTTACATCCGCCATTGGTTAGGAGGCCGGCTAACAAGTCCCGCTGATCAATGGAACCAATAAAGATTTCATCCATTAATGAGCAACATGGTAATTAATGTTATCCATAAACCAATTAGCCTGGGTAGCTAATGTGCTGGTTAGCACAGCAAGTGACGGAGCTGTGGGTGGGCACAGGCGGCAGTGTGAAGGGGACATCACCTCCTCGGTACAATGGGGATGTTGTCACCTCCCCGGTACAATGGGGACGTTGTCCCCTCCCCAGTGTGGAGGGGACATCACCTCTCCAGTGCAGTCGTGGGGCTTGAAGCAACAGCTGTCTCCCTCTAGGCCTCCCAAAGGAAGGGAGCTGGGAGGGTGACCAGAGGGATGGGTCACACTGCTGGAAAAGGACACTTCCTCTAGATTTTCAGGGCAGTTTCAGTGATTTCTTTCACTTTCTGGAACCTTGGCGTAGCACACAAGGGCCTTTGCCACTTCTGACCTGTTTTTGGAGACGTGCAGATTTCCACAGCTTGCGTTCCATGGTGGAAGGCAGCATTTGGGTCCCTGCTCTGTCACTGGGAAGCTGCTGGCTGGCACCCCCCGCACCCCGAGGTGCCCTGGCAGGCTGCAGGTGCTGCTGTGCCCAGCGCTGCGCTGGCCTTCCCCAGCACCATCAGTGCCACCAGCAATGTTAGCGCAGGGAACGCGGTGTGTAGGCTGAAGGCTGCTGCCTAAATCCACTTGCCAGGGGCTTTCCTCACGTGCCAGCACCATCATGGTGCTTGGACTGTCCATAGGCACTGAGGCAGCAGGTGTGGGAACAGCCCCAGGCCCTGGGCAGCATCAGTCCCATGGCTCCGCTGTGGGGTTACCTTGGATTGTTGGATATTGACCCTGGGAGACCCCTGGTGGATTCTCTAATTGAAAATTAATACCAGATCAATGCCATGGGCAATTTGCATATTGATCATAAACAACTTTGAAGGCACCAAGTGTGTGTTGGATCAATAGTGCTGTCAGGCAGGCTGCAGGGAGAGCATCCCGTACCACGCGCCCCAGAGGTTCCTGCCGTGGGAGGTCAGTGGAGGCCCTGGCCCGTGGTGGAGGAGCAGGATGCCAGCAGTGTCAGGACAGGGCTGGTTTGTGCCACACCAGAGCTGCAGCATGGAGTTGCTAGCCTTTTCCTGTGGCTCCCTTTGGAAGGGGAACAAGGGTAGGGGCTGTTTGCTTATTTCAGACCAAGCAGCCAGACTCTTTAGGCATCCCATGGAGCAGGTGGTGTCACCATGGCCTGGGCACACGGGCTGAGGGACCTCAGAGCCACACCCAGCAGCATCCCTCCCTCTCCCCATCCACCATCTCTCCCTCCCCTCCCTCCTCCATGTGCAGCCTGATGCACTGGTTCAATAGAGGTTTCCAAAAGTAGGGATGTTGTTTATCTGAGGGCACCAGAAGGGATCCCAGCAGTGAGTTTTGCCTGGCATGTTTGTCTTACATTTGCTCTGTGAAGGCAGCATCAAGATCCTTCTCTGTCTGCTTGGGTTATTTCAGAATAGCCTTGAGCTGATGGGAACAAATATTTTAGATCAAATTCCAATTAAAAACCCAAAAAACTTGGTCTGAAAATCTAAGACACCCCTGGAAGCTTGTGGCACGGAGGGACCCCCGCAGGCACTGTGGTGCTGGTCACTGCACACAGGTGCAGTGTGTGGTGCAAGGCAGTGCCTCGCACCGTGCAGGGAAGGTGCCTCTGGCCTGGCCCCAGAGCAGGGGCACCTGGGAGCAGAGGGAGGGCTGGGCTGGAACCCACATGTTTTAGGAGCAGCCAGCAGCTCCAGGACGTCGCTGTGCATCTGATTAGCACATTACTGGGCTTTCATTGACTCGGCCGAGCTGCGCTGATGAACTGAGGCTGGGGACAAGCACCCATAATTGAGAGAAATAAATTCCTATCACAGGCCTCTGCTGGAGCCACCACCTGTGCATGCGCCTTGTTCCAGGAGCAGAGCCAGTCCCCAGAGCACCCATCGTGCCCTTGCTGGCAGGCAGGATCCAGGCTCAGGGGCTGCAGGCGCCGAGCAGCACCCCAGAGTGCCCCAAAGTCTCTGTCTGCCCCATCCACTGGCATGGTCCCCCAGTGCTACCTCCCTGCTTGGCCACAGGATGGCAACTTGAGAGCCACGGGTGCCCTCAGCGTTTCCTTGGGAGCTCCTCTGTGCTGCTCCCTTTTTCTTGATCCATTGTGTTTCACTTGGGAGCTGGAGCAGCCATTCAGCTCCCTTCATTGTTACCTGAGATTTGGTGGTGAGTGCAAGACCCTTTCCTGATGTGTGACAGGGGACATGGGCATCATAGGGGAATGGGTTTTGTGATGCTGCAAAAAAAATAAAGATGAAGGTATAGTTTCTCCAAAAAGAAACCCATCTGCTGTTTTAAAGTAAAATGAAGAAGCCTAGGGTTAGCAGGGCCCTGCAGCACGTTGTGGCACAGGGCCATGGGGCAGCCCCTTCCCCTCTGCAGTGGGGCTGTGCTCGAGTTGCCTCGGCTGCTCACTGCCTCCACATTTCACCCGTTCCTCGGGGCCATGGAGCTGCCTCCACCAGTGCTTGCAGCAGTGGGGAGACGAGTGGAAAGGCTTCACTTGACATTCCCTGACCTCCTGGTGCAGCTGAGTGCTGGAGAGCCAGCGCTGAGATTGCAGTCGCTTTCAATTACCCAAAGCCAAGAGAGGTGGAGAAAAAGGAGCTGTTGGCTCCAGGAAGCTGAAGTCACTGCTGCTGAAAGCTCGTTAGTACAAGGGGAAAAGCAATTACTGACATTCTGCCAGTGCCACTAACCCAAACCTGGGCAGGGACAGCCCAGCCCAGGCCATGGCCATCCCTACCGTGGTAGGTGATGTGGGGCCCCTCGAGCTTGTCCTCAAGGACAGCTGCAGGGCTGCAGAGCCATGGGGTGTCTCTCCTCCCTGTTCTCCTCAGCAGGTGTTTGCTGTGCATGTGAGAGCTCACCTGTGTTACCTGTTCCTCTTCTGCACCAACCCAGGCGGGGTTTGGTGTGAGAGCTCACCTGTGTTACCTGTTCCTCTTCTGCACCAAGCCAAGCAGGGTTTGCTGTGAGACTCTGGGGGGCCTGGCAGAGGGGCTGATGAAGGGGTGATGGTGTGGGGATGTGGCTTGTGGGCTGTCGACTGCCAGGGCTGGAAGTGGGACTCTGCATTCAAGGGACTGCATCACTGCCATGGCCTCCGTCCTTCAGCAGCAAAGTGAGACCACAGCTGCTCACACCGAGAGCTTTGGTGTTGTAGTTCTATCGGGCTGGTGCTTCTGCCTGGTGAACCTGAGCAGGTGAACCCTTCTGGCACTGAAGTGTCAGGAAGCCCTCGGCTGGCTGAAGTCTGCCTTGTCTCTGTGCAGACTGATGGCTGTATTTGCCCTGTCCTCAGGGCTCCCGAGTACCACATACAGGTGTTTCCTCAACCCATCCTGCCTTGGGGCAGCATGCCCCGGGATGATCCTTTTGTTTTTCTATTATGCATATTATTTATGGCCATTTATGATTTCCCATATTCATGGATATTGTTACTTCCTATGAATAAGCTCTGGGGAAAGTCCAGCAACACGGCGCTGGAATCTAGTCAAGAACAAACAGAGCAGACCGTGTGTGTCAGACCCACGGGGACTCACCCTGTGTATAACCCATCCGTAGGGACATTCACTTAGAACTGTTGGTTGTTCTTCTAAGTTCCTTGTAACAAAAAACTTCCCTCACTGGCAACAAGAAGAGGTGATTTGCCCTGTGCCCAGGTGTGGACGAGCCCTGCTCCCCTTCCCCAGGTCAGCCCTGCCGCTCCCCTCCAGTGCCCTGTGCCTCTGTCAGGACCTTGTGGTACCACGGGCTGCGGGGGTATTTTAATTGTCCCTAAACCAGGGCACTGCAATTATGGCCTTCCCAAGTTTTTAGCTGAGCTTAAAAGAGCTCCAAACATGCTGAGGCTGGGAAACAGTTGGGTAGAGGGAGAAAGAGGGTCAGCAAGACATTCATTAACTTTTCCTTGGAGCAATACCATGGAGAGGGAGAACAGAATAGGAGCCGTAGAAGTTGTATATTTAAAAAAACCTATGCAGAAAGAGAGCATTTTATTGCTTGATTTAAATGTGGTTTGTGATGATGGTGGGTTAAGGTTTTTTCAGAGCTCTCCTGTGCATATTCAGCCCTTAAGGCTAAGTATGAATTAATTATAGGTCATTTTTGTTATAGTTACAGTGTTCTTAAGATGTACCTTGTTGCAGAGTTGTTAAAGTTGGCTTTTAACTTCAGCTTGGCCTCGGCACTGGTTTTGTTTGTGGATCTTCAAAGTTTTTCTGGAGTGAGCCTATTCCCAGTGAATACAAAGCCCCTCTTTCTTACCTGGAGCACCTTGCTCTGCTGGCGCAGCCCACTGAGGGCCTGCAGTGCTCTTCTCCCGAGGAACAAGCAACAGGACAAGATGAAACAGCCCCAAATTGTGGCAGAGGAGGTTTAGATTGAATATTGGGAAAATCTTTCCTAGTAAGGATTGTCAAGCCCTGGCACAGGCTGCCCAGGGTAGTGGTGCAGTTCCCATCTCTGGTGGGATTTAAAAGCCTTGTGGATGTGGCACCTGGGGACATGTGTTAGTGGTGGCCTTGGCAGTGCTGGGAGAACAGTTGTGATCTTAGAGGGCATTTCCAACCCAAATGATTCCATGATTCTGTGAAACACACTGGAGACCACTCTGTCCTCTCCCTGCAGACCTGAAGCTGGAGATGGGCTCTTTTGTTTTGCTGTTTGATCTGTGTTTGTGTTACTGCATGTGCCTTCTTTCCAGCTGATTCCAGTTTGGAGCTAGGTTAAACTGTGCAAAATACTGTTTAAAAGAAAAAGAGAAAGGAACTTGTCAAGATGCATTTGTTAGATCACGTTTAAAATGAAACAGAATTGAAGGTAGTTTTTGTCCAAGGAAGGGGAGGCAGAAAAGCCGTCAAGCCGCAGGAGAAAGCCCCTCCTTTGTTGTCCTCCTGACATTGAAGTGTAATTTTTCATGGTTATTTGGGCTGGAAAATGGGGGGGAAAGGGAGAGATGGGCTTGCGATTATTTCCCGTAAATGACAACACAATCACATCACGCTCCACTACAAACAAGCTCAAGGAATTTGCCTTTTTTTTTATATTTCATGTGTGAAAATAACAGCAACTGTTCTAGTCCTGCTGAAATTCAAGGGAACAAGTCCCTGTTGGATTGCATTGGCTTAAAATCTAGCCCAGTTTGCAAAAACGATGGACAGCCTTGTTGCCAGGAACAGGGAGAAGGTAGTGCTGTCCTGGGGAAAGGATTCTTGGTTGTGGCTGCCCCATCGCTGTGGGTGTCCAAGGCCAGGTTGAGTGGGGCTTGGAGCAACCTGGGCTAGTGGATTGTGTCCCTGACTATGGCAGGGGGTGGAACAAGATGAGCTTTAAGGTCCCTCCCAACCCAAACCGTTTGGTGACTCTCTGATGTCTCTGTCAGCTGAGCTAAGCATAGTCAGCAGTTTGTTTGTCAGTGAAAGCAGCAGAGATGCTCCAGCCATGCTCTGAAATGGAACTGTCTGGGAAACAGTGTCATTAACCCAAGGTGCATACAGGATTGTATTGTTTTCCTGCAGCTCTTTGTCAGGTGGGACTCATTCACCAGCTTTACACCCAGGCTGAAGCTCTGTGACATTTCTCTCACAACCTGTGCCTAGGACTGCCTTTGTACTGCTTGAAGTCCTTCTTTTCCTTGCAGGAAAACAGTAGGAATGAACAGGCTGATGTAGAGTTAATCCTGTAAGGAGCTGGCATAGAGGGTATTGGAGCATATATATGTATCTGGAGTGGGAGCTGAGGTCAGACCCCCATCCTGAGCTCTGCCTCTGCTGTGTTCCCACAGCTGAGTGCACCAGGCTTGTGAGCACGGTTTGAGGTGGGACCACTCTCCCTTTGCCTCTTGGGGACCCTTTCTGAGTCAGCAGCACCAGACCCTGCACGGTGGCCCTGGCACAGCTTGGGGACAGCCGAGTTCCTCCTGGGCTTCCAGGGCCTGGGAGGGCATCAACCCACTGTGGACCACCTTCTTCCTCCCTACGGACCCACACCACAGCACCTCTCCTCCCAGGGCTCGGGGGGACTCACGTTTGAACTAGTTTAACGCAGCTGAACTTCTGAAACAGGCTGGGTGGTGGGACCCCATGGTGGGGCTGCCCCTCACCAGATGGTGGCACATGGCAGAGCCAGCCCACTGTTTGTGCTGTGCAACCATCACCTTCCTACCAGCTGCAGAGTGCAGCAGTCAGCCAGGTCTCAGTCCTGCCTTTCTGTGGGCTTTTTTGGCTATTTATCCTGAAAATGGGAGCGTCAGGGATTCTTTTTGTTCCAAAGGAGAGACCCTGTGTACAATTAAAACTTGTTTCTGGTAAACCTCATTCCAGGAAAGATGAGCTTTTAACAAAAGGCTTTTGACAGCTGCAGGGTATTTCATTTTTTTAATGCCAAATGAAAAATCAATACATTTTTCTAGGTTATACATATTCAGAACAGGCTTGATATTTCCATTATAATGGAAAATGGGTGTCTGCACATCTCGCCTGTCAGAGCTGCACTGCCGCATTTTCCAAGCCACTGCTAAATATTTCAAACCTGATTTGATTGTGGTTCATGACAGCTAATGTTTCTCAGCTCTCGAGCCTGCCGGAGGGTGGAGAGGCAGCACACGCTCTCTCTCTCCCATCCTGCATTTCTGCCACCCCTGAAATGCCCCTTATCCCTTCAGATAAGAGGTCTGGGTTTGTTAAGGAAAACCTGACTGAGAGAATGAGAGGTGAGAGGTCTTGGGCTATTAAAGCTACTCTGGATCCCATCAGCATTTGCTGGCTTCTCCAGCCCTCAGACTCCCTGAGCTCGGGCAGGGGCAGGTGGCAGCAGCGGGTCCTGTGCAGCAGCACACAGCTGTTCGGGCACATGGCAGTGTGGAACTGAGTCACAGGTTCCCTGACCTCCACAGAAAGCAGATACTCGTGATTTTCCAGGCTCTTCTCCTGCTCTCCCCCCACTCCCCCACAGTGAATGGTTTAATTTTAAATTAAAAGGAAATACTGCTTTCTAAAATGATTTATTCATGAAGAAAGCAAAGACTCTTCCTAGGATTTTGCATGGGGCAGGTGGGATGTGATGGAAAAGCAGCTCCTCGGGCTCCAGGGGCTGCACTTGCTCGTTCTCGGTATTGACCTCAGCCCTGGCAGTTGGAAAATTCCTTTTAGAAGTTATGAATAAAGCATCATGAACTCAGGGATGGAGCTCTGGCATGGGGATGCATGCATAAGGGTGTGTTGTTTGGATTTCAGGGGAACATGATTCCCCACACAGGTATCACAACAACAGCCCTTGCACCTCCGAAGTCCCAGCACTGTGTGCAGCTTTGGAGGGCAGGGGTTTCAGGTGGCAATGAAAGGGTTGTGGTGATTCGGAAGTAAATTCCCTGTGTCTCAGTGACCATGGCTCATTCAGCCTCGGGAGCTGATTGTGGCATGGTCTGCACGCTCGGCTGCAGGTGGGTCCTGTGGGCTGTTATGTGAGGACAGCTGTGGGCTCTGCTCACGCGTGGCGTGGGGACAGGACAGCGCCGGGGTTTGCAGGCAATGACAGTGGAAGTTCCTTGTGGTGGATTGAGGGAAGAGCAGACCTTTCCCTCCCAGATGTGCTGCTGTTGTTGTCCTCGCAGAGGGCTGCCCCAGAGGAGCACAGGGGCCGGATGGTTGTGTGCCTTCACACAGGTGTTTGCTGCTCAGACCTGCACTGCGGAGCTGCTGCTCAGGTGGGCAGCCGTGGGGCTGACTGTGGGGACAGCGTGGGCACAGCAGCAGCTTCACTGTTTGTGCCATCAGTGTTGAGGTGTCCGTGCCAGAAGCTGGCTCAGGCACAGGTGTGAGCCCACTTGTGCTGAAGGCAAGTTCTCAGCAGGTCGGAGCCCCACACAGTGCATGGGGCCAGAGGAGGGGCTGGGCTCCCCACTCTCCCTGCGCTCAGCAGGAACACTGGTGGCTGCAGCACAGGCCAGGCTCAGCGTGGTGAGCAGAGCTGCCTCAGCCTTCCAGAGAAGTCTGCTGGAAGGGGATCACGAGCCAGACATTCCCTGGGGCTCTGTGCCAGAGGCCCTGGGAGCAAGGTCCTGAGCAGGGGTGGTGCCAGGACCTTCCCCATGTGGTTCAGAGCCTCCCTGGGCAGATATGTTGGACTCCACTATCTCCCCATCCTGCTTTAAAAAAAAATTACTCTTCAGAAAAAAAATAGCTCAGTGGAGCAGGATGAGTGTTCAGATTTGGGTCTTCTCCCTGCCCCCTTGCCCAGCACAGGGAGCAGGTCAAGTCCTCAGAGAGGAGCATTCGTGG
The DNA here is from genome assembly GCA_035221455.1 of Xenops minutus. NCBI lineage: Eukaryota > Metazoa > Chordata > Aves > Passeriformes > Furnariidae > Xenops > Xenops minutus. Next base: position 20,295,602 of record JAWWEE010000018.1, read on the forward strand.
GGCTGGGGCTGGGGAGCTCTTGGTGCCAGGGATGTGGGGGCTCATCCTGGCCTGGCAGGGGATGCTGCAACCCTGGCCATGCTGGGGAGTTGCATTCGTAGCGTTGTTTTTTAATCATTTTCTGCTGTTATTGGTATTCATAGCTCGCATTTTTCCGGTTACTGTCAGCCTGGGCTTTCGTCCATTTTAAAGAGCTATTTTTTCCCTTGTTGATGATGATGATGGTATAAAGACAGATGGTGTAACTGCTTATGAATGTCCTATTTTATTCCCCTCGAACCAGACAGCGCACTGGAAGACGTGTATTATTTCCACATGCTCAGGTTAGAGCCCAGACAGTGGCTGAGCCCGGCTCACCCTTCCTCTTCCTCTTCCTCCCATGCCGATGCTGACACCTCCGGGTCGCAGCCGGCAGTGCCGCTGTGCCGGGTGCCCTTTGTTGTTCAGCTTGGCCAGGAGCTCGGGCTGGAGGGCCTGGGATGGGGGCCAGGACTGAGCGATGGGCAGCGGGGTATGGGCTGTGGGCCACGGGTGATGGGCAGTGGGAGCCATCTCCTGGTCCTGTCCAGGGCGGCCAGGGAGCATCTGAACCAGCAGAGAACACTGCGTGTCTCGAGAGAGGTTAAAATGATGGTTTAAATAAAATGCAGAAACATATTAAGGAAGGTTTTTAATAAAACCAGCCGAAACCTGCTTCCAGAGCAACTGCCCCAACAGAGGGGATGCTCTTGCCCTGCTTGAAGTGGTTTGAAGGCACCAGAGTGGTGGCGTTGGGATGGGGGTGGTTTGTTGTGGTTTTTCCCTGGAGTGAAAAAAAGATTGGAATTTTAATTTCTGAAACGTGAACCCAGCTGCTGGTTTCACAGCCCTTCTCCCAGCAAACTCGAGCACTCGGCTCACATGGCAGACTGCCTGTCTCACCCCTCCATCAGTAATTAGTGTCTTTCTACATGTTGAGTGCCTTTGTCAGCACTGCCACCCCTCTCACTCCAGGGTCCTGTTTTCTCAGGGAAAGCCCAGGGGATCCCTACAGCTCTCAGGAGTTCCCAGCTTTTAAGAGTGAAAGGGGTAGAGTATAAATCTCAGTGCTTCCACCTAATATCAGCTGATCTCTGAATGCTTTTGTACAAGTTCCTCCCAAGTTTAGGCTGGCATATCCTCAAAGGGCACTGCTGAGTATCTGCAAGCTCCAAACACATATTTTTAATCTGAATTTCTAGCCCTGTCTTTGTTAGAGTGAGGGTGGGGATGGTGCTTGAACTGGTTAGGTGGTTCAGGTAAACCTCAGGATCGCCTGTGATTTACTGTGACCAGATAATGCAAGTTAAAATTACAAACTGTTCTGCCTAAAAATTGATACAATATCCTAGAAGTGTGTTCCTTAGCCCAGTGGTGGGGGAGCCCCTGTCAGTTACAGGGACTGTACATAAATACCCACGGTAGCAGATGATAATGTGGCTGTTCCCACCTGGTGAGGGGCCTTGGCGTGGAGCTGGACCAAAGTAGCTGGACACGCTGCGTGCCCCACCTTGCTGTTGGTACGGGCAGAGCCAAGGTGCCCTGCATTTTGTTCTGAGCTTTCATCACTTCACTGAGTGTTGTCTCTCCTCTGTGCTTTTGCATCTGCATGGTGCTGCCAGTGTTGGTAAACTTCCCCTGACTGGGATGAAGGCAAAACCACTAGCAGGTTCCTCCCATGCCTCGTGTCCAGGCCATAGTTGCAGCAGACTAAGCTGCTCCAAGGTTAGTCTGAGCAGGAGGGATGTGGTGTGTCTGTGGTGAACTCGGGTGTCTTGGTGGCCACAGTCAATACTGCACTGCCTCACTGGGGCCAAAGAGCTGGCAATGAGGATGAGGAGGAAGGATGATGCCCAATGTGCTGGAGGCTCCAGCGGGTCTCTCCTGCTTCTCTAATTCATGGTGTGCCCAGCTAAAACCTTTGTGCAGAGACAACTGTGTCACTGTACCTCAGGATGTCAGGAGCTGCTGCTGGCACAAATAGATGAGATTCTTCATTTTGTCTTCATCTCACTTCTTTCTTCTGTAGTGTCTGTCTTGACCAGAGCGAGCAGGCGTGTTGGGAGAACACTCGGTGATGCTGATACCTGCCATGCAACACTTGTGCACAGCCTTGGCTGTTGCTCTTGCTCAATGACAACTGCTTACTCTTCTGTTCTGCCTTCGATGTCTGTGTTACACTTTCTGTTTCTCTTGTTTCAGAAGAACCCAGTGAAGATGTGGAAGGGCCCAACGAAACAACTGGTGATGCTGAGGAGCCTACCAAGGAGCAAGAGAGTGGAGGGGACAAAGACCAGAGTAAATGGACAGGTATGATTCTGTGATATAGCAGAGGTGGTGTTTGGTCCCTCTTTTTTTAAAATCCAGAAAAAGGAGGTAGGAAGAGCAGCGTTCCACAAAACCCCTCTTTAACTGACGAGAACATGGCAGCAGTGTCAGTGTCCATGTGTGATGCACTCTGTGAGGGCTTCATGACATAATCAATAGTTTGAGTCGTGGTGAGTCGTGCATCCTCCCCCCCAGCCCCAGGCTGGTGCATCGTGTGCTCCAGAACCGGACCCAGGCAGTGGGGATCGGCAGCGGGGAGAGGAGGAGGGAGAAGGGGACAGCCCCTTGGGACAGCAGTCAGCACGAGCTGGGGTTAGGTGTATAATTTGGTGATTCTATGATTGTCCCCATGTGGAGAGGGTCATCTCTCCCCTAAGCTGGCCCTTGCTGACCACTTCAGAGTGTATGCAGAACCTGAGGCGCTGGAGGCCAGGATGGAGCAGTTCTGCCTCCTGGGCCCCATCTCTCTGTGCTGGCCTGCTTGGTTGGCAGTCTCAGGGTTTCTTGGTGTGACACCCCAGTCTGCATGAGACCCTTCTTCCTCCAGGCAGCCTTCTCCTGCTGCTTTCATGTTTGTTTCTTGGTGAGCCCCAGACAAAGGGATTTTGTCTTATGTGGTCTTCATGAAGATGGAATGTGGTGTTTTATGTCTACAGTTCTAATCTCAGCCCCTCTCAATCTCAGCCAATGGAAGGTGTGTCCTACCAGGCAGAGTGAGCAAACTGGGCCTTACTGCTTGTTGAAGATCATGCTCTCAGTATGGGCTGCACTCGATTAGGTTGCTCTGTTGTTCCTCCTTGTCACAGAACCATTCTTAACCCAGAAATGCAGTTTTTGCTTGGCTCTAGTTGGTTTTTAGTCTCATATGGTATTGTGCAATCCTGAGCACAGGTATTTAGTGAAGTATCAGAGAAAGAAGTAAGTATTATTTATTGATTACATCTCTTTAGGGGTAAGTAGGGCCCTTTGCCCAAACATGAAGTGTTTAAAAAGGCTGTTCTATGTGAAAATACTATTTTTATCTCTCAAAATACGTAAGGAAAACTTCAGGAGCCAACTTTTTAAACCCTTTACTGTCCAGAAACTCTGAATTTGGATGCGTTTATTTCTTCATCATGCTAGTGAAATTCCTAACCCAGTGTTTGTCAGCCAAGGAGTAGATCAGAAGTGGAATGGTTCCATCAGGTCTGCAAAGGGAACTGTATGAGGAATATGCAGAGTGGGCATGTGAGCCCACAGAGCATGAGACCAGCCTTGTCTGGAGCACAGCCTCAATATGATGTGCTGGTGCTGAGCTTCAAAGCATTGTAATGTTACCCAGCATTGCTGTCCAGTGGGTGTACAGAGCAGGTCATTTTTCTGATTTCAAGGCTCCTTTCAGGAACATGACTCTGTGGCTGGGTCCTTCTGGACCTCAGATATGGAAAGGAATGGAAACTGAGTTAGGTTATTCCTGACAGCTGCAGAAGAGCCGGGTATAGGGACATGAAAACGCCCCAGTAGCAGTGGGGCTGTGAGCAGGGAGTGGAGCAGGCAATACCAGGAAGATCTCGCTGGAGGAGGAGCAGGAGGAGGCTGCCAGTACTGAGCCAGTCTGCTCTCAGCAGCAGGGGAAGCTGTGACCATGGTGTCATAAGGCTGAAAAGCACAAAGCCTTTTTTGCATTCACTTTCACTGAGCAGAGCAGCACGGGCCGTGTCAGTGGCACAGCAGAGAGAGCCTGTCCCCCCCTGCCAGGGAATGGGCTGCAGAGCACTTGGTGACACTGAACATTGTCCCTGACCTTCTGCATCATACCTGGGTGTTGGGAGACAGTGCCTGGAGCATCTCAGACCTGCCAGCTGCTCTGTCTTGTGCTGTGCAGAGGAGAGGGGAGATGCAGCGAGGGACAGACACAGGGCTTGTCCCTGGCCAAAGGAGTGGCTGGGGAACCACACACCTGCCAGCTCCATTTGCCCCAGATTTTCCTGGGGATTGACCAAACAACTGTTTGTAAGTGCTCATGGGAAGATAATGAGATGAGGAACAGTCGACACGGATTTGTCAAGAACAAATCATGTCAACACGACCCAGTTTCCCTCTGTGTGAAGAAGGTCCTGTTTGCAGCGTCTCCTTGGGAAGGCTTTCGATGCTGCTTTTCAGGACAGGTTCAAACGAAGCACAGACCTTGTGGTGTAGGTGACAATGTGCCATGGGTGGGTTTCCTCAGCACTGGAAAGCTCTCAGTTCCTGAGCTGGGGTGTTGGAGAATGTGGGGAGCAATTTCAGAGAGCTGAAACAGTAGGAGTGACTCAGAACAGAGCAACATCAGCTGGGAGGAGAAAATGGAATGAACAGGCTTATTTGACCCAAAAAAAGACCAAACAAGATAAGTCTTCTTGTGCATGAAATGCTTCTGAAAGGAAGGAAATAATTTGTTCTTCATGTTCAGGATACAGACAACAAAACACAATGGGCTTAAATTGAAGGGAGAAAGATTGAGGTTAGATAATAAATAATAAAAAAAAAATGATCCTGTACAGCCTGTGAAGCACTGGAAGAGTGGGTTTTCTGGGAAGGTTTCTCAGAGGTCTTTCAAGAAGATTAGAGGAGCTGCTGTCGGGAATGAGGCAGGCACACTCTATCCTGCTTTGGATGGACTGGCTGACCTTCGGAGGAGCCTCTGAGCCAGGCGACTCTGTGAAGGTGGAGATGAGGGCGGGAGAGGTGCAGGCTCAAAGCCAGTGACTGGCGTGTGGAAGGGGAGGGGGACAGACCCGTTTGCTGCTCATCACCTTCAGTTTGATCATTACGTTCCTCAGCAATTTGCTCCCCTTTGTGCCTAGGTTTGCTCACTGCACACAGGGGGTTTATTTCTTCCGCTTTCTTAAAGGTTTGTGAGATCTGTAATGAAATGGCAGGTTCCCTTGGCTGGCTGCCTGCCCCAGTGCCCAGGTGAGAGGCTGCACCGTGGTGGGTACAGCCCAGGTGCAGCCTGCACCAGGATCAGTGTCAGCACCGAGGGCAGAAATTCTGGTTTCGTTGCGAATTAGTCAAAATGTCTCAGCTGCAAAATAAACGTATCGATTCCTTCTTGGTGTTTATTTTAAAATGGAATAATGTGAAGCAGGAGTGTTTCTTAAGGTGATACTTTCCAGTTGAGTATACATGTGGAAAACTCCATCCCAAATAAGGACTCCCTGGATCTTGATTTTCCCAGACTTCTCTGTAGCTCCTAGAAGGCCCTGGAAGATGGCAGTGCCTCCACATTAAAGCAGATTCTCTGTGCCCACCCCTGTGCTGGAGCAGGGAGAGGCTCTGTGCCTGATGGCTCAGCATTAGGCATTATCTCGGCATGACTAGCGTGAGATTTACCACAACCAAACCAGCAAGGGGGAAAGGAATCGTGGCTGATCCTGATTCCATTTTTAAGGCAAGATGTAGATGATGGATATTCAGCTGAAGCCAGGATCAGGCCAGCACAGAACAGTACCAGGCCTCCGAGGTTCAGGGTGGTGCTGGTTCGTGTCTCTGATGGAGAAGCCCATCACCAGCAGTGGCCCAGCTGCCAGAGACTTCCTTAATGCACTGTCTGTTGGGTACTTGGAGAATATCAGGGTTTTTTCTGGAAAAACAAGGAACAAAATCTACTTAAAATATAGATTGAAATGAAATCTTTCTGGAGGACTGGCCTGAAGAGCTTTTATTTTTGTTAATGATTTTTTTTTTTTTAAATCCATGATGCTCACCTAACAGAGCAATTAGTGCAATGGAGCGTCCCTGATTCAAATCCGGGGTAGATTGCTATTAAAGGAGGTATTAATGGGCTGCCGAGAGCTGGGAAATTGTTGCAGAAAAGTGTGTTTATGGACTATGGTGCTGGCAGGCATGATTTCAATCGGCTTTGACATGTTTAACATAAATGTATACTGCACAGCTCCTGCAGTTTATGAATAATTCCTACAGGCCGACTGCCTTTCTAATTACTGAAATTGAAAAAAACAGGTCAGGCACATCCTGACAGAAATCTATTCCTGCCCCTCCCCCCGGCTGCTTTTTGCTGCTTTTTTAATATCTGGCATTTGTGGAGCACTTAATGGCCGGGATGTTCTGGGGGCCTGCGAGGCTGGGAGGAAGGGGGCGAGGGGCACGGTGGAGCTGCTTTCAGCACTGGTGCATACACAAGGAAACCTGGAGGAGGGCACGGGAAGCTGCCTCTAACTGTGTTTTTCCAAGAATATGCAAAAGGTTCCTGGGTGGCAGCTCCAGCCCAGCAGCACGGGCGGGCCAGGTGTCTCCCTGTAGCAGCTGGCTGGGCTTGGGGCACTCTGGTCTGGGGCAGCATCCGTGAGTGCTGGGGGAGCTGAACTGGGCTGTGGGGCACGGGGAAGGTGCGTGGTGCCCACGGTGCCCAGCAGAGTGCTGCCTCCACGTGCCCCTGCGCTGTCTGGCGTCTCCCTGCAGCGTCTGCCGGGTGCTCTGTGTCCGTACGGAGGAAGGCAGGGAAGGCTGGTGGCAGCCGGGTACTGTGATATGAATATTTCATAGCAATTCAGCTGTGGGTACTGGCTGCAGGCAGGAAGGTATGACACAGCATTAGAAAAACAAATTATTCGGCCATTTTCAGGGCCAGAGGCACGCGAGGCGGCGGCGAGGGCGGGTGCAGAGTGCGTGTGCCGAGCACAGGGCGTTCACCTGTCCATCATGTTCTTGTCAAATACAGGGGTGAGAAATGTTGCAGAGCAACAGGCAGTGCACAGGCCTGGCAGTGTGGCTACAGCAGCTGATGGGAGCGGAAGGTATGTGCAGGGAACAAGGAATTAGACAGGATTTGAGGAGGAAGTGTTGGCCCCTGTGCTGCTGAAGAGACTGCAGCGCTGTGGCACCGCTGGGTGCCCTGTCCCCTTCCCCGGGGGGCCCAGTGAGCTCTGGGTGCTCCTGGGTCATGGCAGTTCCTGGAGGATGGATGAAACAGGTAAACCAGCCCTGGCTGGAGAGCCACAGGTGTGCTGTAAGGGCACTGCCATGGCCATGGGCACTGCCAGCACAGGGCTGTGCGGCACGGTGGTGACTCCAGCTGGTCTGAGGGCTCCTGGTGCTGAACAGTGACTCTGCCAACACATCAAGGTGGTTGGAGGAAGGCAGCACCACCAAATACAGAGTGGTATTTTCCATCACACAGTGAAAGCACAGTTCCCTGGTCCCGCTGAGAAGTTTCCCAGGCCAGTGGCTGGACTTTGTGACAGGGAATTTTTCTGAGGCTGAAGGGTAGGGTGGTGTTTAAATTAATGACAATAGCAGAAACCCCACTGTAAATTTCTAGGGCAAGTGGCAAGCTGGTTTACGGAATTCAGGGAGATGAGAACCTCTGGCTTACGGAAAGCAGCATGAATTAATAATCATTTAATTGGCTTTTCCATTATGTTGCTGGGTTGGGAGATGGAAGTTTAGATGAAGGGGCTGTCAGTGGTACTTTAGCTAAAAGATTCTGATGGCTGGGAGGTGGGTGGTAACTCCTTTCCCACCAGGATGGAGAGCAGAAGCTTGGGGGACCCATGCTGCCTTTCCCTCTGGAAAGGTCCCCACTAAGGAAAAGTCCCCACTTCGAAGGAAGTGCCCATCTCACCTCTGAAATAATGCTGGGCAGGATCTCTCCTCCTCCTCTGAAAAGCAGAAGCTGCTGAGAAGAGTGAGAGGATCAGTAGGTCTCCAGAAGTGATGTAGCAGCATCGTCCAGTCACACTTGGCTGCAGGGAACATCCATTGAGAAATTTTACTTAGATTTTAGGTCTGAATTTTCCTCTAAATCATCAAATCTAGTGTATAACTATACTATCCAATACATAGGTGTACATCATACTTTAAACCATGTTCCTTTTTTTTCACTGCAAGGCCTAGACCTGGAGGCGAGGTGATGGCCATGGTCACAGTACAGGTGGTGTCTCCATGTGCTCCGGTGCCTCGTGGCTCTTCAGGGCTGTGGCTTTTTATTTGTTTTGAGCCCAAGATGTTCTGTCCTGTCTTCTGTGCACAGATAGAATGTCCCATGCCAAGCTGGGAGCTTTGCAGGCAGGTGCTGAGCTGCATCCTCATTTTTCCAGGCAGCAGAGAGTTCTTAATTCCTCTGATCTGTGATGTGGACTGAATGTGTCACTTTGTGCATTTGTTTGTTTATCAACAGTAAACTTTGGTCTCAGTGTTAAAATTCCCACTTGAGCTGTCAACTCAAAATACTTAGAACAAATATTCCATGTGTGTTTTTCAGAACCCTGCACCAAATCAGTTATTCTGGGATCTGGACAATCATCAGTAATTCTGGTTCTGAAGGATTAGTTATGGGTTGGATCAAGTGCATTTATTCAAATTGGGTACTTTGGAGATGGTGAGGAAAAGTACATTTAATTACTTGTTACTAATTCTAAGCAAGCTGCTTCTCAGTAGAAAGGAGATGAGAAGATACCCTGTTGTGACTCCCAAGGTTGCAGCTGGTGTTAAGCAGCCTATGGGTAGCTGATGGTTGGGCTGAATTCAGTCACTGCATCCAAAAACATCCCACTGGTGAGCAGCTGGCAGTGGTCAGTGCCCAGTGCAGAAAGAGTCTGGGCCACAAGGGAGCCACAGTCACCACCTGGGGCGGAGAGGTCTAAGGGACCCAAAGCCTTGACTGTCACTGTCATCCCAGCCTGGTGCAGGGCTGGAGTGGAGCTCACGTGGCTGCCAGACTGCCCTGGCAGACCTGGGATCTCCAGCTGCAGCTCCCAATGTCCAACTGCCTGATTGGGGCTGGCACTTTGCTGTCTGAGGTCACACTGAGGGCTGGACCGTGTCAGCCGTGGTCAGGCTCCTGGCCAGGGCCACTCACAGCACATGGGGCTCGGGTAGGGCATTTTAAGGGGGGGTTGTCCTTCCCCCGCCATGGTGCTGGCTGTCTGTGGTGATCTCTGCCTGCCCAACCCTCCAGAGGGACTGCATTCCTCAGCAGAGCAGTGAGGTGGTGCCGTGGTCCTAATGCTCTAAGCATGCTTATTATAGGAAGCAAGGAAGGCCAGTTCTGGCCCTGCAGGCATCTTTAACCCCTCTCCACTTCTGAAGTCCAGGGAGGGTCTCAGTTCAAGCAGGGGACTGAGCAGAACAGCCTGTCCTTCCACCGGGGGCAGAACAGGATCTGCTTTGGTGTCTGTTAGTCGGCACTGATAATGCAGGCGTGTTTTACACAAGGAAACGCCTAATTTGGACATTTTCGTGGAGTTGGCAGCACAGCAGGGTCCTGTGGTTTGGGTTTCAGATACAGCCAGGACTCTACATCCGTGCATGGAGGCTGATGCCCAGCCAGGACTGAAGCACCAGGTGTGCAGCTGGCAGCACTGCAGGGAATGAGATCACCTCCAAGCCTACCTGGAGGAATTCAGCAGTCACAGAGTTCCTCCAATCCCTGCCTCCCTCTGACACTACCATTCCCTATTTGCCGTACCTGTTTCCCTCTCCTGGAACTTATTTTGCCTTTATTGAACTGAATGCCCAGAGGTGGGGACTGGCAGGGAAGGCAGTTAGAAATGGGGATTGTATTCCTCACTGTGGTGTGGTACCTTTGGAAATACAGCTCATGCCAGTGCACAAAAGAGTCTTTGTAAAGGAAGCAGTTTGCTGGGACCTGACTCTTGACAGCATCCTCTGAAACAAGGAGTGGGTACCAGCAGATTCACAAAGAGAGTAGGAGACAGGGGGAAGAGTATGGGGGACCGGCCTGAGACTGCTACAGTGCCTTGTTAATCGGCAGCCAATCCATCATATTAAATATCCAGCTGTCAGATATTACCTTTCAAGTGAAAATGAATAACTCCCATTAAGGACGAAATGGGTTTGAAGTCGATTCGAGACAGATTAAAGTACTGTTATGAATGTGTGTTCGGGGAGGAGGAGACGGGGGCTGTGTATAATATACTTGTCCTTACAGTTTTTAAATAATAGATGCCCCACAAATTTATGTACTGCAGGCGGCCAGGGTTCGGGGGAGGGGAAAGGTCAGGGATGTGCTTCTCCCAGTGCCGCAGCTCAGAGTGTTTTGCTGTTGACTTCAGGACTTGTTTGCCTTTCTCTGTTTGGCTGGAATAAAATGGCCTTTCCTCAGCTTGTCACGGTGGGAGTGTCTTGGTGCCATAGGCCGGGTCCCACCAAAATCAGGATTTTGGCAGGCCCATGTGCTGAGAAGCACCAGAGATGCACACTGCTCTGCAGGGGCGGTCTGAGCCGTCTGGAGCCGTCCAGCAGTGCTGCTGCTGCCAGCACAGGTGCCACTGGCTGGGCTCACAGCCACAGCCACCAGCCCTTTGTGGGGCAGACTTTATTCCAGAGTATCCACGTGTAAAACATCCTCGGTGAGCCGAGGGTATGAGTTCTACCTCTTGGAGTCAGTCCAGCTGCTCCTCATGGGCCCTCATGTCTGGCCAAGAATTTGTGTGTTGGACATAGCCACAGGCCCAGGCCCTCCTGCACCAGCAGGTTTTAAGCAGCCCTCAGACAGAGCTGAGATCTCTCTGCTTCTGGTCACCAGTCACACGGTTCCTTTGCTGTGGGAGATCATCAGCAAGAATGAACTGGTTTTGGCCAAGTGTGCATTGTAGGACTTGGGTCAGTCCTCAGACTCATCCTCCTCCAAGTTCTTGGGGTGTGTATTAAGCAGTGAATGGAAGCACTGTCCAGCTTTGACCTCTTTGGAAATGTCCTGATGTAAATCATTTTTTGTTGCAGCACCAGCCAGCCAGGCAGAGAAGGACCTGACAGAGTCTCCAGCGTCCTCTAAGCGGATATCGTTTCCCAGCAGCTCTGAGTCGCCTCTCCCCTTTAAATGGTCAAAAACTTCAGAGGAGACCAAATCAGAGCAGGTAAGGTGGAAGAAGCCAGCTTTCTGTGCAGGTAATTTGTTTCCAATGTGCCAAAAGCAAAGAACAAAATGGGAGAAGGAGTATGAAAGGCGATAACTGGTGGTAGGATAAGGCATCAAATTATTAAAGCCTGGCTGTAAGAGGAAAGCAGCAGCTGGAACAGCTGTGTGATTCATTTGTGTGCTCCATAGATGTACCAGTGTCCATACTGCAAGTACAGCAACACAGACGTGAACCGGCTGCGCGTGCACGCCATGACCCAGCACTCGGTGCAGCCCATGCTCCGGTGCCCGCTCTGCCAGGACATGCTGAATAACAAGATCCACCTGCAGCTGCACCTCACCCACCTGCACAGTGTGTCACCCGACTGCGTCGAGAAACTCATCATGACGGTAAGTGGCTGTGTAGGCAAGTGTGTCCACTGCCATCCCAGGGTGCCCACTGCCATCCCCACAAAGGTGAGAAGCAATGGCTTGCTCTGATGGGCAGCTCCTTCCCCTGTCAGGGCTCTGCCACAAACATTCTATCCCGACGTGTTGTTGTCTCTGCTTGAGCCCTGTGAAGCCGAAGTGTTGAGTGATTTCCCTGTGAAGAAGTTGGGATAAAGTGCATGGGATGGCAGATTACACAGAAGCCTCTGGAAGATGCAGCAGCTGATGGGATTTATTGTCACATTCTACACTCTTTTTTTCAGCATAATCTTTAAGGCAAGGTCATGTCTGCATTTAAGAAGTCCTCACCAAGTATATAGAATAAGTGTTTATTTTGCCAGTTGTTTCCTTTTGAGATTTTTTTCCTTGCACTTTGTTTCTGCTTGTTTTCTCCTGTCTTTGCTGATTCCTGGCAGTGTAGGTGAATAACACTGTGTTTGCTGTAAAACTCATGTTCTTTATCAGCTCCCTTCTGTGACATCTTCTGAGCAAGCACACACAGCGTGGCTCAGCTGTTCTCTTACACTTCTTTCATCTTTTCTTTCTGTCACTCTTCCTCTCTACAACTCCCTGAAAGGAGGCTGGAGCCAGGTGGGGTCAGTCTCTTCTCCCAGGTAACAAGTGGTGAGAGGCAATGGCCTCAAGCTGCACCAGGGGAGCTTTAGATTGGGTATTAGGGAAAATGTCTTCACAGAAAGGGTTGTAAAGCTCTGGCTCAAGCTGCCCAGGGAAGCTGTGGAGTCACCATCCCTAGAGGTGTTCAGAAAATGTGTGGATGCAGCATTTGAGAACACAGTTTAACCTGGTGGTGGTGCTAGGTTGATGGTTGGACTTGACCTTAAAGGTCTTTTCCAACGTTAATCATTCTATGATTCCTCTTGTGACTCCTTCTCAAAGACAGAGGCATAGAATCATAGATGGGTAATGCTGGGAGGGACCATTGGAGCTCCTCCAGTCCAGTCTCCCAGTTCAGACAGGGTCCCTTGAGCACATTGCTCAGGATTGTGTCCAGACAGCATTTGAATATCTCCAGGAAAGGAGAAGTCTTTCTGGGCAGCCTGTTCCAGTTCCTGCTCCATAAATACCTTATGCTCTTTATCTTCCTGCTTTGCTTTACCAGCTGCCCGTCCCCTGTGGCCTGTGCAGGATGTGGCTTTGCTGTGCCAGCCGCCCGTGTGCCTGGGTACAGAACTGTCCTGTCAGAGACCACAGCCTCTGTGGCCTATGACCATTTCACTGGTGCTGCTCAAGGGTGTAGGTACCTTCTGAGGGCGTGAGCAGCTCGCCTCTAACTACATTGGTGGCAGATGTTTTGGCCTTTAAGAGCAGCGAGCAAAACCTGAGCCCCCTCCTTAGGCCAGTGAGTATAACCAGTTTGCCCAGGGTTGCTGGTGTGGAGTGGTTTGTTTTGAGCCAGGCTGTGGGCAAGGACACACGGTCTGGAGCAGCAGCATTGGGCTGGTCCATCCTCAGGCAGACCTGTGTGCTCCAGGGTACAGGGGACTGGCAGGAGCCCCTCGTCAAGGAGCTCAGGACACCGTGCAGAGATCAGGGAAGGCACAGTGCCTTAGGTGAGCACAGCTACTGTGCTGGAGCAGGGCTGTGGAACTGCTGTGCTTGGCAGAGACTAGCCCAGCCACGATGCTCATCTTCCTGCTTGTTTCTGGTTTCCCCACCTTCCATTGCCACTGGCCATGTGGTTCTTTCCTTTGGCACCCAGAGACACACCTGGGGAGGAGGATTGCCTCTCCTGCTCTGGGTCTCACAGTGCAGGGTCAAGAAGGTGGGTCTTTCTGTATTCAATGACAAATATTGTGAGTGATTAGTACAGTCTGTGCAGAACATGGCAGCACTGGAGGGTCCTAATTCTGCTCATTCTCATGAAGATCCCGTCTCGGTTTGACACGTGAGTCGGGTCTTGGTGCCACTGCAAGGGAATTGGCTGTCTGTGGCTGGGAGCTGGGTCCCTCTCGACGCAGTGTCGCTGCGCTCGGCGTTGAGGAGGCTCCAGTTAATAACACCTTATCAGACGCCGTTCAGGAACCTGCAGTGTCTAATATGTCTGTTGCCATGGGAACGGCTCCTGCTCGCGCTCAGCATCTCGGAGCTGCCTGGTCGTGCTCCCTCCTTTTCATATCAGCAAGCAGCCGGGCTGGCTGTCCCACAGGACCCCACGTCCTCCTGCCAGCCCCGGTGCAGGGACAGAGGCTGGCAGGGCTGGCTGAGGGGGAACAGAGCGCACCAGGGCCACCAGTGCCACCCCGTCTCCTGCAGCTTCCTTTCCACACAGCTGGTGCACGAATGTGGCCAAGTTCACTCTCCATGGCATCTCAGCCACCCTGCGCGGGGCCAGGCACCATCTTTGCCATTGCAGCCTCTTCTTGGGCCCGCTCGGCTCCGCAGGGCCCCTTAATGAGGGTGAAGTGCAGTTCGCACAGGCGATTGCCAGGACTGATGGGCTGGAGCTGGGAGAGAGGACGGCTTCCCGAGAGCCTCCAGGAGCGGGAGCTCTCCCTCTCTCCCTCCTCCCACAGCCGCCTTTATCCTTCTGCACATTCCTTCCCATCATCTCTGCTGTCAGCTTTGTCTTCCTCAGTTCAGGGCATCTTCCCAGTGTTCCAGCCATCTTTCTATCTTTTTCTTTTCCTCCCTTGCTTCGGGAGTCATTCCTGCTCATCCCTGCCATCTCACTTCCCCCTCTTGCTATCTTTACATTTTTCCCCTCATTCCCATTGTCTTTTCTTATTGCTCTCTCCCTTCTGCTGTCATTCAATTTTTCTCTCTCCCTCCTTCTCGCCCCCTCCCTCTCCCCCCTTTCCCTCTCACTCTGTGTCTCATTCTCCATCTCGGATGAAGGTAATGAAAATAATCGGGCTTCATTAATTCTGAGCCCTGTGAGATGATAGCCATTTGGAGCCATGTTTGCCAATTAGATGGTCTAAATTAGAAGTGACCTTGGTATACTGCCATCGCTTTGCCTCTCGGAGTCTAATGAAGCTTTTCACTCCAGCACCCTCTCTCTCTCTTTGTAATGGAAATTACCTCCTTTGTCTGGTGGGGAACCTTGCCTCCTGTCTGTATTTCCCCTGGTTGCATGGACATGGGGACAGTGATGTATCTCCTCAGACCCCTTCTAAAGGTTTTCTTTGCAGAGCCACACGATTTCAGCATTTTGGGGCATTTTTGGAGGAGCTGTCCCTGCATTTGATGTCTCAATCCACAGATAGGACAGAGAGGTGCAGCGTAAGGGGAGCTGGCTGCTCTTGCTGGCCAAGAGCAATGTTTTGGACGTGCCAGCAATATGTGGGTGTCGTATAGGTGGGTGTTGTGCTCTGAGCCTGCAGCCCTGCCAACAAAGCAGCTCAGTCGTTAAAAATCCAGTGGTGGCAGGAGCTGCACTTGTCACTGCTGGAGCTTGTCTCCGGTGGGGAGTGGGCTGGCCAGTCATTCTGTAGCACGATGACAGGTCTGTAGGTGTCAGGGCGTGTGCCATCTCTTGAGGATACTGGAAGGGGAGGGAGGCAGGAGATGTGGCCCATCGGCCCTCAGGTGCTCTGTAAC
Organism: Xenops minutus; assembly: GCA_035221455.1. Classification (NCBI taxonomy): domain Eukaryota; kingdom Metazoa; phylum Chordata; class Aves; order Passeriformes; family Furnariidae; genus Xenops; species Xenops minutus. Next base: position 20,310,801 of record JAWWEE010000018.1, read on the forward strand.
AGTCCTTCCTGGGCTACCTTGTCCATTTCCATAGAAATGGCCACTAAAGTGGGGTGCCCCTGCCTGTCCCTGCATCTTGGTCATCTTAAAGAAATTTTGTCTGCTGAAGGGGTCTGAATTTCACCCAAGAGGAAGGGTCCTTGGAAACAGAGAGGCTTGTCCGACAGCTTTTCATCCTCTAAGGACCCTCTGTGTACTAACAGTGGGAGAACCAAGAGGGAACTCAGCTGTCAGAATGACAGGTAATGGTGAACTCAGGCTGTGCACAGAGGTGGATCCGGGGTGGCTGAGATGGGGGTGCCATGCTGGAAAGGGCTTTGCTGCTACTGGTGCGGCTGCACAGTGAGTCTGGTTTGGTGTTAGACAGAGAAGAACAGGTATGTGCAGGAGAAAGGAAGGGAGGAGACAAATGTGACATTTGCTGAACTCACAGCTGTAGGGTTGTGTTTTAGTAATGGCTCACACTGACAGATGTGTTGCCATCGTGAAACGGTGTTGAGAAGACATTTAAACAGCAAGACAGGAATCAAGGAGGGGGAGGGATGCTGAACTGAGGAATGATGCCAAGATGATATGCCACATATCACCTGTGCAGGTGAGAGGGAGGTGGAGAGCATTTGACAGTCACATGTGCTAACACGGGCTGTGCTCCAGATAAACACGGTCCTCTCGATCACTGGAGCAGGTAATGTTGTGAAATACACCTGCAGTACAGAATGCCATGTCACAGAGCACTGCTCCTGCCTCACCTGCTGGGGGCGCTGCACCTCCCTGCCCTATCATAACCCTGCTCTGGGTTTGTGTGAAAAGCAGCCCCAGTGTGCAAGGCAGGTTTTGCAGGTCCAAGGAAATGTGGTGTCCTTGGATGGCTTTGCAGTGCAAAAGGACAAACCCTACAAAAGGGGCAGTCTGGAATTCTGTGTAGTACAAAATAATTTGGGACATGCAGCCCATTTGCACTCCCTGTATCTTTGCCACCTGCTTAGGGCTGGTCTGTGGGGCTGAAGGGATGGAAGGTCCTGCCCTGGAAAAAGGTGTAGGAAAGGGGCAGGAGCAGCCCGGATGGATCCAGTCGACCTGAGTGGATCCAGTTGCTGGCCAATGCCTTGTTTCCAGGGGTTTGCTCCCCAGGGCCAGCCACTGTGACTGCACCGCTGCAGTTCCCCACATCTATATCCATAATTTCTCATTGCCTTGCACTTTTTCCCAAGCTTTTTTCTGTTTGCCTTTGGGGATTTTGTGCCTGTAGCAGTTTAATGTACCACAGCTTTTTTTTTCCTTCCCACCTTTTTTTTTCCCCCTTTTTTTTTCTGTGGTGGAGGGAGGGTGGAAGGAAGGGAAGGAATGGTGGCTGTGGAGATGCAGGTAGATAAAGGTAATTACATAAACACATATAGGGCAGGACTTAGTGGTTTGGAGCCCCAGATTAAGATGCAGAGGAGCATGTGAGGTTGATGATTATATTTCGGGGAGAGTTAATTGACGGAAGGTGAAGGCAGACAAAGAACCGCTGCTTACTGCCTTCTTGAATCCCAATCAGGAATTATGATTAAAGACGCGGCGAGACAACAGAGGCCTGATGAATTGGTGTCTTTTTTTTTTCTTTTTTGCCGTCATTCACACTTGATTGACTTCAACCTTTCAAGTGCAAAAGTCTCTCTTTTCCATTATTATTCATAGCCATCTGAGTTTTTCTAATTAAAGTGTATGAAAACAATTACTGATCCGTCGTACTGAGCATGGTGGTGGGGATGGCTGCCGTACTGTAACGCCTATGAAAAGCCACAGCTCTATAATGATGTACAGCTGAGGTGTTAGATAATTTTATTCTTTTTCTACTCTGTTGGGGTTTTTTTTAATTTCTCATGATTTATTTTTCATAATTCCTAAAGATCCTAGGAAAGTGCTCTCCCTGCTGCTAAAGCTGAGAGGGACGGTTTCTTCTTGCCTCCCCTCCTTGGGCTCCCTGCTTGTCCCCCTCCTCCAAGCCCAGCTACTGGGAATTAACCAGTGACCTTTCACATCTCTCAACCCACCACCCACAGCCATCAGACACTCCTGCTTAGAGTAAAATGTGGAATGAGTTTGGTGTGCTCAGCTTCCCTCCTGGGATGTGTCAGCTGCCTTCCCTGCCAGCATTCATGGGACCAGGCACTCACCTCCATGCACCAGCTATCCTAGGAATGGAAGGGAGCTCCATGTCCCTAATGGCTCAGGTCAAGGCTCTACAGCCATTCCTGTGCCACCATTTCATCCTGAGATTTTCCAGCTTGAGCTTCATCACAGGTGTGCTCCCATCTCCCGCAGTTCAGCTGGAGCCCCATGGTCCTTGGCTGTGCAGAAAGCCAGGTACGTGGCATCCAGCTGCCTCATGCAGGTTCTCTCTCCTGAAATTCAGGGTTCAGATGCCCTCTCTGTGTCTAGCAGAAAGATGGAGGGGCTTGTTCTGCCAGGAAACACACTTGTGTGGGAGTGTTTAGTTGTGCCTCATCTTCCCAGCAGCGGGAGGCTGGGAGCAGGAGCACCACAGGCATTGCCAGGAGCACCTGGTGAAAGGGCAGCATTCCCTGGGTGTCAGCAGGGCAGTGTGAGCAGCAGCTCGAGGCTATAGAGGTGTCTTCACTTGCCACAGGCATTGACCAGCAGTGGCAGCCGTGTGCTGGAACACAGGTGGGCGGTGGTAGGGACACAGGTCTGTCTGTCCAGGTGCTGGGAGGCAGCATTCCAGTGGTGTGAGTCGTTGGCTCTGGACATTCAGAAGGGTATTTGTTCTGTGTCTGGTGCCAGCCACATGCGGGCTGCTGGCAAGGTGGTTTGTGTGCCTGTGTGTGACCAGGTGCATCCCAAGAAATGGTTTTCCACAACAGGATGACCGTGTGCATTTGGCTCTTCCAAAAGGCCTCTCCAGATGGGCCACGTAGCACCTCAGAACTGTGAGTGTCCCAGCACTGCACTGGTTTTCACTGGTGCAGGATCTAGCCAAGCACTTGAAGAGGGGCAAAGGAAACACCTGAGTCCAAGCAAGGAAAGGGTTACCGAAAGCTTTTCATTTTGCAATTTGCTTTCTTTTTAGTCCTTCCTTATTCATCCTTTCCTTTGTCACCTTTCTCTGTATTTGTACTTTTCTTTCTCATGCCCCTCCTTTCCCTGCATCGATACACTTTGAAAACAGTGCTGCAATGCTCCCTGGTTCAAGATTACAGTGTACTTTACGAGGTATGATTTAATTAGGGGCCTTATTATGTTTTCAGCAGCTTAAGGTGGGCCTTTCAACTTATCTACCTAATTGGTTGCACAAGAAGTTTCACAGCCCATGACAAAACATTGTCAGTGATCAAAGTCTGAATTCTACATAAAGGAAAAATATTAATAATAAGATTATTCTTCAAGTGTGCACTGCTAATTATGTCCAAAATGTAACTGTAGAAACACTTTTGACTGATGTGAGCTTTGTCTAATAAATATGAGTCTTCAGTGAGCTGTGAAAAGTGACACTTCTGACTTCACAATACCCATGTCTAGTTTTGCCACTGAAGATGTTTAAAATATTTTCCTGTGTTCTTCTCCCCATGTCTTTTCCTGCTGTCTCCAGGTGACAACCCCTGAGGTCATGATGCCCAGCAGCATGTTCCTTCCAGCAGCCACTCCGGAGAAGGATGGGAACTCAGGCACAGAGGAGCTGGGGAAGCAGCCTGGTGAGTGCAGATCAGAGAGGTCCACGGTCCCACCAGTCCCCCAGCCCCATCACCTGGGCAGGAACCGGTTTCATTCTTGTTGATCCTAGCTTTTGTATGACCAAGACTCAAATACTGTGTTCAGTTTGATGAACTTTCTTTCTTGAAAATAGGCAGGGCATCCGAAAGAACAGTAAAGACAGAGGTGGCTGAATGGCCTTCACTTGAAAGGGAGAATTGAAGGTGATAAATGCACTAAGGGGTGGGGGGGTGCGTGTGTGTGTGTGTCTGTGTGTGTCTGTGTGTGTCTGTGTGTGTCTGTGTGTGTCTGTGTCAGTGTGTCTGTGAATCATTTAGAGATAGTCAAAGTCTACAAGGAAGTAAATAGTGTAGGTTTATGCAATGGGCCATGATGAGGGTAATGGGCTGGTATTGAAATAAATGAGTGAAGATAGGGGAGAAATGCTGGAAGTACTCATTGTCTTGGAGATTCAAAAACGTGGACATATTCAGGACTGAAGGGGAGTGTCGATCCACCCTGGTGTGCTGGTGTGATTTGCAGGTTTGCTCTAATTCTGTTCTCACAGAGATCTCTGAGGACGCGGGGAAGAGCCTTTTGCCATCAGACAGTGCAGAGCACAGCGGGGACCCCAAGCCTGCTCCGGCTGATCCAAGTGCTGCCCGGGAGGACTCTGGCTTCCTGTGCTGGAAGAAGGGCTGCAGCCAGGTGTTCAAGAGCTCGGCAGCCCTGCAGACACACTTCAATGACGTCCACGCCAAGCGGCCTCAGTTGCCGGTCTCTGACCGCCATGTCTACAAGTACCGCTGCAACCAGTGCAGCCTTGCCTTCAAAACCATTGAGAAGCTGCAGCTTCACTCCCAGTACCACGTCATCCGGGCAGCCACCATGTGCTGCCTCTGTCAGCGCAGCTTCCGAACCTTCCAGGCCCTGAAGAAGCACCTGGAAACCAGCCACCTGGAGCTGAGTGAGGCCGACATTCAGCAGCTGTATGGTGGTCTCCTGGTCAATGGAGACCTCCTCGCTATGGGTGACCCTTCCCTTGCAGAGGACCACACAATAATAGTTGAGGAAGATAAGGAGGAGGAGAGCGACCTGGAAGATAAGCAGAGCCCGACAGGCAGCGATTCTGGTTCAGTGCAGGAGGACTCTGGCTCAGAACCAAAAAGGGCCTTACCCTTCAGGAAGGGCCCTAACTTCACCATGGAGAAATTCCTAGATCCGTCTCGCCCGTACAAGTGCACAGTCTGCAAGGAGTCCTTCACGCAGAAGAACATTCTCCTGGTCCATTACAATTCCGTTTCTCATCTGCATAAACTGAAACGAGCCCTCCAAGAGTCTGCTACCGGGCAGCCTGAGCCCACGAGCAGCCCAGACAACAAACCTTTCAAGTGTAACACCTGCAATGTGGCCTACAGCCAGAGCTCGACCCTGGAGATCCACATGAGGTCTGTCCTGCACCAGACCAAGGCTCGTGCGGCCAAGCTGGAGGCGGCGGGCGGCAGCAGCAACGGGGCTGGCAACAGCAGCGGCAGCAGCCTCTCCTTGGGTTCATCCACGCCGAGCCCTGTGAGTGCCAGCAACAGCAATGCTTTTGCAACCACCAGCACAAGCACTTCGGGCACCGCTCCCATTCCCAGCCTGCTCAACCAGGTGTCCAGTGACAGCGTGGGAATTCCTCCCCTGGGTAACCCTGTAAGCACTAACATCTCCTCCCCTTCGGAGCCCAAAGAGGTGAACCGCAAGAAGCTGGCAGACATGATTGCATCCAGGCAGCAGCAGCAGCAGCAACAGCAGCAACAGCAACAAGCCCAAACCTTGGCACAGGCACAGGCCCAGGTCCAGGCCCACCTGCAGCAAGAGCTGCAGCAGCAAGCTGCTCTCCTGCAGTCCCAGCTCTTCAACCCAGCACTTTTGCCGCACTTTCCAATGACCACCGAGACCCTTCTGCAGCTGCAGCAGCAGCAGCATCTTCTCTTCCCATTCTATATCCCTAGTGCTGAGTTTCAGCTCAATCCAGAAGTCAGCTTGCCTGTCACCAGCGGTGCACTGACATTGACTGGGACAGGTCCGAGTTTGCTGGAGGACCTGAAGGCACAAGTTCAGCTTCCTCAGCAGAGCCATCCACAGCTCTTGCAGCAGCAGCAAGGTCAGCTGTCCTTATCACAACCCCACTCCGTCCTGTTACAGCAGAGCCAGCACCCAGAGAAGAAGAATAAATCCGTAGTGAAGGAGAAAGATAAAGAAACCCCACGGGAAAGGGAAAGCACAGAAAGGGGAGACAATAATGTAACACTGAAGGAGTCTCTGCCTGATAACTTAAAGCCCAAGGAGAAGAAGGACTTTGTGCCAGGCAGCAGTTCAGAGCCCTCCATCCTGCCCCCACGGATTGCCTCTGACGCGAGGGGCAATGCCACCAAAGCCTTGCTGGAAAACTTTGGCTTTGAGCTCGTCATTCAGTACAACGAGAACAAGCAGAAGGTGCAGAAGAAAAATGGGAAGACCGAGCAAGGTGAGAACTTGGAAAAGCTGGAGTGCAATACGTGCGGCAAATTCTTCTCAAACATCCTCATCCTGAAGAGCCACCAAGAGCATGTTCACCAACATTACTTTCCCTTTAAGCAGCTAGAGAGATTTGCCAAACAGTACAGAGAACACTACGACAAACTGTACCCACTGCGGCCTCAGACCCCCGAGCCACCACCCCCACCTCCACCGCCCCCTCCTCCGCTCCCTCCAGCTCCTCCTCAGCCAGCTGCTGCTCCTGCCATCCCCACTTCTGCCCCACCGATTACCTCTCCCACGATTGCACCAGCCCAGCCATCTGTGCCACTCACCCAGCTCTCCATGCCCATGGAGCTCCCCATCTTCTCACCACTCATGATGCAAACCATGCCCCTGCAGACGTTACCTGCGCAGCTGCCGCCCCAGCTGGGCCCTGTAGACCCCCTGCCTGCTGACTTGGCCCAGTTGTACCAGCATCAGCTCAACCCCAGCCTTCTCCAGCAGCAGCAGAACAAGAGGCCACGGACACGGATCACTGATGACCAGCTGAGAGTCCTTCGGCAGTACTTTGACATTAACAATTCCCCAAGTGAGGAACAGATCAAAGAGATGGCAGACAAATCCGGATTGCCCCAGAAAGTGATCAAGCACTGGTTCAGAAACACCCTGTTCAAGGAGCGCCAGCGCAACAAGGACTCCCCATACAACTTCAGCAACCCTCCCATTACCAGCCTGGAAGAGCTGAAGATAGACTCCCGGCCTCCTTCTCCAGAGCCTCAAAAGCAGGAATACTGGGGAAGCAAGCGGTCCTCTCGGACACGCTTTACTGACTACCAGCTCAGAGTCCTGCAGGACTTCTTTGATGCCAATGCTTACCCAAAAGACGATGAATTTGAGCAGCTTTCTAACTTGCTGAACCTCCCAACGCGTGTTATAGTGGTGTGGTTCCAGAATGCCCGTCAGAAAGCGAGGAAGAATTATGAGAATCAGGGAGAAGGCAAAGATGGGGAGCGACGCGAGCTCACAAACGACAGGTACATTAGAACAAGCAACTTGAACTACCAGTGCAAAAAGTGCAGTCTGGTCTTCCAGCGCATTTTTGATCTCATTAAACACCAGAAAAAGCTTTGTTACAAAGATGAGGATGAGGATGGGCAAGATGATAGCCAGAACGAAGACTCTATGGATGCAATGGAGCTCTTGACTCCCACCAGTTCCTCCTGCAGCACACCAATGCCCTCACAAGCTTACAGCACACCTACATCTTCAGCCAACACAACCTCCTCAGCTTTTCTGCAGCTCACGGCAGAGGCAGACGAGTCCTCCACCTTTAGTTCTAAAGTAGAAGCTACAGATGAGAAACCAAAGCAGTCTGAACCTCCAAGTACACAGCAAAACCAAACCCAAGAGAAGCAAGTGCAACCAAAGCAAGAGTCTCAGCAGCAACAGGACCAAGGAGAACAAAAGACAAGTTCAGCACACCAAAAGATTTCACAGTTATCCTCCCCCTCTTCACTACAACAGCCACCTCCTCCTCCTCCTCAGCCCCCTCAGTGCTCCTTGTCACAGTCAAGCCCAAGTCCGTCTCAGCTCTCACACCTGTCCCTCAAACCCATTCACACCTCTACCCCACAGCAGCTGGCAAACCTACCTCCTCAACTAATCCCATACCAGTGTGACCAGTGTAAACTGGCATTTCCTTCCTTTGAGCATTGGCAGGAGCATCAGCAGCTCCATTTCCTGAGTGCACAGAACCAGTTTATCCATCCCCCGTTCCTGGACAGAACGCTGGACATGCCGTTCATGCTTTTTGATCCCAGTAATCCACTACTGGCGAGCCAGCTGCTGTCTGGAACATTACCCCAGATTCCAGCAAGCTCGGCCACCTCACCATCAACTCCAACGTCCACCATGAACACGCTGAAGAGAAAGCTGGAGGAAAAGGCCAGTGCAAGCCCTGGAGAGAATGACAGTGGGACTGGGGGAGAAGAACCCCAAAGGGATAAACGTCTAAGAACAACCATTACCCCTGAGCAGCTGGAAATTCTGTACCAGAAATACCTGCTTGACTCCAACCCTACACGGAAGATGCTGGATCACATTGCACATGAAGTGGGCTTGAAGAAGCGTGTGGTGCAGGTTTGGTTCCAGAACACCCGTGCACGGGAGAGGAAGGGGCAGTTCCGAGCTGTGGGGCCGGCCCAAGCCCACAGAAGGTGTCCCTTCTGCCGAGCTCTCTTTAAAGCAAAGACAGCTCTGGAAGCTCACATCCGATCCCGTCACTGGCACGAGGCCAAGCGAGCTGGGTACAACCTGACGCTGTCTGCTATGCTTCTGGACTGTGACGGGGGACTCCAGATGAAGGGAGACATCTTTGATGGAGCCAGCTTTTCCCACATGCCGCCAACGAGCAGTGATGGACAGAGTGTTCCCCTCTCCCCAGTGAACAAGAGCATGGAACTGTCACCTCGAACTCTGCTGAGTCCGTCCTCGATTAAGGTGGAAGGGATTGAAGACTTCGAGAGTCCCTCCATGTCTTCAGTCAACCTGAGCTTTGACCAGACAAAGCTGGACAACGATGACTGCTCTTCTGTCAACACCGCGATCACGGACACCACCACAGGAGACGAAGGCAACGCAGACAACGACAGCGCGACAGGCATTGCAACCGAAACCAAATCCGCCTCGGGACCCAGCGAAGGTCTGACAAAAGCTGCCATGATAGCAATGTCTGAATACGAAGATCGGCTGTCTTCTGGCCTGGTCAGCCCAGCTCCCAGCTTTTACAGCAAAGAGTACGACAATGAAGGTACCGTGGACTACAGCGAAACCTCCAGCCTTGCAGACCCCTGCTCGCCCAGCCCTGGCGCAAGCGGTTCAGCCAGCAAGTCTGGCGAGAGCGGGGACCGGCCCGGACAGAAACGCTTTCGCACTCAGATGACTAATCTCCAGCTCAAGGTTCTGAAGTCATGCTTTAATGACTACAGGACCCCGACCATGCTGGAGTGTGAGGTTCTGGGCAATGACATTGGACTGCCAAAGAGAGTTGTTCAGGTCTGGTTCCAGAATGCGAGGGCAAAGGAGAAGAAGTCAAAACTCAGCATGGCCAAGCATTTTGGTATAAACCAAACAAATTACGAGGGACCCAAAACAGAGTGCACTTTGTGTGGCATCAAGTACAGCGCTCGGCTGTCTGTACGTGACCATATCTTCTCTCAACAGCATATCTCCAAAGTTAAAGAAACCATTGGAAGCCAGTTGGATAAGGAAAAGGAGTATTTCGACCCAGCTACTGTACGTCAGTTGATGGCTCAGCAGGAGCTGGACCGGATCAAAAAAGCCAATGAGGTTCTTGGTCTGGCAGCTCAACAGCAGGGCATGTTTGACAACACCCCCCTGCAAGCTCTGAACCTTCCTGCTGCGTACCCTGCGCTCCAGGGCATCCCTCCAGTCTTACTTCCAGGCCTCAACAGCCCATCCTTACCCAGCTTCACTCCATCCAACACAGGTGGGTACGAGTGTTATCCTGCTCAGGCACACCTTCACTTGAGGCATCTCTAGCACAAGCAGTGGTTCCCTCAGAATGACTGGTAACAGAATTCCTGGCCTGTTAGTCCAAGCATGTTGACTTCACAGTGAATAACTGGCAGTAGGTATTTTAATTCCACAACTCAGGTTTTCTAGCAGAAGTCTGAACTAGAACAATGTCTGGACATGCTGCGTATCTCTGTGTGTTATCACAGACTAGAAATCCTGACACACCTTCAAGGAAGTGGAAAATAGAGGATTTATCCAATGGAACAGAAGGACTAATGTGCTGAATACATTGTTTATTATTCCTTTCCTTTTGATATTAAATTTGGTTTATGTGGTGCCATCCCAGGTGTTCAAAAATCCAAACTCTTTCTAGGGAGAGGTATGGTGTGCCTGGTAGCATTGATGACAGACACGCAGAGCATCTTTCTGTGTCTCTGTGATGAGCCCCAGGACAAATCCCAGTGCAGTTGAGGATGGGGTTTGAGTGATGAGTGGGCATGACCTGAAGGTACCTTCTCAACAAACACCAGTGTCGTTGTGGCACAAATCTAGCTTGTATTTTACGAAGATTTTTCTTAACAATGCCACCCTTCTGTTCTCACCCCAGATCTCATTTCAGAGCACTTGGCCAGGAGCATCTCTTTGATAAATCATACTGTCATATTGCAGGTTACTCTGCACTGTTATCTTAGTGTCCCAAATTTATAACAACTAAAACTACTTTTTTGCTCTTCAGTCTATACTGTTGCATTTCTTTTTGTCCGAAGCATAGGATGTGTCCTGAGGAGATGGGACTGCATCTCATGAATCTTAAATGGTGTCAGTGACTGCCTAGACAGGACTGAGCTCTTTAGAAAGTCAAACAGACTATTTGTGGCCTTTAGATAAAGCTCCAAAGGTCGGGCCACAGCAGCTCCAGGCCTGTCAGAGCAGATAAGGCCATGCATTCAGGAATGCTGTGAATTACCTGCTGCTCCTGCTCTTGAACCTCAGGAACATTCAGCTGGGGAACATCCATTTCAAGGGTGTCCATTCATAATGTGCCCTTATCCACGAGCTCTGGGTCTGCTGTGTGGAGCCTTGCTCTGTACCTGTCCTGCCATCACAAATTGCTGTAGTCTCAGCACCACATCAGGAACAGATTCAGGTTTCAGAAGGGGTTGGATCAGACGTTGCTGAGCCCTCCTGGCTCTGGCCGCCCTCCTGCCAGACCTCCTGTGGCTCCTTGGCTGTACAAGCTAAAGTGAAAGTCACTGTGTCTCCACAGCTGATTCCAGGCTCTCTTGCTGTTCCTGCTCAGGCTGTTCCCCCGGCAGCCCCCCCCAACAGTGGTGGGACTCAGGTTCATCAGGGACATGTTGTTTTTCGCTCATTGCAGCAGGTGGATCCTGCAGCAGGTTCCTGCTCCAGAGCTAGGAGCATATGGGGCTGTGCCAGCAGGACTTTGGAGCTTTGTTTCTGGGGTCTTTTCTCCTAAATGGCATTGAGGGACTTCCCGAGCTAAACTTTCCTTTTTTCAGAAGGACGTTTGCCGTCTGCAGCAGCCGTGACTAATGGAGGTTACTCTGGGAGCCACACTCGTCTTGCCCCTAACCACTGTCAGCTGTGAGATTAGAAATAGGCACCAGGGACAGTGTTGTTACTGGCTGTTCCTGCTCTTGGGAAGAGGGACAGGCTTCACATTCCACCATTAATCCATCTCAGTGAGGAAGCATCACAGTGCTTCTAATTTCACCCAAAACACAGCGCTTGTGCCCAGGGGAACTGTCTGAACACCACATAAACTCTGGAATTGCTCAGAAGCTGAGTGCCCAGAGTCTCTGACATTGGAAGAGATTTGTGGACTCATTAACACCAGCCTAATAAGGACAGAATAACTCTGGTCTAGCCTGTCAGTTCCCAGTTGCCATGACCAGGACTTCCCAGTCTGTGGAGGTTTTAACCACATTTTCAGAACTGAGCATTGCCACCATTTGGTGTAGCACCGTCCTGCTGCTGGAGCCTTTGGTCCACGGACACATTGGAGCAGATTCTGACTTCAGTGTTAATCACTTGGGAATTTCAGAGGAGACAGTAAAACATCAGCTGTGCTGGGCATTCTGGGTGCTGGTGGGTGTCCCTGCCAGAGGCACCACAGTCAGTGCCGTGGGGCAGCACAGCCAAGGCAGCTGCAGGGGGTGAGGGTTGAGGGGGCACACCCCCATGGCACGGGGCCCATGGAGTGGGACAGAAGCCATTCTTCAGGGCGGGCAGGAGCAGAGACAGGCTCTTTGACCCGTGCTGTGGCACCACACCGCCTTGGGCCCGTTGCTGTCCTCGTGCAGAGGCTCTGGAGCAGGTGTGGGTGGCCTGGGGTCACCCTCCTCATGCTTTCTGCCTGCCCGGTGCTGAGTGACTCCTCACCTGTCTCTCTCTCTCCCTCTCTTGCAGCTTTAACTTCTCCCAAACCCAACCTGATGGGCCTGCCCAGCACAAGCGTCCCTTCGCCTGGCCTCCCCACCTCTGGATTACCAAATAAGCAGCCCCCGACCGCGCTCAGCTCGCCCACCCCAGCACAAGCCACGGCAGCCGTGGCCCCGCAGCAGCCCCCGGCCACGACCCCCCAGCCGCAGCCGCAGCCGCAGCCGCAGCAGCCGCCCCCGCCGCAGCGCAAGGAGAAGGAGGGCGAGAAGGCAAAAGAGAAGGAGAAGGCACCCAAGGGGAAGGGGGACCCCCTGCCAGGGCCCAAGAAGGAGAAGGGGGAGGCACCGGCGGGTGCCCTGGCGGCCCCACTGCCCACCATGGAGTACGCAGTGGAGCCCACCCAGCTCCAGGCGCTGCAGGCTGCCCTGAATTCAGACCCCACCACCTTGCTGACGAGCCAGTTCCTTCCCTACTTCGTCCCCGGCTTTTCCCCCTACTACGCCCCACAGATCCCTGGCGCCCTGCAGAGTGGGTACCTGCAGCCCATGTACGGGATGGAGGGGCTGTTCCCCTACAGCCCCGCGCTGTCGCAGGCGCTGCTGGGGCTGTCGCCCGGCTCGCTGCTGCAGCAGTACCAGCAATACCAGCAGAGTCTGCAGGAGGCATTGCAGCAGCAGCAGCGGCAGCAGCAGCAGCAGCAGCAGCAGCAGCAGCAGAAAGCGCAGCAGCCCAAAGGAAGCCAAACCCCTGTCCCCACGGGGGCTGCCACCCCGGACAAAGACCCTGCCAAAGAACCCCCCAAGCAAGAAGAGCAGAAGAATGCACCCCGCGAGGTGTCCCCCCTCCTGCCCAAACCCCAAGAAGAGCCTGAAGCAGAAGGCAAGGGCGTGGACTCCCTCTGCGACCCTTTCATCATCCCGAAGGTGCAGTACAAGCTGGTCTGCCGCAAGTGCCAGGCGTGCTTCGGTGACCAGGAGGCGGCCAGCAACCACCTGAAGTCCCTCTGCTTCTTCGGCCAGTCCGTGGCGAACCTGCATGAGATGGTGCTTCACGTGCCCACCGGCAGCGGCCAGGGCAGCGGCTCGTACCAGTGCGTGGCGTGCGAGAGCACGGTGTGTGGGGACGAAGCCCTCAGTCAGCATCTCGAGTCAGCCCCGCACAAACACCGAACAATCACAAGAGCAGCAAGAAACGCCAAAGAGCACCCCAGTCTATTACCTCACTCTGCCTGCCCCCCCGACCCCCGCACCGCATCTACCTCGCAGTCGGCCGCTCACTCAAACGACAGCCCCCCGCCCCCCCGGCCCCCCCCGGCTTCCCCCCACGCCTCCAGAAAGCCCTGGCCCCCGGCAGCCCCCCGCGCCCCGCCGGGGAAGCCGCCACCACCGCCTTTCCCTCCTCTCTCCTCATCTTCAACGGTTACCTCAAGTTCATGCAGCACCTCAGGGGTTCAGCCCTCGATGCCAACAGACGACTATTCGGAGGAGTCTGACACGGATCTTAGCCAAAAGTCAGATGGACCGGCGAGCCCGGCGGAGGGGCCCCGGGACCCCGGCTGCCCTAAGGACAGTGGTCTAGCTAGCGTAGGAATGGACACCTTCAGATTGTAAGCTTTGAAGATGAACAATGAAAAAGAATTTAAATAAAAAAGTTAATAACAAACCAATTTCAAAAAATAGACTAACTGCAATTCCAAAGCTTCTAACCAAAAAAAAGAAAAAAGAAAAAAAGAAAAAGCGTGGGTTGTTTTCCCATATAACGATGCCGGTGGGTTTTACATTTCTTTTTCCTTTCCTTTTAATAAAATAAAACTTTAAAAAAGAAAAAAAAAAAAAAACTCTGTTACATTTGTCCTCTCGAAGGTACTGTTGGTCTGGGAGACGAAGGCCCGTGCTGCCTCCTCGCGCCCGCGGAGCTCGCGCCCTGTACATTGCCCTGCCCGATCCCCCTCGATAGCACAGCAGAGCCCGGCAGCGCTGTATGGGAAAGCAGCCCACCTGGAGACAGTTTTAAATTTCTTGCTATCTTAGCATTCAGATACCAATGGCTTGCTAAAAGAAAAAAGAAATGTAATGTCTTTTTATTCTCAGGTCAATCACTCACACTTTGTTCTGTTTTCAGAATCATTGTTTTATATATATATATATATAAAATTTCTTTCATTTGTTTTGGGGTTTTTGTTTTGGTTTGGTTTTGTTCCAGAAAAGGATTTTTTGTTTGTTTCTTTTTTGGGGTTTTTTGTTTGTTTTGGTTTCTTTTTTTTTTTTTTTTTTAACTTAAAATGGGCAGAAAGTATTCATGAGAAAAACAATGTGAACTGCTTTAGCTTTTCGGGGATTTTGAGGGTAGCTTTTCTGCTGAAGCCAATTCCAAGGGGAAAAGTTAAGCACTCCCACTTTTCAGAAAAAAACAAAAAAACAAAAAAAACCCCACACAAAGAGTGTTGAGGACTCGGAGCTTAAAAAAAAAAAAGTTTTAAAACAACTGACTTTCTGTATTTATGATAGATATGACCATTTTTGGTGTTGAGTAGATTGTTGCATTGGAAATGAACTGAAGCAGTATGGTAGATTTAAAAGAAAAAACCCTTTTGTGTACATTTAGCTTTTGTATGGTCCAGCTGACGGCTTCTCATTTGATGTTGTCTTGTTCATTCCTAGCCAGATAGATTGCGATCCATCGACTCGCCTGAGCTTTTCTCCCCTTTGTACCTTTAGCCCTGTCCCCATCCTGTAATCTTCCACTTATGGTCGCTACCTTCATTTCTTAGAGGGTGGTTGCATAATTATTTTATAAAAACTAAAGAAAGAGGTTCAAAGGGTTTTGGGGGTCAGTAGGATCCCTTGCAGAATATTTTTTGTTGGGGGTTTGAAACTTTTTAAGACGTATACATACGATTTACCTATGTCTGTTACCCTTGTGCACTTATTTTGTTCTTATTTTCCATTTCTCTTTTTTTTTTCTCTTTTCTTCCCCTCTTCCTTTCCTCATTTTGTAAATGCTTCAAAGACTCTGTTCCTGACCTCTGAGCATCAGTTCTGTTTGTGTAATTAGGCTGCACTCTGTTCCTTCTTTTGAAAAAAAAAAAAAAAAGGTTTTGTTACATTTTTTTTTCTCTAAAGAAAATTCATGCTTTAAATAAAAATCCAAAGACATACCCTTCACCACTGGTGCAGAATGAGCAAAAAGGATTCTTTTTACTTGAGAATTTGTTTCTGATTTAAACAAACAAGTCTAAGTTTAAATAAAGAATAAAAAAAGTACCCAGGTTGTTATCTGTGCTTCTTCTGCAAGCAGAGAGACAACTCTTAGCGAGCCCCCAGCGCACCCCAGGCAGGTTTCTCTTCCCGAGTTCTCTCCATGGCAGCAGCAGGTGCCGGGCTCAGGGATGCCCAGAGCCCTCCAGCCCCCTCGGGCGCACCTCAGCCAGCCCGACTTCGAAAGGAAAACTTTGTGCTGCTAAAACATAGGGTTTGGAGATGTAGATGCTTTGCTATTCCCTTCTGTAGCCAAATGCCAACAGAAACCACCTTCTCCTCCCCTCGTTTCCTGTGCCCCCGAAAGCGCAAGAGCCTTCTCCCCACCGTCATCGTCCTCCTCCTCCTTCGAAAGGGAACTTGGAAGACTGTGAATGCAGGTTCCTCCTGCCGCCTCCGGCCGCTCCTGCCCAGGCCAAAGCCACTCGCTGCCTCCTCGAGAGACTGGAGCACCTGAGAGACGAGCACGGGTTCGGTTTCTAGTGGGACACTTCTATTTTTATGGAATTTTGGTTTTAGTTCGATGAAAGACTAGATCCTGAACAGTTGTACATATTTCTAGGGTAATGCACAGTGCATATTCCTTTTTTAATTGTTTTTTAAGTAGTCGATACTGAAGCGCGAACCACCGGATGTTCCTCCCAGGACCCAGCTGTAGCACAAGGTGTCAAACCGGACCCACAGACCCACGGAGCATTTGCTGTTTTAACAAACTGTTTTCTTTAACAGAAGTTCTTGTATTTCTCCCCGTGTTTGAGATGAACATTTTTTAAATTCTAAAGTTGTACAGTTTTTTGTTTTCCATTATTTTATCTTGTTTGTAATTCTATGAAATATATATATATTTTTTGCCATTTAACTGTTGTATGTTACTCTGTCTGTATCATATAGAAATTTTTTTGTTTGTTTTGTTTTGGATTCTCTGTGATGCCAGTTCCCAGTTTAACATGAGCTTTATCTGTCCAATTCCGCAAGGCCTCTTTTGGAAATCCTTTTGTTTTGTCTTGTTTCAGTTTTTTAATTGTATTGTTTGGTCATAGTGCAATTTCTCTCTCCTCCTTCCCCCTTCTCCTTCCCGCCCACTAAAAGGTTTTATAAATTCATTTTCTTGTATTTTTTCTAAATATTTCTAGAAAATTTGCAGTGCGAGGTTGCCTCCTCCTCTTGCAGCCCGGCTGCCTGGGGCCAGCGAGGGCACCCCCTGCCCCGCCGAGCCCCCCGGTCCTGCCAGCCCCGGCCTCGCCCCGCAGAGCCCGAACACCCCGCCGGGGCTGCGGGGGCGACGGGGGAGCCCCACAACACCCCAGCCCACACGTGGCCTTTCCAGCGAGCGACACAGCGGGACCGGGCTGGGCACGAGGAAAACACTTCAAACTTAGCATTGAGCAGGTTTCTTTTTTATTTTTAATAAAAAGCTTTTTTAAGTGGTGAAGATGGCCAAAGTTTCATACAATTGAGAATAAAGAGAGGCGTCAGGGGCGTGTGGGGCCGCCCAGGGCTGGCAGGGGACAAGGAGGGCGGACACAGCCAGCACGCTCGCTGAAATATATTTTGCTTTAAGAAAAAATTAAACTTTTAAATAGAAGCAGAAATTGGGGTTGGTTGGTCGGTCGGTCGGTTACTTGGTCGGCTCTGATACTGCCCACTGTGAAACAAAGCTTTGACTATTTTTTGTTTTTATTTGGGGGGGCAAGTTTGGGTAGAACAGAAAGCATAAATGAGGTGAAGAGGGTTATGAACAGCCTTTGCAATGTACAAAAACTAGAGCAAGTGAAACCAAAAATGATGTTCTTGGTGTTTTTCTATACTGTAGTCTTGTTAGCTTTTTTGTTACTGTAACAATGCTGATCTCGAACTGTACCAAAATACATGAGACTGACAGAAACAAACGACATGGAACTTTCAGAACTTTAAAAAACTGTCACAAAAGACTTTGTTGTCATAGTTGAGTTGACTGTAGATGGTAATTGAATATACTCCTTTGGAACTATTTCATCACGTATGTTTCCTGCTCATTGTGATACATTAAAAAAAAATGAGCAAAAGCTCTCGTCTCGCTGTCCCGCGTGTGCGGTGCTGGGGCCGTGTCGGGTGGGCGCGTGCCACGTGGCCCGGCGTGGCGTGGCGAGACGTGGCTCAGCGGGGCACGTGCGCTGCCACCCCAGAGCTGTGTGTGCACACACGTGTCCTCGTGCACACACGTGTCTGTCCCTCCCCACGTGGTGCCCGTCGGGGTGGCCGTGTCTGGGCTGGTGCTGCGAATTCCCGTCCCAGCCGCAGCAATGAGCCAAGCAGCACCGTCTGTACTGAGGCTTTGGGATGCTTTGCATGTGAAAAGGACATTGTAAGTGAAGTTCGTGTTATGAAATGATTGTAAAAGGATTCTGGGCACAGTGCTGTAATGAATGGTTCAAGGGAAAGTGTGATACCTTCATGGTCATTATGAAACCTGTAAACTAAAATCGCATCTGTTTCCTTCTGCTGGGAAACGGAGAGGAGATACAGGTAAGTAGGCAGGTGATGTCCCGCTGCTCTCCTTCTGCAGCAGGGAGGGAACCCACAGGAACTGCTGAGTGTTCAGGACACGATTCTCTTGACAAAAATTGCCCCTTGCAGCAGAAAATGCTTGAAATTCTTTAATAGGGACCATATTCATCCAAAAGGAGTTACACGGGCCACCACTCATCTCTAATTTATAACTGTAGCAATAAATAATTTACACCCACCATTGCAGGTGAGGTGAATGTCTGCCCGGTGTGAGTGTCCTCAGTGCCACCACCGGGACAGCGAGGGCCTTTCTCCCCCTCCACGGGACAGGGGCTGAGCTCCACAATGTCCAAGCAGAGCAGAGGGCACGGGGAGGAAGTCTGGCAGATCCTGAGGGCAAAGAGTGTTCCTTGGTTAACACTCACACTGCCTCAACCTCCACAAACCATGAATTACAAAGTAAAGTGGGTCAAAATTGCCAAGCCCCCCATGACTGCAGATGCTCAGACATACCCAATCCAGCTGCTGCCTCAAAAGGGGAGAGCCTGTGCTGCAGCCAGCCAGGGTGCTGGGGCCAAGCTGGGGCCACCTGGACTCGCTGTGGCTCCGGCCCCCAAAACACCTCTGGCCA
Organism: Xenops minutus; assembly: GCA_035221455.1. Classification (NCBI taxonomy): domain Eukaryota; kingdom Metazoa; phylum Chordata; class Aves; order Passeriformes; family Furnariidae; genus Xenops; species Xenops minutus. Next base: position 20,329,314 of record JAWWEE010000018.1, read on the forward strand.
GGTCGCCTGGTCCAGTCCCTGCCTTGGGCACTGTTCTGGCATGAGCCTAAACAGACTGGGATCTGGATTGTCTCTCAGCTGATTGGTTTTTTTTTTTTGTTTTGGTTTTTTCTTTTTAATGGGAAGACTCCATCCTGCCTTTTCCACAGGTGGTGGGACTGCAGTGGTAACGGGGTCAGCGGTGTGACCCTCCCACCGCCGCTGTTTGCACTGCACTGCATTAACGTCACTGCTGTTCCTAGACCAGACTTTGGGAAGTTTATTATATAACATGGCTATTTATTCCTGGGTTGAATTCCAGTGTAAAACAGCCACGCTTGAGGAAGCGCCTTGTTAATGCTCAGGAAGGTGTAAATGGGCTCCAGTAGCTGCACAAACTGCAAACTCAAAACCTCTGCATGAGCCTCCTGCTCGGAGCAGCCCATCCGTGGGAATTGTGCAAACCTCTGACAGGAATAAAAAACCTTTTTCCATGCTGTGATTCTGGTAAGAGGAGGCTGGGAGTCATTTTTAATGACCTTGCATTGCCATTATCTCAAAAACGATTCAGCTTTCACTAGTGCACACTCGTACAGACCAAAACAATGCGTATTTATACAACCAGAGAAGGACCTGCGTTGCCAATGGAGAGTGTTTCCAGCTGGAGGGTCCAGGGGAGCTTGGCCCTGGTTCAGTGTGGTGGCTGCATCCCCGCCGACCAGGCAGGGTCCCACACTCACACCTTGGCTAGATGGGATCAGGAGGCTGCTGAGAGCCAACATCTCTGACTCGGATGGATGTGCTGGGAAACTGCCACTGGGCCCAGGCTGTGCCAACAGTGGCAAAGGGTTAAATCCATCAGCGCTTAAACTCAGATGTGGTGCCGGTTCTCTCCTCAGAGCTCGTTAACAAGGTACACCTGATGATCTAAAGCACTAGAGAGTCATTTTAATTAACGCTCTGCCAGAGGGGATGTGGTGAAGACACTGATTTCACTCCAATGACTTTCTATTCTGGTGTATTGCAGATTCGGTGTGTTGGTCCCCGGGCTGACGTGAGCTAATCCAGCCGCCACCGCGTGGGCACAGCCACGGCTCAGCTCTCAGGACGGCTCAGCACCGAGTGCTGCCACCATCCAAAGGTCAGCATTGCGCCCCTCGGCACGGCCCTGTGGGGCTGGCTCTGGTGCCTCGTCCCCAGCAGGACCCGGCTGGTTGTCCCCAACCTACTGGCAGGCCACAGGTGGCAGGAGGCTGGCAGCACCACAGAAAGGGCAGACACAGCCCTGTGGCCGTGGGCACCCTTCCACGTGGGACCACAGGGCTGAGGGCAGCCGGCTGTGCCCACTGTCCCACCCCAAGGGACGGCACCACCCGAGCCACGAAGGAGCCACAGACGGAGAGCTCCGGATCTCCCACGGCCTCTGCAGTGATGGAGGAGAGACCTCACGCTGCGCCCCAGAGAACAGACAGTGGTACCTATAAATGGTATTGTGCTGTTGGTTTAGATGGGAGCATGATGTTACTTAATTAATGTTTTAATACCCTAGGCATCTTCTGTGCCGTATAATTCATATCGATTCAGCTGTGAGCATGTTCAGTTAAAAAGACTCTCTTTCCTAAGCAAACTTTCAATTATATTGAATTGTCACAGTGAAAAAGGGTCTCTTCTCAGCACGGGGGAGGGGAGCTCTCTGCCAAACCACTGCTGGCCATGATGGGCACACGTGCACACACACACACACACATGTACACACACACACACATGTACACACACACACATGTACACACACACACATGTACACACACACGTGTGCTGCACACATACACATGTGCACATGCACGGTGCCCACACTTTCCCCCCCAGCATTCCCACGTTCCCTGAGCCACCAGTGCCACCCCAGCATGGCTTTTGGCTGCAGTGGTGGGTCAGTGGGGTTGGCCCCTGCCACAGCCAAGGCACAGAACTGGGCATGCCAGTGGGGTCAAGGGAGGTCACCACCAAATCAGAATTGACAGAAAATTGTCATCAGGGCAGAAAGAAGGCGAAGCCCCTCTTGCCCCCACAATCAGGTTGATGTGGTGGGGAATGTGGAGAGTTCTGGCAGAGCAGCACCTGTTCTTCAAGCAGCAATTTGGTGTCTGTTGTGTGACACCATGTCCTTCCTGCCCTGGCAGTGCCCACGATCAGCACATACAGAAGGAGAGAGGGACACGGGACGTGACCAGCCTTGCCCCCCGTCCTTTGGCCCTGCCGGGCTCCAGTGAGGGGCAGGTGGAAGGGGCTCCCTGTGTGCCTGTGGCCGGGAAGGGCCATGGGGACACACAAGGAGCAAGGCCATGGACTGCCTTACCCCATTCTTGCCGGGCTTTGTGGGGCTGGGACTTAGTTCTGGGCGAGCTCCTGGAAGGACATCTGCGAAGGTCCTCCATTCCCGGGCAGGTTGGCTGTGGCACGGAAAGGCACGGAAAGGCGCCTGGCATCACCCCCAGCGGGCTGCCCCCATCGCCTTGTGGCCTTCCTGCCCAGCCAGTGCACGGCAGAAAACCCCGGGGCTCCCTTTCTGCAGAGGGCTGGAGACAAAGGTGCAGCCCCGTGTCCGCCCCAAAGCCCGGGATGCGGCTCCGTCCCTCGCCCCAAAGCCGTCCCAAAGCGGCCCCAAAGCGGCCCCACAGCGGCCCCGGCACCCCAAAGCGGCCCCGGCACCCCAAAACCGCCCCGGCACCCCAAAGCGGCCCCGGCACCCCAAAGCGGCCCCAAAGCAGCCCCGGCACCCCGACGCGGCCCCGGCACCCCAAAGCGGCCCCACAGCGGCCCCGGCACCCCATAGCGGCCCCAAAGCGGCGCCGCAGCAGCCGCCGGGCCACCCGCGAAGGGCCCCGACGGCAGGACGTGTCGGGACACAGGGCTGCCCCCGGTCCCGGGGGAGCCCCTCGGCGCCGGGCAGGGTGGCGGGGCAGAGCCGGCCCCGCCGGGTGTGGGGACACCGGGGCTGCCCCAGCCCTGCCCCAGCCCTGCCCCAGCCCTGCCGCAGCCCCCTGCCCAGCCCCGCTGAGCCCGCCGTGCCCGCGGTGCGGGGAGAAGCGGGCTGCCCTCTGCCAGGGAGGCTTCATCAAGCATTTCTGTCCCGTTGGGCTTTTTTGGTTTTTGATGGGGTTTTTTGCCTTTTTTTTTTTTTTTTAAATAATGAGGCAAAGATAAAAATTCTGTATTTTCATTACTCCCCATTTTCACAGCCTGCTGAACAAAAACACAAAGCGCTTCTCCCGCTGCCCCTTGCTCCCCGGCCCTGCCTCTTTCTCCCATGGAGTTCAATTAAAGAAAGGCGAAAATTGAAGCTGTTGTACGCAAGGCGATTGCAACATGCATATTTGATTTTTATGATGGATCTAAATTGCTGAATAAGGCCGTGGAACAAAGGGAGACTGCGGCTTCCTGCCCATCACAGCCAGGCAGCCACTGCAGAACAAAAGCGCCAGCCATTAGGGGCTCAGCGGGGAGACACATTATATAAATGACTTTGTTTCTCTGCCCCTTCCCCCCGACGGGGGCTCGGACGGAGCTGGGGGCTGCGGATCCCACATCCCGGGGAGAGCAGGCGGCTGCGGCAGCCCGACCCCCGGCTCCTGCCCTGGTGGCTTTGGGGCGAGCTGCCACCAGCCCGCGGTGGCCCCGGCACGACGGGAGCGCTGCTCTGGCATTTGGGACACATCCCTGCCAGCCCGGGCTGCAGCGCTGTGCGGCACGGTGGGGCAGCAGCAGCACCGTGCGAGGACAGCGGGGAAAGGCCGGCCCGGAGTGCCCCGACAGGACACGGGACCCCCGACGGGACCCCCGACGGGCCCGCGGGAGAAGTAGCGCCGGCGCGGGGAAGGTCCGCACCCACGGCGGTGTGCGGGTCTGCACCCACGGCGGTGTGCGGGTCTGCACCCACGGCGGTGTGCGGGTCCGCACCCACGGGGGTGTGCAGGTCTGCACCCACGGGGGTGTGCGGGTCCGCTCCCACGGGGATGTGCGGGTCTGCACTCACGGGGGTGTGCGGGTCCGCACCCATGGCGGTGTGCGGGTCTGCACCCACGGGGGTGTGCGGGTCCGCACCCACGGGGATGTGCGGGTCTGCACTCACGGGGGTGTGCGGGTCCGCTCCCACGGCGGTGTGCAGGTCTGCACCCACGGCGGTGTGCGGGTCCGCTCCCACGGCGGTGTGCGGGTCTGCACCCACGGGGATGTGCGGGTCCGCACCCACGGGGATGTGCGGCTCCGCACCCACGGGGATGTGCGGCTCCGCACCCACGGGGGTGTGCGGGTCTGCTCCCCGCTCGCAGGACCTGCCGGTTGTGGGCAGGGAAAGGTGTCCGTCTCGGAGGCTTCGGGCAGAGGATCTGTGATTCCTCAGGCCACAGCAGAAGGTGCTTGACAAGGGTGGGATCTGGTTAGGATCTGGTGAGGATCACAGCGGGTCGGTTCCCGCTGGCTCCTCGAGGCTGCTGCGCTGCAGAGAGCCGGGCCATGCCCCACAGACAGTGCCCCACGCTTTGGGGCTGCAGGGACAGCCCTGCACGATGTGCCTGAGCGATGGGTATTGCCCAGATGTCCCTGTGCCCTGGAGCAGCCCCGGGCTGTCCACAGCGCCAATGCCTGTGCACGGCTGGCACCGGCTGCCCCTGCCGCCCGTCCCACCGCAGTGTCACCCCAGGGTGTCACCCTGTGTGCCAGGGCCACTGCCTGGGGAACACCCACTCGAGCCAAGGCAGGCACGAGAGGATAGAGCAGACGGCTCTGCGAGTCCTGTGGGCACAGCAGAGCCTGCCTATGCCGTGTTGGTGCCCAGGAGGACTCGGGAATGGCTCTGCCCTGCTGGAGGGGACGGGCTCAGGGCTTGGCTGTCGGTCCAGCGGTGTGAGCTGCTCTGGCCGTGCTGGGGGGCCGGGGGCTGCTCCAGCTCATCCCCTCCCACTGAAAATGCGATAAATCACTGGAGAAAAACGACCAGCCAGACTGAACACACACTTTCTTTCCCTAATGCATTTCCCAGGTCCTCTGCCCGGCATCTCCCCCTCTGTGCTGCACCGCGAAATTGCATCCTTCAGGAATTGTGTCCTAATGGATCTTCCCAACCCCCTCCCTGTGCTCTGTAGAGTGGGAAGGAATGTGGCACATGTCACCTTGCCAGTGGCAGTGGCCACACCAGACAGGCCACTGTCTGTGGTGGGCAGTAGGCACTGAGAGCCCACCACAGCCCCATGTCCACTCACCACAGCCCCGTGTGTGCCCACCACAGCCCCATGGCCCACGATCCACAGCACTAAGGGCCCACCACAGCCCCACAGCCCCCCATCCACTGCACCACTAACCACACTGCTACTGACGAAGTGGCTGGAGGGAACTGTGCCAAGGTTTTGCTGGGAGAGCCTTGGCAAGACCCACAGTAAGGGAACAGGGCACCTGGGGAAGATGTCCCAGGTGGAATCCTGGGCTGGCTTGGGAGGAGGTGCAGCTGAGGGGGAGACTGTGAGAAGGCTGGAACAGCCCAGGAGCCGGCAGGAATGTGTTCAGCTCTTTAAAGTTTGATTTCCATGACCTTTCTACTGCCAGCTGCTGCTCCCCCAGTGCCACTCCCAGCACTGACTGGGGCAGTTTGTGTTTTCCCTGCTAAGAAGCTAAACTGAGATGCTGTGTGTAAGAAATGGGAAGTGACAAGATATGACCGAAGCATTGGAAATCAATCCAAACTAAATGTGCTTCTTAACTATAAGTGAACAGTTGAAAACAATCCTCTTTTATAGCCATGGAGATAAATACTCTGTTTTTATTAGGAAAAAATTGCTTTGGACTGAATAAAGTCGTTTGATTAACAAGTCAAAGCAGATGGTTTATTGATGTTTCAGAAAGGAGTTTACAAGGTCTAGTGAAAAAACAGCCCCAGCTCTGAATTAACAAATTACCCGGGTATGTGGGACATTGACAGTTCACTGCTAATAGATTTATGGGCTGCTGCTGGGTGTTTCATCCCCATTTGGTTTATTATGATAAAATATTGGGGCAAGGGTAACCTATAGCCTCCCTGCAATATACTGTATCGACCCCTGACCCTGGGAGCCTGACAGCAAACCTATATATTAGATTCTTAATTTGTCTTAATCTAACAGAATCGGCCTCCGTGCTGTAATTATTTTCCAAAGGCGATGGTGTGAGTGTGTGTGAGCACTGCAGGTGAAGGTGGATCACTTTGTCTATTGCACCGGACATACAGTTCAGCTGCTGAGGGCTGAAGAGATCCCAGCAGGAATGAAGCAGGAGCATCACCGTCCCATGAAGCAGGACATGACATTGAGAAATAACAAAATTGCCAGGTGTTGTAAATTAGCCCAATAAACCAATTTACAGAGAGGCCCTGGCAGCACCTGAAAATAATCAACAATTGCGGCTGGCAATGTGTGGACTTGAAGAAATGGGGCCACAGAGCTGATCCTTTATCTAGAAGCTTATAGAACTCATGGCAACAGCCTTGAAGCCCTGTCCACAGCCCTGGCTTCCCACCAGACTGTCATGTCCTGCGGGTGGGCAGGGGGACCATGGCTGATGCAGGCAGCTTTGAATCCACAGCTGCTAGGCTTTGAGTGTGACATTTCAGGATTCAAATGCGGTAATTGCATTGTGTCAGAGCAGCAGTGTTAGCCAACAGCTCGGGCAGGGGCACTGTCACCTGGCCCCCTTGGGGCTGACCAGTGGCTGTAGGTACAGGCTGATCTCAGCTCTCAGAGCAGTGGATCTGGGCAGGCACGGCTCATCCCTGTTCCCAGGTAACAGCCACTGACCCCCAAGAAGATGTGCAGGTTTCCACCACTCTCAGTCCTGAGTAGTGCCCCGTGGGGCAGTGCCAGCCGTGCTGCCATGGCCCAGAAGCAGCATGGGGCTCAGCCCTGCCAGGCAAAATGCAGGTGACGAGGAGCAGGACATGGTCTCCAAACTTGCCACCATTGCTGAAGCAACCACTTCAGAGGAGCTTGTGTGAAACCTTCACTTCCTCCTCCTACTTTTTAAACATCACCTCCTAAGGGCACAGGAGCAGCACTTACTAAATGTTAGAAGTCAAGCAGGTGAGGCAAAGGCCAACTTGGCTGAGCAGGAATCTTCTCTTGGAAATAAGGCAAAAAAGGAAGGTGTACGCCCAGTGGAAGCAAGGTCAAGCAACATGGGAAGAATACCAAGATGCTGCTCACCACTGTAGGGAGAAAATTTGTGCGGCCAAAGCTGCCAGAAATGTGGGGGAGAATAAAAAGTGTGTTTTTTTTTCAAATATATTAATGGCAATAGACAGTTTAGAAATAACATCAGCCCATTACAGGATGAGGCTGCTCACCTCCCGAACAGGGACAGTGACAAGGCAGAGGTGTTTAATGCTTTCTTTGCCTCTGTCTTCAACACAGATAATGGACCAAGGGGGTCTCACTGCCCTGAGCTGCAGGACCATGACTTGAGAATGATCCACTCCATGTCAACCCTGAAACTGTGTGGGATCTGCTGCTCTAGTTGGAACCCTGCAAATCTATGGGATTTGATGAGATTTATCCAAGAATCCTCCAAAAGCTGCTGATGTCATCGCAAAACTTCTCTCAATGACTTTTGAACGCTCTTGGGCATCCAGAGAGGCCCCAGGTGACTGGAAGCTGGTGAATGTTGTCCCAGTTTTCAAGGGCAAGGAGGACCCCAGAAACTACAGGCCTGTCAGTCTCACTTCAGTGCCTGGTAAAATAAAAATTATTCTGAGAGGAATTGAAAAACACCTGGAGGACAACACAGGCACCAGTCACAGCCAGCACGGCTGCATAAGAGGAAAAGTCCTGTTTGTTGAACCTGATTTCCTTCCATAACTCACCTGACTGATCCAGGAAAGCCAGAAGATGGAATCTTTTTGGCCTTCAGCAAAGCTTTTGATACTGTCTCTCACAGCATCCTTCTGGACAGACTGTCCAGCCCACAGATGGATGACCATGTGACATGATGTGTACCCGAGCTGCCATGGCTACTCCTTCAGAGCGGTGATGAGGGCATGCTGTAGCTTGGGACTTGCCCTTTTTTGTGCCCAAGCTGGTAGCTGTGGTGCCCGGGTTCAGGATCAGAGGTGCCATCGCAGAGCACACCACGGTCTGTGCCTGCTGCCCTGCTCTGTGCCTGCCAGGCACCCTCCTGTCCGGCCCACACCAGGCTGGGGCAGAGCCAGGGGCTGACCCCAAAAACAGGCGCGGGGAGCTTCGGGGGAGATGTTCTGGAGCCAAGGGCTGTGCTAATCCCCCGTCCCAGCAGGCTCAGTACAGTGTCTGTGCGCGCCCAAGGATGACGCCGTGATGAATGGGGAACAAATGTGTCTTTTATTGCTTCCAGTGCACACAGGCATTTTCTCTCTCTCTTTTAGAGGGGCTGTCAGACCACTGGAAACAGGAACTCTCATGATTTGTTCTGTAGCCATTTCCCTTTCTCTTCTGTAATAGGATCTGCAGAAATGATTTAAAGAGCTGGAGGCAATTTAGTGTCTTCTTTACCTCTCTCCCCACACTTCCTATGAGTTCACCAGGTACCCTCTAGATGAACTAATCCTACCGTAAAATATTATTTCTAGGCTTTATTCCTCTAATTAATTAACTGTCTCAGGTTTATTTACCATGTTCCGGATTAACTCTGAGATTAGTGACTATCCAGAGCTGCTGCTTGCTCCAGCACTGTCTTTCACTCTGTTTATCTTTTCTCTGGAGAGGAGGGGCTCCAACATATACAAACTGTCCTGAAGCTTAGCAGATATTCCAGAGAATCACAGGACTGTCTCTCATCTTCTCCAGTAATTAGTTACTGTCTCACACCTCAGAGGAATCACAGCAAACTTTTTTCCAATGTGCCATTCCTCCCCAGGAAGCAGAAGGAAAGTGAAAAGATCATTCTAACATTTTAACAGTTGACATTACAATTTTAATCTCACTCCAAATGCAGGAGCACTGGAGGGAGCACCTTCTCACACTCTACAACTACCTGACAGGAGGTTGGAGCCAGGTGGGGGTTGGTTTCTTCTCCCTGCTAACAAGCAACAGGACAAGAGGAAATGGCCTCAAGTTGAGCCAGGGGAGGTTCAGTTGGATATTAGGAATATTTTTTGCAGGAAGGGTTGTAAAGCCCTAGCACACTGTGCTCAGGGGAGTTGTAGAAACACCATCCATGGAAGAGTTCAAAAAACATATGGATGTGGCACTTGGGGCATGGTTTAGTGCTGAACACAGTGGTGGTGCTGGACTGGCACTTAGTTGGACTTGGTGACCTTAAAGGCCTTTTCCAACCTTAACAATTGTGGGACTCTAATCTGTCACAGCTGTGAGCACAGGTGGCACAAATGGGCTCCACCTGTAACCTCTTAAAGGACTGCTCAGCTGCAGCACATCCAGGACCTTCCCACAGCTGGATTAACACCACCAGGGAGTTTGTGCACCCAGCCCTCTCCAGTGTGGATCGATGGCCCAGGCAGTGTGCCCAAGGGAGCAGCCAGCTCCAGAGTTTTCTCCACACCTCCTCCAGCACTCACAGGAGCTCTGTGTCCTTCCTCCCTGCTGTCCTGGCCACAGGTAACACTGCTGGTCTGCACAGCTGCAGGATGGCTGTGCCTGGCGAGGTGATGCTGTGGCCCCGAGTGATGCACCTCGTGGCACAGGGCCAGCACCGTGTGTCACTGATGGCTGCAGGCATGTGGCTCTGTGCTTCTGGCTCACACGCCCTGCTGGCAGCTCCCTGTAGCTCCGCAGGGCTCTTCCAGATGAGTCCCTGGCAGGCTGGTGGAGCCACAGCTCCTGCTGACAACCAGGATGACTCCAGGAAAGACAGTCTTGATGCATTGTCCTGGCATCCTGCTACCTGTCCTTGGTTGGGGTCTATTTTATTAACATCGCCAAGACAGTGGGTCTAGCAGGATGGGAACTCTTTCTTCAATTCACTGACTGGAGCAAATCAACTTACAAGGAAGCAATTTCAGATCCAGGCCTTGGCTCAGTTCCAAACTAGGATGGTTCTTAGGCTATTAGCCATAATAAAATAAACTCGGAGTTGGCCTCTGCAGGGTACCTTACGCCCTTGTAGATGTCCCCAACTGTAAGCTCAGTAAAAACAGTCCCAATTTCATAGACCCATGAGTGGTGAATCAAAGCCAAAGTACATAAAGGCATGTGTTGGTGAGAATCACTGTTCCTAATTTCAAATTTTTGACCTGTGTGGACTTCAACTGAAGGAATACTAGGAGAGAAAAGTTCTATTTTTCAAGAAAGAAAAGTTTCTGGTTAGAAAATTGTTACTAGGTTATGAGAAATGGGGAAAGAGTTGTAGTGGAAATAGTTTGAGGAAATATGGTTGTAATGTGCCCAGCAGTGACCATAACTGGGCTCTGACCCCCACAGAACCCTGGCTCTCTTGCTGTGCCCCTGGATTTCACACATTGAAATGATCACTGGTTCTGCAAAAAGAATCTGGAGCTGGACTTGCATTCCCAACACTGTCCCACAGTTCCTCCATTCATGCCATCTGGTATTTGATCAATACACGTGGCTGCAAGAGCATTTTACATTTGAGCTCTGTTGCATTTCTCATGTGATGGTCCATTGCACCCGGGCCTTGTCCTTATGCTGAGCTAGACAAAAACAAATTAGAAGTTTCTCCCGTAGTAGGCACTGCTTTGTTATTTCCTAAGCATGTCTTATGCCCGAGGCGAGCAAGGTTAGCAGAGGATTACTGTCCATGCGCGCATAGCTTAGGAAGCTGCTTTGATTACAAAACCCGAAAGAAGGATATTAAATTTTTATTGCGAAAATATTTGTTTTTTCCAATCCTCTTCAAACAGCAGCCAGAGTTGTGGGGATCCCCTCGCTCCGTGGCCACACTTCAGCTCCAAGCAGGGCACTTCCCTGGCCTATGATTTACCATATGTATGTGCGTTTGTAAATATTTTTATTTTTTTGCCTGCAGCAAGTGGGTTTCTATGCGGTCTCCTGAAGCCCTGTCTGAGTCACGCAGGTTTCCCAGCTCCAAAGCTTGGCTTATGATTCACCTGTGCTAATGACACCTCTTTTGCCACCCCTTCCCTTCCCTTCCCCAAGGGGCTGCCTCCCCGATGTGGGGCAGCGAGCCACCCGCAGCACCTCCTGGGCTGGGGGCACTCTGCTGCCCCCAGTCAGCTCTGTGTGCGGCTCAGAGGCAGCAGCGGCCGCTCCTTCAGCGGCTGGAACACCCCTAAGGCCGGGCCCAGCCTCGGCGCCTTCGAGGGGTCACAGCCGTGAGCGGGACGCTGGCGGAGCCACGGCAGCAGGGCCTGGGGGTGCGCTGAGGGACAATGCGGGGCAGTGACACCCGCCCTGAGAGCCCCAACCCACTGTGTAATCAGAGTGGCTTCCCCGCATGCCAGAGAACGCATGACGGGGCGTGGGCCCCGAGGGGCCTGGCCGGGGACAGCGCTGCCCCCCGGGCCTGAACACACCGAGCCCGGGCCGGGCCCGAGGGACCCCGCTCGTCCCCATGGCAACGCGCCTCACCGCCGGCCGCAGGCCCCGCCCCTCTCCTCGGGCGCCCAATCGTCGCCAAGCGCGGGCGGGAGGCTGAGCTTCCATTGGACGATTCTGACGTCAATCAACGTGTTCGGGGACCGGGGGCTCGCGAGGCCTCTTGCGCGTGCAGGCGGGCCCGCGCCCGCCCTTCGCGGGCGCTGATTGGTCACTTCTGGAGCGCGGTTTGTCGTTCCCGCCTCAGGATTGGCCGGAGCTGGAGGGGCGGGGCGAGAGGGGCGGGGCGGGCGGGCGGCGGGAGCGTTCGAACGGCGGGGCGCGGTGAGGGGCGCGGTGCGGAGCAGGGTGGGATGAGGAGCGGAGCGGTGCGGGATGCGGAGCGGGATGAGGAGCGGGATGAGGAGCGGGATGAGGAGCGGTGCGGGGTGAGGAGCGGGTTGAGGAGGGGTGCGGGGTGAGGAGCGGGTTGAGGAGGGGTGCGGGGTGAGGAGCGGGGCGGTAATCGGGGTGCGGAGCGGTGCGGAGCGCGGAGCGGGGCGGGATGTGGGATGCGGGGCGGGACGCGATGTGGGATGAGGGGCGGGATGCGGAACGCGATGTGGGATGCGGGGCGGTGCGGGATGCGGTGCGGTCCGGGATGCGATGTGGGATGCGGGGCGATTCCCGCCGCGCCTCCTGTCTCCCACCGAAGTGACAGAAGCTGAAATGCTCCGTGTGTCAGTGCCCTGTTTGTGTTGGTCCGTTTGGACCTCCTTCACCCAAAACCTTAGTTTATTCCTACATCACTGATGAGAGAGAGAAATGGGGAGCTCCTTTTCCTGAAGCAAGCTCTAAGGGGAAAAAGGGCAGGATCAGCTCTCCTCTCTGCCACAATGTTTATTGCACAGAATTTAGAATAGGTCAAAAAGAAATTGGCTGCTATTGCAAAATCCAGGTTCTCTTAATTGATATACTTCAGGTAACCTGGAAAATCACATGCTTGTTTAAAAATCTGCAAACATTCTTGAATGTGTATTCATTCTCTTGACTGCAACAATGTGAAGAAGCAACTCTGAGCTCTCTGGTATGTGATAGTGAGAAATCATTGCCTGATAACTCTGAAGTTCTGCCTCTGACCAGGTTTTGGTCTGGGTTACCAGTTGGACCTTGTGGCACAGCTCTGGCCTTTGGGGTGACCTCTCTGTGTCTGACTGTATGTTACTAATGAATGCAGGGCAGAGGTGAGCACTGTTGCCTTTGTGATGTTCTGACTGAGACAATGGCATCTTCTGCAGCACAAATTGTACTGTTTGAGTTGAATTTATGTACGCTTGTAAAAGTTGTGTAAAAGACAAAAATCAACGTTGTTTTTAATTTCTAGATGTGACTAAGGAGACTCAGCAGCATCTTAAAACTGGAAGTCAGAGAGACAAGACTTCTGATTCTGAGCAGGTAAGAGACAAGCAGCCCCTTAAACTTTTCTTAACTGTAATTGATTTCATGCCAGCTTTTGATTTTAGAACCTCAGTTTTATTCTGTCTCCTCTTTCTAGTCAGTTCTTTGATTTCCAATTTTACCTTATGTTTTTTTTGGAATTGCAGTCTTATTTGTTTATACTGATGGCTTTACACTTTCAGAAGTAGCTGGAAGACCTTGCTATTATCCTGAAGTATTTCAGGTAGTGAAACAAAGCCTTTTTGCTGCTGCCACTGCTCAGTTAACAGTGATGATTAAATCCTACAAATATTTTCTTACCCTTGACTGGAAAAGCCTTGAAGGTGGGTTGACAGAATCGTTCCCTTTCCTGTTGGTATTTGTAACTGAAATCAGGCTGCAAAGTGTTGAATGCATCCAGAAAGCCTGTTCTGGTCTTCCATTCAAGCAGAGCAAATGCAATCACCAGTGCTGTCACCCTTTGAAGGCTTGGAGCACTTGAAAAGAATTGGATGATTTGTAGATGAATTCTGACCCAGGCCTCAGTGTTAGGAAAGGGCAGGGGGCACTTCTCCCCATTTCTGAAAATCAAACCCATTTTGTGCAATTCAGCCCCCTCTGACTCCTCAGTCAGTGCTGATTTGGGGTAAGCGTGACCACTGCTGTGGAAAACAAAGAGCCCCATCAGACCCTGGTGATAGAATCCCACTTTGGAAAGCCAGAATACTTGTTGTGTTTATGGGAGGTATTTCTTGGGGAAAATATGTGGGAAAATAGCTCTGGTAGGAGCGATGAGAAGTTTGGCTTAATTTTTGTGTCCCTTCACATGTATGTATTTGGGTGTAGCAGAGCTGGGGAGAATGGAAGAAACTCTGCCTTTACAGGGGCATAAAACCCAGTGGCTGTCTCTTGGCCAGTGTTCCTGATTTTCCAGTAAGCGTGTGCTGCACAGAGGTGTAGAACCCTAATGGCTTGTTGTATGCCATTAAAAGGTATTGTACACTCATAAAAGAATGACATTTTGATCAATGCTGTTAAAAGAATTACTGTCTTGACACAGAAAAGCTTTCCTGCTGCAAGTTTAAAAATATGCCTTTAAAAGCTTTTTATTGAATACCTTTGCATCCCTCAGAAATGTGCTATTTTGGCACAGGGCTGCTCTGAAGTAACTCCATGTTGTAACCTGAATGCAAGACCTCGTGTTTACCATCAGCAGGGAGCGAGGTGAGGCAGGTATATTCACTTACCTACTGTCATGGGGACAAAGAAAAAGCACCTTGAGCTGCTTGTGTGAAGGCTAAAAATACAACCTCCTCATTTCTGGAGTCCCAAAACACTTGAAAGCTCTTTGGTTTTGTTTTGCCATTGATTCCTCTCTGTCCCTTCAGCTTTCTTTTGAGTGTCCCTTTGGACTCTGAAGCTCTACATTGATGTTGGAGGGAGACAGGTGGAAGGTAGGGAAACCACAAATGTCTCCACTGCAGCTGGGTCCTGGCTCATGGACAGGTGGGCTCTGCTGGGAGAAACTTGGCTTGGAGGTGTCCAAGCTGGTCCTGTGACATAATAGTTCTTGTGGCAGAAATGTCCCCATAGTGTAGTTAAAAGAGCTTGTGTCAGAGCCCTGGATTAATCAGAGCTGCTGAAATGTTGTCCCTGGCTTGGTCATGGCCAGAGTCACAGCTGGGCTGTTCCACACTGCTGTGGCTGACGGGTGCCCTGGCAGGTGGGAACCTGAAGCCCCAGGCTGGGAGTCGGGAGGTAGGGCTGTAATTCCTCAGCCCTGTCGTGCTCCTTATGTGTCCTCGTACACTTCTTGTGTTCTTGAGCTTTTGTGTTTCAGGCTTTCAGTTGTTCAGCTGCATGTGATGATCTAAATACAACTTGATATAAGGGTGGAGGGATTACCTGAAGAATTATGATGGGTGGGTTTTGATGTGAAGACATCCAGGATAAATTGTTTTGCAGGCTTTTTCTTCCTTTCCTTTCTATGTATTCATGGCCAGAACAAAGCAGCAGATGTTCTGGGTGCATTTGGTGGGGGTATCTCAGAGTGCTTGCTAAGAGGTTTTGTAACAGGTGAGTGAGATCACAGCATTACCTGGCATTTCTGTACCTCAGGTGAAAAAAATTTGTGACACGTAGCAGTGGGATTTCATTGCTGAAGAAAGCAAAATGTTTAGTTGAGTAGCTCCCTTTAAGTTTAGCTTTTCAAGATATGAGAGTTCCCTCAGGAAAAGGAAATACTAATGCTGGGCATGATCTGCAAAGACAAGGTATGAAAGGAAGAAGCAGGAGAGATTGAATGTTTGTTATTGGCACATGAGGATGTTGCTCGGAGAACTGTGAGTAGCGTTGGCATCCATCATATCTGCTTCCTAATTGTCTCTCAGATAGCTGAGTTTTGTCCAATTTGACCTTCAAGGGAGGCATGAGATGCCCAAATGCTTCCTTACCTCTGTTTCAATCAAACTTTTGGCAGCTTCCTGGGGGAGTGATTGGGTTTGTTTTTAAAATGTGGCAGTTTCTATAACCAGCTGCTGCCGACTGTTTTCCAAAGCC
Source organism: Xenops minutus (assembly GCA_035221455.1). Taxonomy (NCBI): domain Eukaryota; kingdom Metazoa; phylum Chordata; class Aves; order Passeriformes; family Furnariidae; genus Xenops; species Xenops minutus. The sequence continues at coordinate 20,344,793 of JAWWEE010000018.1, forward strand.
TCACTTGTGTAGTTTTAGCTTTGGAGGAAATTTGAAAGCAAAATTATCTCCACGGTCCTATTTACCCACAGTAGCTCCCTGAAGCTCCCTACAAATGTTTTTCTACAGTGACCTTTCAGATTACCTGCTTTCAGGAGAGGCTGCCAGCCTGGAAGTGGGGCTTAGGCATGTTTTCTTACATTTAGCTATATTAAAAACAGTGATCTTTGCTCCTCTCTTCTTTACCTGGCAAACTAAATGGCTTTCTACCACTGATCCTTGTTTTCATCACTCTAATCTGTGAATTTGTTCAGCAGACATGTTGTGCTTTTTTTCAGAGCACAGGCAAAACTGCCGCATAATATAAGGTCAAGCTCTTGAGGGTGGGATAAAAGAAACTGTTCTCTTTTGTGTTGATATTTAATTGATATAAGCTGGAAACATTTATTTAGTGTTTGGCCTCATCTGCAATTACATTCTGGGGCCTATCAGTCTCTAGCCCGCTTGATGTGTCATGTTGATTTTGAGTTTTTTAATCAAATGTCATTTTGCATCAAGTCAACTGCCTTACAAAAACCTGCTATATCTGTGCTATTAATTAGCAATAAACTTTTAATTAAGAATCATGCTACTGCAAGAATATATTTTCTGAAAATTCTTGTCATTAATGTTATATTACCATCTCCATTTTGTTCCAGCCAGAGTCTTGACCATTCTGTTGCTTTGAGATCAGTGTCGCACAGACAAGATTATAGCTACTCAAGCCACCAGATTGAAAAAAAACCCAGCAAAACAACCTGTTATTGTTTCCCTCTGCCCTCTCAAATGGCCTGTGTTTTCCAGAGGATATAAAAATGAGCATTAATGGTCCAAACAGATCCTCAGACAAGCTCTTTCTTCTAATCACCATGGAAATTGAAACCTAGATCTTAACCCTTTCCCACCTGACCTAGTTCAAGCCACTCACTCAAGTTATAAATGTCATAGCAGAGTCATCTGGCTCCCTGTGGGACTTGCAGGAATCCTTTCTCAGGATGGTGGTTCCTGGATGTCTCCCGCTTTACCACTAGTGGCAGCAGTAAATGGGTGATTGTGACCCCGAAAGCCTTGTCGCTGCTTTGGGCAGCTGGGGTTAGACTGAGGTGGGACAAAAGCTGAGGGTCTCAATCTCTTTGGATTATTATTATTTTGTGTGAACTACATGGCTTTGGCTTATAATTGATGACAATTTGATGTTAATCTTTGCACCCGTGAAATAGGGAAATTCAACCAACTTTTACAACTAACCCCAAATCTGTAGAAATTGATTCTATGAGTGTAGTATTGTCACCAAGCCATTCAGCACAGAGGCCAGCTGTGTGATAGGATCATAGAGCCCTTGCATGTCAGATGAATTCAGTTGCTCTGAGAACTGGTGGGAGCAGATCTTTGGGCAGCAGAAACAGGGGATCCATTTTCTTTATAATGACTTTCAAAATCAAACCTCTGTGCTGTCTCACGTTTGTGGCTGACTTCCCGTGGGCATGTGGATAAACCAGGTCAGTTTGCTCACTTCATGTGTGTAGAAAAGTGTGGGGAGAATTAAATGAGAGCAATAACTGAAGTCTGTGTATTATAGTGAGAGGAAAAAAGGGGAGCATAGAGGAAAGTGGTGCCTGTTTGTGGGAATGTTTATGAAAAATTGATAACTGGAAAATAAGATGGGAATGTCTTGGGAATAAACGCCTCAATAAAATTAGTAAGATCAGACTAGGAGGATGTGTCTTTTGTTACTTTCTGGAGTTGTGAGAAACACCTTGGTACTTGTAAAAAAGTCATGTCTTGAATTCTGGAATTATATGGTACTGAGAGTTTTGGTAGTAGCTCAAAGTGAGTTTTGCTTTTAAGTCTGGAACTTGGATTGCAGCACATTTTCTCATTCTGGGCCTTGGCCGAGGAACAGCAGGCATGTGGCTGAAGGAGAAACTCGTGTACCAGAAAGAGCCCTGGCTTGTTCTGCTCTCCTTGTGGTTTTAGCAGTGGAGGTTGTGGGATGTTTTCTTTGTAGCTTTAGTGTTTGAGCTACAGGGATTTCAAATCTTTCAGGGCAAAAAAAGGTAGCTTCAAATGCAGCTCAGAGTCTGCTATTTGTTTTATTAGTGGAAATCTTTGTCTCCTGTGTTTTCCCCATTCTAGATAACCTTTTCGTGTCATCTAAGAAATTAATTTCTTTGTTGGACTCATTGCAAGTAAACTTGATAGCAGGAGTGCTGTTATTGAGGCAGCTTACACAGTGATTTGCTAAGTACAGCCTCTTCATATAATGTGAAGCACAAGTCGATTTATTGACCACCACTGGGATTTCAGGAACTGTTGAACTACCTGGTTTTTATCCTTCTCTCATAAAATTTGCTATTGAATGTCTTTTTTCTGGTACCCTCTTGAAGAGGATTCTCTTGGATATGCAGTCATACAAGAGCAGCAATCTTACTTGTTTCTTGTGCTGCAGAGCTTGGCTTTTTAATGAAGTGTCTATAGGATCATTTAAGGTACCTTATGTGACAGCAGACTCTTGAAGGTTTTCCTAAAATCCTTTCCTGTGCCAGGAGGACACTGAAGCTTCTTGGCTGTGGCAACCAGGTCCGTGGCTGTGCTGCCCTTGGCATATCCCAGTGAGAGCAAAGCACTGCAGAAAGGCCGGCTCTGCTCTGAACACAAGATTGCTCTTCTTGCAGTACGTCTCCTCTGTCAAATATAATCTGCTGCTTCTCTGGAATGCTAAGGAATTATTAAGCATATCGTTTGATTAGTTGGTGCTGTTTACTGTATGTTCATCATGCTTTTTTCCAACTTTCTGCAAGCACTTCTCTAAGTAAGGTGTATGTTAGGAAGGAAAACTATTGTCTCTGGTAATCTGTAAAAACATTTTTAAAAATAGAATCCAAGTGAACTATAGAAGTGGATTATTGATTCTCAGGGATATGGAGAGAATGCTTTCTGTGAAGTCCTCTTCATTGCTTCAGAGTCTGTACCAGTGTCAGGAGGCTTGGGTGGGGTTTGATTAACAGACACTAATGGATAAATCATCTCTCGTTCATCTCCTGAATTTCTGACATCTCTTCCCAGCCACTGTTGCAGACAGGATGTCAGAGCTGGGGTGCTTGGGGTGGAACTGGATGCTTATGGGTTATGGTACGTGGTGGTGAAGGCCTCAGTACTTGGCAAGTTTCTGTTCCATGAGCGATGGCCCCGTGTCGTGTTGTGTGACCAGAGCATGATAGTGCCTGGGACTGGGGCTGGTGCTGGATACTCCACAGTGCTGCTACAGGCATCAAAAGGCAAGAGGGAGGTGGAGGCAGAATAGAACAGTTATTGGCCTGCCTTAGATTACTGCAGCCAGCTGAAGGTGCCAGTGTTGTGTGTGAGCCCTGATGCTGTGTGCACAGCTGCTACATCTGCCAGCCCAGTGCTCAGGGGGCTGATCCCACCCTATGTACTGTGGTTAAACCCCCTTATTTTTCTTATTATTTATGCAGAAGTTAAAGGAAAGGAATAAAACTAGGATTTTCCAGACTTCCTCTTTGTTTGCTTTAATCATATTTATTTTGAGCAGCATCTTAGTAGTCCTGATTAACCTGAATGCTGGATTGTAAGAGATGCTTTCGATTTGACTGGTCCCAGAATTATTTTATTTTGCTGTCAATGGCAGATTAACAAGCCTCAATGGGGTGCACAAACTTGCTATGGGAAAACAGCTTGTGCCAGGTGTATGGTTATCATGCACATGGTCAGCTTGGTTTTATTTCCAAGACAGCTTCTCCATTTGTGGTGTAGAGGAAGCTCTGGTCTTTGGGGTGAGAGCTGGGCCATTGCTCAGCCCCTGCAGCTCAGCCCTGCGTTCAGCATGGAGTGTCCTGCTGTTCCCTGGGAGCCCAGCCCGGTGTGCCCCCCTTGGGCTGGTCAGGGCTGTCCTCTTGGACACTGACATGGGGAACAGTCCCAACAGGATTGGCAAGCAGTTTTCATGCTCTGTGGCAGATCTAATGAGCTACAGCTGCCTGGTGAAATCCTGCTTCTGATCCTCTGAAAGGATTCCTGAAGGTTCTGCTTGGATTCACAGACTTTCCTGAGGTTTTTTGTTGTTTTTTTTTTCTCTTTGTGAAGCAGATAGAGAAAACACTCCTGGAAACTCCTTCATAATTCAGACTCACAAGTGTTGAGTTTAGAATATGGCACAGGAAAAACTGAAGCTGACACACACACAAGCATGCCTGGAAATGGAAACAGTGCCAGGTGCCCACCTGCTAAACAAGGCAGGAGTATCAATCCCCTCCAGGCTCTCACCAAAGGTTCCCATTAACAAGTATTTAAAATATTCCTGTTCATCAGGGACTACAGGTGCAGGAGAGGTGGTGCTGTCTGTTGGGAATGCAGTGATCGTGGCTGTGTCTTCCAAAGCTTGGGATCTGCACTTGGTAACTGTGTTGCTGTGCTTTTTCTATTTTGTACTTATGCTTTTCATCTCCACTTTCCATTTCGCTCCTATTTACACAACTGTCTTTATTCCCTTTGCCTTGTCCCTTGGCTAAGGGATATCAGCTAGCCTGAAGCAGCCTTTTACATTGGAACTGAAGTTGTGAGAGAGCAGGATCAAACACAGCAATGTTCTCTTCAGCCAGTGAGAGATAAGGTTACGGACTGACATATTTAAAGAAAATCAAGAGGCACATTACTAAGACCTCTATGTACTTGGAGAGGAAATTTGGATGTGAAACGCTAACAAAATGAGCTCATTAGAAATGTAAGGCTAAATTCTATTGCAGAAAGTGCTTTTTCTGACTTCCTCGATCTTCCTGTTTATAGTGTTTTTGGCATGTTCATTATTAAACAAACAATCTGACACAGTCCCTCTGGTTGGTGATGTATGAAACCCTAGGGGCTGGCTCAGGGTTTGAGACTTTCCTAGGGAGAAGGAAAGCTACAGGGTCACCACGTTTGCAGTTTGGAAGAATTCTCACCTAACTGAATGCTTCTGGAAGGTGCCAGCTGCAAAACATGTCTGCATTCATTTTTATAGCACTTCTAAGGCTGAAACATAAAAGTTAGGTTCCTGACTAGGCAACAGAAGTGCCCAAGGACTGCTGAAGGCTGTCACTTGTGAGAAGTCATTCTTGTGAGGAATTCCAATGCTGCTGTAGGGGTTTCTTTGGGAACCATTTATCAGCAGGTGCAGGCTCAGCCTGGGCAGGTGTGAGTCTCACAGGTGTCTGTTTTTCAGTGCCAGCCATCGTGGCTGTGAGTGGCCACTGCTGCACATTGGGGTTAGGGTTGTTTGTGCCATGCTCTTACTGTTGTGTGGGTAAAATGTGTAATGTGTGTAAGTCTCAGGGACGTGGTCTCACCTTTCACATCTCCTATCTGAGAAAATACATCTGTTTCTTCTCCTCCCTCCCCTTCCTTTTCAGTCATATTTGCTTGCCCAGTAGTTGCCCAGAGAGGAACCTGAGCCCACAATGGTGAGCAAGTGAGGGTCTGCCATGCATCCCTGGTTCAGACGCCACCACGCAGCTTCTCCACTCTGTCTTTAATTAAACTTGGGTTTTCTGTTGTTGTAGCTGGAAGCAGTGTGCTGACACAACTCACTCTTGTATAGAACAGATTAAAATGTCAATGTTTTAATGTTCTCATCTGTGGGAAAAAGAAAATAGTTGGGTGTTTTATTTATAACTTTAAAATACTGTGCTGTGGAAAAGGTTTCTTGTGCAGGATGGAAAATGACAATTAAAGGGACAGAGTCCCATTTAATATTAAGAGTCTGTAAAGGGCTGAAAAGGGTGAAAGGATGAAACCTCTTCATGAAACAGGCCATTACTGGGGTATGGCAGTTTAAAACAATTATAAATTTACTGTGTTTTTAGTTATTCACTCTGTTTTCTTTGCATTTGTGCCACAATGTACATGCACACATCCTGATGAGCTCACGTACCAAACTGGTGCTGCTTGTGAGCAGGACAAGAATGAAGGTATCTGAAAAGAATGGTGAGAAGTCAGTGTTGTCCTCCTGACCTCTTCCTGGAGAAGAAAGCAGTATTTCCTAGGAAGAAATGTCATTTTATTTTTTGTGACCAATTCCACTCCTGTTTCCTGCAGGTTTGCTCCCTGGGCAGTTTGAGGAGTGCCAGTGGCACTGTTTTGGAGGTGTGCTCTGTAAGTGCCCTGGGCAGGACATGTTGAGGTGGGCTCTGGGCTAGCAGCAGGGGGGGCAGGTGAAAGGAGGACGCTGTTGAGGGGATCCAGCCAAGGACTGGCATCGCCTACTTGGGATTAATGCAGCTTTTCTTCAGAAAGTGCCTCCCCAGCCTTATTTAGAGATGTGCTTGATTTGGGCTGTGTCTGGGTTACCATCTGTGAATCTGTGTTCTGGCAGCTGTGTCTCCCTGGCATGTACATTACAGATTATCACCAGTGCCCTTTTGGGTTGTGCTTCTCCTGGGTCGGCAAGAAGACGTAATCCATTTTAAAGAAGGGAAACAGAAAGAGCTCCCACTGCACACTGATGCTGGAAGAGGAGCACTAGGCATCTTTTCTGTTAGTTTCTTGCTTTCTCATACTTATTTATTTATTTGAACCCATCTCATGCAGCCTGACTGCTGGGGGATCAATTTGTTGGCAGGGGTTATTCAAACATCAGCAGAATGCATGCTCTTACTGTTCTGGTCAGACCTGGGTGCTGGAGCCAACACAAACAGCTCTGGTGTGGGAACTGATGCTGGGTGTTTGAGTCAGGCTGTTCTTGGTGGTCTGTCCTTACTGCAGTAAAAATATCAGGGGTTTCTTTTCCCATAGTGTTCATTTGTGTTCCCGTTGTTCCGTGTTTGTACAATCACTGTGCCTGTGGACAGTTCAAATAAATACTTTGAATAAATTCTGTGGTTTTCTTCACTTTCAGCTCTTGCTTTCTGGAGGTTTGGAGGTTTTTCCACTCTGGCTTCATTTCTCTGTCTTCCCTCCAATTGTCAAAGGGAATGTGGTGTTGTGTGTTTGCTGTTTGGTTTTTTGTTGTTTGATTTTTCCCACGAGGTAAAACCTGACTGTGGGTGACTGAGGGGACACTTTTTAGGGCAGATAAGCTTCAAGAGTAAGCAGAGTGCCTCTGGAATGCCCCAGGTACAGGGTGCTTCAGGCTGAGCTCTACTGAGGCCAGTGACACAAATATGGTGCTGCAGTCTCAGCCTTGGGCTCCCCTCAGCAGAATGGGACTGTGCATTTCCAGGAGAATGTTGGCTCCTTGAAGAACTTAGTGCTGTGCTTTGTAACACCCATCCAAGTATTCAGGAACCAGCACCATTCCTTGCTGGCTGTGCTTTGTTGCTCTAGTGAAAGTCCAGGATGCAGGATGCTTGTGGGAGCTGGATGGTTTGAAGCTTTCTGTAATTCTTCCTGTTACCCTCAGGGCACACTGAAAAATTACCTCTTTGTAGAGTCTTTGGGATATGATGCAGTCCCAGATCAGACATTTTTCTATTAAATAAAAAGTCTGATAAGCCTAAAAGCATCGAATTTGGTATTTTGAATCTCTAGAGGCCAATACCAGTGTGGATCTATTTGGACTAATTTACTGAACTATTTAGTTTCTCCTCCTGCATAACAACCATTCCACCCCCAGCATTACCAAGTCAGCTCTGCCTCTGTGGCTGCCAGGAATAACTTTGCTTTGCATGGATAATTAACTGGATTGAGTAACAGGAAAAAAAAACCATTTTATTTCCACACAGTGGTAATAATAAATCTGTTACTACTTTTGGCTCTCCATATTATTGCCATACTTGGGTATGTCTTAATGAGGAAGTGGCTTCCTTTGGCCCAGTTCAAATACCAGCACGGAGTCTGCCCCAAGTGCAGGGCTGGGTGGGTGAGAGGAGGGTAGAGGGGGCTTAATCAGGCAGGCATTCCTGCCACAAATAGCTGTCTTTTTTCTTTTTTCCTCTGCAAGCTATAAATTTGCAGACTTTGCAACAAGGTAGAACTTGGGATTTCTGACTGTGTCAGAATTAAAGTTTTGCTCAGATGGAAATCTTGCAAACCAATTTTTAATTTAATTTTTTTTAACCAAAATAAACCTTTCCTGTGGTGATATTTGGAGCACCCCACTCTGTTTTCCAAAATGCACAAAATATGGGGATGGGACCTGCCAAGCTCACCACAGGCATTCTCTCGAGGGATGGAAGAACCCGTGGCTCAGATATGAAGTTACGAGTAGGTCCCAACCACAATAACTCTCCTGACTTTAAGGGCTTATCTGGCACTCTTGTGACCTTTCCCAGAATCCTCCTCCTCCTCCTTTTTCCCTTCGTTTTCATCACCTGTTTTGTCTCACATTCTGGAGCCTCACTGTCCATCGGTGCAAGGAGGGATGGACCTGCTTTCTACAGAGATGGAGCTCACAGTTGCTGGGAGCAGTTTCTGAGTGTTTTGCCAAATACTCAACATCTCAAGTCGATGTATTTTCAACTCCTGTGAGCGCTGCTGCTGTCACATGGTGACAACACACCCAACTGCAACTCCTGCTTTGGCTGATCCCTGTCACTGGCGTGGTAGCCATGAGCACTGCAGACCCCTGAGAAGGGACAGGGAAAGATCATTTTGAGGAGGTGTTGGGAGATATTGAACCTTTTCCCTGCTTTGCTTGAGAAGGGGCACAATGGGCAGCACAATGGAAAGCTGAAAGCTTCTGGGAGAAATGGGCAAACTTCTCTGGTGGTAGAGAAAATTAAGGGGGGTGTTTATGTTTGCTTGTGCCTATTAAGGTTTCCTTCTGTCAGTCTCACTTGTCTCCCACTACTTAATCCCCTCTGTTCCTTTTCCACCATCCTCTCACCATGTCAGCCTCCTGCTTCTAACCACAACCCTGTTTCCTCCTGCCAAATATAAAAGGCAAAAATTAACTTACTGTTAAATGGGTGGAGTCTGTTAAAGGAGGAAGGAATATATAACCCTAGATTTAGACCTGCAGAAGTCTGGTGGTTGTAAAACCAATCACTGAATTTAGAAAAGACAAAAAGAAACTGTTCAAGAAAAGCATTTAAACAATTCTTGGTGAAAAGTGCTCTTTGCCAAAAATAGCTTCACTTTATTGAATCATTCAAGTGTTTGGAGGAAAAAAATAGTCAGAAAAATAAGAACTGAGAGAAATTCATATCCCTCCTCCCAGACAGTGCTAAAACACTTGGGGTCTGAAATGGCCACATGGAAAATGGGGGTTAATCTGGGCTCAGTCTGCAAGTGCTGGGCCAGTAAAACACAGAGCCATTCTACAAGGTACACTGAAGAGAAAATCATTATGTTTTAAATATAATATATGCAATTCTTAATTATTTTTAATGTTTTTTCTAGCTCTGTAATTGGTAAACCTGACCTTTCTGACTGTATAAATCTATTATATTTTTAACCATTAAGCTATCCAGTGTCAGAGATGGGTACAGATACAAGTGTGCTGAGGTTGTCTGTCACTGCTATCTCTTTGGAGATGATAAATACAAATAAGTCTGTCGACACCCCAAGGAGACACTTGCATCCTGAAATAAAGGAGATTTGAGGCTTGCACAGTGTCTCCCATTGAGCTGTAGTAGGATCACATTGCAGACTGATTTCCAAGTACAGGACTGAAGAACACAAACCAGCACCATTTCTGATGGGGTGGGCATCACAGGGTCACTGTCCAGCTGTGGGCACTCCCTTCAACTGCCACAATATTTTAGGTTGTTGAAGTTTTTCAGAGACTGAAAAATTCTGATTCTCTGTGTTGTGAGTTGACTGGTGAAATGGAAGTGCTGGTGACAGTGTGAGGCTGTATGAGAACTAGACAAGACTGGGGTTGTGCTGGTGGAATAGAAGCTTATATCAGCATCTCTAAGAGAGGGGGACAAACTGCTTGTAACATAAGTTCTTAACTAATTTTTTTGTTAGTTTTTATTCAGCTTCTGGTGTTTACCATTGACAGCATGTGTGCTGGTCCCCCCTGGCTCAGGGTGGGATGAGTAGAACCAGGTAGTTGCCAGATAGAACCCAGCTCAGCTACTGTGGGATCAGACAGCTGAATTGGGCTGTGGATTGACCAACATCTTGAGAACATCTGGAAACTGAGGTGAAGTCAGAACATGATGGCCCAATTACTTAAGGGTTGGGTTGACACACCCCGGTTTTCTTCACATAGGGTTTCGGGGAACACTCCATAAGCTTCCTTACTGTTAGTGAAGCATGTCTACAACACCTCTGACAGTCTTGGCTGGGCTTGTTTGAGGAAAAAGTTGGGGTTTTGTTTTTGTTTTCTGGGTGGGTTTTTGTTTGTTTTGTTTTGTTTTTTTAATTAAAACCCCCAACCTGGTTTCTTTATCTCTGCTGGTTTTCCTGTGCTTTCAGCATTGAACTGGCTGTATGGATGCAAAACCTATAAAACTGTTAAAATGCTGAACCTAAACAAAACCCAAAAGTAGAGAGTTCTTTTCCTTTTTTAGTCTATTTATCCATTTACTCAATTTCCACGGCTTAGTATTGTCATTGATGTTCAAAAGTCTAAATACGGGGAGCTGTTCATAATGTGTCAGGTTCCAATCTTTATCTGCCCATCATTAGAGTTCAGATGTGGGTGTCCTTAAGAGGAGGGACAGGAAATACATCCCCAGGGATGTGGTGAGTCTCCACCAGTGGAGGGCTTCAAGAAGCTTCTGATGAGAATGTTAGAATCTTATCTGGGCCCCTTTTCCCATGAAAGGTTGGACACATGGTCTTTCAAGATCCCTTCCAGCCTGGGCTGTTCTGTAACACTGCACAGTCAGAGGAATAACCAGGCTATTCAGAGACTGGTAGAAAAGGTCTAGAAGCCTGTTTGCAGGAAGTGGGAGAGGTAAGAAACAGAATCTTCTTGCAATTGGAATCTGTTTGTTCTCTCTTTTCCATGGCAAAGCAAGTCAGGCCTTTGTGGGCTTTCAAAACCAAATGAATGATGGTGTGGACCAGCCCTGTGGTGTTGCTAATGACCTCACTGCTGACCACAGCTGCTGGCAGTCAGGCTCCCATTGCCCCTGCACTGCTGATACATTTGGGAGACATTCTTCTTAGTTAATGAGTCGACTCTTCTTACATACTGTGCAAGCTGTGGTCTTGAATTAACGAATTTGGGAACGTGGATAGTGCAGGTTCAGGTCTGTGAGTTTATGTTCCTTATTGCTTGGTGCAGGTGAAGACACATCAAATCATTAAAAACAGGTGTTTAGATGATTTTTCTATTTTAATTCTGAGGCCTGCAATAGACTGGATTAAGTGCAAGTGGCCAGTGAGGCTTCGTCATCCTGTCTGCTTTGTCAATGTAGAAGCCTGAATGGAGCACTAATCTGTTCTCTGGCACCAAATTTAGGGTAAAGTCAAACTGGAAGATGGAACATTTGGTTTTGCCTTCGTAGAGTTGTAGCAAGGTTAACCTGACTGAAGTCCTAACTCCACAAAACTGTTTATTTAGCAAGCTGTAGCTCGGAGCTCGCTGGCCCCTCGAGCAGTGGTGCTCTGTGCTAACACTGCTGCTCTGCAGAGTGGGCTCCTGCCAACTGCAGGGCTGACAGTGCTCCTCTAAATCTTTTTCTTAATTGCTTTTCTCTGCAGAGAAATTCCAGCTGAGCACGTGCTCTCACGTCACTGGCAAGGAATTTAGTGTGGGGCTGACTTCTGCCCTGCAAATAAACATGGGAGAGATGTGCTCAAGCCCAGCAGCAAGATGCCTGTGAGATACCTCTGTGCTCAGCACTTGTCAGAGTGCTGCTCTCCAAAAATAAGCCAACTCAAAAAAAATAACTTGATTGATCTATATAGTCTAGACACTTCTGAAACAAAGAGCAGCATTATGGGGGATTGGTTGGCTAGGCTGTTTGGATAAATACTGAGTATCTTTGATATTCCTGGAATTCAGTTTACCTTGTTCTCAGTGAGAAGAGCCACAAACTGAAGTTACTTGTTTGCAGAAACACCGGTTTTCTTTGAATCTCAGAGGCAGATGTGCAGGTGGGAGAGAAGCCTGGTGCAATGGGCAGGTGTGGACTGGGCTTTGGCTCGGCTGACACTGTCATTCAAGGTAACCTGTGCTGGGGAAGCAGGAACAGCCAGTTGGCTCTTGCTCTGCAAGGACTTGCACTGCCTTTAGAGACATCTGATGTACCTCAGGATACTGCCCATGGAGGAGCTGTATCCAAATCCCACCACTGTCCCACCAGTGTTTTGAATGCCCAGCAGAGGAGAGGGAAGGGAATGGATTGCTGCCAATACCAAAGACCAACTTCTAGTAACTTTTTTATATTAATGGATTCCAGGCTGTGGACCTGAGTGATGCTGGCTGTGTGTCCTTTCAGTGCTCAGCTGAACTTGCTGGTCCCGAGGCCATGTGCTTCCCCTGGGTCGTGCCTGGCTCAGAGCCCAGCAGGGCTCAGGTCCTGCTGCTGTGGTGTCTCTGTGATGCTGGGGGTGGCTTTGCTGCCCCCAGGCCTCCTGTTCTCACAGGGACAGCACTGGGCACCTCGCCCCTGAACCTGCCCCTGGCCAGCTCAGCGGGGTGTGCCGTTCTGTCCTCTTGTGAGGTTTTAGTTTGCAGGTGTAATGCAAATTTGTTTGCATAGGTTTTGGGTTGTTCTCCCTTCCTCTAAAAGACCTGAAGGGAAAAGATAAAATGTTGATCACAGTTCTGTCCTGGGCTACATCAGGGCATCATTGCTGGCTTTAATTATGTAGTTTGCATGAGCAGGGAGCAGTTTGCAGGGGGCCCGTGCATACCTGGCACACTTCATCACAGCCTGACAAGTATCCTTTAACCCAGTCACCAGCTTATATCTTCACAGGCTCACTTATTTTTAAAAATCCAGCACAAAGCCCAGGCAATTGTGGCGTTTTTAAGGGGAGGGGTATGACCTGAAACTATCTGATTGGTTCTGTTCCTGTCTCACTGTTCTGTGTAAAATTCATTTAGTGGCTTCCCTTTTAAACCGCTAGCTGACCTTCCATACGGATCCCAGCTGTGCATTAGCATTGCTTGGGGATGTGTTTGTATCTTTTGTCTAAAAATACCCAGCCGGTAGGATCCATGATCCATGAAAGCTAATTGAAACGATTTCTCTTCAAGTTTTGGCAAGTGAAGCATGCATTATAAGCATTAATACCTATAAATTGAATTGTTAATGAATCTAGACACTAATAATGAATGCAATTTTGTAGGCTTAACTAGAAACACTAAAATTATCAGGATCTGGAACAGAATTTTCAATCATTTTTGCTTATTAAATAGCAAAACTATGCTTTTAATAAGCTAATCATTTTTATTTGACCCCATAGGAGTAGCTCAGCTGATTAGAAACAGGTTTCTAAGTGCAAAACAATGTTGTTTTTCTCTCACTGTTTTAACCACCACAGTGCTGAGATCTTGGATCAGATACTGATCTCCATCACTTATCCTGCAATTGCTCTAAAAGAATTTGCAGTTGAACCTCTCCATGTCCCATTGAATGGGAGAATTCTCTGTGCAGATAAATCATTCTGTAAGCTGCCAAAACAACTGGAGCTTGCCCGAAGGGCTGTCAGTGCACAAAAATACAATATATGAAAGAAACCTCTATTTGGTTTTTGTTATATCAACAAGTAAAAGAGTCTTGATACAACTCAAAACTCAAGCCCAAAATTAATAAACTGAAATATTTTGCTCCCCTAATTTAAAATTAGCCTTTAGGATTATTTTTTGCGTCTGAAGAATATGGTAACATTCAGACCTATAGCAAGAAAATCTTATGTTCTGATGACTTCCTTTACAATAGTTTTGTGAAGTTTGACATTCCTTCTGACTTTAGTGGCTGGAGACCAGGAGGGCACAAGGAGACAGATTATTCTGCAAATCTCCCAGGCAAAGTTTCTTCTCCCGTGCAGCTGGCAGCCCTTGCAGACAGGCTGTCAGCCTTTATGGATCATTCGTGTGCCTTAGACAAGCAATTTCTTATACCAAAAGATTAGTAACCCTACACCATTTGTTAAATGAAAAAATCAAACTTGGTTATCTTGCAAGGTAACAGTGAAGAACAGTCTGAAAGGTAAGGGAAGGGGATGTCAAGCATTTATCACGGGATTTAGGGCTGGAAAGGACCATGAAAATTTCCTTCATCTCTGGAGTCAACTGATGTCCTTATGGCAATGTATTCCAGTGCTTAATTATACTTTCTCTGTGAGAGGAGGTTTTTTCTTTATTTAATCTCCCTTACTACAGTTCATACCTACTTCTACTTTTTTGTGTTCCATGAATAGGGAGAAAAGTTTTCACCATTTGTCACAACCTTCTCAGTCTCTGAAGGCTCTTTCCATGTCTCCCTGCTGCCTCAATAAGTGTCCTCCCCTCCCATTTCTTCCCTTCTTCAGCATAGGCAGACTTGGGGTGGCAGTGAAGATAACAGACTGGTCAACATGGGATGGTGGGGGAGGAATACTGGCAAGTTTGGAGGGATGAGGTGGTAGAGAAAGAAACATCAACAGACAGAATCAAATAGCACAGTAAGGGGTTCAAAATACTTCACCAAAATACTAATGGGAAAGAAGTGCTGTTTGATTTAAAATGCAGTGGGAAATTAAGTTAATATAGAAATACACATTAAAGAGCATAGTGCTCTGACTTAGTGGACAGCTTTGTAACTGTTACACTGAAATACTCAGCTGACGTAGTTCAGAATATTTTTACTACTTGGACATCCATGTTGATGATTATTGTGTCCATGTGCACTGGGGTCCTGTTCTCCCACCACTCGTGGCTGCCAGGGAGCCCCCGAGCATTCTCCCCTCAGGTACTGATCTGAGTAACCCTGTGCTGAGTGCCTTGCAGGGAGCACATGGCAAATGTGTTCAGGGATGGCCATGCTCACAGTCATGGCTCTGCCATGCAGAGGGCACCATCTCGGGGCTGAACACTTTTGTCGTGACATGTCTGCAAAATGAAACCTCTGAGATAATTTGGGAGGGGGAAATGCTTATGGGCCTTTCCCTGTTGGACAATACACTGACAGAAAAACGCCCCAGTGGAGACTTGCTCAGCCTGATGAGTCTGTCCCATCCCACTGACTGCACTGGGTATGGAAGAGGATGCTGGGTCTGGGCTGTATGTTCCTACTTTGTTCCTTCTCTGAAAAGTCCATATTCTGGGAGACAAATATTAGAATTGTCTTTAATAACTGATATTGGAATTCTTCCATTGATGACTGGTGTGTTTGGTTTTATTCTTTGCTGTTTTCTACTTTCAGAGATTCCTTTTCCTAAACCAACAGGAAAAAAAAAAAAAGCTTTTCTCAGTGCTGCTGTCTATTGACATGCAGCAGAATAACTGCCCTGGAGTTAATTCCTCCTCTTAAGTAAACTGCTTCAGTCAGGGCTGTTAGCATGGAGGATATTGGCATTCCTGTTTACTGAACAGCAGTCTTCCAGGATCCTTCCTTTTTAAGTGAATTTAGTATGTGTACATGTGTACTTTTCAATAAATGTAACAAACAATCCAGACAAACCTGGGAGCCTCCTAGTGAGTCATATGCAAGCTGAACCAAAAATACTTTAATTCTGGAGTAAACGTTTATGAAGTGTCTGTGCCATTTTGCAAAGGGATATAGAGGTCAGTGAGTGTGCTACAATGTGCCTCCAAGAAAGAGCTGAAGTAATACCTTTTTGCTACTTTAAATATTTTGGTACTGTGAGTAACAGTGTAAATCAGATGATGTGTTAATGCTTTGCAGCCTCTTCCTTTCAGTTGAAGGCCAGTTGTGTCAGGTGCCAGCCACTTTCCTCCTCCAGAGAAGAAGTTTCTGTGCCTCAGAATCTCTCCTGCCACAGGTACTGCACTGACAGTGGGTGTGAGCTGGAGAACACTCAGGCTTCACACTTGGGGATGCAGCTGTTTCAGCTAGAAAAACCCAACCACACACAAACAAGTACTGGAGGAGTACTTTGCCTGAGTTGTTTCAGCCTGCTCTCTATAAACAGAAAAATCAATGGTCTTTATTCTTTTATTGAGGAAAAAAAAAAAAGTATTTTCCCACCTGGGAGAGGCTAATGGGATACTCTGATGAGCAGCACTATTTTGGCAGTGGGGGAGGTGTCCCCACTTGATCTCTACGAATGGAAGTCTTCACTGAGCCATTTACACTGCTTCTGGGGTGGAAAATTCTGTATTGTGGCCCTCCTGAGCCCTTGCTTTGCTGAGCCTCTCTGGGATCCTGGGCAGCACTATTTGAGCATGGTCCCAGGAGAGTGTGACATGGAAGTCACAGCCTTTTCACTGGTCCAAAGGCTGATGGTGCTGTGGGACGTGTCTATAAATTTGGCTGCAAAGGCTGAATGTTCTGCTGGCCACTGACAGGCACCTGAGCCTTCCAGGTTGTGTCTGAGTCCCCAGCAGACTCAGCAATACCCATGTGCAAAGCTAATGGTTAGGTAGCTTTTTAACCCTGCATTTACAGCCAGCAAGATCCAATAACTTTACTTTGGTCTCCTACACATCCCTCTGAAAAACTAAGCATGTCACATCCTCAGAAATTAGAGGAAATGGGATATCCTTACACCTCAATTGATATGGGCATGTATTCCATCATTTCTTGCTATTTTACCATTCCATGCTTTATGTGGCTCACCTTTCCCATCGACAAAAGAGACAACAGATGTACCTTCCTTATTTCTAGAATGCTTGACTCCTTTAGAGCAGCCCTGTCATTTATCTTGCCAAATGTTTAGCAGTGCTCAGTATGTGAGGCTCTTCAGGAAGATGATTACAGGATTTCTCACTCTTGCTGTCTAGAATTTAAACAAATACAAAAAAATTGATGTATTAAAGAGGAAATAATTGACCAATAGTGGAGCTCCTTGGATGCCAAGCATTAATATCAGTTTCCATGTTGGATATCATGACAGTCTGTTGCCACTTTCCAGAGGACTATTACCAAGGTCTATCATAATAGCAGCCCTCAAAATCCAAAATCAAGGCAGTTTGAGGCAGTAGCAACCTTGCAAACAATTACATCCACAGTTTATTTTGTGTGTGTATTTCTCTTCTGTTCTTCTCCTTATCCCCAGAGTTCCAAGTTCTTATCTGGGGTTTTTGCAGGGTGGAACTGGCAGTCGTCGACAGGCTCCAGCCAAAAACACTGAGGGCAGGGAGAAGTGCCTGTGTCAGTGGCACAGGGAGAGCAGGTTGTGGTGCACGAGGAATGCAAACAAGTAACTGCTGTTTCTGGTTTACAAAAAGGAAGGGAAATACTTTTTAACAGCATCTAGTAACATTTATGACGGCATTCATTACAAAGGCCACAATCCTAAATGACTTTTTGTGCCACACTTTCCATGGCCTGAGAGTCAGATGGTGAGACATCCTCATCTGAAATGGTAATTCCAAGGAATAGTCTGCACAGGTACTAATGCACTCAGATTTTGGTGCCATCTTCTGCTGCCCTGCTAAATTTGATTCCAACTCAAATTATTCAGGAAGAGAAAATACTGCACTGGTCTCTCAGACTGGAGAGATGGAAGATAGTTGTGGCCTGTGCTTCAAGAGTAAGAAATGGAATTTGATAACCTGGGGACAACACATAATTGCTTAAGAGCCCACTGGAGGTGGAGGGCATGTTTAGTTGCTTCCTGCCACAGGTGGGTCTCTGCCCAGGGTTTGGCACCTTCCCTGTCTTTCCTGTGAGAGAGTGGATGTTTTCAAACTACCCCAAAAAAGCTGAGGGGAAGAGAAGAGCTTTGGACATTTCTTTTTTTGTAGTTTTTTGTTAGTGCATCAACATTGCTTTTTCCATCATGTTTGTCTACCCCTTACTCCAAGCAAAGATGAGTTGCTGCAAGCAGAGGGGTTTTGGTGTAGCCAGGAATAGAACAGTGTATTTTGCAGACTGTTTTTCATTCTCAATTCAGGACTTACAGACTGTTCTCTGCAATGTGGTAATGAGATCTGGGATAATAATGTCAAGCTGTATCTAAACAATTGGATTAAAACAAGCCCTTGGAATAGGACAGAGGTTGGTGTAACTTGCTGGATCACGTGGCTGATTGCTGGCCAGTTCCCTAGGGACAAAGCTTTTCCTCCTGGCAGAGCTCAGCAGCTGGCTTTCAACTTCTTTCTTAATCAGCATTTTGTATCCAATGTTCTAAAATGTTTGGAAAATGCAGCATAAGGGAGATTGAAGGTGTTATCTTTAATTGGACTAACTTAAATTAATATTGAAACGCTTTCTCCCTGTTGTGTTGCTATTGACCTGATGTTGAACAGCTTGTGCTGGTCTGGTGGAGAGAAGGGGACCATATTTTGCTTTTTGTTTTGGATTTTGAGCAGACAGGAGAGGTTGGATTCATAGACAGGACAGAGGAAGAAGTCACAGAAAAAACAGGGAAAGAGTGTATAATTTCCTGTAACCACTATTATGTTTAGAAAAAAAAAAAGTCTGAGCATGAATAGGGAATATTTTCAAAGGTGTTTCTGTGTGTTCAGCTGTCTGTGATGATTTGTTCATGGACCCAGCTGGGAAAGGCTTCACAGCCAGCACGCAGGTGTTAGTCATATCTATTTGTCAAGTTCAGACCCAGGAAGGTCTGAAAGGTGGGTGGACCTTTCTTTTTCCCCCTGGTAAGGTTCCTTTGCTAATCACTGCTCATTCTACTCAGAAAGTGACGGCCTTATGGAATGGAATTGCAATTGCCTGCTTTGACCTCAAAATATTACTTTGTCATCCTTGCCTTTCTCCCTTTCTTCTTGGAAAATTAGCATTAGATAAGAGTGAGGTAGATTCTTTTCTAGCTTATTCATTAGCAGCAGCAGCAGTATTGTTAATCATGTTTTGATTGTAGAGACTGTATTATGAGTGGCCAGAGAACACAGAATTAGTTTCAGATTTTCATAGCTAGAAGGTGGGAAAATCCTCCTCTGGGATGCAGACTAATCAGATTTCCTCTGGAGATCGCTGAGGCACAATAAACTGCAATCTGGGTGCATTTTTTATTCTAGCTCTGCTCTCCATGCACAGATTTTACTGTGGGAAATAACACAGCCCACTTCTTGGAGGGTCCCATTCTCTTTTTTCTCATAACATCTCAGCTGTGGCTGCTGGACTTTTCTGTTTTCTTTTTTTTTTTTAATCTTCAAAAAACCATCAGAATGTTCCTGAGGAGCCCTTAACTGGCTTTTTGTATCTTCCAGTGTGAGTTAGGAGCCTGCCCAAGCCTACAGCCATCCTCCCTGGGCAGCACTCAGCAGCAAGCAGGGTGAGAGCTGGTTACCTGGCATCATAAATAACGCCAACCTTTCTTTTTCTTGGAAGTTTTGTAATTTATTTAAATTTCAGCAAGTGTTTTGGTTTTAATCAGTTGATAAACACTGAGTCTGTCTGTGACTCAAAATACCTAGTGCATGTGTTAATAAATACACCACGCTGAGTGCCTGAGTGTGAGGAGTGTGCTCTGCAAAGCCCTTTCTCTTGCCAGTCCCTCCTTCCACCTGCCCCTGCCATCCCGACGTGCTGCGGTGCCGTATTTCTGGCAGACTGAGCTGAAGGCACCAATTCACCTGGTACTTTTCTGCCTTGCTCAGCCTCCTGGTAGAGCCCTCCTCTGAGGCTGTTCTGCATTGCCTTTGCTCTCTTTTGTCCCTCTCCAAGTGCACAGGGGGTTTTGTTGGTCACTGGGATACCTTCAGCATTGCAAGAGTGTTCCTAATACCAAATCTTACTCCTGGTGTCTATATTACACTCCCTCAGGTCTTCCTCATGATTTCTTCTTCTGAAGTCAGTTTACACATGTTCCTTTGGGCTTTTTGCATCAACACTTGACAAGTACTGTGTGTTTATAAGACATGATAGCACATTCCTGAGGAATCCCTGGAAGCACAGGGCACACATTTCACTGTGTGCCGACAGACAAACTGTTTGAGATGATCCAAAGCAGGCCAGACCCTTCTCAGCCCTGATTTCCTTAGAATTTAGTGGAAACTTCAATGTCTGATGAGGAATTTGAGGTGGAACGTGAAGCAGTCCCTTTCATCCTCAGTTGAAGTGTTGGTATTCATTTTGTCCTTGGTAATTAAAGGGAATTTCTTGTTTTTCTTGCTCTTTCAAAGCTGTATCAGTAGGATTTTTGGAGTAATTGCTCAGAACAATAACATGGAGGTAGAACATCACTGATATCCTTGGCTGGGAGATTTGTGAAAGGGAATGAAGAGAGGGAGAACTTCCCTGTCAGAGCTGCAGCTCTGTCTGAGCAAGGGAAAAGCAGTTCTGTGTCAGCTTTGAACACGACAAATTCATGAATTCGCTGTGTGTGAGGAAGTTGCACATAACAGGAAATACAAGAGTGTTAAAGAGCCTGATAAATTTCAAGGAACTAAGCAACTAGTGACAGAGAAAGAAGTGCAAGAAATATTTAAAAGGAAAACAAACACAAGTAGAGAGAAAAACAGGCAAGGATTTAAATAGAAGTACATCACAACTAATTCATCTCATGAAGATACAAGACACGAGAGGTGACTGATGTAACTCAAAGATATGATGGTACAAAGTCACCTTTACTTGAAATGATGAAAGGAAATAGGGCAAAATCAGAATACTGAGGATTATTTATGATGTAGAGAAAGAGACAGTAATCAAAAAGGCCAAGAAAATTCTAAAACAAAATAAGAAATGGCTTATGGTGTATGGGGCAGGGTGGGGGAGAGTAAAGAAATCCTTACTAAAGAGAGATTCAGCCAGGAATCTCAAATGGCTGAGTGCTGAACTGATTTCATAAATGGGCCTTGACAGAGGGGCAAACACTGCAGCACAAGGCTCTGTGAGAGTAATGGAGATGTTTCACAATGTGGGATGTTAACAGAACACTTGGAAAGGATGACTACAGAGGGAAAACCAGTTCCATGTATAACAGGTGTCCTTTATGTTAAAGAAATTATTTTTTTGTTGTTTTTGAGAATTAATTTGGAGGACAATAAACTGCTGAGATAGCAAGGGATTGCAGAACTCATGCAAGGCACTCCTTTTCCTTCCCTCAGAAAAGGGATTTCAAGTATTTCAGTACATGGTAAAATATTGTCTGAATTTTTCTGGTTCATGATCTGTGAAGCAGATTCACTAAAAAGCTGCTCCTCTTGGAAGCCTCTTTGTCACCCGGGCAGCTCTGCTGAGGGAGCTCCTGCTCTGGGACAGAGCTGCCTGCATGCTGGTTCCACTCTTTAGTAAGTGTGGATGAGTGGGTACCTAAAGAAGTAAAATAACTTCTTGTTTAAGGTGTGTTTTTCCTGTAAGTTCAGATCAGCCAGGTTGGATTTGTTCTGCTGGTGAATCTTCAGCAGAATTAACATTTACTCAGCCACAGGAACATAAATGCCCCGGGAAGTCTCAGGGTACCAGCATTGCACTAAAGAACATGAGGCTTGCAATTACAGGAAGAGGGTTTTTTTAAAACAGCTAATACATAGTAGGTGCCACATCAAAAATAAATAAAATGTTTTTGTCCATAACTTCTCATCAAGGATTATATTGTATTTGAAAAAATTGCCAGTGACAGTGTTGCAGAATTCCACCAAATTAGATGTAAATTTCTCAGTGATTTTTGTACTAATTTCTGCATGCAAGATGGCAAAAGTGAATTCAAGAATGTGAATGATGTGAATAATGGAAATGTGTAAGGTTGACACTGCAAATCTAAGACTTTCCTCATGCTACTTTGAAGAGCACTTAGACAAAAACAAAAAACCAAAACCACAACAAATTGCGGAATTAGTGCAAAGCACTGGCAGTTGGAAAAATGATGGAACAGTTGCTGGGAGATTAGTAAGTGTGCATACCAGGCAACACCATTTCTAAAATAATTTTTCTGAGTAAAGCTGCATTTAAGGGCTGGAAGCAATGATTTATGAAGAAATATGAAAAGAATTAGATGTGTTTAACTTGGCAAAATAAATGAAGAGTGTTGTACTTGTCCACAAGCATATGAAGAGCATAAACAGAAACCATGAAGAAGAATTGCCTTGAACAGGGCCTAAGGAATGCAAATGAAATGTATTGTGATCATAATGCAAGAAGGAAAATGTATCTCAGATATCAGGTAATATCCTCCATTAGCAAGATTTATGAGACCCATCATGATGGGAGTATGAAGGAAATGATGGAAAGTCCATTGACTGAGTCAACTGAAATTGGATTAGAAGATGTAGAACAGTTCAGCCCTGAAAAGGGAATTGTCACATGCCCAACAAACATTGCACACTTGTGAGAGCGTGGCACAACACAGATGTGTTTCCAAGTTTTCCCTCGGTGTCAGAGATGCAGGTTCTGTCCCGGTGTGAGAGTGCAGGTGGGCAGTCCCCAGGTGAGAGTGCCTTGGTCATGCCTTGGCTCCTCTCAGCAGAAGTTCCACCCGAATCTTGGAGCAGAGGGTCTTCATAAACCATAGTGCAGTAACATGCTCCTTCACCCCAGGAGCATCCCTGGGACCAGAGGGTTCCACAGAGACACTGAGGACACAAAATCTTGATGCCACTCTGCTGTCCAGCTCTCAGGTGCCTGCTAGGAGAGCTCCAGACTCACTTCAGAAGCTCAGGGGGTGGATTCTGGTTGCCTGGCGCTGCATCAGAGCACTCTGGCTCTGGCTGTCTGGTGATAAGCCTAAGTGGTAGACTTGGAAGGGGTCCCATCCTTTTTCACCTTCAGCAGCTTGCTTGGGAGCTGGCTGCTGCTGGGGCTGAGGCAGACAGATGGTTTGACATCCAGCACCAAGTGTTTCTCTGGCGCCGCTCCACATCTTCTATCATGCTCAGCACAAAACAACCTTGGAGCTTACTGAGTCTCTCTCCACAGTTGGCTTCACCACAGGCTCTGGGGTCAGTGCTCCTGGCATTGCAGCAGGTTTTGGTTTGAGTCTTACCCGAGTACATGGCTGCACTGTCCAGCTCCTGGAGACCTTCTGCATGGTGGTGGCTGGTCAGGTTTTGCTCCCTCTTAGCTCCTTATATATGCCACTGTTGGCAGTTCCCTTGTGTCACATCACCAAGGCTCAACCTTCAGTAATTTGCTGCTTTCCCTTCAGGGAATCTGAAGCACCTGCACAGAACTGTTTAGAAGTTAAAGGTGCCTTGTGGATCTAGATCAGTGGTCTCCACAGTGGGTTGTACAAGACAATCTATTTCTTTTATAGTTAATATTTTAAAATTTTTATATTTTTTAATATTGAATATTTTTACAGTTATTTTTAACATTTTAAATAGTGTTTATTTCATCCTTATTCTTTGTAAATGTCTATTTTTGTGTATATTCTATAAAGTACATAATGGATTAGTACATGAGGATAATTTATAGATAGATATACATACCTTGGTGTGCACACTCAGAAACTTTTTCTACTTAGAGACACTTGGAGACCGCTGATCTAGATGTTCAGAGAAGGATGATGGCCATGACACAAAAGATCTTCCACAGAGAATCCAAAAGACTGATACCAACCTTTGAAGAGGGAATACAACATAAAGACATAGAGTAATAAAAACCCCTGGCTGATGCTGTTGGGAAGCACCCTGTGTTCTTATGTAGGTGCACAAATTCCTTAATGCCCACTGGGGTGTATTTTAGCCTTACAAAAATCTGCAACTGCTGTGTAATTAAATAAAGTGATCAATCCTGTCTTCTCTGGGGGGTTCCTATGTCTCACTGATGGGTCCAGCCTGGTTCCCTGTATCCATCTGCTCTCATGGAGCATCTAGGCCTAGTTTGGACACTCAGGCAACCATGAGCCCTGGAACATCCATCCCAACAAAGGGGTTAAACTCAGCTAGTTCCACCCATGAGTGGGTGTCCTGGTTTCAGCTGTAGTGGGTACCTGCAACCAAAGTCTGACCATTCAAAACTTCCATTTATATTTATTATGGCTTTGTACACTTGGCCTGGGCTTCAGCAGATGTGTTTATAGTGCCACTGCCATGACTCTGCCTTCGCAGAACACGGAATGTGCCAAGTAAGGAGAAGTGGTGTCAGTCTGTACCTTAATGGGTCTCTGACTGGCACCTGCCATCTGATCTGTCTCCGAGGCAAACAACCCAGCCAGGTCTCAGCAGATCTCCCTGCACAGTGCAGTCAGGAGGTACCTGTTGCCAGAGTTATGTTGCTGCCAAATTTCAAGCCATCATTCCAAATTCAGATGTTAGAGCTTTCCTTACCCATTATAAGTCATTAAATATTGCTCAATTACCCTTGCATTTAGCCCTTTTTTTGAATTTGAGCTTACTTTACTGAAAGGCATCCTGTCTTGATTTGGAGATATTAAAAGATGAAGAATCCTCGTTCCTTTGATAGGGCAGGGGTTTTAATGTCTAATCATTCTCACTATAAAGCTGTGCCTGATTTCTAATTTAAGCTGGTCTGGCTTCAGCTTTCAGCAATTGGTTCTTGTTACGCCTTTCTTGGCTGGATTAAAGAGCCCTTTAGGACCTGGTATTTTCTCCCTTTGAAGGTACTTGTACATTGCAATCAAGCTATCTCTTGATCTTTTTAATAAACTAAACAGATTGAGCTCCTTAAGTCTCTCGTTCTGAGGCAGCTATTCCAATCCTCAAATAATTTTTATGACTCTGCACTGTCTCCGATTTTCCTCTGTCCTTTTAAAAATGTGGACACCAGAAACAAAGGCACTCAGGGAATTTACAGCCAACCCTTTGTCGCTTTTCCCAAAATCCTTTAGATTCTTTTATTTCCATGCTATGGGTTCCTCAGTCTGTAGAAGACTTTCTTGCTCCTAAGAAACTATGACTGCTGATGTAATTTGCTCCAGGTGAGCCAGAAATGCTCCTAGACAGGTAATTTAGCACCAACAAAAATGGGTGGACCTTTGCTCTGAACGGTGCTACTGTTCTTACACTTTTTTTGCCCACTTGTAGGAGCTATTTCAAATCATCAGTATTTTAGAACCAGGACCTTTGTGTGTTTTACATTCCAAGAGAGAAGAATTTGAGCTGTTTGGGGCAGTCTGAAATCACTACAGATTGTAACTGAGCCTGTTCATTCTTGTAGAGGAAACTGAGGCTCCTGCCATCCTTTGGAAGTGATCTCAGTGACCAAAGTGGGATTTCAGTTCTGGCAGTGGTCTTAGGAGGTTACACAGTTGGAGTGGCTGGACTGGAGGACAGAGTTCAGGAACCACTTACACTTCTCTAACACGCTCAGGAAGCTGTCCTGGTTTGTACGGGGAATGATGCTGTCTGTGAGGATTTCCTAAATCTGTCTAGTGCTGCTTCTAGGACTCAGCTGTTACACTTTGTAGGGTTTTTTTTCCCTGCAATACATTTGTGTTTATTAAAGGAGTAGTGGATGACCACTCCCCTTCCCAGTAAAAAGGAAATTTTCCAGATGTTGCCGTGGTGAACCTATTTCTCTTGAAACCCATTAATCCCCTTTTGGTCCCCTTTCTGACCCTGTCCCTGTTATTAATCATAGTTATCTTCTGCTGACTGCAAGCAAACTGGCAGCCAGATTTGGGGTACCATGTGTTGACAATATTAGGCATTTTTTCTGTTGCACCAACTGGCCTCCGAGATATTTATCTTTGCAATTTATCTGCCGGGTAGGCAACAGCTATTCCCTGGTTTTAAGACAGGGAGGAAAAGCTGAGGTATGGGAAGCCTCAGTAGGTCAGGGCTTGAGCTCAGATCTTCTAAATCTGGGGTAATTGTGCCTCCTCTGTGTTCCATCTTTAAAAAGTAAAGCACACACGTTAGTTCTGAGCTGGCTTTCATCTGCACCCTCTGCCTTCAGAAATCCTCACTCCTCGCCGCACTGCGGTTGCCCTCCAAGAATTGCACAAAGGCTGTCAGTCGCTTCGGCTTGCCATCATCACACATTGAGGGGAAATAGGAACAATTACAAGTTTAATATTAAAAGAAGCAATTTCATTTCCTTTCGGGAGCCGCTGTCATTTGTGACTGCTGCCTGGAGGAGCGCAGTGCCCCGTGCCCGGGGAGCAGGGTGGTTCGCAGGGCTCGGCTCTCAGTCGCAGCGTGCTGTGGGTGCTGGCACGGCGGGGCTGTGCCTGCCCGAGGGGCTGTTTGCCCCTGACCCTGCCCAGCCTGGCCGCTGGGGTCCCATCGCACTGCAGCAGGGACAGGGGGGCTGCGCAGGGGACGCTGCCCGGGGTGGGCTGGCTGCGATGGCAGCGATGGCAGCGCCGCTGTGCCCGTGCCCCCCGGGCACACACCGGGTACCCCCCCGGGCATCCCACCCCGCGCATCCCATCCCGGGCATCCCATCCCGGGCATCCCAGCCCGGGCAGCCCAGCCCAGCCCAGCCCAGCCGGTCCCACCGCGGGCACCCACCGGGCATCCCACCCCGGGCATCCCACTCCATCCCAGCCCATCCCGTCCCGTCTCATCCCATCCCATCCCACCCCGGTCCCCCCCGGTCCCCCCGCACCGCGGCGCGGCCGGAGCGGGGCGGCAGCGCCCCCTGCTGGGCGGCAGCGGCTCCGCACGGCCCCGCCCCGGCCCCGGTACCGAGCCCGGGGTGACACCGCCCTGCCCTGCCCTGCCCTGCCCGGGGGAACATCACCGTGCCCGGGGGAACATCGCCCTGCCCGGGGTAACATCACCCTGCCCGGGGGAACAACACCCTGCCCGGGGGAACATCACCCTGCCCGGGGGAACATCACCCTGCCCGCGGTCCTGGTACCATGCCCAGGGCAGGGTTGTCCGACCGTGGCCATGCGAGTCCCCTGTGCGGGCGTAACGGGGATGGGCACAGGGCATAGCAGGGACAGGGACAGGGACAGGGACAGGGACAGGGACAGGGACAGGGACAGGGCTGGGGCTGAGCAGGGACAGGG
>JAWWEE010000018.1:20371745-20419079 GCA_035221455.1 Xenops minutus
GAGGGGCAGGGACAGGGACAGGGGCAGGAGCAGGCACAGGGGCAGGGACAGAGACAGGGGCAGGGACAGGGACGGGAGCAGGCACAGGGACAAGGGCAGGTGCCCACTGCCTTGGCCGCCGCTCTGGGATGTGTCGGTGGTGGGAGGGTTGGCCGGCAGAGGTGCAGAGGTGCCACTGAGCCTCAGTCCAGCTGGCAGTGCCTGGCAGGGGCTGTCTGTCACCTGAGGAGCCCCTCAGCGGGGCCAGGGGGCTGTGGCTCATAGAACTGGTGACTCAAACACCTGCTTGGCATCTCTGTGGGCTGGGCAGCAGCTCCCCAGGGCTGAGCTGCAAGCAGAGGCCATCGAGGCCCTACATCAGATGAGGCTCCACAAGGTGTGAAGGGCAGTTGTGTGCTGTCACTTTTCAGGTGACCCCTCCATGCTCACCCTTCACCTTCCAGAGCTCCCAGCTGGGATGTGGCCCCAGCTCCCAGTCTGGACTGGAGGGGAATGGCCACAGCACAGGAGGAAGCTGCTGGCCGCTGCAGGGGAGAAAAAACCTGTAAGGAATAAAACCCTTCTACAAATTGGGAAGAGCATTCTACTTTGACAGGATAAAAATAAAACCTGGAATGGGAAAGGAAAGGCATGAAAGAGTTAGTGACAAAATATCATGTACAGCTGGGGAGATGATGGGTTTATTGGTATTGCAGGGGGGGAGGGAGAAGCTGAGAGGCAGTGAAAACACAATTTGGCCTAAAATTGAATTTCTCTGATAAGGAATTTCAGAAGCGGCTGCCTCATTCACTGTGCGGCCAAATAATCATATGCGCTTTAATAATCTTTATTTTACAGGAGTACGTTGCCAGGGCAACAGAGTGTAAGCAGGAGCACAGCACCTTGCAGATCACAAAGGCAAAGCTGCAGAAAGAAATTTCAGCGACTTTCTCTCTCCCTTTTGCAATGTAATGACGACTTATTTTTCATGCACTGATTTAATAATCTTATTGAAAGATCCTTTCCCTGTTTCTCTTATTCTTGTCTGTCTGGGCACGGACAATGGCAAAAACCTGGAATTGTCAAGCCCACTGGGCTCAGCAAACTAACAGATGTAATATGTTTAGCATTTTTATGTAATTACTTTTTATTGCTATTTTACCCCTACTTCTATTCCTCCCCTGTTAGATGCTGCTTCCCTTCCATTGCGGTCCAATCAGGGTATGGAGAGGGACTGGGGGAGACTTGATAATTGACGGCATTAATCGGGAATTATTAGGGGGATGTGTTTTCAGAGGTGGGGGTTGGGTGAAGAAAGAGACCTTTTAGGAAGGGTGAATTGAATTATGGGCGATGCAATAATGAAGCCTCTGGGCTGTGAGCTGCAGAGGACACTCATCCTCACAGAGCTCTGAGTGTTATTTATCATGGGCTCTGCTCTGTGGGTGAAAAACAGTGCATTGCCCTACTGACATCTTCTGGGTGGGGGAGGTCTCAACTAGATGGGCTGAAAATGACCAAAAAAAAAAGCTGATTGGGGATGATTAAAAATGAAAACTTCTGGAGCTCATCGACGTTGGGTAGATGGGGAGCAGGAGTGCTGCTACCAGACCAGGGCAGGGCGCAGTTTGTGACCAGGGTGTCTCTTGTAAACATTTTGCCTCCTGTTCTTTCCCAAGGGCCAGGGCTGGGGAAGGCAGCGTGGGAAAAGCAATCATTGCAGGCTGCAGGACGTGAGGTGGGGGAAGGCTGTGTGAGATGAAGTACAAACGCCGGGTTGTCTCACTGAGGTCGGGAACAAAGGCTGTCACTGGAGCTCAGCCGTGCTGGGGCACTGCCTGTGGCAGGCCTCGAGCTGGCATCAGGAAGCAGCAGTGTGTTTGGCTTTGGAGGGCTCGCAGGGCAAGGCTGAGGGCAAGGACATGGGGTTGGGGCTTTGCGGTCTCAGCTGAGAATGTCCCAGTTTTGTGGGGTGAATTCAGGCTCACTGATGTTGCTGACATGGAACCTTGCTTTAGGATGCCTTGTCTTTAAAGGACAGCACAAAGATTTACATGTTCTGTATTTTGTGAAATAATGGTGTAAAATAATATGTAATAATGTATATAAAATAAGATTTTTATATATGTAAATAATACATAAAAGCCAAGCAGCATTCTCCCTACGGGTTTACCTTGTGGCAAACATTAGTGGGTTTCTCTGAATTAGCATCCCCCAAGTCACTGTGAATGTGCCAGGTTCCTTGAACCAGGGTTTCACAGAGCAGCAAAGACTCCTTTGAGGCACATTGCAGAAATGGCTGGGAGCTGGATTCAGGAGTGGGAGGTGGTTCTGCAGAGAGTGACAGGGACCAAACCCTTGGAAGAGGTGTGCCTGCAGGAGAGGAGAAAATTGGAGACTTGGCCCTGAGGGACGTAACTCGCAGATTTCCTGTGTCTCCAGGTTCAGAATGTTTCCAATCCTATGGAAGCATTCATAACAGTACGGTGCTTGGAGCCTCATTTTCACTAATGTCTTATTGTACAGACAAAAAACAGAGTTCTGAGGCCCAGTGAAAATTCTGTTGTTTCCTTAGAAAGCACATAAATATGTACATGTCAGATTTCAGAGTCCAGGAGTGAGGAGCAGCCTGGTTGCAGGGACAAGGGCACGTGGCTCTGTTCAGAGTGAGGTGAGCAATTAACAGTGCATTGATATGTTCTGTTTATTAACATTTGTTTATACACCAAGTGTAAGGACATTGTACTGTCACTAACAACTTCAGCTTGGTTTTTGCAATATTTGCTGTGCTAATCCTAAACAGCATGGGGCCAGATAATGCTGTGGTATAAAAATGACTCAGTAAAAGATTCTGCAATAGAGTAATGCACCATAAATATTAGATATAATATAGAATGCTATAATATACCTTGTATATAACATTATATATGTAAGTATATAGAATTACTCATTTGTGGGTTTGAATGTATATGTAGATTAAGTAGTTTAGGAACAAAGTCAATGTTTTAAGGTTGTAATAGAGAGAAAAAATAAAACCTCTTTTTTCTGAGAAATATATCCCAGGTTTCACCTTTCTGCTACGAACCAAAGGAATTGGCAGTGATATAACTACAGCTAAACATTTTGTCTGGTTAGAAAATCCAGTGACAGCAGTGTCTGGTGATGGACTATCCTGTTGTTCCTAGTCTGGAGACATGCAGGATTTTCTACAGCCATTTTTATAATTGTCCCTTTTTTTTCCATGGCCAGATCTGATTACTAAAACAAATATTAACTAGGCCATATTTTCCTTATTAAAAAAGGCTTTTCATGAAGCAGAAAAGGCATGATTATTTACAAAACCATTTTTATTGACTGTAAAAGCACATGAGCATCCTTCGACTTGTATTTCTGAAGTTTTTCCATGGCATGGAGGGTCAGGAGAGGGGATAAACACAAAAGCCTGGCTGCAAGATTACAACACTGTCTTTTTTTCCTACAAACCTGGGATCTGCTTCATCTTGGAATTTTGTTTGGGTTTTTGTAAAAATAATAATAATAATAATGTTTTTTGTGCTCCCATTATATGACAAATATTTGGAAATCAGTTTATGCAGAAGAGGGTTGTTTTATTTATTTATATTATTTATTTATTTTTTTACATCTATAGATGTATTTAGGGAAACTGTGGCATAAAGCCCTTCTCTGCTTCTACCTTTATGTTACTAGAAAAGCCGGGAATGAAGGAGCAGCCTGTTGCTTTGGCACAGTGTTTGAGGAAAGCCCCTTTCCCATGATTTCAGAGAGTTGGAGGCAAGGTCACACTGATCTGAGGAAGCCAAAGAGCTTCTGGAAGTCCCAAATCAGACTGGCAATGCAAGATCTCACTGTCATTCTATGCTGCTTTCACTGATGTTTAGGATTATTTTTGTTATTTGGTATTGGCTGGTTTCTGGGAAATCCAACAGCTCTGCTCCTCTAAGCTCTAGCCAAGGAAATCTCCAGTTTTTGTCATCTGTGCAGAACCTCATTTCACAGGAACTCTGCCCATTGATTCAGATAAAATATGTAGATACAGAATCTTCTGAGAGCAGTCTTCTGTGGAGCCTGCAGGAAGGCAGCTGACTGCAACCAGACTAAGCCCCAGAAAGGGCCCTGGGACAAGGGCACTGCCAACTCCCAGATACTGGACAATAGTTTTATATTTTTTTGGCTCAGGAGACAGCATTTGATTCCTTAAAGCAATTCCAGATAAGAAACTATTTGCTGGAGCTTCCGGTAGAATTTTCAAATATTTCTGGTTTGTTTTTTTTTTCTTTTTTGTTTGTTTGGTTTGGTTTTTAGGTTGTTTGTTTGGGGTGTTTTGGGTTTTTTTTGTGGTTTTAATAATAAAAAATTGTAATATGCAGAAAGTCAAAAGGATTATTATATCTCTTCCTTGTAAGACCTGATGGGGAAGCCCAAAGTTGAAGTAAGGTGGCAGAACCTGTACTTGCTGCAGGGGGTAGGGGGTTATGGCCATCACAATATTGAAAGGTTTGTCTTTTTACTGATTTTCCCATTTTCCTTAGGAATGGTGGGATAAAAATTTTGGTAAGAAATTGAAGTTCAGCAGCTTAAATACCCACATATTTCTAGCACAAAATCTGGGCAATTTGCTTTCCCCTTCGTGCTAGTTTTATCCTGCTGCCTTCTGAAATGGAAACTCTTCTGACCCTGTAACCCCTGTGTTACTTGGAATAAAACTCTTTTTAATTGTGTTTTGGAGGAGCATGCAGGGAGCTCCAACACTCCTAATCAGCTTTGCTGGTCTGGGTCTGTATCGCCAGCATTCATGTCGGCAGAATAACTTGATATAATTGCGGCTCTGCATCATTGATTTAATGCTGAAGAACTTTAAAGGTGCAGCTCTCCATTTCTGTCTGTGTGTTGCTGCAGGGTGAGAGCAACTTCTGGGCACTCCTGGCTACCTGGGGCCTTGCAGGAGGACTCAGGTAAGCCCTGCTGCTCTTTGGGGTTCCTGGAGGGGATCCCTCATTGTCAGAGGGAGTGACTGCCTGCTGGGTAGGGCTTGTTGGGCACAGCAGTAACACAGTGGCACTGGTTTTGGAAGAGAACTTTCATACCTGTTTGTTTGCAATGTATCGTGTGGAAATGCAGGTCAGCTTTAGTGCCTGGCACCTTTTCACATAATTAAAGACAGAAAACCCCAAAACTCTTCTAGCTAGAATCTGAGTTTTGTACTGGCCAGAAGCAGGTCTGGATGGGTGGAAAGCAGACCCCTCATAAAGCTATTTGAGGGCAGCTACAGCATTGGTTTGAAGAACAGAACAGCTGCCTTACAGTGCCAGAACTTCAGCACTGGATGATACTGAAATATCCACCATAACATTGGGAAAGTGGAAGTGGATCAGTGTAAATTCCTGCCCTGCAGAAGCTCTCCCTTGGGCAGACCCCCACCTGTTTTACCCCTGCTCCTTACACTGTTTGCATTCTCACCTTCCTCAGAAAACACACACACTGCTTCAGGTTGTTATATTTTGGTATAACTGTAGTACCAAGTCTTGCCCTAGCCATACCCTGTCCTAATTTGTTCATAGCCCTCCTAATGTGCCTCTGTTTGGCCTTCAGCATTCCAGGAATAGGCATGTCACTTAACCCTCCCGACTCCCTGATCCCGTTTGATCAGGAACAGTGATGCAGTAACTGCCTTGGACAAATGAGTGTACTGAGAACACTCCCAACTGCCCTGTAATAAACCCACCATCCTCCCTGAAAGGCGTGATGAGGACAGAGAGGGCAACAATGATTGGAAGGTCAACAAGTTTGAGCACTGACAGAATAAAAAAAAAAATTATAATGCTGTGACCATGATGCTGAGACTACCCTGTGTCGAATTCCTGGTGTGGCTGGAGCCTAAGTGTGCCAGCACTAGTGCCCCACTGCCCTGGTCCCATGGGAGAGGATGCAGGATCCCAGCATCCCTTCAGCCCCTGCAGGGCTGAGCACTCACAGGCTCAACTCGAGTGCTGAGGGTCAGTCATGGAAAGAGGCCAGAACTGACCAAGGGCCACAATGCAAGGTGCTCAGAGGGAGAAGGAGCTCTGTATTGTGCCATTGACAGTTCTGGCCCCCTTGCCTGGGCCAAACACACCTTGTGTGGCTCCCTTTGGTACTGATGGTAGGGTACACCTGGCTCTTATTGGGCTTGAGTCAGAATTTGGCTCTTAACAAGGTGCAAGGAGAAACTTTTCAGTGTGGTCTCAACGAGGTAGGAAAATTAAAATATTTCACAAGTAATGTTTTCTGTCATCTGGTCCAGAGCTGCCTCTGGGCCCTGTCCCACTGATCCAGAGCTGGGAGAACAATCTGCTAGAAGAAGCCAGCTAGTGCAAGTCCTGTTTGATTTGTTTTGGCTAAACCTTTTAATTGCTGGGGTAAAACCCCCCAAACCTGGGGGAGCTTTTGTCATCCTACAGTTTTGCTGACCCTATGGTCCTTGAAGTCATGAGGATTTTAAAAGGCCACTTGCCTTTTGGATTTGAGACCATTCAGATTCTGATACTTTTAGTTGTGGGACTGTTTATTTATTTTTCTGTTGCCCACACAATAGTCCTGTTTCCTGTGTGTTTCCTCTATGTTTCCAAGACCCAAAGTCCAAACAAAAACTGCTTGTATTGAGATGCTGTATGGATGTCCCAAGGAAACAGCTTACATTGGCTTTGAACAATTTAATTAATACCATTAAACCCTTGGGCTTTTTTATTATTATTATCATTTTTTTACACAGGCAGATCACTTAAAAGCTTGATCTGTTTTGTTTTATTACCATAAAACATGCACAAAACAGGCAGAAAACACTATCATCATCTCTAAATGTGAAGTGTTTGCCCAAATGAAATAAGCCAACTACGTTCTGAAGTCACAGAATCACAGTCTAGGCTGGGTTGGAAGGGATGTTTATAGATGATCTAGTCCAGGCCCTCTGCCATGGGCAGGGACACCTTCCACTAGCCCAGGTTGCTCCAAGCCCTGTCCAGCCTGGCCTTGGGCACTTCCAGGGATGGAGCAGTCACAGCTTCTCTGGGCACCCTGTGCCAGGGCCTGCCCACCCTCCTCACCACCACTTGGTCTGCTCAAGAGCTGCAGAATTACTCTGGTAATTCCAGATATTTTCCCATCAGATGCAACTGAAGGAGAGAGAGTGGCTGCCAGGGAATTGTGCCTACATGATGTGAAAACCCTCCAGGCCAGCTGGAAAGTGATGTGTCACACACTTTCCACTCTGATGCATGAGCCAGGAAGAATGCAAAGATAAAGACTGATGGCAAAGTGTGGCTGAATAGATTGGTAAACCACAGGATGTTTGAGATTCTGGAGCAGTAAGAAACAGTGGGAGGCACTGGAAGGTGTGTTCACACACAGCCAACACCTGAGGGCTGCTCACGTGCCTGAATGAAGGTATGAAAACAAGAAGTAGGAAACAGTAGCAGGAAGCCTCAAACTGAATTGGCAATGCCACAGAAAAAGTGAGGAAGAGAAGGAAATGAGATCCCAGCACATCCTTAAACTTGCTGTGCAGGAGATGTTTATCTGCTGAGGCTTTGCCCTTTACTGTGTGGGATGACTGAAGCAAAAAAGGCTCTTACCCTAAAATACTGCATTCTTTCCCTCTTCTGTGTGCCTGTATCAGCTCTGACTGATGGTTTAACTTTGAACAGATGTCTCTAATGGTGAGTAAATGGTGGTGCAGTTCTGCATTGGCCAGGTTCATGTTCTGGCTGTAGATGGAAGGAAACGTTGCTTCCTGTGAAGGTACCAGACTCAGTCTGTGACTCATTAAGTCGAGGGTGGCTAATGCTCAGGTTTGACACCTGTAATCATTGTATTCCCTGAAAGTTACCAGCCCCTCCAGGCAGGGGAAAACCATGCTAGGATGTTCTTTGGCTTGTGAGAGGTGACTGGTTCTCAGGAACATTTACACCTGCCAGCCTTTGCTAGTGCTGCCAGTGCTCAGGGGAATAGGTACCAGTTCAAAGCTCTGGAATTTTGTGACTTCTGCTGTAAGTTTAAGAGAATATAATTTTAGAGTAAAAGAGTCACTGCCCCTGCATTCAACGGGACTCAGAACAACATTGGTGCAGCTGCAAAAGGCCTAGAGCTGTTGGAGTGTGGCCTGTGATGTGGTTGATTCATAGCAGCTGAACTGAGGAATTTACTCTCTAAGAGCTCTTTAGTGAAACCAAAACTTACCAGAACAGAAATCTCCCAGCCCTTTTAAGCAGAGTCCTGGTTAAACTGCTCAGTAGTTTGTGAATTGAGGCGATTGTACTAATTGGATGTTGAACAGAGGCTGATTGAGTTCACATCTCATGGCTGGAAATCACGAGCAGTGAAAGCTTAATTCACCATGCCATTACAGCATCACCTCCTGTTTCATGAGCCACGGGCCCTTGTTCATGCCAGACTCAAATTCATGTCTGAACAGACAGTGCCTTCAATAGTCTGGGATCCAGATGTTTCTTTCAAGGCCAAGGTAATGGAGGATCTGGGCCTCGATCCCCATGAGCTGAGCAGTTCTGCTTG
This sequence comes from Xenops minutus, assembly GCA_035221455.1. Lineage (NCBI taxonomy): Eukaryota > Metazoa > Chordata > Aves > Passeriformes > Furnariidae > Xenops > Xenops minutus. The sequence continues at coordinate 20,380,290 of JAWWEE010000018.1, forward strand.
GTGTGAGGAAAGGACTGTCACATGTGTTCCCTGAGCAAGCGTCTGGTACTGTGATGGACTGGGGAGGAGGTGGAGAGTGTTCCCTGATCACTTCTCCTCTGGTGCAGCACTCTGCTCACCCAGATCACTGGAGGTATCATTCTTGTTCTCTGCCTCAGCTCCTCTGACCAAGGAGCTCCTTCCAGCTGGGGCTTCAGCACATCTGTCTGCTCTCAGTGACCAAAGCAGTGCCCAGTCTGCACCTGGGACATCTCCAGGAGCTGCTGTCCTCTAGGAAACCCTGGGATAATACTGACCTGAACCCTAAAAGCCCCAGTTTATTGGTAACAGTGGACTAGAGCCCTCTTGCAATGGAACTGTGCAGCCAGCCTGGAACCAGGGCCTTGGGGCCAACCATCTGCATGGCCACAGGCAGCCAAACCTTAGTTATTGATGCCTCTGAAGGCTCCTTCGGAGAGCATTTGCCATCCATGCCCTGCCTGTACCCATAATCAAGTGCCAGATGGCTTAAAGTGGTGTGTGTGCCCCTGCAGAGGCATTAAACCCCTTCTCTGCTCAGCAGCCTCACACGTGGCACCTGTGGGGCGAGTGGGAAACAGCAAACTGCAAAGAACCTGTTTGCAGCTGTGTCACCTTGTGTTGTTGGTCCTGACTGCAAGGAAACCAGTTCTAAGGAAATTCTGCTGTTAAAGGTGAGTGTGCTATTAAGTTTTCACTTTATTGGCAAAATTATTTTGCTGTGAATCAGAAAGAGACACTAAGGTTTTATTTGTGTGTGTTTTCTTGTTTGGTTTAGTTTGGTTCTTTTGTTTTTTTGTTTTTAAATTTTTTGATCCATCTTTCCTTACTACTAACTCTTTCAGCCAAGGAAATCCACAGTGATTTTCCCTAGTGCTTTTCATAACCTCTCACTTTGTTGACTATTTTGTTTATTGGATTTGTTATTTAAAATCTGTTTCTTTATGGCTTTCTTTTTAATTTCCTCTTCTTTATCAGGGCTGCAAAAAGGTAAGCTGAGTCCCAAAGCTATTCTCTCCTAAGTTCTGGTATTTTATATATATAAAACTTCAGGGCTGATGGCAACAATACCTGGGATTATTTATGGGTTTTCATAAAAAAGAAAGGAAAATACAGAATTGCATGGCTCCTCTCTCCCTTCCCCGTTTCCCAACCCCCTCCCCACAGAGGAGTTTAATGTTAAATGATAAATGTGGAAATTAGAGACCATCGAGAAAATCCAATTTGGTGAGGAGTTTTAAAAATCCCATAATAAACGCCGAGTGAAATGTATGATTTAATGCGGGGCGCCAATGGCTGCTATTATGTGCTATTAGCAAATCGGGGTTGAGAGTGAATCTTTATCACGGGGCGCGCGCGGGCCGGGGCCGCCTTCGCTGCTCCTATTGATTTGTAGCCGCTTGTCATAATGACATGGGGAAGCAATGAATGGAAGATGTGCTTTTGATAGGATTGAAGCGCTGCAAAGGGGGGAGAAAAAATTCAGCAAGTTTTCTATCTCTTCTGCCTGATTAGATTTTTTTCTTCTTTTAAGAGCTTTCACATTCCAATAAAAATGCTAAATCAGCTCTGAAGCAGAATTGTTAGGGAGTAAATAGCCAGTCACATTTAAAGGAGGAAAAGATCTGACTTTACAACTCTGGCTTCACAGCAGCCAGTGAGTCCAAAGAATATTTCTGGCTCCACAGAAATGACAGTAGAGGGTGGTGTGAGGGTGGCTGGGAGCTGGTCACCTGCCCCCACAGCTCTGCAGGCAGCAGGGGCACACACCTTTGTGGGATGCAGCTTGCCAGGATGCACAGGAATTAAATCCCCAGTGTCAAGGAGAGGAGGGTGTGTTTCATAATCTCTGAAACAAAAGTGCCTGAAATGAAAAAAAAACAGCCTTTGCCTTATAGCGACAAGTAATAAAGGTCTCCTCTGCATCTGGAAAGCAAGTTGTCCCTTTAATTACAGGTGTTCCTCCTGAGAAACCCACCCCAGGTTTGGTGGAAGGGAGTTCCATCGCTGTGCTGCTTTTGGAACACAACATGCCTGTGTTGTGGGCTCTGCTGGGACTCAGGCTCTGAGGAACCAACAGCAGACAATTACCCAGCCATGGGTCTCGTGCATGGGGGCAATGAGACAAAACCCAGCTGTGCTCACGAGTGGGCCTGAGGATGGGTCTGCGTGTGGTGGTCACATGTGGCTTTGTCTTTCTGATCAGTTGGTCCATGTGCTTTTATCTTCCTGCTTCCCAATCAGTCTGCCCTCCCTGGGAAGAGGGCACCTGCCTACACCCCGAGGTGCAGAGCCCCACTTTGAGCTCCTTTGCATCAAAGTCTGCACACATCTTCTCTCTTTGCTATTACGACTATTGTCGTTATTATCATTATTACTTTGGTTGGCCAGGCTGAAGAGCTGTGGGCTGAGTAAGGGTTGGGATTCTGATATTTGGGTCCTCCCATTTGGCCAGAGGGCTCCGCTCAGCTCCCACCTCAGCTGCTCTTACCTATGAAACCCTCACTGAGTAGCTGAGAGAACCTGGTTTCCAGGGCTCACTGTCAGCATGAAATGGCAGATTAGAAATCAATGCAGGGAGTCCAAGTGCCCACTTCATCACTCAGGAGAAAGAAATACAGTATTCCTGCTCTGAGCCTTGCGCTCATTAAAATCACATCCTTTAAAACACCCTTTGAATTAAAACAATGATCAGTGGAGATGGGAAGAATTTCATGCAGAGGGAATTTTCCAGAGGCAGGCAGGCTGATGGCAGGGGTGCAGGTTGGACGTGGTGTTCCCCATACCACCCTCTGGTCTTGCCAGACACACAGACCAGGTGTGTGCAGCTCCTGTCCTGCTGCAGGTGGCACACACCTGCTGCAGAAATCCAGTACAAATCTCTGATGTGTTATATGCTGCTTTATGCTGCAGAGGGAATTAGCACCTGACTTGTTCCTGCTCAAGAGCAGTTGTTGACACACAGGGTCAGATGCTTTAGGAATCCGTCTCACCCCTCAAGTCATTCCAGCACACTCATATAAAGAGAATGGATTATTCCTGCAGCCATGAATGATCCTGTGGATGCTTTTTGCTAGGGGGAAGTGCCATTTTGGGCCACTCTTTTGTGATGTTTCATAAGAAGGTAACAACTTGATTCCCTACATTTATTTATGAAAGTAAATGTAGGCTGGGAATCAACTTTGGGAAGCATTTGGTGCTGGTGTGATACTGCTTCCAGAAGGATTGCTCATACTTCTGAACAGATGAGTCAGCAAAAGTACAGAGGCAGTGTGCCAAACTCTGTTCTGTCCCATCCTTTTGACTTCTAGGCACAAATTTTATGATAGCAGTGGAGGAGGTTGGTACGACAACAGCTTTCAAATGTGAGGAAGCTGCTGCCAAGGGGAAGGGAATAGTTTGTTTTCTGTGTCTAAGAATTAATAGCTTAAATAACAGCTGGATTAGATCAGCAGCCCAGAACCTGAAGTCTGTGGACCCACAGGGTGCTGTTGAAAACTCTTGGGTCAGTTTGTAAGTGTTCAGTGTAACTGTTCATATTGTGAACTCTCTCTCGTATGTAAGTTTTGATTGTCACCTTCAGGACCACGGTTTAGCATTCACTGACACACTCCTGGGCAACCTGGTCTGATCTGAGCAGGGGGTTGAACTGATGACCTCTTGAGGTCCTTCCACCCTGAATCATTTCATGGTTCTGTATTACCTGTTTTGTGGCAGGGAAAGGCCAACTTTGGTCCCTCCTTGTCTCTGCTCATGGCAGGGGATGGGACTACATGACCTCTGAAGGTCTCTCCCTGCCAAACCGTGCTGAGTCTGTGACCTGTGTGTTTTGTCCTAAGTGCATGGGAGTTGTGTGGCCCATGGCACGACTCCGAGCCATGGGATGCAAGTTCCATCAGTGTCTGATGACTCTTTAGATTCCTGTATGCCAAGACATGAACAATCATGTTCCTTCACTTTGTATTTCGTTAATAACCTGGACATAGGAACCCCTAAGCCCACAGTAGCAAGGAGAAGCAATGGCACAGCAAACAGTAGCTTAATTTTGGTAAGACACTGTCAGAAAGGCAAAACTGTGCATTTCCTGAGCTATTGTTTTCCCTCTGGCCCTCTTTCTTATGCTTTTCTGTGGTTGAAAAGGTAGGAGGAGAGAGCAGACTTTAACAGTAGCTTCTAAAACCATGTCTCCTCTCAGTGAGTACAGGTGATCTATCTCTGCAGCCTCCTAAAAGCACATCAATCATTTTCAATTTGGAAGCTTTTCTGTAATAACACTGTGATTGTTATAGCAGAGAAGTTCAGGGCTGTTTATTGTGTTACTGTCTGTTGGAGGACCTGCAAGACTCTTTTCTGTCATGCTCAGCGTCCAAGGCTCTGTTCCCCCTGCATGTGCACCCTGCCACTCCCCAGCACTCCTGGAGCTCTGGCTCCAGGCATGGCTGTCTGAGCCCCTGCTCTGAGCATTCAGAGTCCTCAGCAGAAAGGAGAGCTCTGAGAGAATAGGCATACAGAAAATGAAATTAGGATAAATCAGGAGTTGACTTAATCATGATCTTTTTAACAAGATGCAGAAATATTCCTCTGCAGGCAGTTATGAGGCAGCAGGTCTACTGCCAAACGTTCTTTCTAATTCTCTCATTAAAAAAGAAACATGACTGTCTGACATCCTAAAGCACAAGTGCCTTCACAGTGATGCCATGTGAGGACTAACAAGGTCGTGTGGGAAGTAGTGGTGAGTTTTTCAGGTTATCTCATTTCTGTTCTCAAAATGTAAACGTTTAAATGTTGCTGGTCTTTGCTGCAGACTCTTTAGAAACCAGGGATGCAGCTTCTTGTGCTGTTTAAACCTCAATAACTGACCCTGCTAAAGTGGCATGTTCCAGCATCCCTCCCTCCCCACCCTTGAAATTTGTTCCAGCATCCCTCCCTTATGCCAGCATCAGAGCCAGGCCAGAGGCAGTCTATCGAGAGCTGGTGTGGAGTAACATCCCATGGGAGGTGCCAGGACATCCCTCTCCTCCTCTTTGGAAGTGATCCAGCAGCTTAGGTCCAAGGCACGGTAAAGCACAGCATGGAGATGAACCAGGTGCTCAGTTCTGCACTCAGATGGAGGGGTGGCAGGGTGGGCTCGCAGCTCTTCTCAGCTCTCAGCTCTTCTCTCTGGGCTCGTGGTCTCTCAGCTCCCAGGCAGTGTGGCAGCCACACATCCCAGCAGCCAACGTGGCTCCCACGGGCCGTGTGGGAGGCGATGGCTCCACGGAACACGTGCCAGGGGCTGTGCCAGTATCCCCCGGCCATAGGTCTGGCTGGGCAGGTGGCAGAAGCACATTCAGCAGTAGCCTTGCTCACAGGCTCCCAGGGTGGCAATGGAGGCATGACCCTGGCCACCAGTAACCCCCAGTATGTGGCACTGATTTTAGGATTGCAGGGAAGGAGAGGGGTAGTATAATATTTAGCAAAAGCACTGGGATAAAGAAACCTATTTGAGGGTAAGAAATGCCATGGTGTGCTCGTGTGGGGAGAGATGAGAGCTGGGCTGCAGGAAGGGAGGTTGTGGAGAACAGAACAGTGAAGCTCAATGGATGTTGTCCTGGTTTGGGGTTGTGCTGCGGGATCCTTGCAGCACTCGGTCACTGGAGGAGCTGATGCCAACAGCAGAGGCTCCAGCAGCATGGGAACAGCAGAATTTGGTTATGGTGCACTCTAGATGGGGCCACACTTTGCTGTAGAGACCCCTGGAGTTTGAAGTCTCTGGGCTTGAGACAGAGGAACTGCTCAAGCAATTCTTCTGGAACTAATGGGGTTTGTGCCTTTGATAGAGCTTTGCTTTTCAATACACCTTCTGTGTCAGCTTGGGAGTCTGGTGAGACCTGAACCTCGCTGTGATCATTTCCACACAGGACAGCAAACGGTGCTATTTAAACCAAAATTTAGTCTTATATACCCTCCCTGGCAAATAAGCTTGAATAATTACTGCATTTGAACAGTAAAAAAAAGAAAAAATCTGTCTTAATTACGTCTCAGAGGATGAAAATCTCCCACCTTGTCTGAGTGCATAAAGAGCAGCTGGCAAAGGGAGGTTTCTTTCTGCGTACTAAATGAAATCTGTCTCAGCCAACCCCAGACACTTCTAGCCTGCTTATTCCTGTGTTAATTAATGTGGCCCCTCATAGGGACTTATCTGTGTCAGGAGCCGTGCTCCCTCCACGTCTCTGTGCACATCCTCCCCCCAGGTCAGACCCCACAATGCCAGCCTGAGGAATGGGATGGGTGGTGACTGGGAATTTCAGGTGGGTCTAAGTCCTGATGGCTTGCAAGGAAAGTGAATTCCAAAGGGTTGTGAATGCCTGGACCTCTTGGGAGTTTCATCCACTACACCAGTCTTGAAATTGTGAGGACAGCTATGGGCATCTGCTTGGACCAAAGGTGTAAGCTCACCCTAGATTAAAAATCATTTCTGGGCCTGGGGTTGGCTTCATAAAAATAGAAAGTAATCTGGAGGGTCTTTCATCTCGTAGTAACAGAGCAGCAATCTCCTCACAATTGCTGAGACAGTTTTCTGTGTTCTGTTGGAAAACAGGACCTGTCCATTTTGTGCAGGAAAAAATGCCCATTTTAACTGTCAGTCACTGTTTCCCCCAGTGTTGCCAACAAAAAGTTATTTCTGTCCTCAGGGGCTGCCACCACCTTCTTCCTCTTGTATGGTCTCTGAAAATCTTAGTTGTCCCTTGTAAATGTGCTGTGTCTGTGATGGAGAGAGCTGCTGCTCTCCAAGCAGGAGTCCTGATGCTCCCCAGGACTGCTGGGGACAGGGACACTGGTGGCTGGGCTGGCTGTTCTGTCTCTTTGGGGGAGCACAGGTGAAGGAAGGGCTTTGCAGGGAGGGGAATTTCAGTTTGAATCACAGACTCTTAATTTTGTTGGAAATGAAAGGGTAGCTGCAATAGAAAAATGAAGAGGGAAGTGCCTTGAACTCTCTGAAAATTCCTGAACTTCCTATTAATAGATCTGTGTTTAGAATAATGTGAAAAATTGAGTCTCTCCAAGCACTGAATCATGTGCATTCCCATGAGTGCTCAGTGAGTCTGCACTCACACAGCCCTATCCTCTTCTGTCCCTCCTGTCCTGGCTCTGGGCTAAAGGTGCAGCAGGAACCATCATGGGCTCTGCAGCATCTTGGCTGTGCAGATTCATCACTGGCCTGGTGATTTTATAAAACATTTGCATTCCCCATACTTTATTAGTCCCTGACAGACTCATTGTTTATAACATACTTCTCAGCAAGCTGTTTGCGACTCATCGCCCTGCTTGCTTTATAGTCTATAAATATTTAATTCTTTAATAAACTGCTTATATGTAATATCAAATGACTGATGTACTTCTCTCCCCTCTTCAGCAGTGCTACTATTTGCAAAACAATTCTTTTGGTGTTTTGAATAGCAATATGTTCCATAAATGCTTGAATTTCCTTTTCCTAAATAGCAATTTCTTCAGGGTATTTGGTGACTTGACAAGCAGTGCAATGGCTCCTGCAGTGCTCCAGAAACCGCCCCTTCCTAAAGTCTCCATGGGCAGACTTGCTTCCCGAAGGCCACAGAATGAAATCACAGTGGCTGGGACACTGGAGTGATGTTTCTGGCAGTATTTCCCACCTGTGCCTGTCGGGAAGCTGTGGGAGTCGTCTGAGCACATTGGGTGCTGCGTGGAGTGGGGTGGGGGTGTCATGGGGTGAGCATCCTGACTCTCACCGTTTGCTGCATCCCACCCTCCTCTGCCTCACCCACTGCATGCTCCACGCTTGTTTTCCCAGCACAGTCTCCTTCCTGCTCCTTTTCAGCAGTACTTGTGGAAAGAGTGACTCTGAGTGGATTTGGTCCTAGGCTTGACTGCATCTTCCCTGGGGGGTTCTCTACCCTGGGAACAGGCAGTTTTTCAGTTACTCTTCAGTATTCCCAGGCTCCATTCGGTCTGGACAGACACCTCAGCACTGAGCTGCTTTGAGGCTGGGGACCATAAAGATAGTGCAAGGCCAGGTGACACCTTTGGAGTTGCCGTTCTGCAGAGCCCAGACCAGCTGCACTGGGGTCAGGAAGCGATCGTCTGGGGTGGATGGGATGGACCCTGGAACTAGGTGTTCATTAAGGTCCCTTCCGACCCAAACCATTCCATTATATGATTCTATTATCTGCACAGACCACTCCATCTGATCATGGCTGCTCTCTTCCTTACAGATGGCTTTGGGCTGCTCGCTTGGGTCCAGGCTGGTTTGGACACAGGTTCCTTGTCGCCAGGGTGGCAACGTGCCTTAGCCATGCCCCTGAGAGGCTGCAAGGGTGGGACATTCACACCCAGCTGCTGAGTCACGTTGCCAGTTGGGTTATTCCTCCTGTCCTGGATTTTTGCAGGCAGTTTGGATTGGCAGGCAGAGCCCAGGTTTGGGATTGCTACCTAGCAGTGCTCCTGTGTCCTGGTTCTGATCAGACCCAGCAGCCTGTTTTCTGTGCTTGGTCTCCTGGGTGCCCTTGCAGAAGGGGTTTGTGTGTGTGTGTGTGTGTGTGTGACAGGGAGGCATCTTTTGAGATGTGGGAAGGGAGTGGAGCCAGGTGACAGCGGGATGACCCATGGTCAGGAGTCTGAGCAGCATGGAGCAGCAGCCTCCGTCTTGGCTACAGGTCACTGCACCCTCTGCACGTTGGTCCTTAGACACAGACTAGACTGTCCCCTTCCTATCTGGGGTCTCAGCGTCCCTTTGAGGGTGGCCTGCCTAAGGACCCCTGGCTGCTGTGTGCCTGGGGGTCACAGCCTGCTTTGGGCAGGTTCTTGTACCACTGCTGTGCCTGTAACAAGCGGCACACCCTCAGGGGCAGTGGGGCAACCCCACTCTGACCACCAAGGGACTGATGAGGAGCGTTGCTGGAGCCACAGGTATGGTCAGTGCATGCCCAGGCATGGGAGGGAGGGGAGGCACTTCTCACAGTGAGTCCCATCTGCAACTGACCTTCCTCTGGGTCTGCCTCTCCCTTTTCAGGATGAGAGAGAATGATGCTCCTTCCCTGGCACCACATCTGTCTGCAGCATGAGCCCTGCCCACCACCAAGGCTGTGTGGAGGCTGGAGAGACATCCAGGATCAGCGCAGGGTGGGCACCCAAGGCACAGATTCCCAAGCTGATGTCACACAGCTCAGGTGAGGGTGTTGCTGTTGGCTGCCAGCCCACCTTGTCTTTCTTTGTTCGCCCCTTGCAGATTCCAGCCTAGAAGAGCAGCAGGACAGAGTAGCTAAGGGGTTTCACGCATGTATTTTCATACTCACAATACCCAGGTGCCACTCACTACTCTGAGGAAAATGGGTGAGGTTGGATCTGGCCAGGTCTGGACTCCCTGTGCCCAGCAAGCTTCCTGATGACACAGTGGCCAGAACTGCTGTGTGCACTGGCCTGTGGTGGGGACCCCCTGGGCATCAGCACTACATCACCCATCCCTTGGGAAGTGAGTGTGCCAGCCTGGCATCAGCCAGCTCCAGCGCCTGGGCAGCGAGCTGTCACACCACCCTCAGCCTGTCAGGGGGCCCCTCCTTTGTCACTGAGCTGTGGCACTTGGCACGTTCTGCCTCCGGGTCCTTTCTGCTGTCCCTCTCCCACCCCATCCTTGTGAAGAGAAGCCAGGAACCATGCGGGCTCCCAGCTCCAGGTCCCAGCAGTGAGCATGCCCGGTGCCCTGGCTGAGCCACGAGTGACGATGAAGAAGGAAATCACGCGGTGAGCTGAGCGATTCCCCAACAAGCCTATTTGTCCCAGACACAGTGCAAACCCTCTTCTCCTTGGCGATAACCTTTCTGCATGCTCACATTATGCATGTATTCATGTGACTTCCTCTGCCTCACCGCCACCTCTTTGACTCATTTAAATAAAAATAATTTATGTGGACATTCCTTCAGTCAGGATTCCCCCCCCCAATAATATTTCGTTGATGCTGTGAACCCAAATGGGGTCGTTATGCTTTTGCATATCATTAGGGCTTTATAAAGAACAACAGCGACATCTGCATGTGCCGCAGCGCCACAGAGATGGGGGAGAATACAGAAAACAAACCCCAAATGAGCTCCAAGCTCATCTGGCTCTGTCTTTCCTCAGTGCCTTTGCCTCTACCATGGACACAAGTAATTGTACAGTGTAATCACATCACGGCTCATCTGAATATTCATAACTGAGACAAAGACCTGGAGGAGAAGAGAAGTGGGGGAGGGAAAGGAAGATAATTTAAATATAACCCAGCATTTCATTTGGAAGCAAAGTTCCGCGTTCAGCTCCAAAGGTTGTCTTGGCACCGATTTGGTCGGTCTGTCTGTCTGCCTGCCTGCCTGCCTCCTATGGGGAAGTGTGGGCAGCAGAAGCACTGCACCCACAGCCCCTGCCATGGAGACAGAAAATAAAACACAGCAATAAACAGTGGCAGAAGTGCCCCCAGCGAAAAGGATGTTTGAAGAGTCGCCAACAGTGGCTAACCAGCTGCTGGTCTCCAGGAAAGAAATAGTCTATTGAGAGAGCTTTATAAAGACGCCAATTAATATGTTGTGCATGTATAAGATCTACAAAGAACTCACTGTGTTCCTCCCCCCGCAGCCACCACCTTCCCTTCCTGGTCAGTGCCAGTGGAGAAGGATCTGTGCTACCAAATAACTGATTAATCACTTCAGTGGTGACAACGCCCCTCTCCAAAACAGAGAAGAAAAACAAACACAAAAAAAGGCAACTGTTCGCTAATTAGTGTGTAAATTACCGCTGGTTCCATCCTTCTTTGTGCCTTTAAAAAGGAAAAGAGAAAGAGTAGAGAAATATAATCCCCATCTTAATATATATGTTGTCTTCATCTCTTTTCTATTACTCTGGTATCCTTCACCAGTATGAACCCAGCAGTGTGGTGTTTGTCGAAGCTGTGGCCAGCTCTGCCAGTTCGTTCCCCAAAGAGCTCCTATTTCCATTCCACTGGAGCTTATATTCCTTTAAATGTCTAGCACAGCATCATTTCCCCCTTTCTAATACATCACTCTGCTGGAATTAGAAGAATCCAAGGTTATATCCAACTTCAAAGGTTTCCAAGTCATCATGATTTTAATAAAAGTAGAAGACAGATCATGGAACAAGTCCCTGGCTTTTGAAGATAGGCATCATAGGGACCTTCCTCCCTCTGTCTCGTTCTTGCTCTCACACTCTCTCCCCCCAACCTTGTACCTCTCCAGCTCTGAATGTCCCGCGCTAGCGCGGTTTAATGATATGCAAATGAAATATGCATAAAACCATTCTACTGTATGATGATTAAACACTGGAGACATTAACCGTCGACGCTTCACTGTTTGACTATAATAATCTTTCCCGAGCATCCACTTTGATTGCAGAGTTATGGAAACCCATAGCAGTTGGCAGAGAGGGAGTAAGAGAGAGCGAAGGAAGGCAAGGTGCAGGGACACATCACCCATCTCTGCATTTATCCCATTCCAGGAGACGTTTCCCCCTCTTTGTACTGCGTTCCTACTGCTGTCTTTTGTAATCCATCCATGCGGTCGCACCAGGGCGATTAACGGGAAAAAAAACCTCTTTTCTCTTAATGTTTCAAAGCTCATTAGCCAAACGATTATTCCTCATTAACAGCGAAAGCTCATTCATTAAAAGAAAAAATATGCCCAAAAGATGCCAGCGCTGTTAATCCCGAGCCCTGTAGCTGGGCTGTAAATCCCATGTTAGTATTTTCCATGCAGAAGGGAAGTGCGCCAATCCACAAAAAAAAAAAAAAAAAAACACCAACAAAAAAACCACCAAGCAAAAAGAAAACATTTTGTGTGTTTTGTAAAATCCGCAAGAGAGGCAATTAATATTCCCGCTGTATGACTTTATTTTTTGTCTCTCCCTTTTGTCTCCAGTGCCCTTCCCTGGCTCAGCGCCCGGTGCCAACAGAACACCTTGCAGGATCCTCAGCAGCGCAGACAACGTAAGTAGCCAGCTGTCCCTTGACGCCCTGGTCCAGAAGCCCTGCGCCCTCCAGACCCTGTGGAGCACCCGAGCGGCTCCTTCCCTCGCTCACCCTCCGAGTGCCACCTGGGTTTCACAAGTAGCACCTTCCAAATCTCTCTGTCTTCAAGTTTGTGCATGTCTGTGTGGCATCCCTCCTCCTCCTTCACTCCCATAGTGGATCTCGTGAAGGGCTTCAGATCGGCCCCATTCATCTCCCTGGTGATAGCAGTGAATGTAGATAAATCTCTGCCTGCCTGCTTGCTGCTCCAGTATGATTTTTATTTTGCCTTCTGTGTATACCTAGGTCAAAAAGTGGGATGTATACTGACGGTGGGTGAGTGTGTGTGTGTCTGTGTCTGTCTCTTCCTCACTCCCTGTCGTTCTCTCTCACCGAGGTACACGAACATATTTCTCCCTGTGTGTGTGTTACACGCGTGCACACAAATAAATACCCACACAGAGAAATGCCTGTGCATGCACAGAGGCACACACACACACCTCCTTACCCTCCCCACTCACACAGCTCCTCTGCACCAGCCCAAGGTGGTGTGTGCATGTGTGTCTGTGTGTCCGTACGCACTGTTCCATGTGCATGTGCATACACAGGCATCTCGCTACACCGTCAAACGTTCCCTCTCCTCCCAGCAGAGGCTGTGTGCAGCTCTGATCCTGCCCTGAGAGAGCGGTATTCCTTCCTCCCTTGCTTCCCTTGCCGTGCTGTTCGGAGACCTTCGCGCTCCCTCCTCGGGGTCCCTCCCGAGCTGCAGAACTGGCACCTCTCCCCGCCGTGCTCCCAATGGCAAATGGCACCGGCTGGAGCTCGCGTTCCTGTAGCTTCTCATGGCATTTCCTCCTTCGTGTCGGCTACTCCCTTTTGTTTGTTGTGGACTGGGCTGGGTGTGGTTGGGGGTTTTTTGGCATTAATTGTAAACGAACCTCAATGGCAAAACACACCAACAGCTTGTGGGGAAAAAAAGGCAAAAAAAAACCCAAAACCCAAGCCCCACACAAATGCCTTCTGCTGCGACAGATGCCCATGTTGCCCCTGGCATGGCGAGCGGGCACGAGGGGTTTGTTGATGAGGTTTTTCCAGTTGCTGTGTTTATTGTTCTCATTTCCCCTTTCCATTTGTTCTTAAAGGCTCCAAGATGCCGGCCTCGGCTTGGAACGGAGCGGTGTCATGGCGGAGACGACGGCCTTTGTCTCGCAGGGTGTGAAAGCATCCGCTGTGCTGGCTCCTCTGCGGCAGAATGACGGCTAAAGGGGGGAAGAAGTGCTGGAGGTCCGAGTGGTGCTGGCGGGGGAGCCCCGTCCCCACCGTGCGCGTCCGAGGAAGGGCTCGCACGGAGGAGCCTGGTCTGTAATCCTGGCACTCGTGCCTCCGGTCGCTGCCTGCCGCCTGCTCCTGGGGGTCTGGATAATCTCCCCTGGCTCCACGGCAGTGTCTGGGCCCCCGTAACATATACCCGCTGCCGCGATCGCAGCGAGCTGTGGCGTTGCCACTGAATGGATGGCACTGTGCCAACTCCGCTGCCATCCGCCCTTGCAGCTCTTTTCCTCCCTCCTCCCTCCCGCTCTCCCCTCCTCCTCCTCCTCCCGTCGACTTGATGTTAATTAACACACGGGTTAATTGATTTTAAAAGCTGAAGAATTACAGTTAACTTTTCCCACAGGGTACGGACGCCAGCCGCCTGGCACGGCTCTGCCTCGCGCGGGTGCAGGGGGGCAGGGAAGAGCCCGCAGCAAAACCAGCCACTGCAAAGGCATGGATGGGCGGCCGTCGCCTCCAGGAGGGTGGCTGGGCTGGCTGACGCTCCTGCCTCCTCTTCTGGACATGTCACCACTGTATTTTGCTATGAGCAATCAACGCAACCCCTCCCCTCGTCTCTCCCACCCACCCTCCTTGCAGGGTGAGTCCTGTTGAGGGTTCAGCAGCCAAGCTGTCCCCCCAAAGTCCCATCGCAGTCCAGGAACATCTCACACCACGGAGCTGCCCTGCCCAAGCCCCCTGCATGACAGCGTGGGGCATCGCAGGGCCCTCGACCGCCATGGGCTCTTCCTGCCTGCCAGGGCTCCGTTCCCCTCCTCGGCTCCAACGTGTCGCTTGGGATGAAGCATCACGGCCACAGGGAAGTTGGCTGGTTGTAATTACGAGAGAAATAACCCACGTGAAGGCTTTGGCTTTGTTTTCTCGCCCTCCCTTGCCCCAAGGTGCCACGATGAGCGTGACGGTGTGGCAGGAGGAGGCGCAGTGACACTGGGAACTTGCTGCTTTCACCTTCCCCTGCTTTCATATTATTTCATTTTGTTTTTTAAAAGCATGAAGCAAGTGAAGCGACGAAAGGAATCCATTATGCAAATCAGGTCACATTTGCATAATGTCTCATGACTGGAATATGCAAATGAGTTGTATAATTTATGAGTGCCAGTGTCTGTCTAAAAGTGTTTCCCAGAATTTATAAAAACTGCGGCGTGGGGAGGCAGCTGCTGGCTGCCCTGCCAGGAGGGTCCACACTTGCTTTGCAAAGTCTACCTGAGCCCACCAGCCCAAACACTCAGCAGTGAGAACTGAGCCCCTTTCCCACCCTGTCATCTTGCTTTCTTTTCTGTTTCTCCCTCTGCCAAGTCCCCCCCTGCTCCCCTCGAGCTTGTCTGAGGGTGTGGGGCCAGGGCACAGGGCTGGCTGGCTGGGCAGGTGGCTCTGACAGGGCTCTCTGGGGGCTCCCCAGGCTGCAGAGACCCCGCACGGCTCAGGTAAGCACCCCTGTGCTCGCACTGCTTTGGAGGAGCCTCTGCCTCTCCTGACCCACCCGGGGGGATTCCTGCCGGGTCCCCACCCGAGCCCCCTGACCCTGGGGAGAGCTGTGGGGCCAGCCAGGGTTGGCACTGCCAGCGGAGGGACCCCGACACCCTGCCCGGCACCGCAGACTCTGGGAAGGTCTCTGCAATATCTGGACATGCAGGACAGGTACCAAGACTTTGTCTTTTTCTTTCCTTCTTCTCTGTGTGTCTGATGATCCGGGGGGCACCAGGAGGGTACAGGTGGGCTCTTGCACCAGGCAATGTCACTGCCCTGAGCTGCCTGCATGGGGAGAGGGTAAATAATAATAATTCCCTGGCCTGTGTTAAGCTGTGTGGGTCATAGCCTGCCTGCTCCAGGCAGCGTCCAGCAAGGAGCAGTGGAATGGGAGAGCCCAAGTGTCAGGGCAGCTCAGCATTGGCCTTCCTCAGCTCCTGGAGGTCCCTGAAAGGGCTTTTGGGCAAGAAAGTGTGATTTGCTGTTCTTGAGAGTCTGCATTTCAGTTTTAAACCCCAGGTGTGTTTATCTCGCTGGTTCCAAATCAATTTCGGTGTTAGTTACCGCTAAAGTGGCAAATCTCACACTTTCTATCAGTTTCAAAACACTGTGACTGTGCCTGTGGTTTGTTTAGTGGATGCAGGTCCAGGCTGTGACAGTTCAAGTCACGCTGAGTGTCCCTGGGACAAAGAAGTGAGTTCATAGACTGTGCTTTTACCTGTGACTGAGCATTCCTGTTGTAGGAATATGAAGGGACCCTCTGCATCAGGTACAAGGCAAACTGGCATGTACTGGGTGTGACACCAGTGAGAGGCAGCAGCACAGCCAGACTGAAGCATCTTCTGCTTGTTGCTGCTCACGTTTGGTGCCTGTCCCCCAGTGAGGGGTGACCATCTCCCCAGCACCAAGGACTGACTGTCCCCTCCTGTCCTTGCCAGCACAGAGAAGTAGGTGGGTCTGACCTGCAGGCAGTGCAGGACACGGGCCACTGGGAACAATCAGTGTGTCCTGCTGGAGGCAAGGTGCTTTGTGGAGAGCAGGATGGGCCAAGAGCAGCGGGAGGGAGTGGGATGGTGGCCCTGGGAATGTCCCTTGTGCTCTGGTCTGTGTGGTGTGCTGGTCCTGGCCCCCTCCTTGCACTCTGGCTGCTTTCTGATATTTTTATAAAACCACCAAAATGCATGAACCTTCTCTTGTGGTTTGGATACTGATGACTGGCAAGTGTCCTGAGCTTTGTATTTAGGGATGAGTCAGAGTCTTTGGGGTGAGAGAAGGAAAATTCATCCTGAACATGCACCAAAACCTCCAGGTCTGCCAGACAAGCCAGTCTGGTCTCTGTAGGTCAGCAACAAAGGACAGTGCACAGGAATCCCTCACACAGAGCTGCTCATTCATGGTCTGGGTTTCTACTGAGGTGGTACCTTTTGCCAGCTGAACAGAGTGTGCCTGCCAGACCCATGTTGCTCTCCTCTGGTGTTCTCCTGTGGTTCCTCACCTGTGGCATTTTAAGAATTCCCTGCAGTTTTGTCCTTGGGACTTGCTGGGACCTTTGCCTGCAGGGCTTGCTCTCTGTGCCTTGATGAGGTAAGTCATCTGAAACACTGACCCAAGGACCTGTGAGAGGGGGCTCCTCTGTGCCTGGGGTCCCCTCCAGCAGAGCATAGTTCAGCCATGTGCCTACTGGCATTACCTGTTGTTACCATTTCCACCAAGAAGAGTTGCCACACAGAGTCCCTGTTTTAAACAACCACTGCCTCCTTCCATTCGTCCAGTACCAGTGCTGGTTTGAGCAGTGGGATACAGATACAGGAAACCCCCAGGACCTCCAGTTCCCCCCTCACCTCTCCTGGGTAAGGCACGCACCCTCAGGCAATGCCAGCCTCAGCTGGATGGGCAGTCCCAATTTTCCACTCCTATCAGTGCTGAGCATCGTGACAGTGTGAGCTGCAGATGCCAGTGCAGGGACCCACGCTCTGAGCTGGCAGCCCTGTTGCTCCCTTGCTCAGTTATGCAGAAGAAGGGCAAAGTGCAGGCAGAGTCCAGGCACTGCTGTCTGACCAGGCCCATGAGGGCACCAGTCTGCCAGCAATAGGCATCGGTCACCAGCATCACATTATCAGCCTTGGCACACCTGACAGATATGCCTGGCATTAGGAACGGCTGGTCTGTATGGGGCTTTTTGCCTGATGATTGTAGATAACAACAGTTGTAAGCAAAGTGTATAAAATCTTTAAATCTTTAGTAAATCTCTCATTAATCCCGGCTAAGTAGATTAAAGCTGACTGCAGGCTCTAAAAAGAACCAAGCTGATCATTTGCAGAACAGAGAAAATATATACAGTGAAAACAGTCAAACTGTAAATGTGCAGCTCCTGTGTTCTTAGTGCAGGTAAAATTAAGGTGGCAGGATGGTAGCCAGACTACAGGTCCTGGGCTCAGTGGAGCCAAAGGCTCAGTGAGACGAGGCAGCACAGCACTGTTCTGTACAGCAGGACTCAAAGGTACCAAAGATGCCACAGCAGATATGGTCCATGTGCTGCAGACTCAGCGGATGGAGCGGTGCTGTGTGATGGCATCTTCAGCGAAACAGGACAGGCTGCTGAATCCCCAGATGGAAATCAGGGTCCTTCTCAAGGTTCAGCCTGATGTTAAGGTCCCGAGCATCAGACAGGCTTGCTTGTGGCTGCAGTACTGGCTCCACAATGGTTACTGGAGCTGATCTGTGTTTGTAGAGATAGCTTTGGTTGGCAATGAAATGGTTAAATATCTTGGCACAGTGAAATTCAGCCACTTAGACTTTGCTTCAGTAACTGAACGAGGCGATTTTGTAGGATTAGGTCCTTAGCTGGAGAGGTTTGGGGTTTCTCTTCCATAGAACCATGTGTTCCTTTCCTAAGTGTACATTCCGAGGTGTAAAGCACAGGGACATCGCTGGCTGACAGGTGAAAGCTCTCCAGGAAAGGCCATTCCTCTTGTCACCATGGTCACTCAGTGCCTGCTGCCAGCTGGT
Source organism: Xenops minutus (assembly GCA_035221455.1). Lineage (NCBI taxonomy): Eukaryota > Metazoa > Chordata > Aves > Passeriformes > Furnariidae > Xenops > Xenops minutus. The sequence continues at coordinate 20,398,120 of JAWWEE010000018.1, forward strand.
GCCTCCTTCTGCTCCCCTCAGCCCTCCTCTTGCCTGCTCACACAGTGCCCATGGCTCCTGGTGCCCCACACATTGTCACCCTTTCTCACATTTTGCCTATCCCAGTGGTGCCCGCTTGCTTTGCCAGCTCAGGGATTCTATTTTCTTTGTCTTTGCTTTTATCCCTGTCCCTGCACTGTCCCCACAGCCAGAACTGGGACTTTCTGCTTCAGCACCTACACATCTGTGCCTCAAAGGGGGCACCACGGTGACTCATGCTGAGAACTGCAGCAGTGTCTCCTGCTGCTGTGGGCACGTGAATGGAAATGCTGGTGCTGGCTCCTGAAGATCCAGGGCAACAAGCCAACAGCAGCTTTTCAGGGTTTGGTGGAGAGCCAGGGGGAATAGGTGACACAGGATAAATCTGCTGAAGTGATCAACACTGCTCAATCAGCCAAGCCTGGTGAGCTTTCCAGAAGAAAGGAGCTCTTGGCACTCCCCCATTTTGGCAGGTGGTGTTTGGCTCTTTGAGAGCAGCTGAGATTTGGGGGTGCCTTATGAGCAGGGAGATCATCACCCCCCTTGTCCCTCCCCACTCCAGTGAGACAGGCAGAATAAACCTGGCACAGGGGATTCAGCCTGGGCCCTCATTGTGCAGGCAGAGCTTTAGTGGCAGAAGGGAGAAGCTGAAGGTTCCAAAGCTGCCCCAGCAAAGGGCTCCTAGAACAGTGACACTTCTGATAAAATTACACTTGTTACACCTGTCTAATCACCTGAGGAGACGGCTCAAAACAAGAACAGGAGGGTGCCCTGCCTTAGCCCAGCTCTGCCAAAATGACAAGAGGCTCCTGCTGCAGCTCTCAGGTTATTGTGCTCAGATGCTGAGGTCTGCTCCTCTTCCTCCCAAACAGACAGTTTCTTCACCCTGCAAACTGCCCCAGGGCACAATAAATAGGTTAATGCTTGTTTTAGGATTAGCCTGAGGGTGAGGGTTCCCTGAAGGAATAGTGGGAGCTGAGTTTGCTCTGTGCCTGTGTGAGTTCATGCATGGGGATGCCTCCAAGGCAAATGAATTCCTACTGTTCCTGTGTCATCGCTGTGCGCCCCTTCTCCTTCCGTGGGAAGGTGATGTTCCTTGTCATGACAAAGCTTTGATTTCAGTTCTGCCAGGCTCGTATGCTTTTCCTTGCATTGTTTTTCCATTTTTTATTCATTCCATTTCCTTGCTTCCCAGTCCTCATTCTGGCCAGGGCCAGGAGTGGGAGCTCCCAGGGTTGCATTGGCCATGCCTCACACCTCAGGTTGCCCCTTTTCTCTTATGGCCAGACCGGCTCCAAAAAAAAATGAAAGGCAACCAAAATATGTCAGTGGTTTTGAATTGCAAATCTGGGTATTCAAAAGCCATGAAATGAGAAATTTCAGATGCTTACTGCAACATGAATTTATCCATGTTGGACATGAGCAGCATTTCCTATTTCTGCTCAGAGTCCTGCATACAAAGCTTGGTTAAAACAGATGTCAAGGCAGCTGTAGATGGGGAAAACAGGGCCAGAGAAGAGAACTGGTAGACTTTGGTGTGTTTGTCATTACAGATTTTGGCTGTGGCAAGGAGAAGTTAAAAGTGTGCTATAACTATGTGTTCAAAGTTGATTTGCTATTGAAGTTTTAATATGTGAAGTTCCTGTGGTTTATTTCCATGTAAATATTGATTCATATTGTCACATAAAGGTAGTATTGACATTTTCCATGGGAAGAGTCTCCTTTTGGTTGCTTGGCACCTCTTGACTCACATTCCCAAACCGCAGAACCTGTGATGCTGGTGTGATTCAGCCCAGTCCCAGGTGCAAATGCCTGTTCCTTGGTGACTTGCTCTTTGCACAGATCCTGAAGTGGGAATGGATGAGCACGTGGCACAGGTGGTTGCTGTGTGTGGTAATCCTCACCCTACTGTTGTGAAACCTGGAAGTGTTAGAGGGATGGCAGGCAGTGGCTTGGGAGCTGCCTCAGTGGGGAATTGCCTTTAATGATAGATACAGCCACTGGGTTGCTATGTTTGTTATGTTACTGGAGGCAGTGGGTGAGCCGGGACCCTTGCAGACAGTTCTAATTCTCCTTGTCTTCCAAGTTTTCAGCCTGGAACAGAAAGGTGTTTCTTTGCAGAATTGCTGAGCACTCACGGTTTTGCTTGAAACATATAAAACGCTATAAAGCTGTTAAGTGCTTCACAAATCAGAACTAGACACCTCGAATCAAGAACCTAAAATTAGAGGACAGATCTGGTGCTTGGGTCTCTCTCTGCTTCTATTTGGCATTTGTAAAGTGCAGATGATAAAACTTCTTCCTCACGGGGGTGCTGAGATTGGGGAATGCTCCTGGAGAACAGAGAGTGCTGAATGTCATAGGAATTCCACAAGCAGATTTATAACAAAGTTCAGTGAGAGGTTTGAAAAGTGGGCACGAAATGCCAGTTGGAGCTGGAGCCACACACTGAGCTGTGGCAGAGACCAGGAAGCACTGACTGATGCCTCTTCTGTGCATGTTATCCTCGATGTGGATGAGTCCATGGCAGTGTGAGGTGTGCATTGGTGCCCACATCATATGCTTATGCAGAAGGGCTCAGATTATGCCCCTTGATTCTGTCATATCCAAGGTTACAACAGTGTCTCATAACTGTAGTGTTTTTCTAAAATAACTGTAGGCACTGCTCATAAATTAAGAAATTCCATCTCTACTCATGCATGTTTCCATACTTAGTCCAGCTAATGAGAACTGAGAGCTTTGGCATCCTTTGAAAGCTTCCTCAGTAGTAAACGTGATTGGAGACACCAGAGCATTCTGCTGGCTATCAATCTGCAGATAATAGAAGGTCCATTTCTTAAGTACACACAGCAAAGGAGAAGAAGAAATACTGGCTATGACACAAAATGAATTGTCTCCCTCCGTGCCCTTGTAACCTAGGGCATGTAGTGCAGGCTGCCAGCCATCGCGTTACAGATTTAGAAGTGCTGGAATCTCTCTGTCTGCAGCAGGCTGCCTGATGGATTGGTGAGTAATGGACTTGGGGAGTGCATTACCAGCGCCCAGACTAATGGCTAGTGCTTGCCCATGGCTTTAGCTATAGATCATCCATCGTGTTATTCATAAGCTCTTGCCAGTCTGTCTCTGGCACTTGTGCTGCTGCTGTAACACTGTTTGCCTGACGAATCCTGCACCAACATCTCCCACGTTTTCAGGAGGCAAGGAGTAAATGAGGAGAAAAGAGTGAGTCCTGGTTCTCCAGTTCTCTCTCTTTGGAGGACATGGTAAAGGATAAGGCAATAGACATGATACTCACTCACCCAGCATTACCAGCACTGTAGCTTGGAAAATACATCCAGGGTTTCTGCACACCACGAGGCACCATCCTATCCTTGCCTGAGGAACCCCTGCCTGGGGTCCTTGTTTGCCCAGGCAGACCAACGTTACAGGCTGCAGTAAGATAGGCAGGGGAGGAAGAAGTGATTGAGGTGCTGAATAAGTCTGTGACGTGGCCTCTGGAGAGCTAGAAGTGGTGCCTGGCTGGCACCATCAAGATTTGGCTGTTTGTGAGCTACATTAGGTAGAACCAGTCTTTGCAGCAAAGACCATCCCGAGGGCTGACTTCTGGGCTGGCTTTGGTGGACAGGGCAGGTGTGTGCAGAGAGGAATGAGTTGCTTCCAGTCCTGCCTGGCCCAGGAGCCTTTCTGCTGCCTTTAGACTCGAGTAGGACTCCAGGGCTGTGGCTTCCTTCTGTGACTGAGACAAGCTGGATCCCTCTCTGGTTCTTTCACTTGGGCCACTGCCCAGCCATGAGGAAAGAGCAATTCAGTCAGCTATCGATTTAAACTGGTGTTCCATCCCACCTCTTGCTGTGTGAGCCATCTAGGACTCGTTCCAGTTCCCAAGTCCAGCCTGGTCACTGCAGATAGTGAAGGTGTGAGCCTTGCTCTGCTATTCTGGGCTCTCTGGCTTTGTAATTTTTGCAGGAAGTTACTTAAAAATAAATGTTTGCCATTCTTTATTAACATATTTCTGATGAGATTCTGGAAAAGATGAAGCCTCCATCTAAAGAGTTTCCACTACAGCCATCATAGTAAAGATTGCTGCTAAAACCAGACAGCAGGACCAATCTTATAAAAACAATGCAGAAGAGGGAAGTTTTTCACTTCCAGGAGTCCTATGGAACTAGAAATAGCCCAAACAGAAACAAACACTTTACATTTCCTAGTTCACCTCATATGTTAGGAATGTTTTGCCTTTCAAGGGGATAGTAGCAATGACACTGATATTCTTGGGATGCCAGATATTACTCTTTTAGAGAATGATGTTTTTGTACCTAGGCTTTAATTTATGCACTTCAGATAGAGCTTAGGCACCTTCCATTGGCCCGAGCAGGGGTCAAATTCTGGTTCTTTGTATTTTTCACATTAATTCTACAACCAAAAGTCTGGGGGTATTTTGGATGCAGAAGCAAGTGGAGAATGCAGAGGGTTACAGAGAAGGTGATGCTGATGAACAGGGCATGCTGTAAACCCAGAAATTCCCAGCGAGTATTGTCCATCAGTTTATCTGTGTGCTATTTTTGGAGATGTTTCTGGTAATAAAGCGTCACCAATCTATTATTTCTTTTGGCCAATCTTTCTCAGCCCACCTATATGAAACCTTATAGTGGCCTATATTTAACTGAGAACATCCTCTGCTTGTTTCCTCTGTTCCACTGTGAGTTTTCTTCCTTTAACAAGCACAACAGCATGCTGCTCCTGCTTCAAAGAGAAAATTAATTCCGTCCGCAAAAGGGTCAAGTGCTGGAAAGTGCATAGCAATGCAGTTTGCATGGCAGGATCCAGGAGATATGATGCTAATAAGATTCCAAGATGAGAACAGCAGACTGACTCTGGGGATTCAGATGAAGGGTTCTGTAAATTTTAAAAGAAATGGTCTCCAAAAACTAATGATGTCTGCTTTCCAATTCATTAATAATGTGGAGCAGGGAGATGGGAGTAAGAAGCAGGCCATGCTTTGAAATATCAGAATGTAACAAGGAAAAAAACAGCGAGAGCTCATCTCACTGGGGTCATAAAGCTGGGAGGAACAGGCAGGCTGCAGGGGAACACAGTGGCGGTGCCTGGAGGGGAGGAAATTGCACTGTGTGTTCTATGATGTGTAATTTATGCACAAACTCTTTGCCAGCGTTGATGTAAAATTTCTATGCAGAAAAAGATGCTGCTGTATTGACAGATCTTTTTCAAGGTTCTTGTCTAAGGTGGCTTAGTACACAGGATATCTGATGGGTTTTAAAAACAGATCTGAATTGCCTTAGCATATTTACAAATGGCTCTTGATAAACCTTCCCTTTCACCTTTTTGCATTGCATGCACGAAACCTGAACCTTTTTTGTAGTTAATAGTGGAAGAAAACCCCTCAGGCAAAGCCTAATGAACCAAGACCAATGCTGAGCTTCCCTCTGCAATATGTGGAGAGCCTTTCCGAGGGCTCCTGGACACACGGTGTGACCTTGGTGCTTTCCATCCCGGCAGCCCCATTCCTGCTGCAGGGTTTGCTGCTGTGCAGGCAGAGGCTGGAGTGTCCCCTGTGCCTGCAATGGGCAGCTGGTGGAAGGTGGCTGTGCAGGAAGCAGGAAGGTGTGTGCCAGCAGGGTTTAGCTCTGACTTTTATTTTGACAAAGCTAGTATGATTGCAAAGCGAGGTTAAGGCTCTCCTCCTATCTTTTCCTTTTATCTGTGTGTTATTTTCTCGTCTCGCCCCAAACCTCCTGTCAACAGTGGCCACTGGGGTTCTAGGAGAGGTCTTTGGAGCCCAAGATGCCAAGAGCTCGGCTGGCCACAGGGCAGGGCTCCCTGCCAGCCCTTGGCCTGCCCATGGTGCTGCCACTGCAGAGCAGGTTTGAGCCCCAGCAAGACCATTGTCTCCTCTCTGCTGCCTGGGCTGCCCTGGAACCCTTTGCCTGTGCCTGCTCTCACAGTCTGCAGAGCCCACGTGTTCCCTTAGCTCGAGCCAGCAGTAGGTCTTGCTCCAAGACAAGCAACCTCTGGAGTGCAGGAGTTTAGAGGCACATTCAGTGAGTGACAGTGTGTGCTGGAGATCCTTGTCCCCTCAGAAGGGCTGGGCTCACCCTCGTGAGCTGCAGAATCAGGGGTGTCTGGGGTGCAGTGGGTGACTGGGGGGAGGCAGCTCTCAGAGCTTGGACAGGAGGCTGGAGCTCAGGTTTGTTCCCTTGCTGGAGGCTCAGCCATGGAACTGGATGAAGTCAGGCTCTGCATCGAGGCTGCAAGATCTTCACAGAACAGGTTTCTCTGACAGTGTTTTTAAGTGCTGTGCATGTCTCCAGTACTGAAGGGGCCCTGGGTATTGAATGATGTGCCTCAGCTATCCCTAGAGCAACCATGGGTACATTGGCACCATCTCCAAGAGCCACAGACTTCACTTATGCTTTTTTCCTGCCTGTTCTTGGTCTCCAGTGAACATGTCAGACTCACTTTACAGCGAAGAGCAGGGTGATACAGCCATGTGTGTCAAATCCTCATATTTGCATCTCAGATGTTCCCTTGGAGAAGAGCTGGGGAATTTGTGTCCTCAGGAAATCTCCAGATAGATTGATAAGAATTTCCTTGAAGGTTTTCCAGCGAAGTTCCTGGTTTTAATCCAGTATCTCCACGCTTGCCTGCAGCAATGGTCAGTGAGTGGAGCAGGGGGGTGCTCACAGCTGGTGCACTGGAGGGGCAGCTGGGAGCATCAGGACTGTCCCACAGCACTGGTGAAGACACGAAAACCAAATGGTACGTGGAGGCCCTTTTTGGTGCTGTTCTTCACCCAGACACTGAAGAACTGGGTTGATTTCTGTGTCAGTGATCTTCCAGCAGAAATCATTCTGTTTTGCAGCTTGGCAGTAACATCACTGTAGCCACCAGGACCTCAGAATAAGCTCTTTTATTTTTAAGGTCTTTGCTCACTCCTCTGTTTGTCTGTGCTCGTCTGTGTATTCAACCCAACTTTTATCTTCCTTTTCTGGGCTTCCCCTCACTTACATGAGAGTGCATGTGTCAATGACTAGTGTAGTCATTTTACAGCTTCTGCTCTACCTTCCTCAGCATCCAGCATCCATGTGCTGCTCATGGGAGCTGAACAGATCCATCGCTCCTGAAAACCAGACCCTGTGCCTGTCACTTCAGAGTGTGACCAGTGACCTGCGTTTCATGTGTCATCACCTGATATGGCAGCTGGAGATGAGGACGCTGCAGTGAGAGGAGATGAGTGGTAGGAGGAACACGTCTACACCCTTCACACAGCGAGTGAGGACGTGGGCTTGTTGGGCAGGGAAAATAGGCATTTTCTGAGCTGCCCAGTTGTAGTTTTCTCATTTCATCAGAAAAGCCCAACTTCTCCATTGAGGAGGCAATCCAGAGCTCTGCCAGAGGGACTGCGTCTTGCTTGTGTTCAGATCTTGCCTTATGATCCCTTTTCCACTCCTTTCCACACCTGGCAGTTCCCTTTGCAGCACTTCATACCCAGGGCTGTCTGATTTACTCCTCTTGATGGGTGTAAAAATGCCTGGATCCGTGGCAGCCCTGCTGCAGAAACCTCCTGTGAAGAGGGAGCTCTCACTGCACATAACGAGCCAGATTTCTGTGGAAACCTGCACTGCTCCACACCCTGGCCAGGCTGCAGGTTCAACAGCAGGGCTCTCTTCTCCTGACAGATACCCAAAGGCAGATCTTCTTTTAATTAAATATGAAAATCTATAATGCAGTCAGCATGATGCCTCTTGGTATGTTTATTTTTATACCACATCTATTTGTTTTGCTCTTAGCATGTTCTTCCTTTGGGAGGGAAGTTTCCATACTGACCATCTGTACATCAGGAGTGAATGGAACTGAAGGACTCGGGGAGTGGGACAGAGGTCAGTGTAGTTTTTATTGTCTGAGTGGAAATGGGCATCATTTACCCTTGTGGAATAAACACACCAACTGGTGTTTTCCCTCAAATAATATTGAAACTGCAAAGTTGACATTTTTGAGCTGTTGTCTTTAGGTGTCAGGGTTACAAAGGTTTTAGAGTCCAGTGAAGTATTTCATCCCTCACACAGTTAATGTTTCACTTTCTCTCTCTACACTCAGAAAAAATATTTATTGTTTCAGTAATATTCTGCCAATATTGTATTATTTTTCTCTGCAGCCAAAGGGCAAAAAGCTTTTAATTTCCCCAGCACGAAGGTAATGCCATGAGTCCCAGCTCTGTGGAGGGACCTGCTTGGCAGGACTGCTCAAGAGCTTCTTCCCCAGGTAAGGGACTCCTTCAGGCTCTTAAGTCCTCTAGGTCTGCCAGCTTTGACTCCACCTTCCTATTTACCTTGCTATTTTTCCTTTTGACTGCTTTTCTGTGCTCTAAGGTCAGGGGTTTTCCCTATGGAAAGACAAAGTGTAGCCTTTCCTAGCCTTTCTTGTGCCGTTTGCCCACCTGGCATCACATGACCCATTCTAAGCCTGGCAGTGCTCAGGCATGCAGGCACTACCAATAGCAAGAACATTCTCCTCTGATTCCCACCCAAAGGAAGGGCACTTTTCCCATCTCCTCAGGCTGATGCCAGTGACACTGGACAACCTCCTCTCCCTTCACATGCTGGCATACGAGGCAAGAGAGGGCTGTGTGCCCCACATTCCCCTCCTGGTGCTGCCACTCTGCAGCTGGAGCCAAGCGTGGCAGAGACAATGTGCTGGAGCATTCTGTCTGAGGGGAGCTCGGGGAGGGGAGAGGGAAAGAGGCTGTTAGATCTATCGCTGGCAATTTAGATTCAGAGACATTTCATCTGCAGTTCCCTCAAGTGTTGAATTGAATAAAACCAGCAGTAGCAGTGGAAAAGGAGGTGGGGGAAGGGCTTCAAGCACTCTCAGCTAAACAAAAAGAGACAGGCAGCTCATAAAAAAGGAATTGCATCCTTGGGCTGAAAATCTGGATTCACAGGGCAGGGGGGAGGGCACATGGCAGAGCCCACCGGTGGCCAGGGGCCAGGCAGTGCTGCCCAAGGCTTCTGGTGCTCCCACAGCAAGAGCAGATCACAGCGCTCACTTCTGGGTTTCCTGATTTTCTGTGGATTTTTGAAGCTCCCGTTGTACAATCAAGCAGGAAGAACAGAGTCCCAGGCTTTAGTTGCAATTTAAAAAAACAAACCCTATCCTTCACTTTCCAGTGCTTCAGGAGAAAAGCACAGAAACTAAACCCTCAAAAGTCAAAAATTCAGAAGAACAACTAACTTAGCACTTACAATTTTGTGAACACTTGCTGTTGGGGGCCAGACTCATGATTCCCAAGTGCAGAACTGTCCTCCCCCTGGGGTGTTTCCATTCCTCTGCCTTTGAGGGAATTGGTGCTGGTGGCTGTTCTGTCTCTGCACTTCAGCGTTGGTTTTCTCTGGGTTTGTCCCCTTGCCCAGGTGTCAGGTGAGGACAGCTTTCACAGGAGCACTCAGCCCGGATGAGGGCAAGGAGAAGAGCAGCAGCCATCGGAGAGAATTGGGTTATAGCAGAAAATACATCCTTGGGGTTTCTGCTGCCTTGTGTGGATGTGATGCCAGCACCTCTGTGGTGCTGTAGGGTTGACTGTGGCTGCCCTCAGGTGGGAAGGCAGGCCTTTTGTTTGCCCCCACCCCCATCTTCTTTACTGCCCCCCTGCTCCCTTGTAACACCTTAGTGGCAGATCTGATGCCTTATGCTGTGCCTTATGCTGGTTTCAGACCAGGTATGTGTGTGCATGGAGGGAGCACATGCTCAGCCCTGCTTCAGACAGGTCAGACCCCACAGCTGAAGCCTGACCAGCACTGTGGCCCCATGGTGCAGCTGGGCAGCCCAAGCAGGTGTGTGACATGGGGCTCACTGTGACCTGGCCAAGGGCTGTGTTTGTGTTACCATGTCCCCTGCCTTCAAGTGTCCCCTGCCTTCACAGTGCACCTGTGGAATCCCATGGGAAACACAAAGGTGAGACCAGGGTGAGGAGTTGGGACTCCTCAGGACAACACCGACACCTTCCCTTCAAGTCAGTTCAGCTGCAAAACAGGTGTTGTGACTCTTACCTGTGTCACTGAGATATGGGAAGCTGATTAGTCGCAGCCTGTAAAAGACTGAAGAGCCTTATGGTGAATCCTGGCCCAGAGAGCAGAGAACAGGAGAGCCTGCATCTGTTTATGCTGCCCTGGTTTTCTCCCTGTGCTATCGATCCAGTGGTTTCCTAAGCTACAGCCCTGCCTGCTGTAGTGGTTTAATTCATTTTTAAGCATCATTATTTTTCATGTTGTGGTCTTCCCCTGCTTGGGGTGCTTCTCACTGCCCATCCCCAAAAATGTCCATTCCTGTCTGTCTCTAGGCGTGCACTGCTCCCACATGTGTGTGTGCACACCAGGGAGATGGAGAGGCAGCTTCAGCTACACTAAGCAATTAAACTCCGGTAGCTCAGGGATGAGCAGGAGGCCGTGATTTTCTTTTCCTTCGCAGTAATTGCCTCTGCAATCAGCTTTGATCACCCGAGAGCAGAGGAGATGAGTGCTGCAAGTTGACATCAGTGGTTTTAATATATCCATTTACATATACAGGAGCAGTGCAGCATACAGCTTTCCATAGCGCCTCTGACCTGAAACCATCGCCGCTCCATAGACACCTCATTTAATTTAATACTTCACCGCCACTGCGGAAGCCACAGGATGGGGATGGGAGGGGGGATAATCAAGCCCTCACTCTCTCGCTCTCCGTGAATGTCTGTAGAAATGACATGAAAGTAATTGCTTTTGAAAAGCAAAGCAGAAATGGCACAATTGATTCCACTTAAATGAGAGGAGAAGGAGTGGGGGTGGGGTATGCTCACCCTAAACTTACCACCTTCTCTCCTGGTGCAAGCACATCACTGTGTGTGGCTGTGCGGGGACAGAGGAAGCCTAGGCTTGTCTGGATGGTGCACAGGGAAGGAGGCTTGCTCAGGCAGACAGCACTGCTTTGGGCAGGATGCACCCCTCAGCGAGCTTGGACCCACAGGCAGATGCTCCTCCATGGAGCCTCGTGCCATTCCCTGCTGTCACAGGTCCTCCTGGTGCTCAGGGGCTGGCAGGGAGCCCCACTGCACTGGAAATCCCAGAATCACTCTGCCTCCCCAGCCCCACTCACCTGCCTGGCAGCTGGGGGAAGGGGGATGGTGAGGAGACATCAGCTACTCTCCACCTTTCATCTCTCCCTCATTGTCCCTGTTGGCAAAGTTTCGTGAGCCCATGGTTTTGGAATCTATCCAGCCTGCTGCTGCTGGATGCCCACCCTTTGGCCCAGAACCTCCCAGTGTCCACTCTGTGAGCTGCCAGTGCAACCCTCTGTGCCCCATCTGGGACCTGGCCGAGCTGAGGTGCAGCTTCCCAGTGCCACACACTGTCCCTGCTTGCTACAATGCACCTTTAATGGAGATATTAACATCCTTTTATGTTTATTACATGCAAATTGATTATTAATGTATTTATTGAATGTTGACAGCTGGGTGACAGTCTTCAGTAAATATGTTTTACTAATCAGTTAGCATCTAATTAATATTGAAATCCTCTCCAGGTTTAGCAAGAGGCAGTGAACACTGATGAGGCCTCTCTTGCTGCCAGTGTTACTGGATGTGGGGCACAGGTGGGCCAAGGGGGGCCAGGGACAGTGGCACTGCCAGCAGGACAGAGACACGTGCTCTGAAGAAGAAGCCTCTGGGAGATGTCATCACTCTTGGGAGAGCCCCCACACACAGCATGGCCCTCCCAAGGGTGGGAGTGCTGCCAGCTGGAGCCAAGCAGTGTCCACAGGAGACTCTGGAGGCCCCTTTCCCCAGGACACAGTGCTGCTTGCTGGCACACCTGAGCAGCACAAGTGAGGAGCTGTGCACAGCTGCAGTCACAGTGTCACTGCATGTAGGACCTTTGCTTATGGCAGGACGTGGCACAGTCCCAGCCAGCAGCACAGAGCAGTTCTTATGCTAAATTAAACCACCAGGCAGACCAGTTCCTGGGCTGTGTGGCCAGCATTTTTTCTTGCCTCTCCATTCTGAGCAGGGCAGGAGCCACGCAGAGCCAGCTCGCTGTGGCTTCTCTCACCCCCTGGAAGAAGGTGAGCAAGCATCCCTGAGACACCCATTGCCAAGGCACTGGGGAGAGGGGCTCCATCTCAGCACTGTTGCTGCACTGGGTCGATATTCCAGTCTTGTTGTGCTAATGCTCCTTAGCTGACATTCATGATCCTTCCCTGCCCCTGCCCTGTGTGAAGTCCTTACAGCTGGGACACCAAGAAGTGAGAACGCTGAGCCCTCAGAGCAGCTCCAGGTCAGGCAGGACAGGAGGGGATGGCCAGAATGTGGGATGCTCCAACAGCTTCCCCTCTGCTCTGGGGACAGCACAGGGGAAATGCCTGAAGAGCTCAACACGCAGCCAAAACAGGGCTGGGTGTTTGGTCACTGGCTAGAATAACTTTGGTCTTGCCCAGCTGCTCTCTGCTTCCCTCACCCAGGCAGTGTGACACCCTCTCCGTGAGCAGAGGCAGGTGCCCCAGTGTGGCAGTCTCTGCCTGCCCTGAGTTGGACATGTCTGGTTGCTGCGGGTGAGCATGTCAAATCACACCTACCATATTGGCTTCCTGTCCCCAGAACATCAGATTTTTGCAGCTAATGTGTGTGGGGGTGTCTACTCCCACCAATCCCCACCCCCAGCAGCATCAGGCCTGTGCTGTTCAGGGTTTTGTTAAGCCGTTTAGTATTAATTGATTTTTTTTTCCATTTTTTCTTTCTTTCCCTGGGCGGGTCAATAGCTGGATGCTCAAGAGCAGAGGATCTATCAACTGCAGACCAAGCAGAGGGAGAGGCAGGCAGAACTGGAGCAGAAATGCAGCCAGACAAGCAGCTCAGCCAGGACCTGGGGGACAGCCACCAGCTGCGGGAGGGAGCTCGGAGCAGGTAGGAGAAGATGCCAGTCTGCTCTAGCTTGGCAGCCCAGGCTGGGAAGGGAACTGTATTTGATGCATTCACAGCAATAGTGATCATCTGCTGCTCTCATTTACCTGGCAGTGTAAGGATGGGCTGAAGATGCAAGGGTTGAGTCTGTCACCTCCCAGTAAGGAGGGGAAGGCTGAGGGCAGTAGGGAGATGGCCACAGCAATGCTGGCTGTAAATGGGTGCTGGGATCACAGTTGGTGTGGGGGTGTGATGGCTGTCACGCACAGATGTCCTCGGTGCTGCTCCTGCTGCTGACCTTGGAGAGGTGGGAACAGGGTGACCACAAAGCTGTGGTGTCCTGGCTGCTGGTGACAGTGACATGCCGTGAGCCAGGACATGAGGCTTGCTCGAACCTGTTCAGCTATGCTGTTCTGGAGGAACCCCTCAGTGTGCTCCTGGACATCAGGGTAGGAGCACCCTCATCTCCTACTGGGAGCCTGCTGGGCAGCCTGGGTCTGCTCTGTGCCGGGGCTGTGTGCCCTGTGCCGCCACAGCCCCCTCTCCTAGCCCTGTATTTCAGAAGCTGTAGCAGTCAGACCCTTTGCTCAGTGTGTTCCTCCTCCGTGTGAGCTCATCTGGCTGTCTGCCTGATATCTGCTTGGGCACTGGCATTCCTCAGCATTGCTCAGTGGGTTCTGTCCACAGGCTCTCATTCAGAGCCACATGGCAGGCAGGGGTGAGGAGAGCTGCTCTTGGAAACCTGGGCAGCTGCTGCTGTCTTACCCTGCAGCACTACTTGCTTAACCTGGTACCCACTTCTCAACCTCTTCAGCACCCTATAAGACATAAAAACAATGTGTCTCTTTTAACAACTTGATAGTTAAATATGCTCAGGGTTCTGGTAGAATAAAACAGGTGCTTTTGACACTGGAGCACCAGGCAGGATGAGCTCAGCACTGGTGGTTTGCCTGAGCAGCAGCTCACAGGGCAGCATTTAAACTTGTGCAGGGGAGTCCCCTTTATTAGTCAAAGGGGAAACATTTTGTTTCATTTAATGTGGTGATGATGAATGTATTCATAAGACTATGTTCATATATACAGAATAATACAAATATTACATCATATATGAACACAATGCACTGATTACATTCATTGCATTAGAAGGAAGGTAACAAGGTATTGTTCCATTTACTCCCACACCATCCATTGTTCTGGCTGTGAGCAGCCAGCCCACAGCATGGGCTGAGCTGTGTGTGGCGAGCCCTCATTTTGACTGCCCCTGGTGAAGGTGGGAGTGGGATGTGTGTGCCTTTGTCTGTGTGCGTGGATGGAGCAGGACGGATGGATCTGGGAGGGGCTCAGCATGTGCCTTGGTTTTGTTCTGCACATGCATATGGGTCACTGGATGTTGATTTGTGCAAGAAACTCCCAATTAAAGTACCCAGCATCAAGTCCTGTCACATAAAAATAAAACATTATTCTGTGGTAGAACAGTGTTCCACCTGACTCTGTGTCTGGCAGCAACTTATGCCCCTGCCTGGAAAAGAGCTCTTTTCCCCTGGGAAGAGCAGGGAAAGCTTGTGATATCACCCCAAAACATTCACCCACCTTCTGTGGTGAAAAGACTAAGAAGGAGCCTTTGTGTTTAACAGCCCTCCAGGAATTTTCACCTATAACTTGTCAAACTAATTTTGTGACTTAGATCTTGCCCAACTTCTGCAATGTCCTGTAGCAGCAAGTCCCCCGGCTTGACCACACATGGGATGAGAAGCCATCTCCTTTGGTTTGTTTTGAACCTGTCCCCTGACAATTTCCACTGTTTTATTGGAAGAGACCATGAACAGTCACTCCTTAGTCACCCTCCTGTGACACTTCTGATTTTATAGACCTCTGTCATATTTCCTTTCCATCATCGTTCTTCCAGACAGAAGGGCTCCAATATATTTTTCTGAGCCAGCCCCAGTTGCTGATAAATCTCCTGGTGTGGGGGCTCGAGGCTCCCAAGGCTGGTGGTCCCAGGTGCCTGCAGCAGGCAGCACATACCAGGAGTCCTCTGCAAGGAGTGCCAGGTGTAATTTAGCACTGGGAGCATGAGTTATGGTCTTGCCCTTTACGGAAAGGCTGGCAGCACATCCCTGCCTGTCAGCTCAGTCCCCCACCTGGATCATGAGCTTTCCTGGTGAATGAATCAGGATTTGGCATATCGTTCTTTAATATAGCCCCCATGCTAATGTCTTTTTGAAATGAAATCGAGAAAGCTGTTAACCTCAGTTAGCCAGCTGTCCTCACTGTGACCTGGATAAATCATCCAAGCAGGAGTGCTGAAGAACACTGCTCTGGCTGCTTTGGAAAATGGAGCTGGAAGGGAAGGACTGTGCTTTCAGCTCATGCCAGGAAGATTCCTCTGCACCAGGACTGTGCAGCAAAGGGACCAGTGTGTTCACACACTAGGGACCCTGACTGGGCTCCAGGCTGTGTGTCAGGTCCTGCAGACAAGTCCACTGGCACACTTCCTCCCCTGGCAGCTGCTGAGGACTGATTCCTTCTGCCCCGGTCACCGAGCACGTCTCACTGTCCAGCCCCTCTTTGGGACCATCTGGTTGTCCATGTTCCTTCCCTTCAGCTGGAGGATGGATTTTCCCCAGGGATGTCTCCTTCACCACATTTGAAGGCAGCTGGCTTTGAGCTGCTGCCTCTGGGGTAGGAAAGGAGATGAAGAGGACAGTTTGGTGGCTGCCACCAGAAGATATGGATCTATGGGAGAAGGGCATTTCTCTCCATGAGTTGTTTTTACTCTGGGAGCTGTTATCTTTATAAAGGCCTTGTTACTTTATCTGCTCTCACATGGCACTCATAGCTGCTGCTCTGTGTGGCAGAGAGTTCCACTAGACAGAGTTTCTTTTGCTATTTATGACCTGACTATTTTGTTGGTTTTTGGGGTTTGAGGGGTTTTTTGCATGACTGAGGAAAATCACAACACCAGCTGTATGTAAGAAATGCCTGGAAGGAAGAACAAAGCCATGTGTTCTCCATGTCCATGGAGGGACACACAAGAACTAATGACCAGAGCCAGCATCCAGAAAGATTCAGGTTAGGAACAGTTTTCTAAAGGGGAGGAGAACAGAGCAGGTGGACAGACTGCCAGGCCCTGAGGATCCCGCATCACAGGAGAGCTTTAAGGACAGATATTCAATACACAGGGCACTTGTAGGTTGGTTGTAGAACCTCCCCCCACCCCACCACAGTCTCCTTCAGTGTTGCTCCTTTTACTGCTGACCTGCCTCGTGCCAGGTTCCCCAGGAGGCAGAACACGTGCTGTAACATGCTGAAAGGAGCAAGCAGAGCCTGGAGGATGTCAGTGGGTGATGAAGGCTCTGATACCACCATCTGCATGACATGTGCTGTTGTGCTGCAGGCTTTGGCTGGAGCTCTGCAGTCCCACCCGTGGTGGGGAACACAGGACTAGATAAGGCAGAGATGGGAGCATAGATTTGCTATCAGAACTTTTGGATTCAATTTCCCCTCTCGTCAGAATAGCTGTGTGCAGTTTCTTCCATGTGCTGCTCTGCAGATGCATTGTGTGGGGCATGACTGCAGTCAGAGACCACCTGGGGATTGTGATTGCTTTGGGACTCACAGCTCGTCTGTGCCCAGGCACCACCAGGGCAGGGTCTGGCTGGGGTACAGGGCTCAGCTCCCTGGTGACTGGAGGAGTCTGCTGCCCTTTGCCTTGCCCCGCTGTGGGAGAGCAGCCAGTGTATCTTCAGAGGAGGGTGGAATGGTCACAGGCACAATACCCTATACCACGTACCACAGACTATATACCATAAACCAGGGTGCAGAGCCACTCACAGACATCTCACCACCACCAGCAGAGAGACAGAGACAGAAACACATGGCCTCAACAGCCAGGGGAACTGCGAGCCAAAGTGAGCCATGTTATTTGTGTAGACACCAGTGAGGAACCCCACCAGGTACCTGGATCTGAGAGCCAGTTCTACAACACAGGCATTAAAGAGGGAATAAAGAAAATAATAGAGCATTGACTAAAAGTCAGCAAGGCTGATTTCTCTCCATGCAGCCTCTGAAGAAGCAGACTTTGGGGCTGGGGAGGAATAGGCAGCCTCCAGGCTGTGAGGCTAATGCAGAGCCATGGCTGTTTGTATAGCTGCAGAGCCTTTAAGAGAGACTTGGGAAAACTAGCTTGGATTCCAATGAATATTTACAATTACACTGCTCCAAAGCTGAATCCAATCACAACACTGCAGTGTGCAGGCTTTGTGCATCAAAAGAAAATGAGAGGAAAGCAGGAAAGATGGAGTTGCCTTTGGAGGAACTAATAAACACAGATCTCTCTGCTTGTGGCAGAACTAAAATACTTTATTTCTGATAGGAGCAATTTATTCTTCAGGCATTTTGCTTGATATTAGAAAGTGCCTGGCTGGTTTTTGAAGTGAGAGTCTTCAGTAGAAGGTCTTTAATTCAGAATGAAAGAAAGAAATGGAAAGTGTTGTAGTCTGTAATTTTGACATTGTACTAATGAACTCCAAAAATAGGGGAGCATTACCAAATCAGGGCAGGGGCCCCTTCCACTCTTGGAAGGGGTTCTTGGTCACTGCAAAGAAGCAGGCTGGGCATTTAAACCATGCTGCTAATACAGAATTTGGCTGGTTACTGCGCTGGCTGAGCATTCACAGCAGCTCAGTATTGGCCTCTTCTTTCTTGTGGTAGAAGATATGCAAAAATAATGGTGATGGGAAATCACCTTGATAAAAAGATGGAGGATTTGTGATTGCTGGGTCGCTGCAGAGAGCAGTTTGCTGCAGAATAGGAAGTGTGGGACAAAGAAGAGGCACTGCTTGAAGGGACAACAGGAACAACACCAAGCACCTGGCCTCCAGGAGCTGCTCTGGTGACCTGGCCATATGGCTCATACTGGCCAAACTGTCCATCCTGCCACACAACCCATGCAGCTGCCTCGCTGCTCTAACCTGAAGGACTGTAAATAATGGGTGGCCTCGGTGTGGCCCCACAGCACAAAACCACCACTGCTCTCAATTATTTTCAAGTATTTAAGGTATAGCCTTGCATTCCCCCATGCAAGACATTTCTTAGCACTACAGCAGTACAATGGCAGGCGCTTTGAGAGGATCAGGTTAGGATTTACACTGCAAGAACATGCAAGTTGCTTGCCACAGTGTCTGCTCACAAGCACATCTGACCCGGGAAAGCCACATCTGAAGGGCAAGCCCCTCCTTCCCCACAGCCCAGCAGGCAGCATGTCCCACCCTGGACAGAGGGCAGCAGGGGGCTGCTTCCAGCCCGTGCTAATTCCTCTGTGTGGTTTGAAGATGATGCTGTCTCCTGGTGCCTGTCACCTCCTGGCTGCACAGATCTCTGCTGCTGGATGGCAGTCTGAAAGGATGCTGTGGGGAAATCCTGGGAAGCTGGTGTCTGATCTGAGTCAGTCACACTGCTGGTGCAGGGATGTGCTCCATCACACGCAGGCATGGCATGGGGTGTTCCATGCACCTTGGCACAGGCTGCAGTCGATAGCCCTCAGCAGGAATTTGCAGTCAGTATTATACTGTCTAAGAGGCTTAAAACCAACTGTGAAGTTTCAGTATAGCTACAAAAATTCTGTTTTCTCTTTCTCCACTGGTAGCTTGTTCCATGAGGAGATGGTGCCAGTTGGTGATTGATTCCTGGAGTCTGGCTGGTGCATCTGCGCTGGGGTACAGGGGGCACAGACCCTGGAGTGCTGTTTGGAACACTCTGCCAGCATCAGCCACCCACAGCTCACAGCTCCAGAAGCAGAGTCTGGCATTCCATCAATGTGAGTGGATACTTTTCTCTCATTAAAATGTTTAATTTCTTTTTGAATGCACATGAACCTTGGGGGCCCACCATACCCTGTGTGAAGGAGTCTGACATAGCACATGATGTTTGAAAAAAGATTTGGTTTTGGCTTTGTGGTTATTTCCTGTTAATTTATGGGGTGCTGCTACTTCTTACATTGAAGGGACAATGAGAAATCATACTGTAGACAACTTCTATTTGCCAGACTTGATACTGTAATCCTCTTCAGTCATTTCTTTTCCAGGCTAAAGAGACTGTCCACCTTTTCTTCACATGGAAAATACTCTTTGCATTTGATTATCCTTGTTGCTCTTCTCTGAAACTCTTCCAACTCTTTTTCTTGAGAAAGGCAGACAGCTGGATATGGAAATCACAGTGCAGCTTCCACCATAGATCTGTTCAGTGGCAGAACTGTGATCTGCTCTGCATTATTTTCCCCATAATCGCTAACAGTCAGTTTGCCTTTTGGGCTGCTCCTGGGCACTAAGCAAACATTTCCACAGCTACATCTCTCCATCCCCATCTGCTTTTATCTAGCGCAGCTCCAGGCCCTCACTTCTGAGGAGGAACAGAGCTAGAACAGCTGGGACTATAGTGAGAAAGATGGCGCAAATGCCTCAGACCTTCAGCAAGGTTAGGACAGTCCAGCTGTGTCATACCTTGGAGACTGGGGACAGCTGCTGAACACTGAAAAAAGAAGAAATAATGATTTCTGACTCATGGTTCCTTATAGGAACATGACAGGTCCTACACAGCTTGCGTATGTCCTTAACCCACAGATTCAAAAAGCCAAGGTGCAGCTGGCAGCAGGAGCAGTGGAAATGGTGCTGTGATGTCATGAATACACAACAGCTCCGAGAGCACTGCCAGCAGTGGGCAGGGGGCAGGAGGTGGCCCTGGGGGCTGCTGCACCCCTGTGGGATCTCTCCCGTGCCTGTCTGCACCTTTCCCTGGCCCTGGGAGGGGGGCATTTAAACCCAACTAGCACAGCCCTGGGCAGCCTGCCCCGGCCGACCCTGCCTGGACAGGACAAGGGGATGAGCCAGGTGACCTGGTGTTTGAGCAATGGAATGTCACAGGTTGGCTCCTGTGTGACTGGGCTGGGTGGGCCCCCACGTGGGCCAACACTCCCCACTTGGGGGTTTCATGGCAATCAGTGGCAGATGAAGGGACAGAGGAGATGCAGAGCACTGCCATCCACTCTGGGCTGTAGTCCGAGCTCTCAGTCTGCACCAGGAACACAGCAGGGCAGATCCTGACCCGTTTTTGCCACTGTGGCTGTTTGCCCCTGCTCTATATTTACACATCCAGTTTGTTCTCTCTCCATTTCCTGGCGAGGACCCTCTCCCGAGAGCTGCCGTGGTTTTTCAACAAGTATTTTTCAAGTAGCTGGCCGAGACCCCGGGAAGGGTAATGAGATCATTCCCACTGCGGAATGCAAAGCCTGGGAGCCGGTCCCGGTTGCTGTCGCTCCCGGTGGACTCTGCCCACGCTGCCGGCATTGCTGTCGCTGCTCCTCATCCCAAACACAGCAGCGCGCCCTGATGGGATCGGGCTGGGAGAGACTCCCTCCCGACACGAAGACCGGGAATTGTCGCTGGAACCGCTCAGAAATAACCTTCAAGGCTCATTAAAATTCCACCGCCGCGAACGCTGATCCCGCTTTCTCGTTCATGAATCCCATTCCCCGTTCAAGACCCGCCGGCCCTTCCCATGCCTCGGGCTGGGGCTGCTCTGCGGCAGGGGCAGAGGGTACCCCATCCCTGGGTATCCACCCCCATCCCTGGTACTGCATCCCCATCCCTGGGTATCCACCCCCATCCCTGGTACTGCATCCCCATCCCTGGTACTGCATCCCCATCCCTGGGTATCCATCCCCATCCCTGGGTATCCATCCCCATCCCTGGTACTGCATCCCCATCCCTGGGTATCCACCCCCGGGCACCCCCCTCCCCGGACACCCTCGCACGGGTACCCCGGGCCCAGGCAGTGTCAGGGGGTCCCGGGGGGATGCCCGGGGGTCCCAGGGATGCCCGGGGGTCCCGGGGGTCCCAGGGATGCCCGGGGGTCCCGGGGGTCACAGGGATGCCCAGGGATGCCCGGGGGTCCCAGTGATGCCCGGGGGTGCCCGGGGGTCCCAGGGATGCCCGGGGGTCCC